>CM070502.1:20759555-21359555 GCA_036346375.1 Guadua angustifolia
CCAGCCAATTCCAACAGTAAAGAAATCCTGCAGAAATAGAAAATATGAAGAACACTAGAAAATGCTTTGCACGTTGAGTAGATGAAAGAACTAGATGGAGGCCACACCTTCAAATTACCACACATTGATTGTGTGAGTGCAGAATTCAGGATTGTGTTCCAGAAGATGGTATAGTTTAGCAGAAATGCTAGCATGCATGAAAATAGCAGCACCACCTACAAATGGAATTATGTCATAATGGTACCATAGCTTTCCCAAGGAAAAAATAGAGTAAGTAGGAAGCTTCACATTACAGGTAAAAAAATGTGATGAATTATTTGACAATGCTGCTAGCTACTTAGTGGGAGGTTTCTTTCTTTTTTGTAAGTGTCCTGAGTGTCAAATTAGCACCACAATATTAACATGTCACAGCAATCTCAAGACAATTCATTGCAGCTATAATATACATATTATGTATCAATAGTCAATGAAAGATTTTTCCTGGTTTCAAGAGCAACTAAAAGCATGCTCAAGATGTTCATTGTCACAAACTAATTCATACTACAAAGAGAAGTCAGGATTAAAATTTATCAGTATGCCTGCAAGTTTTTAAAATGTTGAATAAGAAGCACAACTCTGTTACAATCGCATAAACATTGACTCATTTAGCAATAAAATGGTACATAATACTAGAGGCTTAGAAGATGGTAACTATGTGAACTTAGTAGCCACAACACCTAAGCTAGTGTTAGTGTCATAGTGTGTAACTGGCTCAAGTGTGAGTTTGTGACATATCTAAGATAGTGCTCGGATGTCACAGGCACATGTGCAATCCATGCTAATTTCTGGGATTGACTCTATTCAATAGACTCAATTAGGTAAGATGCAGAGACAGTGGGAAGGAATAAACTGATGCCTCACAAGCTAGTGTGCCAAGCTGCCAGCCACAGTTCAAGCCCAAAGACTAACTGGTCAGCGGCGAACAAATTCACAGTGATATGAGCACCCTCAGTGAAGTATGAGTAAACAATTAAACATCCACAGGTACTGCAATCTTTAGATGCCCCAATAATTAAAAAAAGGAGGGAGGGTAACACTTTAATTCTGTGATTAGCACGAATTTCAGAATTTGTAAGGTCTGTACCTGAAACCCAGGGGAATAAAGGTAGGGAAATTCCATAGTCCGTTTGAGGTCACCCTGAATATATGTCAAGAACAACAATGAAGGTCCACAAACAAGTCCTGCAATACAGATGAACAGGATGTAAGTAAGTTTTAACGCGTGTGTACTTGAATCTAAGTTTGGTACAGGCAATCAAGAGAGTACCATTGCACCACATCAGGCCAAAGCTATTCAAACTACTGGATTTTCCTAGAAAAACAAAACAAAACTGCTGATTAGAAAATTATGCAAGTTGGATTGGGATTATAAGTGGCAAAAAGGAAGATGCATTACCTATACGGTTAATAGTAGCAAGATAAACAGCTGTAGTAATATTGGCGACGAAAACAATGGCATATCCACGAGCATCAAACGACAAGTCACGAGCCCCAGCAACAAATGCTCCAAATACAATCAAAGCCACACTGATAAACCATTGGTTAACAACCAGAAAGTGGAATATGGCAGATTCAGAACAGATCTATGTTCTGAAAAATATTCAGCATAATGAAATACATGTATCACCATATTTCAAGCAAAACCTACAACAGTATAGATACCTTATTTCAGGCTACAGAAGCAGGGCACAGTAACCATAACAGCAACAGACAGATATCTATTACTATTGATGAACTAGAAATATATGAAAGGCTATAAAAAAAGGAAGCAATGTATTGAAATACATGTTTGATGCTGCCTGGTATAAGTGTATAGGACAAAAGAAGGCTTACATTATCTAGCTAGCACATGTATTTTCAATACCAACAATGTGCAATGGAATTATGGATTAACAATATTGAAACACTACAAAACCAAAGGAAAATAACATGTGTAGACATTTACCTGCCGATTATAGGTGGGGTGTGCTTCTGCTTTGCCAAGAAATACTCCATTGTCATTGTAAATACTACTGTTGTGCGCCTTAGAGTAGTATACATAGGAACATTTACTCCACGCACAGATTCCATTGAAGCTAGCTTTTACCATGGCATCATGGAAGGTAAACATCACTCAGAATTCAAAGAAAATAGTAAGAAATGTGCCTATTTATAGTTCAGCAGTTTGTACTGTATGTGAGGGAATCAACATACCATATAAAGTAAATAAGCCAAAGAAAGAGGTATAGTACGCAGCAATATCTTGAACGGCACTAAGAATAGTGAATCAGAAGGTACTGATAGTTCACTATTTGTAAACGAAATGATCTTTAACCGTCTCAGAACATAAAGAAGGCACGTTGAGCACACTATCTGCATATGATAATTAGATGTCAGCAAGGAAAGATAGGAGAAAGCAAACCAGACAATACAGGTATGGAACAAGAAGTTCAGTCAACAGTGAACTATAGGTAAATAATTTATTACATATTTACATCACATGCAACACTAACAGCTATATAACTGCAATATTTGGGATGCTATAATTCCATAGCAAGTCCATTGTTCACAGCCCCTCTAAGTAAAAATCGGAACATTCTTCAACTAGATAAACAAAAACTGGAATGTGTTGCTTTTGGAAATCTACCATTACTTTCCAAGACCACAAGCAAGTCACTGACAGTCTGGTGCAGTACAAACAACTTGGGATATCTTGTCCTTTTGTATAAGATAACTTTCTAAGTATTAGCGTTCGCTATGGATGAGACAGAACATGAGCAAAAGCATTTATGTGCTCTGTAGAGTCAATTTACAGTTAGTTGGTGAAATAGCCATTTAAAAAAGAACGAGAAGATGGCATTAACAGTAACAACAGAGGGAATTAACAGTAACAACAGAGACTTTTCCAGAATACATCCAAACAGAATGAAGTACCTGAAGGAGAGTAATGACATTTGCGCAAGGGAAATTATATGAAGACAGAGCTGCCTTGTTAAACATCACCAGCAAAACTGCACAGTGAAAAGTCACCAACATTAGTAAGACAATGCCAGAGTTCTACAAAATAAAGAAAAGAAACAAAAATGACATCAGGAAGTTTCTGTGTGGAAACTGGTTTGTCATGTTTCTGAAGCTAAAAACAATTAGAAAGCACTTCAAAGTAATAATATCATCTAGGGATTTGTTATCCAGATCTCAGTTATCATTTTGCAATGAATCATGTATCTGCTCAATTATGTCTAAATGCGCAAGGGATTTGCCAGTTTCTGTTTTCCTCTTCTGCTTTTTTATTCTTTCTCACTGTGCCCACCCTAATTTGTTATGTCCAGCCATGCCCCATGCCACTACAACAACTGGGACAGATTTCAGGCCCACGAATGACTCACCCCATGGTGACCAGAACATGCCAATTCATGTCACACCGCAACCGCATCCAGAAACCAAACAAGCCGAGAGGTGTGTGTCAACATACCAGCGATGACCATGTAGGAGAGCGCGATAAAGGCGCCATGGCGGGTCATGATGGTCCTGGCAGACCTCTTGAACAGAGCGACCCCGTCAACCCCTCCTGCTCTTCTAGTCCCCCTCTCAGCTGATACCGGTAGCAGCCCCCTCTGCCCTTCCCCATCCCATCTCCACCTGGATCACCTCGCCAACCTGCTTTGCCTGACGCCAAGGAGAACATTTCTGTCCCCTTTGTTGCGATGCGCGGAATGGAACAAAACAGCCGTTCGCTCTGCTTGTGCAGGGCCACCTGCCTTTGTTCTGTCCATCCATGCCACCACTAAACTTCGGGCAGATTTGAGGCCCCCCAAGTTAGTCAGTCAGTTATATGGTGTATATCTTGTAATGAATGGTTATTCTCATCCCATTGTCCCAACATCCAAAAAGGGTATTCAAATTCTCATTATATTCCCTAGTACAAAACAAACTAAGTTGGACATCAGATTGAACATTACTTATCCTGATATGTTCTCAGTCTGATTCCCATTCCATACAGATGCCACCTAGTTATCTTATATTAACTTCATTTGATTGATCATTCCGTTCTCAGTTCTATTCCCCACAAGGTTTTCATGGACACGTTATTTACAAGAGTGCCCATGTCAGAGATCAGCATATCCAAGCAAAGAAAACAATAAACTTGGACCCAATCCACAAGGAGAGAACTCAGCACAGTTAATTCTATTATTTAACTACAAGTAAGTTCATCTTGCCTTAGGATTATATTTAACAGATCTGCCATTAAGAACTTTTCTCAAAACCAAAGGCTTGACTTTACTCAATTGTGTGGCAGTTTCTGAGAGAGATGGCCCTTAGCACTCAAATATCCATATGTAATAACCAGCTTTTACTGATGCCACAACAGTCCAGACTATGGACGCAGAAAGATGTGTGTACAACACTGACCATTCGGCAGCTCCTCTCCAAGCAGCTGATTTCCAAGATCCGCCATTACGACCTTTTCTCAAAACCAAAGGCTTGATTTCAGTCAATCGCGTGGCAGTTTCTGAGACAGATGGCCCTTAGCACACAAATATCCATATGTAATAGCCAGCAATTACTGAAATCACATCAGTCCAGACTCTGGACGCAGAACGATGGGTGTAAAACACTGACCATTCAGCAGCTCCTCTCCAAGCAGCTAATTTCCAAGATGCACCCCGTCTGGCAGACTCCAAAAGCATCCTTTCAACGAATCCTCCCTCACAGCAACTTCTGTGCAGCATGTACTTTGCGTATAACCCGTAGCAGCCGAGCTGGTACTAAAATGATTCCTTGCTAAAGCCCAGCCAAGCAGCTAGACACAAGTCAACCGGCGTGCTCTCACCCAACCCCAAGGAAGTTGAATAACGGATGTAACGCCCAACGGAAGCAACGAGTTAGCGACGATTAGCACCAAACCACCAGACCCCGACCGCGCGTGCTATCCATCCCCAAAATTCGCACCCCACGCAACGAGCGACCTACCCGCAACACGCCGATTTTACGCCACACCACGGCCGCATCCGGGAACCAAAAACCATACGATGAGGCGCGGATCGGCTTACGTACCGGAGCAGGACATGTAGGAGAGCGCGGCGACCATGCCGCGGCGGGTCATGGCGGAGCCCTTTAGCATCGCGGCCTCGTCACCCGCCCCTCCCCCTCCTCCGCCGCCCTTGCCCGTCTCCGCGGACAACGGCAGCAGCCCACCCCCTCCGCCCTTCGCCATCTCCCTCCCGGATCTCCGCCTCGCCGCGCCCGCGAACACGCCGTGGAGGTGGAGGAGGAGGAGGAGGATATTTCTGTCCCCTCCTCGTGCCCGATGCGCGGAACGGAATAAAAAATGGCCGGTTGCGCTGCTGCGCTGTGGAGAAGCGTTGTGTTTTTAGCCCGATCGGACGGGCGTTTTGGCCTCGTCTCTGGCGGCTATTCGGTCCGCGCGGCGATGCGCAGACCTCTACCCGACCTGGCCCGCCTGCCAGGCTTGGCCAGCGCGGCGGCTGCCCTTTTATAAAAGGGAATCGCTTTGACAAGTAAGCTCTGTCCTCTTTGGGTCGCTTGCTTACTGCTACTCCTTAAGTTAAAAATAAACTTCTTTTAGGGTATGTCAGTCAAATTTTTAATTACTAATATATATTTTTTAAAATATTTAGATTGGATATGTAAATATCATACGTATAAATCTATTTCAAAAAATATTTCCATTACATCACAATTTTATTATATTTTATAAATATGATACAGTATAAATTAATATCAAACTTATGTTTTAGAGACTGTATTGACTTTTAAAACCGTGTTTTTGGTCGGTCACATCCATCACGTCGAGATCGAACCCAGCCCAACAGGGCGCAGCCAGGTTCGATGGGGTCACTACTTATCTCTCGAGTGTGCGCTGTCACCACAGGCCACTCGCGCTCGATTTCGAGTAAAAAGAATCAAATCTCGAGAGGGGGTGAGATCTACGAGCCTGATACGGTGGCGTTATGTGGCGTTGGTTTGATAGGCTATGTGTGTTTAAAGAGTAATTTGGATGTTGCTAGTTGTCAAACTATGCACACCGGCCTGGCGCGATGAATTGAGCCTATGTTTTGCGTCGTGTCTACATTTGGAGCAGTGTATCTTTTGTGTCACTCAGATAATCAAATCTTAAAGATATCTTAAAGATATGGTGTCATAAGCTTTCTTCCTTAATTTTATGGAAGCGTATCGAGTGTTAAATAAGCAAAATTTGGAAGCCATTGATATGTACTCACTTTGATCTTTTTTACTTAAACTTTCCAAAATCCGTCTCGTTAAACTTTTTAAAGTTTGACTGCTAATAGATTTAAAATAATCATTAGATTTGTTGTACAAATACTTTCATAATATTATAATTTTATTATTACTTCCTCCGTTCGTAAATAGTTGTCATTTTGGATATAGGTGTAGTCAAACTTTTAAAACTTTGACTGTCAATATCTTTTTAAATATTTAAATTTGATACATAAAAATCATATGTATAGATTTATCTCAAAAAGTACCTTCATAATATTATAATTTTATTGGGTTTTATAAATACATTATAATAGAAATTAGCGGTCAAAGTTATGTTTTGAAGACCGTGTTAATGTTCAAAACGATAACTATTTGTGATCGAAGTGAGTATATTTTAGTGCAAAGTTATAAAAATACCAATCAAAGTTGCACCTCGAAGACCAGAAAAAGTTAAAAAAAATGTAAGGAATACTCCCTCCCTCCAAAAATATAAGGTGTATTTTAACTTTGCACAAGAATTAAGGTTTGCGTTGAAATTGATAGATATGAGAGAAAATAAGGTAGACGTTTCATTTAATTGTCTTGAAAGATGATAGATATAATACTTTGTATGGATAGTAATGAATAAATGCATATGGTTGAAAGAAAATAAATAGAGGTATATAAAGAAAGATCTCATTAAATCTACAGACAAGCCTTACATTTATAGATAAGATCATTAAAAAAATTAAGTTTTATAAACTTAGACGGGGAAGTATCACCCAAGATGCTGGTATCATAGCTAGCTAGGTTTCCATCTTTGCTTAAGCATTTAAGTGTTAGTTAGATAAGCAAACCTTAGAAGATAAGGTATTTACAGCCAGTGGCGGAGCCAGTCGAAATGAATAGCCCGGGCATGCACATGCATAAGTTTCACGTTGACGATGATAGGCCATTATACGCATGCGTATCATACAAAACTTATGCATGCACACTGAAGATCTCATGCGTATCATACAAACTCTCTACTATATTGTGGGCCATAGCCCGGGCATGGGCCCGGCCTGGCCGGGCCTTGGCTCCGCCGCTGTTTACAGCACAAACACATGTGCTGTGTGACATACATCTTTGATTCATGCATTTCACGGAGAGTATTGAAAGCACTTAAGTTTCAAGCGTCTCTAAAATAAGCAAATCCTAAAGGCATGTGCAATAGTGTGATATCAGTTGTTTATATAATTTGTCATATAAAATTTTTACTGATATAGAAAAAAGAGAAGGATGAGAGAATATAACTATCTTTTCGTGAAAAGATGACCATATAGACAATATAAAACACTATTACGTAAATTATTGCCTATAATAAATAATTTTTATATCATAATTATAAGATTGTAAAATCTCATAGAAACAACCTTACAAGATTGTGCATGCCATGTTTGAAACGTTTGGCCCAGACCGTTTTAAACCAGGTAGAATCCCACGTGTTAACGTAGACAACCTCTCAATTTTAATAGAGAGAAAGAAAAAATTTCAAAAAAAAATAATAGAGAGAAAGAAAATTAAAAAAAACACACAAAAACATTGCAGATGTGGTACTATATCATAAACTCTGCGTACCTCTCCAACAATTTATATAGATTTCCCTTGGAAAGTGAATAGCTTGCATTCAGTGAACCATGTTGAACAAGCGCTACCAAATCTAGGTCCTGTTTGGGAGAGCTCCAGATCCCAGCTTCAGCTTAGAACTGAAACTTATAGGCTAAAATAAAGTGAATTAAGTTTATATTTTTAGTCTAAAATGTAAACAAGATGATCTACCTAAACACTCTTAATGTACTCATAGCTCCAGCTCCATAAATTTCTGGAGCTAGAAATGCCCTGCTCCACCAACTCTACAGATTTTGATGGAGCTGGAGCTGTCCCAAACACCCTACTAGTTTGCAGATCTTTTTTTGGCTGTGTTCATGTCATTGAAAAAGTGTACAACTTCGTTTATGGCTTTATGCCATCCAAAATCTTGTTATTTCGTTTTTGCCACTGAAAATTTTGCTTCCATGCTGCTATTGCCACCACCGTCAGTCAAGGCTCTTTGACCGTTAGCTTCCCCTTATTTGACCGGCGAGTGGACAACATGGTAGGAAATAAAGACCAAAATACCACTGCTGACAAGGGGGTCCCGAGTCCAGGAGAGGAACAACTTTGCATAGTTCCCTTCCCCTCTTGAGCCGCGGCAATAGCAACATGGAGGCAAAAATTTCAATGGCAAAAGCGATATGACAAGATTTTGGATGGCATAAACGAAATTGCACATTTTTTAGTGGTAGGAGCAAAATTTTTCCCACCAAATTATGGAGCAAAACTCAGGCTCTTTCCCTTCAGAAATTATGGGTCTGTTTAGAGAGCTGTAACTTTTCTGAAAAGTTTTTTTTTTTTGCTTTTTGAGCTAAAAAATGGCTGTACTTTTTATAAAAGATCATTTAATAAATAGCTAATTTTTCTTAGTAATAAACTGTAAAAACAGGTCCAACTCAACTTTTAACTTTTAGCTTTTGTTAGTTATATATAGCTTTTGGCTTATGTCAAAAGCCGCTAAAAGCTGAGCTGGGCCAATGTGACCTCAACCACAATGACACCAAGGGCCAAACTATCATTTGACCAGGATCGTTAGGTCCCATGACGGTCAAAAGGACTTCCCCTAACGGTTGTGAAAATCAGGGAATGAAATCTCGCCAAGATTTCTGCATCCGGGCAGGCTAGGATGCCAAATCTCGGCAGGATAAAAAAAATAAAAAATTTGATTGCGGCCGTTTGGAACGAAATCTCTACAAAATCACCTTGATTTCATGGTTTTAGGACTAGATTCGGCCTCTTCCCCGAGCAGCGGCATCGCCAGGTCCCCCACGTCCTCCGTGGCCTCCTCGGCCTCCTCCCCCACGCCATGCCGTCCACAGCCTCCTCTCCCACGCCTTCGCTCACTGCCTCCCACTCTTCAAAGTCAAGCTCTATTAATTTGGTTTTGTTGTTAATGACAAATTGATAATCATAATATTAATTAGTCTCAATTGTTAATTAATGACAAATCTTTTTATGAGACTAACTCTTTTGTTGAGTTTAACTCTTATTAGTCTCTTTTGAATGAAAAAGATAGAAATATCAAAGGTATGCATTCGAGCTCATATTATATATCTTGTTGCATTCTTTGGATACAATACTCATGATCATATTGATAAATCCAAATATGAGACTAACTCTTTTACTGAGTATATCCTTGATTAGTTTCATCTCATTGAAAAATGGAAAACCCAATGTATGCACTAGTATTCATTTTATGATATCTTAATGCATATTTTGAATTCAAATTAAAGGATGAACTTTACCATTATTTAGATCTCAAGATGTGCATTAATGTTTCAATTCTATATATACATGAATGCACACATTTAGGGAGAGTTTATACTTTACCTTGATGTTTTAATAGTATTGGTCTAATTCATCTTTCTATATCAAGAATCATTACTTTAAAACAATCCTTTGAGTATATTTAACTTGTGTAGTTGTAGTATACTTATGGCAATATAAGATAAATTCTAAAGCAATCTAAAAATTGAATATGCGTATATTGATTCAAGTTTGATTATTTATATATACATATTTAATGGAGTTTATTCTATTGTTAATGGTATTAAGAGTATTGATCTCTTTCCATCACTCCATATAAATTTGATCATTACTTTTAGATTCCATCAAGATGAGTATATGAAGTGTAGTTAATATATACTCTTGACAATTTAAATTCAATTTAAATTGTGTTCGGTTGCCATTAAATCAACAAAAAACTAATCATAAGTTGATGGTTCACTTTGTTGATCCTAGGGCAATCGAAAGCTCTTGAGTATAATAAAGCATTAGTTACATTAGTATACTTAGGACACAATTAATTTTTCAATCAATTATCTTTAAGTTGTGGTCAATCATCAAAGGAAAAAATCAAAGGATCTTGAAAGCATCCATTATGTGTTAATGGAGTGCATTGATGATTGAGACAACCATGTGTTTTGGACTAACACTTTCAATGAGTTTGAAATAGGTAAAGTCCAAGGTTGAGATGGATAAATAGGACAAGTATGTCATTATGTGTTGATGGGCGTCAAAAGAGGATCCCGAAGCTAAGACAAGGGGAGTTCATCATGTGTTGATGAACAAGATGAAGATTCTAATTTGGAAAGAAGATGATTGGTCATCATAAAAGCTCCAAGTGGTTGTGAGAGGCAAAGGTATAACTAGCTAGGGCTAAGGATGTGTTCCTAGTCTTTTACTGGTCTCGGTGTTTAGATGGGAGACCGGATTGCTAATGTAGATTGTCGTACTATTAAGGGGGGTCGAGTTTTATAGCTTGAGCTTCATCATGTGTTGATGAACTCAATCCGGTTCACTCTAGCTCACTCTCTTATTTTGATTTTGCATGAGCTAAGTATTTGTATGTATTGCAAACAAAGGAGCTCATGCTTGCTTCTTATTGGATCTTAATCGATTTGGTTTTTACATGGAGCTATAGATTTGCATGTGTTGCAAAAGGGAGATAGCTTATGTAATTTGGTTTATGTGGTTTTTGTATATATGGAGCTAAGTTTTGCATGTGTTGCAAAAAGTAAGAGCTCATGCATCGGTGTTTTACCTTGTGACTTGATCATGTGTTGATCATCACAAAGGCTAAGTAAAGTTTATTTTTTGTGTTTGCAAAATGTGTTTTTGTAAAATATTGATTTGTTATTTGCAAATGTGGTTTGCAAATAAGCTAAAAGTTATGGGTTTCAATCCTAGAGCATGTGTTGGCATTTGCAAATGTGTTTTGTAAAGTGTCGGGATCATGTGTTGATCCTTACATGTCTAAAGGATTGATCTTATAGCTTTTCGGGTTATTTGCAAATGTGTTTTGCAAAATATTGGTGTTTATTTAATTTTGGAGCATGTGACTAGAATTTGCAAATGTGTTTTGCAAAAATTATTTTGACCATGAGTTGATTATTACATGGCTCAATATTTGATCTTATTGACTCATTCTAGCTTGTAGTCATACTTTTGATCAAGTCTTTGTGAAGGATTTCGAAAATTAGATTTTAGGCTTAAGTGACTATATTAGAGTCTTGGTTTTTACGATATTTAAAAATATTTATGGTTACTTAAATTATTAAAATGGGTGGAGATTGTAGCCCTCTTGATAAGCTTCGCATAGAGTACAAGATCACCTAAATCGGAGTTCGGAGTAAAAAGTTATAAGCGTTTTACTGGCTGAAACAGTGGTAGCACCACCCCTACATGGGCGGTGGCATCACCTAAGCGGTGCTACTAGCCCTAGATGGGTGGTAGCACCGCCCGAGGCGGTACTACTGGCCCAGAGGCGGTGTAAAAATTCTAGAAGGGTGTTTTTTGGTTGAAATGGCCGGTGCTACCGGTCCTAGATGGGCGGTAGCACTGGGGGTACTGTAGCAACGTGTAGAGACCCCCATTTTTACATAAATGCAAAAATAGAAATCTCATGTTCATACAGTGCTAGTCCCATGATTAGTAGCTAACACGCACATTTACAACAATTGATATCACGTCCATACTCTTTATTACAAATAATAAGAGTAATATACATAATAAGGTCTTACAATTCAGAGTAATGCAGCGGAAAGAATCAAAAGTCTTATAGTATGCCCATCCAGCCCTCAGGCAACTGACAAGGTATAATCCCTAGAAAAACTCGTTAACAATGCCGAATCCTGCGTCAAATAGTTTCATCGAGCTATTCTGATTCTTCACCTAAAAACCACGAATAAGCAAGGGTGAGTACTTGCGTACTCAGCAAGACTTTTGCAAAACCTACAATATATGCAGGCCATTTCAAAGTAAAGGCTTCTACGGTTAATTTGCATAAAGCCAATTTAAAATGTAAAACAAGTAATAATTGCAAAACGGAATTTATAAAAGCAAGTTGACTGATACAAAAGTAATAAATAAGTAGAGTATAAGTAACAACTCACAGTCCTCCACGACGTGAGCATTGAGTCGTCCATTGCCAACACGTGACTCAAATCTGAGACAATTACTTTCCAGCAAATATGTCCAATCCAATCCATTTTGAAAATATCAAAACTGCTAACTATGTGATGACTTTACCAAGTGCCCATGACCGCGGGCGCGACTAATCGATTAGTTTTACACTCTGCAGAGGTGTACAGCTTTACCCACAAGACATGATTGACTCTTTGTGCAAGCTATTAGCACACTTCTTTTGGTATGCCGCAGAGAGTCATGACATAACCGTTACATTACTTAACCCTAACTTTGCACCAGCCTGGTGAACCCATACTATGGCAATAGAAAATATTTGTACTAGTACGACAAATGATAGTACATCAAATTGTCCCACTTCTCCCTACAGGGCAGAAGATATTTGTACTAGTACGACAAACAGTGGTGTACCAAGTTGTCCCACTTCTCTCTACAGGGCAGAAGATATTTGTATATAGTACGACAATCGGTGATACACCAGAGTGTTCCACTTCTCCCCATAGCATGGCGTACACCATTCTCTAGCCTACCAATGTGCAAAGCTAGTTTCAAGGAACTTAATAGGTTAAGACTGTCTCATACCAGCACTTGTGGTTGTACGGTTATCTTGGCCTGAAAACAACCCATAGTTCGGTCCTTAATCTGATACGGGCAATAATCTCCCCCTATACTACGTGCAAGTCCATGCACCTCCGGCTATTGCCAATAATTGCCCGCATCAAAGCCATAATTTTATTTTCATTTTTAAATCAAAATACCAACGATCATCATCGTGTCAATATTTCCAAGTTTCATCTAATCAATTTTCCAATTGATTTATCCCAAGTCTAAAGCATGGCTAAGCATGATTATTAATCATCGCATATACCCAAATTGACATCAGATATTGTCTAACCATAATTCTAGGGTTATCAAGGTTCACATGTCAACACTAAGGGAATTTCATAAGATAGAGGTATATTTACCAGTACCCACAAAGTAACAGAGTTTAATGAATATACGCATGCAATAAAAACATTTAATGAAAACATTTATAAAACTGGGATCAACATGGTCAAAGGGGGTGCTTGCCTTGCTTATTTGCTATTTACGACGACGTTGAGGTTGTAGTCGACGATGGAAGTAGTTACGTCGGATTCTACACGTCGTCCGATAATAATAACGTAGCAACATAGCAAATAATAAATTTCAATAAGGCAAAAAGAAAATAGATAGAAAAATTCAAACAAAACAATTTCATGACACAGGTATGGTTTTATTATTTATGATATTATATGCTTTTGTTAATTCATTATTCACATATATATATTTTTCTTAACAATCTTTGATTCAAGTATTAATGAAATTTGTTTCATAAGTTATATTTCTATATTCTATAATTCCAGAATACTATAATTATGTATTTTTACTATTTATAATTTCAGATTCATAAAACCAAATTGCTTAAATAAATTTTAGGCTACTTTATTGCTTTTTACAATAACATAATTATTTCCTATAGTGAACCCTAAGTATTTTTACATATTTAGGTTCCTAAAAATACAAGGAGTCTAACAAAATTTATTTTATTCAGTTTGGGGCTCATTTGCAAAAGTTCCATGTATAACATATTTCAAACACTTTCTTTAAATTTGAATTGAAAATTCAAACAGAGTTCAATTTTAAAATATTTTTTGCATATTCTGAATCTACATGAATTTAAATGAATTTAGGAATTTATTTCACTTCATTTTGACTATTAGTTCAAAAGTTACAAGCAATTGAATATTTTCGGGTTTGAAATATACTGGAAAATAGAGAATTGCCAAATAAGGAAAATACGCTTCTCACCGAGGATTACGCTTTCCCTTTTTGGCTGGTCGGATTGAAGAGTTGACAAATGGGCCCAGGGTGGCAGCGATTGGCGCAAGCTTTAGGAGGCTGACTAAAGTGTTCAAATGATTTCCTTTATTTTTTTTAAACTTTGTTTTTCAGATGGATTTGAGTTAATGATGCTTCTTTAAAATTTTCAGAATTTTATACTTGATAATTAAATTATAAAAATTTTGACATTGCTATTTTCAGCTTTATTGGTTTTCTGTTTTTGAATTTCTAAAATTCACTAATGTAAGTTTTATTTTTTGATATTTTTAATAGAAGTATATAAGGTTGTTAGAATTTTAGGACAAAATCTCACAAGTAGGTTTTTAATAGATATTTTTTCCCATTTAACTTTATTGAATTTAACTTTTCTTTTTAAAAGAAAAAGCTTAAGAAATTCCAATAATGCAAGATAATTCAGAAAAATGGAAATTCAAATCAATTTCACATTTCAAACTCATTTTGATATTTTATTTGTTTTGATAATAATGATTTTAAGTTTTGAAATCTTCTTTTTCATTAAGATTGAAATGAAAGAAATGAGGAAAGAATATTGTTTAAATAAAAATCTTGATTTCAATTGAACTTTTAATTCATTTATATTTTCAAATATAAAATCTTCATTTTTCTTTATTTTTGAATTTATAGGGCTGTTACACAACAACTAGTTTTTTGTGTTTTTAATGCATGAAAGTGGCCGTTGGCCTGGAGGCCAGTAGGGTCGGTAGCACCGGGTTTACTGTCTTTTTGCCCGTTTTTGCCCTCTAACAGTTATTTTTCTTTGGGGAAGCTATAAAATGAGTCTTGGGGACTGACATTTGAGGTTGGCTGGAGCATTTAGGTATTTATAGGAGTTGTGTGCATGTGTTGCTCTCTTCTATTTGGTTTTTAAGCTAAGAGTGAGCCCTAATTGCATGTGTTGCAATCAAGAGAGAATTGAGAGCCTCTTGTGCATGTGTTGCACTTGAGGGAAGTCTTGTGCATGTGTTGCACTTGGTGATCACTGGAATGCATGTGTTGCACTAGGTGAAGTTTAAACGGAAAGGTTTGACTTGTTACTCTTGGTGTTTACCAACACCTAGACAACGTAGTGGTGTCATGCGCGGTGAGTTTCTCGATTAAGGTTGTGAGAAGCCCCAACAAGTTGTGAAGGTCAGTGCTCGCCTACCCGGAGGGGTAAAGAGCAACCACTAGTGGAATTGAGGCAGGTGCTCAATTGTGGAGCTGGTCCAAAGTGGTTTGGGCTAGCCTCAACGTGGATTAGGGGAGATCGGCAAGTCTCCAAACACCACGGTAAAACATCGGTGTGTCTCTTTGTGTTTGCTTGCAATTATCTATTTACATTGTTGTAATTTACATCCCTAGAATTAAATTGCTTGATTGTCTTTAGGATTGTATATTCTTGAGTAGAGACATAATTAGCTAGTGCACTTAGTAACCCTAATTGACTTAGGCTTAATTGTTAAAACCTAAACAAAAATTAATGCCTAGTTGATATAATTGATCTTATAACTTAGGTCTTGTTTGTTTAGGTTTAGACTTTTTGGCTTAAACAATTTAAAAGCTAATGGCTTTTATACATGATAGAGTTGGGTAATTTTATCTAACTTTAGTGTTATCAATCTAAAACCAACCATCAATAAGCTAAAAAAACCTCTCTCTAGTGGCTTTTGGCTTTTAATTATATGGAGGCTTATGACTTTTGAAAAGCCCAGATAAAAAAGTTAGTTGTTTGTTTAGGCTTTAGCTTTTCGGCTTTTAAGCCGGTGAAAAAGCCAAAACAAATGGGGCCTTAGTGAGCCTAGTTATTACTTAGTGAGCCTAGTTGACTTAATTGATCTTATATCCTTACATGGCTAAAGGATTGCACTTCCGCATTGATTTTTGTTTAGGTTTTGACATAGGGATAAATAGGCGAGATTTGAACTAATCGTCGAAGAAAATTTTAAAGCCACCTATTTACCCCCCTCTAGTCGGCATCCTCGATCTTACACCTCTGACTCGGCCATGACCCTAACGGCTTCCCCTCCACATGGTGGACTCGGCGTGGCAGGCGACCCTCTAGATCTGATCAATTCATCCTCGTCCCCCTCGTTGACTTTGTCCTCGGCATGATGGACATGGCCCTGATGGCACGCAAGCTCGGTCATGGTGGGCGAGCGACCTTAGTGTGGCGGAACAGGGCGACCTTGGGCTCCCCAGTGCCCTCCTCCCTATCTAGATCCATCGAGCACGCCGTGCCCTCCTCCTCCGCACTGAATTCGGTGGCTGTCCATATCCACGATAGCGGTAACAAGTGCGCAAGGGCTAAAAATTTCTATGGTTTCGGCCAAAATTTTGTTTTTGTTGCCCTAAAAAAATTCCAGATTTCAAATTTGGTTTTTGAATTTCATCTAGATTTTGTTTGAAATACCAAGATTTTGCCGAAATTTTGGATTTCAGCCACCTTCGAGATAGGTCCGAAAACAAAATTTCAAACTGTCGTCAACAGATTTCTTTCGGGTACCCTCTCCGACGACAAAGCCATTCCACGTGGCGGCTGGCGGACGGGCGGGCGAAAGCACGCCCGCCGCAGTGCGCCCACGGGCGGCTTCGGGCGACGGGCGGTGAGCACGCCCGCCGGCAGTGTCGCCCACGTGGCGCCGGTGAGAAGGTGGGCGAGACGCCCTACTCGCCGGTGCCGACCCACGTGGCGGCTTTGGCGGACGGCGGGCGAAGTTAGCCCGCCGCCAGTCTGCGGCCCGTGGCGCTGGCGGCAGGTGGCGAGACGCCCTACTCGCCCGGCGCCCGATCCACATGGCGGCTTCGGCGGACGGCGAAGCGAAGCACAACCGCCGCCAGTGCCACCACATGGCGCCCGGCGGCAAGTGGGCGAGACGCCTACTCGCCGGCGCCCGATCCACATGGCGTTCGGTGAGCGGTGGCGAGGACGCCTGCGCCGCCCGCAAGGCAAAAAGGTGGTGCAGGTAGCTTCACCTCAAGTCTCCTTCCCTATCGCACTGCTCCAGCGGCAGTTGCGGTGTCGATTTGTCAACCGCGAGGATTTACGCCATAAGCCCATTCCTCGACGTCTCTCACCTACCCACAAAAAGGGTCACATACCGGGCGGACGAAGCGGAAGCCAAGCGTCGGCATTTAATGAGGCCGAGGAACAGGGACAAAGACGGAAGGGGTAATAAATGTATAAAGATCAGCATGATGACCCCCCTTGTACCTACTCTGGTTGGCCTGGCCTATATAAGGGCCCTCTAGTGCATGGGGAAGAGGGGTCGAACGATCAAGAGTTCTGCAGTAGAGCCTAAAGAAGAACTTGTAACCCGAAAGCTCTATACTATACTAGTTTCAAACACTCTTTAAACAATCTAGCAGGAAGTAAGGCTATTACCCTGTGCAAAGGGGGCCTGAACCTGGGTAAAGATCCCTGTGTCCTCTTAGTCCCTAGACGCTGGAATCCTTCGTGTGGGAGTCTCTAGGGTTTTCGCCCGCTAGGGTTAGCCAGCCGCGAAGACGCCCTCCTATCAAACAAAACCCGGCTCAGAGACTCGGCCTGTCTGTGGAATACGCCGGCTGTGGGCGCGCTGTAGGGGGCTAGTGGTTGGTTTTTCCGGCTAACTCCCGGGCGGAGTTCGGTGTCCGTGATTGGGAAGTAGGCCCGTGCATCTGGAGATGGCGGGTTCTCAGCATCAAGGAGTGGCGGGGGCAAGCGGCGCTCAGGGCGCGTCCCGGCAGTCTCGCCGGTCGAAGGATCGTCTCACCCGCCCTGCGGTGGTGGCGTGGTTCGCTGAAGCGCCGAGCACCTGGCGACGTCGGCTGACCATGGAGGCAGCCACTCCCGCCCAGAATCTGCATGCGGTTCGTCTCCTCTTGCACCACCCTCCAGTGGAACTCGCGGGAGACTCCCCGGACACTCCGTGGCTGCAGAGCATCGCCGGTCTCGTGGATGTGGCCCAACCGGTAGGGCTCCTCGACCGCCAGTACCGCTGGTACTGTCGCTCGGGCGATGCAGAGCGACTCAGCGCCCACCGCCTCTAACGAAAGCTCGCCAGCGGGCGAGTCGGCGAAGGGCGCGCGCTAGCCGGGTCCCGCTCCGCAGGGACCGTGGGGACCTTCGGTCTCATTTGGATGCTAGCCGCCTGGCGCGGTGGCGACCTCCGTGGTCGCCGCTGCGCCACTGGCCCCGGAGCGTGGCCGCGGGAAGCAAATAGCATCTAACGGTGAGAGCCCCTCCCATGGCTCTCACTTTCGGACCAAGGAGGAGGTTCACTCCTCCGACTCTCTAGGGAGCCAGGCCCCGTGCTCCCGGGAACGGTCTCCGGACCGGGCCCCCGATGGGCGGCTGGGCTCCCTCTATGGCGTCGGGTGCCAGCCTTTTCTCGGCGGCTGCAAGGCGTGGCGTGACGGACGATTGTGTTTCGCCAGCGTCCATAGAAAAGTATGACGGCACCACCAACCCGGAGGAGTTCCTCCAGATATATACCACGGTGGTGCGAGCGGCTGGCAGGTCTGAAAAGATCATGGCCAACTACCTCCCGACAGCCTTGACGGGCTCCCCGTTCTTGGCTGTTAAACATCCCTCGAGGGTCGGTACACTCGTGGGGAGAGTTGTGCGACCTCTTCGTCGCCAACTTCCAAGGTTCGTTCGCACAACCGGGCGTGGAGGACGACCTCCACGCTCTGGAGCAGAAAAGGGGAGTCGCTACGTGACTTCATTCGGCGGTTTTGCCAGTGCCGCAACACGATCCCCCATATCTCGGAACAATCGGTCGTCATCGCTTCAAGAGGCGTACGCGACCGCAAGATGAAGGAGAAGATGGCCACCCGTACCATCAGCATCACCTCCGAGCTCTTCTCCCACGCACATAAGTGTGCGCGGGCCACGGAGGCGAGGGGGCCAGCACCTGGCCCCAAGGGTGGCCAAGGCAAGGATGAAGCCGGGACCTCGAAGGGTTCCGGCCATACAAGTAAGAAGGCGCGGAAGTGCGAGGCAGGAGAGACCAGGCGGGTCTTGGCCACCGAGCGCGACGACGAGGACCCTGCGCCACGGAAGCGCAACCGGCACGACCGGCGCGACGACCGCCATGAGCGGCGTGATGACCGTCGTGACCGGCGTAATGATCGCCGTGATCGGCGCGATGACCGCCGCGGTCGTGGGAACGACCGCCGCGAACAAAAAGAGGGCGAGCTCTATTGCCCAATCCATCGGACCAATACTCATGACCTGGACAGCTGTCGGGTCGTGGGTAAAATGGTGGAGAAGCGGCTCAAGGAACGCCGCCCCGATGACGATCAAGACAAAGATCCTGCCCCGCTGGCCTTCCAGCAGGTTGATCACGCTGTGGCTTACATCCATGGTGGTTCGTCCACCTTCTCCTCCAACGCCGCCTATAAACGGCTGAAGAGGGAAGTATGCGCCACAGCGTCGAGCTCGGGGGTGGGTCGGATGCTGAAATAGTCGGAGCTGACCCTCACTTTCAGTCAAGCCGACCACCCTGAGGGCGCCATCGGCCTGGGGCATCTCCCGGTCATGGTGTCGCCCGCCATTCGGAACGTGCGGCTAGGGCACGTGCTGGTGGATGGAGAGAGTTCCATCAACCTCCTGTCCTCTTCGGCATTCCTGGTGCTCCAGATCCCGCAGCAGGATCTGCGCCCGGCTCTGCCCTTCTTCGGGGTAGCCCCAGAGGCTGGCTTAATGCCCTTGGGCCAAGTATGCCTCCCCGTCACCTTCGGGGAGAAAGATAACTACCGCACCGAGATGGTGGACTTTGAGGTCGCCGACTTCGACCTCCCCTACAATGCCTTACTCGGTTGACCGGCGTTGGCCAAGTTCATGGCGGCAACCCACTATGCTTACATGGTGGTGAAAATGCCAGGGCCCGGCGGCCCCATTGCGATCCGGGTGGATAAGGCCGAGGCCTTGCGCTGCCACAAGTATGCGCCTGGCCTCCCTGGGGCGGTTCATTGCCCGGTTGGGAGAAAGAAGCTTGCCTCTGTTCAAGCTGCTGAAGAAGACTAACCACTTCGAGTGGACCGAAGAAGCCTGTATATGCTTGAAGACTTGAAGCAATACCTCACCTCTCCCGGTCTTTGGTCTCTCCTGCGCGGGTGAGCTGCTGTTTCTGACATAGCTACCACTATCGAGGTGGTGAGCGCAGATTAGTTGCGAGAGGAAGGCGCCGAAGTCTGGTTTACTACATCAGTAAGGTGTTGCACGAAGCAGAAACTCGATACCCGCAAGCTCAGAAGATGTTGTACGCGGTCCTGGTGGCATCCAGGAAGCTGCGGCATTATTTCCAAGGGGTCCACCTTGCGGACGGGCTTTCGCAGCTCGCGTCCTCAAAAGCTTCTGTTCCGATCGAGGTCTTCGAAGAAAGACTGTCGCGACCGTCCATCGCAGCCCCCAGTTCAGGTGGGAACGATGGTGTTGCTGTCGTGGCCCCCAGTTCAGGAGGGGACGATGGCATGGCGTTCTGACCTCGACCCAGTGGGGAAGGCGGCGCCACGCCACGGCCTCCGATTCAGTGGAGGAAGGCAGCGCCCGCTTCAGCCCCCTGTGTCCGAGGAAAGCGGTGGTCTTTGCCGATGCAAAGACCGGGAAAAGCTTGGCCCGGCGGAGTACCCGGGCGAGCACCGAGTAGTCGCCACGCTTGGCCAGAAGATCGGTGGATGGATCCAATCCTAGCCTTCTGCGACCAAGTGATCCCGACAATGATGCCTCACCGAGAAGATTGCACGAAGGGCGGTGCTATACTCGGTAGGTGGGGACCTATATCGCCAGAGCGTAAACGGAGTTCTATCAAGTGCATCACTCGGGAAGAGGGAGCGGCTTGCTCTCGATATCCACGAGGCGCAAAGGGAGCCACATGTCCGCCAAACACCGGTTGGCAAAGCGCCGCCAAGGATTTTATTGGCCTCATCGCCTCCGTGATGCTTGCGGTGGTGAGGACGTCGGCTTGTCGGTTCTTCGCCAAGCAAATCCACCGACCGGCCCAAGCTCGCAAACCATCCCACTCCTCGCCGTCGCGGTCTAGGGGCGGATATCTGGGTCCGTTCCGCTGGTTACGGGGCTTCACCCACCTCTTCGTCACCATTGACAAGTTCACGGCGGGTTGAAGCCGAGGCGGCGCGCCATCACGCCGCCGCCACCGCAAGTTTATGCGCGGATCTTTACCCGCTTTGGAGTCGCCAACCGCATCATCACCGGCTAACGGACTCGATTCACCGTAGCGGCTTTCCTGGAGTTCTGCGATGAAATGGGCACCAAAGTATGTTTTGCTTCGGTGGCTCATCCCGTGAGTAATGGGCAAGCGGAACGTGCCAACGCGTTGGTGCTGAAGGACCTCAAGACGAGGGCGTTTGATCGGCTCCACAAGCGGGGCGCGCGATGGACGGAGGAGCTCCCGGCTGTCCTGTGGTCGCTTCGTACCACACCTAGTCGGGCCACTGGTGAGACGCCTTTCTTCCTGGTGTACGGGGCGGAAGCCGTTCTCCCCTCCGAGCTGTCGCTCGGTTCTCCGCGCGTCTCGGCGTTCAACGAAGAAGGCCAAGAAGACCTCCGGCGGGAAGAAGTCAACCTCCTGGAGGAAATGCGTGATCGGGCCACCCTCCGCGCCGCCCGGTATTAGCAAAGCCTCAGGCGGTACCACGCCACCCGGGTCTCTGAGAGAACACTGGCAGTGGGCGACCTGGTCTTGCGTAGGATTCAGACGCATGCCGGGTTGCATAAACTGTCTCCCGGTGGGAGGGCCCCTTCAAGGTGGTCTCAGTATCTCGACCCGGGGCGGTCCGGTTGGCCACTGAGGACGGCGAAGAACTGGCGAATTCCTACAACATAGAGTTGTTGCGGAAGTTCTATCCTTGAAAGAATTGTAAGTGCCCGGCAGCTTGCTCCAGTCACCCTTGAGGTAAGTTTATCCCCTGCTGATCGGTGGCTGCTGGCGGTTAGTAAAGTGGTTGCCTAGAAGGCTTTTTGCTTTACCATGATGGTCCCTTTTTATGCCCTAAGCGATGAGTTTTCGCATGAATGTCGCTGGCCCCGTATATTTGCTAATTCCTTGGTGACCCATGGCGGTACTCGGCGTGGTTCGACAAGCACGGCAAGCGGGGACGAGTCAAAGCGGTGCTCAACGCGCCCGTGACGCTTCGGGTTGGCTCTGTGAAGCACCGCTAGTCGTCACCGTGAGCACCGTCGGCCTAGTACCACTCCTGGAAGCCCGCTGCTTTGATACACAGCACCGTAGTTCGATTTCCTGGAGGGTCACAGGGACTTAGAAACCAAACAGGGCGGACCAGGACATCCCATGCTGGGACTTAGAATGTTTGGGCCTACCTTGCACAGGCCCTTCCAAGCATCTGCTTATCCTTCTGGTAGTTATCTATACGCGTAGGTTGTGCGTAGAAGTGCCGGCTTATTCTTGCGAAAGGCTCCAGCATCTCCGCTGGTCGCCCAGGCGCTTGGGGGCTGGTCGCCCGGCACTCGGAAGGCTGGTCGCCTGGCGCTCAGAAGGCTGGTCGCCCAGACGCTTGGGGACTGGTCGCCCAACGACATACAAAGCAAGATAAGTGCTTCGTGCCGCATTTTTGGCCATTTCCTTATGCGCATACTCTAAGATGGGTCAGGCTACGTGTGATTGTCGCGAGTGTCAAAAATCAACGGCCCTTCTTGATAAAAGAAAATGTGCTAAGTGTTAACGTCCGGCGTGGCCAAGTGACCGGGGTGTAAGTTAGGCACGGTACTCAAACACGGCCCGCACGCCTCGGGTTGGCTCTCAAGCACCGCCGTCATCACCGCCGAGTACCGCCGCCTAGAAACACTCACGAAACTTGTTGCCTCGCCACGCCACGCCGCAAAGACGCTTCCAGCGATCATCAGGGTCTAAGTTCCAGAAGAATTTGAATCAGCGACAATCTCGCGTAAAAACCTGATGCTAAGACTAAGCTACGTCTTGCATCTCTTGTTAGACTCAAGGTCATTTCTGCCTAAACCCTGTATGACTTGCATGATCTATACTTGTGCTCGCAGCAAATGCGTATAATTGCTGGCAGGACTTAGGAACGCTGCCCTAGCCTAAGCGTTCCTCAGGCGTTCCAGCTAAGTTAAAAAACTGGCCACCTAACGGTTTAATCCAGCAAATTCGATCATACAAAACAGATAAGCATACGGATAACATTAAACAGGAAATATTTCCTTCACCAAAGTTTGCCCAAGTGTTTGTGAATGCAGACAGATCAACAAAAGGAAATAAAAACAAAAGAACAAAAGTGGCTGCTCGGCCCTTCACTCGTCGTCGAAGTCAAGGTCCCCGCCGTCTGCGCCATCCTCCGCCAGCGGGGTGGAGACGTCCACGATCGGCTGCTCCACCTGCAGCAGCCCGGCCACGTGCTCGGCGGCTGTGCGCACCCGTGCCTCCGCTTGCGCCGCATCTCCCTCAAGGCCGGCCGTCACCACCGCCATTGATCGGCGGCGGCGTCGCTGGCGGGCGCAATGACAAGACGAGGTTCTTGGCGATGATCGCAACTTCTCGTCCCTCTCTGGCGGAGCGGGCGGCCAGGGCGGTGGGCAGTTCCCGGAGTGCCTCTGCGGCCTGATTGGTCGCATGGGCAAATTGCAAAGCGGAGTCCTCCAATGGCGCACTCAGAGCCACCCCCAAGGGCTCTAGGCACCTCTTCGTGCGCTGGAAGGCCTTCTTGAGCATGATGGCGAGGTTGTGCCGCAGGCGGAAGGACTCGTCCTCCGAATGCTTCAGCGCCGTCTCGGCCCTCTCTTCCCATTCTTCGGCCCTTTCCGCCCGCAACTGCATGGCGGACGTGTTGGCCCTTTCCTGAGCCAATTCCGCCGCCGCTTCCCCGCCTCCCGCTAACTCGTCCATCGACGCCACTTGGCTGGCCGTTCTTGGGCGCGCGCCGTGCCTGGTAGTTGTGGCGAGGACGGTACCCAGCGAGGCGTGTATGTCGCCGAGTGCGGTGAAGAGCTCGACGAAGCGCGCGGCGGGGGCAATGGCGGTGCGAGGGGCTAGAGGGCGGTAGCATCGCTGGGTCGCCTCCTCGACTCTTCGATGAAGGGCGTCGGAGGCACCGAGCGGAGGTTTCCACCGCCGCGGGGCGCGAGTGGCGCCCCGCCTTGGCGCGTCTTGAGGGCCGCCATTGGCGGTTCCTCGGTGGCGCCGTCGGGAGCATAAGCCCGCCCCGCCGAGCGGCGGCGTGTGCTCCGTGCCGAGGGCACCGTGGCCAGAAGGGCGGGGCTTGGGAGGTAGAGGAACCGGTGAAGGCGACGGAGCTGGCGCCGCGGGAGGCGGCGGCTCCGATGATGAAGTCGTGGCTAGGGCGGTCTGCGTCGCCGCCCCTTGCGAGGGTGCCGCCGCATCGTGGCGGGCGGCAGGGTCTGGTCGTGACGCGACCCTCTTGGGTCCGCCCGTGGCGTCCCGGCAATTGGCCGCTTGCCCGCGGGTCGATCGGCGGTGGTCGTCTCCTCGATCACCAACGGTCAGTGGGCGGCACCACGGCAGGCCCTGTGGAGTCCATCGGTGGGAGCAACCTGACGACCTGCAGGCGCTTCACGTGCTCCAAATCGGTGAGCGGCCGAGCCGCCGCCAGAAAAACTGAGCCGCTTGGAATCGGCTGCATTAGCGCGGCAAGCCACCTGCCAATAACTGGCTCCTCCAAGTTTCCCGCGCCTGGCAAAAAACAAAGAGTGGCTGCCGGTTGGTAGGGAGCCGCAGAAAGAAGCATGTGCGCGAGAAAAAGCTAAAGGAAAGTGAAGACTTATGTCTAGGTCACGTGCGCGTTATGCCGTCGTCGCCTGTATATTGCCATGCAGGACAGGCGCGGCGACGAAGGGGGCTGATCCTCCGGGACATGAAGTCCCGGGCCACCAGCCCCCCAATTAACCCGGCGTCCTGCAGTCTGTTGATGCGGGCCGCCATCGCGAGGAGCTCCGCCGTCTCCTCGACCGGCGAGTTCCAGTTCTCGGAGACCTCCGCTGCTCCGGCGGGCACCTCCAAGGCGTCGACTTCGCTGTCATCGTTGATGTACAGCCAGTCGTTGCGCCATGCCCTCCAATTGGATCTGGGCTGGAAGGCGATGTAGCGGGAGGCCATCTCGTCCCGAAGGCGAAAATAGCAGCTCCCCACTACCTCGTTGTAGTTGGAGGCGCGGCAGATGAAAAAGTAGTGAAAGAGAGGGAGATTCGGCATCACCCCCATGAACATTTCACAGAGGTGTGCGAAGATGGAAAGGAAGACGATGGAGTTGGGGGTGAGGTGAAGGTGGATGGATCCCATAAAAATGGAGGATGGAAAGAAAGAACTCGGAGAATGGCGGGAGCAGGCCCGCCATCATCGCCCAGGTGTGGATGAGGATCTCGTCGGAGAGGCACCGTGGCGTGGAGGTCCCCGCCCGAAAGCGAAAGGTGCCCTCCGGCGCGATGATAGCCATCCTCTTTACCGTGGTGGCGTCCGCGGTGGAAGCAGGGATGGAAGGTGCCATGGAGGCGAAGAAGGCAAAAGGCTTTGAGCGAGAAAGATGAAGAAGTGAAAGTTGAAGTGCACAAGAAAGTAGAAGGCGTAAACCGCTCAGTACAGATGTATCTATATATGCATCACTCGCACCATCGGTTCGCGAAGGGACAAGATCGTGCGCCGTTTCGGGTCCCAAGAAAAATCGACGGATACGGGATAGAACCGAGGCGGTCGTATCCTCATGAGTGGTGGCCCCGCCCAAGAGCGCACCAAGCATTCAATGAAGGTTTCAAAAGGCTTTAGCACGCGCGCTCGTAGCGGGCCCGGCTATCGGCCAGATTTTGTTGGGTACCCTCTCCGACGACAAAGCCATTTCACGTGGCGACTGGCGACGGGCGGCGAAGCACGCCGCCGCCAGTGCAACCACGGCGCGCCGGCGGCAGTGGGCGAGACGCTTCGCCGGCGCCCGATACCCGTGGCGGCTTTGGCGGACGGCGACGAAGCACGCCCGCCGCCAGTGTCGGCCACGTGGCGCCCGGCGGCGAGTGGCGAGACGCCTGCCGCCGCCGGCGCCCATTCCACGTGGCGGCTTCGGTGGACGGGCGAAGCGAAGCGCACGCCCGCCAAAGTCTTACCACGTGGCGCCCGGCAGCAGTGGGCGAGGACGCCGCCGCCCGCCGCAAGGCAAAAGGTGGTGCAGGTTGCTTCACCTCAAGTCTCTTCCCTATCGTACCATTCCAGCGGCAGTTCGGTGTCGAATCTGTAATCGCGAGGATTTCGCTACAAGCCCATTCTCTCGACGCTCTCACCTACCCGTAAAAAGGGGTCACATCTGGGCGGACGGGCGAAGCCATGCGTCGGCATTTATTGACGCTGGAGGAACGGGACAGCACGGGAAGGAGTAATAAATGTATGAAGATCAGCATGATGACCCCCTTATACCTACTCTGGTTGGCCTGGCCTATATAAGGGCCCTCTAGTGCATAGAGAAGAGGGGTCGAACTATCAAGAGTTCTGCAGTAGAGCCTAAGGAAGAACTTGTAACCCGAAAGCTCTGTATTGTACTAGTTTCAAACACTCTTTAAACAATCTAGCAGGAATTAAGGCTATTACCCTGTGCAAAGGGGGCCTGAACCTGGGTAAAGATCCCTGTGTCCTCTTAGTCCCTAGACGCCGGAATCTTTCGTGTGAGAGTCTCTCGGGTTTTCGCCCGCTAGGGTTAACCAGCCGCGAAGACGCCCTCCTATCGAACAAAACCCGGTCTGTAGACTCCGAGCCTGTCAGGTGGAATACGCCGACACAAACCTTGGTAGCAATAGCAGCATGAAGGCAAAAAATCACCGGCAAAAATGAAATGACAAGATTTTGGATGACATAAACGAAATTCACACTTTTTTAAGTGGGAGGAACATAATTTTCCCCTAAGCATATATCAGCAATGTATTGCCAACATATACTATGAGGCTTCGTGCATGTCACCTCACACATGCTACTCTCCGCGCATGCGCTGCTCCTGCTCTGTTTCAGCGTCGTCCCTGGCGACGTGCTGTCTTGTCACATCGATCGAATCCGCAGGAACTGCCGGCCCGCCCGGCCGGGCATGCAGTCTACAGGGGACCAGTTCTCCATCCTGCGGTCGCTCGTACAGTTCAGACACGCCACCCGCGTGTTTTCGTACGGTTGCCGGCTCGCGAGACGTTGGGTCAAGACTTAAGAGCTACCAGTTGCTAACGTAGCCGGATTGGAAGGTGACACCTGCGATTTCGGAATGTCTGTGGGTAGCTGCAGCGTGAGGAGCCAACGTAAGCTCGGATACGTTCTTCTGAAGTCGCTATTAGAGACTGAAAATTCAAAACTGGAATCTATTCTATACAAAAAAAAAAGGTAATAACTGACTAACGAACATCCACTAAAATAATTTCTGCCATCAAATTATCTCTAATCAACGACCTTCGTATGGCAGATCACTTCCTGGTTGTCCGATCTATATTCCGACGCCCCCAATTGACGCGGTCGTAGCATCACCTAGCCACCTTATGAGCTTACTAACGGAGATCAGGTGCAGTACTGTTGAACTGTAACTTAAGTAGTCTTTGTAAGACTGTCTGATCTAAAATCAACGGTTTGGATCGACTAAAAATACTGTGTGAAAACATCATTTATAGTACTATCCAATCTGAACGGTCCAGGACTATGGGAGCTGCAACTCGATCTAAAATAATTGTGGTTGGCACACCATGTAATCTAACGTCGACTCTCTGAAAAATAAATCAACAACATGTATAGCATCACCACTCTTATAATAAAGAATAAAATATGTCTTAGAAAATCTATCAACTACTACAAAAAATACTATCCTTAACAAAACGCCGATAGAATTGTGAAAGCTCCGCACTAGCCGTTTTTCCAACTTCAACAGTCTCATAAGGGTTGTTTGGTTGCCGTCTCGTACGAGCCTGACCGCGGGAGTTTGCACCACTCCAGCCTGGCTCTGGGGAAACGGTCAAGGAGCTCGTTTCCCACGAGCCTAGCTGCAAGTGTTTTGTGCATCGCGCTAGTCTGACTCCGCACCGCGCACAAACAACCAAACAGCTATCTTATACACGTGAGTGCAAACTCACGCGATACAACAAACAACCAAACGCTAGTTCCCTAACTCCCACGAGTCTAACTGCGTGAAATCAGGTTACCAAACAGCCTATATGTGGATGCTCACGGCACGGGTGGCCTGCATCGCTTACGAGAGTTGGACCAACGAACGTGGACGGGTGCAGCTCGCCGTCGCAGAAAGGTCTCGGCTCGATCGTCGTCTTGCTCGTAGCCTTTGTTGATCTCTCTGGCTACTGGCTAGAAGACGAAATAGATATGTCGTTATTCTTTGGCTAAATTCAGCATTTCTTCCAAATTCCCAAAACATCAAGTATGTGCAAAGCTGCCAAATTTCTCCATTTACCCGCGCCCATAAATTAAACCACGGAATTTAATCAACAATGGAACAATACAACTCGCGTTTCAGCTAATAAACATGTTTACAAGCTCTTAAGTACTCTTAAAAACTACTCAGCCTACAAGACTACATCGGTTCACCACTCTCCAGTCCCTCCTCTCACTCTCTAATGCGTAGCAGCTAGCCTTAATAATCTACCGCACACGTCGATATCCGTCCACCGTTCACTTCGCAGCAGTAAGGAATGAAGCCATGTGCATTCCTGAGAAAACGAGATGCAAACAAAATGAGTAAAAGAAATGAATATTCCATGTCACAGCGCAGAGAGCTTGAGTTCAACTTCAGGGTTTGTAAGAACATGAATTAACAGAGAACTAGGGTTTGTAAGAACATAAATTAACAGAGAGAGAACTTGCATGCAACAAGTATAGATCAGGCAACAATTCCCCAGGCTTCTACCAAGGCAGATGTGGATACACTGTCAGCCTCTTAGAATATCACACGCACAGGTGAATAATACTACCACACAACATGAGGGAAATTTTAAGCAATGAGGCAGTAAGCCAATGATGCTCACCTAATCATTAACTTCTTATTTTTCATATTCGCGGGACTCCACCAGTACATAGACTGGCTTTCCGTCGAGCTTGTAGAAATCCTGCAGGGAAGCTGCTGTCTCAGTAACCAATTTCAAGAGGTAACAGTGGTTACAGTGCCATGCTACCTTGCAAAGTAGCGGTAATGCAAAAACATTCAAAGGAAAACTTTGATCAATTGTGACTTGAAAGTTTCCTAGTGAATAGTGCAAGATTTGACAACGAGCAATATAAAATGGTTGCTGCAGCTTGTTTCAAATGTCCTCGAGACTTTTGGTTATGAAACCTGAAGGAACTCTACCATGACTTCAGTAAGATGCAGGCAGGGTCGAGCACTTACTCCGTAACATGAATGGAGGTGCGCTCCCAAGCTAATTCAAATACAATAATTAATATGACCAGATGAAATTAGCGTAATGCTAGCCCTTATTCCTTAACTGATCCGAGTTTTTGTTTTTTTAGACACGATCCTAGTTTTTATTTAGGATAGCACAAAACATATGACTAGATGAAACTAGTGTAATGCTAATCCTTATTCCTTAACCAATCCTAGATTTTATTTAGGATAGCACAAAACATATGACCAGATGAAACTAGTGTAATGCTAATCCTTATTCCTAAACTCATCCTAGTTTTTGGTTAGGATAGCTTAAAAAACACAGCCCAAGTTTTTTCTCAAATTGTGTTCGCTCTTGCTTTTGAAGAAAAAGAAAAGAGATGCCCAATTCATAAGTGGTTTTTCTTCAAGTCTATGTCTGTTGTACTTATATAACAAGTCAAGTTGTTCATGGCCGCCTTGTGAAACGAGGCCATTAGCTCCACAATCTGAAGGCTATATAGCACCAACAGGTTACATGAGGTGTACAAAGCAGATATTATATGAGCAACAACTATGCTATGGAAGTGGTCAAATTTAGTAAAAATGTGATTAAGGCTTCAGAGCGGTAAAGAAACACTATGTACTGTAAGAACTAAGAAGCAGAAAAAAATATTTATGTCAATAGATAGTTTGGATATCTACGAGTCATGCAACAACAAGAATACCTTAAATTTAGGGAGCCCAATGAGACATGCGCACTCAACCACATCAGCTCCAGCACGTTCTGGAAAGCAAATTGTTCAGTAAGAGAAGTATGCCGAAAGCCAATATATATTATTCTGAGTACTTTTTTTAAGTGACATTTTTTACTTTTTACAGTCTCTGAGATGTGATTTGACTGTTACTTCTTGTAACTTTATCTTATCATATAGCAATAAAATTATAGTATTATGAAAGTATGTTTAACTACAAATCTAATGATGCAGTTTTTATGTAGACAACATAGATAGTTTTAAACATATTAGTGGTTAAACCTTGCAAAGTTTAACAGCAAGGATTCTAAGACGTAACCTAAAAAAGAAAAGAGGGAGTACAAGAAAAAATTCACCAGGGGAAAAGTCCAAAAGTCCAGGGCTGTGTTCGAAATCAGGATGTGTAAAATATAAATAAAAAATAAGCATGTTTAATGGCATGAGACAGCGAAAAGTATAGCTGAAAAGGCAGATGTACTTGATTCTTTGCTATAGGAGTACTCAAGACACGTAGTGTCAACTGTCAAAATCAAATCTTATCTCCAAATAAATTCCGTATAGCACATGTCTTCAGACAAGATGTTCTCTTAAATATGAAAACTAGCAGGGCAGCCTATGCAATTGTGCCGCTATATTTGTTGTAAAGTTTACAGTATCAAATGCTTTAACTTAGATATTTGAGAATATACTTACATATATTGTAGTCTATTTAGGATTTTCCAAAGTCATTTAAACATTGAAAATGACAATAGAAGTTTGAAGGAAAATACAACGTGTAATTAAAGTTTGAGCTTTAATGGAAGAAAATCATTTAGTATACTAAGTTGTTGGGTTCTTAGAAACGTAAGCATTCTCCGTACTATAGGACATGTCTTCAGACAAGATGTTCTCTTAGCTATGAAAACTACTAGGGTGGTCCGCACATTTGCGTAGCTAGATTTGTTGTAAAGTTTGCAGTATCGAATGCTATAACTTAGTTATTTGAGAATATACTTACATATATTGTAGTCTATTTAGGATTTTCTAAAGTCATTTAAACATTGAAAATGACAATAGAAGCTTGAAGAAAAATACATGTAATTAAAGTTTGAGCTTTAATGGAAGAAAATCATTGAGCATACTAAGTTGTTGGGTTCTTAGAAACCTAAGCACTCTCCGTACATGGATCATGTAGCTACATGCCTCTATTCTTCCTCCATTAAATACTCTTTTCCAAAATATATGCATGTACATATATGTCGGGGATTGGGTATTTCCTACAACGACCATGGTACCTCGGTAGCTAGCCGACCACCGACCATGCACGCACTTAGACGGTGTCCCCTACGGAGACCCTCGGGGAGGTCGACCCTCGCACCTGCCCCGACCTCAGTCAAACTCGTCCCCGAGCATGCTTGCTCGGCGGGTGCGCGACCTGGCGACCCAGTCCGCCAAAGATACCTCGAAGATCGCCCAAAAGCCGAGCGCGGTCTACGAAGAAGACGTGGCATTAACTGCGCAGCCGCCCATGGTCTGCGCGCCCGCAATCCACGCCCGCTGTACCCACGTCGCGTAGTGCCCGGCGGGTGGCGCAGCAACAGCTCTGCGCACGTCCAAGAACAGTAGAACGCCCCCTGTAATAAATGCTTTGTCGCCTGTAATTCCCTATAAATACCCCCGTGCGCGAAGGAGCGGGGGTCGACAAAATTAGCTCCCTTCATTCTAAGCTTTTATTCCCGCTTGTATGCAACACTTGTAACGACTTCCACGCATCAGTGCAATCACTGGACGTAGGGCTGTTATCTCCCCTGCGAGAGGCTCGAACCAGATAAAAAATGACCCTTTGTGCTTTGTGATTGCCTTAGCCACCTTGTTCCGTAGCTCGGTAGGACCTCGGACGCTATACCCCTCGCGAAAAAGAGGCCCTAGGTTGATCCCTCATTCAACAAGTAAGCTCGGCGGGGGACCAGTTCCCGAATCGTCGACAATATACATCTATTTGTTTTTCAAAGCATTACTTTGATTATGTGTGCAGCAAATTGTCTTATTAGTTTGCATGGTATTAGAGTACCATGCTTACACATATACCAATACACCATGAGCGACCTACCTTGAATTTATATTTCCACACATGCCGACTGCCCCATCAAGCCATGTGTCTTCTAACTCTTCTCATCACTACAACTTTTCCACTTCAACCTCCAACAACACAATCAATTCTTGATCGACCTTGCTTAGCTGTTGTCCCTTCCAATACAACACTCTACCACATGTTATCTTCTACTTCTCTCTGATTATTGCTTAATATTGACCATTGCAACATCAAACAAGCATACATCTGCAACTGATGCCAATCCCTATCAAGGAAACCTGTCACCCTCTCTATGATGGCCCTGAACATTTTCAAAACAACTGCGCCATCTCTACTCTGAGCTCTTTGTTCCATTGCTTCTATATGCATGTGTTTCCATCCATACAAGTCCTTTTCCCAATAGCTACGACATCTCTACTACAAGCTCTTTGCTCCTTTGCTTCTATATGCATGTGTTTCCTCGATCACTCTTCTTCTTCTACATTGGCCAACTTAGCACTATGGCTTCCTTACTAATCATAGTGACCTTTCATGTATGCTTTAGTCATTGTCTAATGATATGAAGAATCTTTTGCCATCGCTGGTGATGATGTGACCTTCACCAATGATGCCACACTCCTATCTTCTTGATGGCACCATATCATCCATAGCTCACCTTCAATGCAAAGTTTCATCACCTCTTTGCCAAAGCTTTCTTTCATCGAGCTCGAGCTTATTTGGCCATTGACTTCTTCAAAACTGCTGACACTCACCACTCATTGTTATGGCCCTCGGTTTCTTTGATTCTGCCTTTCTCTTGAACAACTTCGGCGAGAAGCACAACATTATCCTTATTGAATGGCTAAGGTGAGCAATAGGACATTGTCCTCATCTCCCCTGTCATCACCATGTTGTTGGAGATATGCCCTAGAGGCAATCATAGAGATGATTATATTTTCTTATGTTCATGATTTATTATCTTGTACTTTGAATAATGTCATTATTATTTATTAGCGAGTATGTGAATTATTTATGAAACTCTATATATGACTTTGTGATGATTATTCTAATGTGATCCCTAGTCGATAATCATATGAGGACACATATGAATAGACTAACATATGTATTAGTTGATGATCATATTTCACGAGTCATGGATATGGAGATATCAAACCAATAATATGGACACATGTTAGAAAACATAGAGTTAGATCGATCCACCTTGAGACACTATGAGAACATTGTAGTCTTACTTGTCATTAGTTGGTCTCATATACAATGTGTATGCTATATCTTTAGATTTGAGATTGACACATGTACTCGAGATGTGTAATAACTTACTTAGGGGTTGACAAACGCTACTCTGTAACTGGGTAGTTATAAAGATGGCTTTTGGATTTGTCGTGAAGTATGCTGCGAGGTATGGTCAATCAAGATGGGATTTATCCTTCTATACAATGGGAAAGATATCTCTAGGCTTCTCGAGTAGGGGATTCCAAAACGCATGGCCATGCTACTCGTGGTTAAAGAGTTAATTGTAGTTGGGGATTCGAGTCACATAATCGAGAAAGAATGGTCTAGCTATATAAACAAGGGTGGCACATTCTCTCCTTAAGTTTGATCGATATCGTGAGGCAAAGGAAAATGCATATAACTAAGCGCTGTTAAGATTCATTCGATATGATCTTTACATATACTCTAGAGTTAGCACATTCTGTTAGAGACCGCTACCGATTAATGTCCAAATAAGAGTACTCGGACCATGTCCAAGTATACATGAATTTATAGGGTCGCACACTTAAGGGGTTAGGGCTTAATTTGGATGATGATCTAAGTTCTGATGGGCTTCGAGTTCCTAATGGGTGTCTAATTTAGAGGCCCATCATGGAGCTTCTATTTAAAGGGAAGGGGAGGTGGCTTTACGGTTAATAGACAAGATAGGAACTCAGAATTCTCGAAACCCTATCCGCCACACCTCTTCCTCCCAAAACCGCGCAGCTGGCGCTAGCACTTCGACGCGTAGTATTCTTGCCTAGTACATGTGGATACCTTGGAGGCATTGTTGTGAGGCTTCAACACTAGAACCATCCGCAACCTGTGACAGTGACGAGGAGCTGTTAGAGGAGGCGCAAGGGTAATACGACTACAACCGCACCAACATGCTACATCTACTCTATTTTCGCTACAAATCTATACATCTAGTGGTAATTCTGTGATCTATAACTTGCAATAGTTCCTTGGTTGCATAGTAGAAAATTTTGATTTTATGTTATAGTAACCTACCTATTCCCCTACACGTCTCTTTGCTTCCTGGTGGGTATGTCTTTTTTTTTTACAGAACAACATCGTTGCATTTTTTCATGGTTTCTTCTAACACCATTCGTGCTACAATAATTATAACTTTTATTTTATTAAAAACCTCGATTGCTTTTTATTAGAGTTCATAAACAAATTAAATTACTCATTTTATGTTAATTTATTCCAAAGTTTAGTAATCTAGGGATTTTACTTTGGCATTATATGGAAATCAAATTGGAAAAATTCTTTTTTATTCCAATTTTCAATTACTTTTGGTTGGAATCTTTATACAAATCAAATGGCCAATTTTTTCAATTATTATTCCAAACAATATTTATTTAGGGATTTTACCTTGGATCTTGTATCAAAATCAAATTGCTAATTTTATTTCATTTTCTATTCCAAATTTCACTTATTTTTGTTGCAATTCATACATAAATCCAATTACTCATATTTGTTTAAGTTTTATTCTGAATTATATTTATTTAGGTACTTTAGGTTGGAATTTTTATGGAAACAAAATTGCTAATTTTACTTAATTTATTTCGTATTTTAGGTATTTAACAAATTATATACAAATCTAAAGACACTTGGTGGTGGAATGAGAAAGTTCAAAAGGCTATCTAGGAAAAGAATGCATGCTATAGGCATATGTAGCACGATAGAAGCGATGACAATATACATAAGTAGAAAGTAGCCAAAAAGAGTGCAAAGAAAGCGGTAAGTGTGGCATGTGGCAAGGCTTATGTGGATCTTTATCAAAAGATGAGTATAAAGGAGGGCAAGAAGGACATCTACAATATGGCTAAACTCTAAGAAAGAAGACAAGAGATTTCAACCAAGTTAAATGCATCAAAGACAACACTAATAGACTTCTGGTGAGAGACGACAAGATCAAGAATAGGCGGAGAGACTACTTCGATAAATTGTACAACGTAGACAATGGGGATAGCATGATTGAACTGGATGATTCTTTTGATGACACCAATAGGCAGTTCGTTTGAAAACAATCAAGAGTCTGAAGTAAAAGAGGCCTTAAAGAGGATGAAAGTAGGTAAGGCGTTGGGTCTACTAACATTTCTATCGAGATGTGGAAGTGCTTTAGAGACATGGCGATCGTTTGGCTAACTAAATTATTTAATAGCATTTTAGGTCGAACAAGATGCCTGACGAGTGGTGGAAAAGCTCATTAGTGCCAATTTTCAAGAATAAATGGGACATTCAAAATTGTACTAACTATAGAGGAGATAAGCTCATGAGCCACATAATGAAGCTCTGGGAGCGAGTAGTTCAACATCGTTTAAGAAGAGCGACTAGCATGACGAAAACCAATTTGGTTTTATGCCTAAAAGGTCAACCCTAGAGGCGATCTTCTTAACACAATAGTTGATGGAGAGATATAGTGAGGAAAAGAAGGACCTACACACAGTGTTTATCGACTTGGAGAAAGATTATTATAAAGTGCCAAGAAAGGTCATGTGGTGGATGCTTAAGAAGAAAAAAGTCTGAACAGTACTTCAATACTTTCCCTCTCAATACAAGTTGCACAAATCTTGAAACAAGCAAATGGATAAGTAATCACCATCTAGCATTTATTCATACTTTAATATTTTTGTAATTGTAAAAAAGAAAAGCATGAAAGCACCTCTCAGAAAGTCTCAACAAAATACGTTACCATAATCAAGGATACGTACGACGTTGTGGTGACTAATATTAGAACATATGATAGATGTATCGGTGACTTTCCTATTAAGATAGGACAATATCAAAAGTCAGCATTGAGCCCCTATACTTTTTCCCTTGTGATGGATGGAAGTTACATGGGACATGCAAGGAGAGATTTCTTAGTGTATGCTTTTTGCTGATGATGTGATGCTAATTGATGAGAGTAGAGTAGATGATGATATAATACTTAAGTTGTGGAGGAAAACTTTAGAAACAAAGGGTTTTAGACTTAGTAGGACTAAAACTGAGTATATGAGGTGTGATTTCAGTGGTGCTGTGGCAGATGATTTTGATATTTGGGATCGATGCTACAAAGTGACGACAAGATTGATGAAGAGGTGAGCTACAGAATACAAGCGGGGTGGTTGAAATGCTGCTAAGCATTGGGTGTCCTATGTGATAGAAAAGTCGCTCAAAAGTTAAATGGTAAGTTCTATAGGATGGTGATTAGACATGCGATGTTGTAGGGAGCGAAATGTTGGGTTAAAAAAAGGCAGCATGCACAGAAGATGAGTGTAGCAATGATGCACATGATGCAGTGAATCTCTGGTCATACGTGGTCATACAAGACGAGATTGAATCCGAAATGATGATATATATGATAGGATTGGGGTAGCACCAATTGAAGAAAAATTTGTCCAAAATTGTCTGAGATGGTTTAGACATCTCCAAAGGAGGCTTCTTGAGGCACCAGTGTGTAGTGGAATTTTAAGTCATTGAGAAAACATAAAAAGAGGCAGAGGTTGACCGAGACTTTCGTGGGAAGCAATTAAAAGAGACTTGTAGGGTTGGAACATTTCCAAAATTTGGTGTTTGATAGGAGTGCATGGAAGTTAAAGATTTGGTCCACATATCGGAACCATGACCCAAAGTCGAAGGTTTAGGGGGTTTTAGTGATTTTGATTGGGTTTCTTTCCTAGCCTACCCCACATATTTAGGACAAAAGACTTGGTTGTTGTTGTAGTAGTGTTATTTAACAAATTACTTTGGAATTGTATGGAAATCGAATTGCTAATTTTGTTTTGTATCTATTTCAAATTTCAATTATGTTTTTAGAATTTGTATATAAATCCAATTGTTAATTATTATTCTGAATTATAGTTATATATGGATTTTACTTTGGAAGTATCAAAATCAAATTGCTAATTTTATTTTATTTTTTATTCCAAATTTCAATTTTACTTTTAATTCATATGGAAATCAAATTACTGATTTTACTTTTTATTCCAAATTTTAGTTCTTTTATTTTAATTGACATGGACTCTTTCTTTTAATCTATATAAAATTGCTAATTTCATTGTATTTTCATAGCGAATTTCAATTTTAGGTTAGAATTCATATACAAATCCAACTACTAATTTTTATTTAATATTTTGAATTTCCATTTTACTTTGAAGTTTGAATGGAAATCAAATTGCTAATTTTCTTTTACTTTTAATTCCGAATTTCGATTATGTTTTATTGTACTTGATATAGGCTTTTTCTTTTAATCTAAGCCATTATAACTTGGGTCCACCAGATAGATAACTAGATCATTTTTCTCCAAATGTGGGTATTTCTAGCCCTCGAGAACAAATGTGGTGACTCATTTTGCCAATTCTTTAATAGTATAGAAACAGATACATACAAGCATGTCCCATCAAGGACAAATTGCTCACCAGGCCACAAGCAACTAAAATATCATGGCCCTGTACCAGTTATCACTACGTGGTACTTCATAGATGCCTGCCATTAGCACTTAAAGCCAATCCTATTGGCCATTAATTACTCTCCATGCTAGCGCACTAACCGTATAATCTGATACTGAAGCAACTGCCGTACGTGCATTAGTGCTTTGCTGCAATTTGTCACGGACTCATAAGGCACGATAGAAAGCTTTAACTGTTACACTGGTCAGTGAATAGTGCATAGTGAATGTGCGAATGGAAACAACCTCTGAAGTTGCACAAGCAACGGAAATAAATCAAGATTGTGCCCATAACAAAAGGAATCGACTGCAAGTTGTTTTTCTGGATTCCTTACCTGGCTCTGTTATCTACTTAGTTAGGGCACAAAGTATTGGTCAAGTATTGCATATCAGACTTAATTTGTATTATGCAAGTATTGGTCAAGGATTGCATTTGAATGCATAATCTTAGATTTAGAAGGTATTACGTACCAAGAAGCCTTATAGCAGCACGAAGTGTACCACCAGTTGCAACCAGATCATCAATGATCAGTACACGCTCACCGGGTTCGATAGCCCCAACATGCATCTCCAAACAATCAGTCCCGTACTCGAGAACATAGGTCTCAGAAATCACCTCACCTTTCATGTTTGTAAAAGCGAATGTTAGCGCATGTCGATTACCGCAAACAAACTTTATTTGACGAGCAAGCCAGACAGAATGGTACTTTGGACAAGCGATACAACACAGTATCTCTCAGTGTAATAGAACATGCAATGAAAAGTGCAACGAGAGATCAAGCTCCACCAAAATTTGAGGAATTAGTGAAACAGGATATTCTTAGATTCTAGAAATTTATAAAGCTGAAGCTATGAGTATATTAAGAGTATTTAGATGAGTCATCTTGTTTACATTTTAAACTAAAAATGTAATCTTAATTAACTTTATTTTAGCATACAAATTCAGATCGAGATGGAATTTGAGATCTATTTCACCAAACAGGCGTAAGTCTTACTAGTTTAGTCGGATCAGCATGGACTGCATAAAGGGGTTGACTAGTGCAACAACTTTGGTGCCAAAGATTATGGAGTAGAGCAATACTTTTACTGTCAGTATCAGATAACCAAATGTACTTCCTCGGCAAAAAGAAAAGATAGCCAAATTTACTTTAAGTATGTTTTCACCACAAGCTAGACATTAATTATCAACAGCAACAGGTCCCAGAGCAAGCGAATTAATCCCCAACCAACTTCTTCAAGTGAACCTTACCTGGTAGTTTCTTAGGCTTACGCAACGGTATGAACTTCGCACCGATGGCTAGTGCAATCGCCGGGCCAAATATAAATCCTCTAGCCTCAATCCCTGGTTGAATGTGAAGAATCAAAGCAAACAAGTCAGAACAGTGCTTCACCATGACTCTCATCGGGACCTCAATAGCACTAGCATTAACTCATCCATCACAGCGAAACTAGTTCAGAGAGCTTTACACAACAAATAAAAGAGAATTTGTCGGATAAAAAAACTAATAAAAGAGAATGACACATGTGTTCATTTAGTCAAGAATAAGATATTAGTAAAAGCAAGAGGAAACAGAAGAAGGAAAACCAGGAACTAGAGTACTAGACAGAGTATCTAACATACAACGAAGCAAAATCTCAGAAGCGGTACCACTTTCCAGTGAAAACGACAGCAGATCGGGCACATGCATGACATCAGAGAGCCACCAGAGAGAGAGAGAGAAATCAATTATAGGTGTACCTCCGCCCCCTCCACCACCGTCCGATCCCGAGCAGGCACGGCCGCTGCCGTCCGATCAGGCGCCCCGGTCCCCAACCCCAATGCGGACGCCTTTTGGCTGGCTCGCCGCGAGATCTGCCCGTGGCAGGGCTTTCTACATGCGCTCCCGATACGCTATTGAATGCGGCGGATTCCCGGCCACGGCCCACGGGTGCAGTGCAGCGCACGGTGGAAAAGCTTGGAAAAACGCGACGCGTCATGGGCCAAAGCCAAGGAAAATGAGGACTACCGCGCCAAACATTCTGTCACGCTCGCTGCGAAGGAACCGGTTCGAGCAAAATCAAACGACACCATAGCCATGGCATATACTGGTATAGTACTAACTTAGCATAAGGTCCATAACCCCACCCCCCCAACCCACATGCACGCATATTAAATGCCAACTTGGCAGCCATTTAGGCAAGCCCTGGAATCATGACGGGAAAGTGCTCGACGTACCCAAACCAATTCCTGCTACGTGATCGTCCATAGCCAGGCGCAACGGCTTCCACTTGTTGCCGGTGGGGCCGTTGTGCCAGCGAGAGGCCGCGACGATCTCGTGGAACAAACGGCGTGGCGCGACGTATTTTTTATAATCCGTGGCTGTGCGTGCGCGCACCGGGTGGATGTCCCGGACCGGACCCGGAGCGCGACCGAGACGTCCACGGCTAAGTGGAGTGGGCGTGGCAGGGCAAAGCTAAGCCGGCAGCAACAGTGGCGTGAGAGTATTATTGTCGCCGCGCGCGACATATATGATATTATCCTCCCGAGGAAAGGCGACGGGGGGAGCAGCTAGAGCGACGCGGAAAAAGCGTTGGCAGTAGACCCAGGCGCGAGCCGGGCGACGACAAGCATGGGGAGCAAAAGGACCAGGGGAGATCTCCCCAAGAGATATTACGGAATCTCGGGGCACTGCACACAGCTCAGCTCTGCCGCCCCTGCCCCTGCCCCTGCGGCAGGGACGGGAGAGGAGGGGAGGAAGCTAGTGAGAAACGGGTTATGGTGGCAGGCGATTACCGGCGACGGCGGCGATGCCCATGCCGCGGTAGCGCTCGACGAAGATGTCCACGGCGTCCTTGAACACCGCCGGCCACAGCAGCAGCGTCGTGATGTCGTTGAACATGATGCCTGCACGCGCCAAGGATGTTCAAGCCTGCATGTTCGAGCAGCAGCAGCTGGCTGGATCAAGAGGGGGAGGTGTGAGGAGAATCGACGGACCTTGCTTGGGGAAGTGGGGGACGACGCGGATGGCGTCGGAGATGCCCTGCAGCCGGGGGTCGGCCTCCGCCGGCGCCTCGGTCACGGCCACGACCTCGGCCTTGACCTCCGCCGCGGCGCGGCCGTTCTCCTTGACCTTGGCGGCCTCCATCACGGTGTTGCAATTGGCCTTCTCACCCATTCCTCTCACACTCACTCCCTGCCTTGTCTGCACTTGAGTGTCAAGCTCAACTAGGGAGTTATTGTTACTTGGTGGTGGACGGGTGTGCCGTGTATATATATAGCAGGGAAAAGGAAGGGAGGGAGCTGTTGTGCGTTTATTGTCATCCTTGGAAACCAGCGACGGACCACGGGCCTCTGTTTATAAATGGCACGGAACATAGCCTGTGTATGTAGGACTGACTCTATAGCCGTATAGCCTCCATCTAGCGCGCGCGCACACAAAAGAACCCTAGCTTCTGCGTCTATTGATGAGCAGTGACTAGACGTTTTAGCGAGGAAAGGGAAAGAAAACGGGGGAGCAGTTGCTCCACTTGGCACCGCACTGGCGCCATCTGGGCGGATTTCCCTTGCGCGAGCGCAGGTGCACCCATCTTTTCCCTGCTCTTTCCCCTCCGTCTCGCTTCCAGGGATGCAATTGGTTCGGATAATTTTCGTCTGACCAATCGATCGGATATATTTAGATCGGATTAAGATAGCTATTTCGGATAATTTTTGGATTCGAATTTGATTTCGGATATTGTTTTGGATTCGGATTCGGAATATTATTATCCGTCGGATCGGTAGATTCCGAGATGATTTTTGGATAAATCCGAAATTTTTTACTCGGATATCTGAATCTTCTGAGCGGTCACTCACTCATTCCTAAGTTGTTCGCTACTTCGGTCATTTGGTGGCTTGGCCCATTGCGGCAATTGCAAGACAAAGACGGCAGAAGACACCAAGAAACCCTAACCTCCCAACCTCGCTCTGTGTCCTTTGCTGGAGACCCGTTACGACGCGAGGAACCTCCATGTGATTCTTGTGCTATTCCTCGGATCGAGAGCTAGCACTCACATGTTTACAACAATTGAAAATCATAACCATACAATACAATAATTAAGCGGAAACGATTATACAAATAATATTACACCTCAGAGAAATATAGCAGCAAAAGAAGCTATAACTTGCAGTTTGCCCATCCAATCCTGCAGGCAACTGACCAGGCATAACTCCTTAGAAAGATCGGCTCAAAAGAATCCCGCAACCTGCGACGAAAAGAGACTCGAAGATCGCTAGCATACACCTACAATATAATTAGGCAAGGGTGAGTATTTTACATACTCAGCAAGACTTGAGCAAATCCTACAATACATGCAGGCCATTTCAAAGGAGGCTATTACAGTTAATTTGCATAAAGCGAATTTGAATTCGGAAACCAAGTTATTTGCAATCGGAATTTAAAAGAGCAAGATTAATTGATAGCAAATAAGTAAAGCATAAATAACACTCACCATCCTCCATGACGTGAGCGACGAATCAATCATTGCCATCGCACGGCATATATCCGATTCTTTGTCCACACAGGCACTGCAGTGATTCAATACTTGCCCACAGTGGTATAGCATTGGGTCATCGTGGGGTAAGCTAACTTGTAAAATAAACCATTTTTGAAATAACAAAACATTTAACTCGTGCAAGTTCACCAAGACACCCATGATCGCGTGTACGGCTAATCAATTAGATTTAAACTCTGCAGAGGTGTACAACTGTACCCACAAGGAATGATCAACATTTGCCCAACACACTTCCTTAGGTGTGTCGTCCGGGAAGACCATACATAGCCATTAAATTCCTAGACAAGGCTTTACCTCACCGACGTTATCCCCGCATCGAAAAACAGAGACACTCACCCAAGCCGTGGATCCACATTGAAGACACCAACACAACGCTCTCTGTCCATGGCAAGGCGTGCAGATCGCTTACCGGTTATGCATTTACCCACACGAAGCGTGTGAAAGCCCCTAACAAGCAAATCCATAACGGAATGCCTCGCAAGCTCCCGCCTACCAATGAGCAAAGCCATGTCTAAACAATTTAATAGGCTAAAGCTAACCCATCCTCACCCTCGTGGTTTGTACGGATTTTCTTGGATCATACAACACGATGTTCGGTCCTTAGTTGTGACACAGGCGACACTTCACCCTACACTACGTGCAATTCCTTTCGCACTGTAGGCTATTGCCAATAATCGCCCGCATCAAAGCATAGTTTCATTTTGGGTTTTAATCAAAATTACCCACCACCAACATGATGACATTTTCAATGTTTTGTGAAATAATTATTGAGTTGATCATGTACATCATTGATTCTAAAGCATGACTAAGCATGAATAAAATGAGCGATATACCCATGATGACATTAAGTAGTGCCTAACCTCAATCTATGGTTATCAAGGTTCACATGTTCATAAAGCATCAAAGGAGATTCACAAGACAACAGTATAACTACCAATCCACAAGATAGCAATTTACATAAAGTAAACGCATGCATAAAACAATTTGATGCACAAAAGGAATATAAAATATTGGGCTCAATATGGTCAAAGGATGCTTGCCTTGCTTAATCACTGCTTACGACGAAGACGATGATGCGGCTGATGAAGGCGATGACGGAACTAGAGACGTCGGGTTCTACACGTCGATCAACGGAAACAAAGTAATAAACTAACTTCAATAAGAGCGAAAGAAAATAGATAGCAAAACAAATAAACTCTTTACAAGAAACGAGGATTGCTCTTTATGATTTTATTAATCTTACTTTGCGAATTCAAGATGCAAGGATTGGTTAGATTAATAGAATTAAGCATTAGTTGCAAGGTTTATAGATTTTACTATTATGATATGAGTTCTGTTAATACTTATCACTTACGGGTTTTGCTTTATTAGGATTCAGATTCAAAGCAAGGTAAATAAGAATATTTTCTTAGATTACGGTAGATTATATCCTAAAGATCAATTCTAAACTGTTCTTTACATTATTCGGATTTAGATGAGTTGCTTTGTGAGTTAATGAAAATGCTTAAATGATTATATAAGGTCATGAGTAATTAATTCTTTTACTTCAACTTGATTTCACTTAGAATTGGTTTTGCACAGGTTAGATCTACTGATTTAGGCTATTGGACTAACTTACCTGATATTTGAGAAGGTTCAGGTGATAAAAATAACTTAACTACGGATTCCTTCATTATTACCTAAAGTTTATTCATTCACATTAATGCCTAAAGAAATGTGATTACTTAGGGTTATTCAGCTATTAAGATTAATATGCAAAACATGATGAAGTATGGTTATTTCTTCATACTAAGATGGTTTATACTTTGTGTAACAGTTCTAAGCTAATTCCATAAATTTTAGGCTTTTGGACAAGACTATAAACTTCGCTAAAATGGTTCATGCTTCACTTAAAGACTATACTATTCAAAATCGGCGGAAAGGGAAAATAAGGATTAATGCTTAAGGATTTTAAGCTATTTGGATTAATATGCGGACTTTGATAAAATAAAGTTATTTCTTTAGGACATGGTAGAATGGACTTTGCCTAGTGATTCTAAACTAGATTTATAAGTTTTACGATTTAGGCGAGGCATTATATTCATTGTTGAAAAGGCTTAAGTGGCATTGAAATTTGACGTTATCTGAATCGGCGAAGTGAATCAAAAGGTTATCGTTTAAGGGTTTTGAGTGATGAGATTAATATCACGAACCTTAATGGAATATGATTCTTTTTCTGATTTTGGTAGTATAAACTTTGTACAGTGTTTCTAAACTAGTTTCACATATTTTAGTGTTTAGGCGAGTTATTTTATCGATGGCTGAAATAGACTAAATGACTATGTTGGAAAGCTTAATTCGGCTAACTTCATTTTGAGTTTGCGACTACATTATAAGTGATCTTTGATTCATTTTTCAGGCATTAGTAGAATACCATCCTAGAAATGTTTTAAAGCTGGTTTGGCATTATTTCAACTTTAATTGCAATAGATTATCTATTTATCTATCGTTATAATTTACATTTCTTTTCATCAAGAGAATGCAAATTGAGTTTGATTCTAAGTATTTATGCACACATGGGCTCTTGCTGGTTTCCAGGATCCTATTCAAAGTGTCGTTACTATTTTATGAGCTATCATGCTACTATTCTTACTAATGGCCATAACATGGTTAATTAAAGATGGCAAAGCAAACAATATAAACTTAATTCAACAATTGAGCATTTTTATATGTTTGAGTTTATTATGATTCAGGACACATATAAATTTATTTAATGATTTTAAGAATTATATCTTCTATGCAGCAATAATGTACATAATTGAGTTTATTCAAATCTTTAATTTTATAATTGCTTTGTGACTCAGACGACAAGCATGGGGAGCAAAGGACCAGGGAGATCTCCCCAAGAGATATTACGGAATCTCGGGGCACTGCACACAGCTCAGCTCTGCCGCCCATGCCCCTGCCCCTGCCCCTGCGGCAGGGACGGGAGAGGAGGGGAGGAAGCTGGTGAGAGACGGGTGAGTGGTGACAGGCGATTACCGGCGACGGCGGCGATGCCCATGCCGCGGTAGCGCTCGACGAAGATGTCCACGGCGTCCTTGAACACCGCCGGCCACAGCAGCAGCGTCGTGATGTCGTTGAACATGATGCCTGCACGCGCCAAGGGTGTTCAAGCCTGCATGTTCGAGCAGCAGCAGCTGGCTGAATAAAGAGGGAGAGGTGTGAGGAGAATCGATGGACCTTGCTTGGGGAAGTGGGGGACGACGCGGATGGCGTCGGAGATGCCCTGCAGCCGGGGGTCGGCCTCCGCCGGAGCCTCGGTCACGGCCACGACCTCGGCCTTGACCTCCGCCGCGGCGCGGCCGTTCTCCTTGACCTTGGCGGCCTCCATCACGGTGTTGCAATTGGCCTTCTCACCCATTCCTCTCACACTCTCCCTGCCTTCTCTGCACTTGAGTGTCAAGCTCAACTAAGGAGTTATTGTTACTTGGTGGTGGACGGATGTGCCGTGTATATATATAGCAGGGAAAAGGGAGGGAGGGAGCTGTTGTGCGTTTATTGTCATCCTTGGAAACCAGCGACGGACCACGGGCCTCTGTTTAAATGGCACGGAACATAGCCTGTGTACGTAGGACTCTATAGCCGTATAGCCTCCATCTAGCGCGCGCGCGCACCAAAAAAAACCCTAGCTTCTGCGTCTATTGATGAGCAGTGACTAGACGTTTTAGCGAGGAAAGGGAAAGAAAACGGGGGAGCAGTTGCTCCACTTGGCACCGCACTGGCGCCATCTGGGCGGATTTCCCTTGCGCGAGCGCAGGTGCACCCATCCTTTCCCTGATCTTTCCCGTCCGTCTCGCTTCTAGGGATGCAATTGGTTCAGATAATTTTCGTTCGATCGACCGATCGGATGTATTTAGATTAGATTTGATAGTTATTTCGGATAATTTTTGAATTCGGATTTGATTTCGGATATTTTTGTGATTTGGATTCGGGAGATTATTATCTGTCGGATCGGTAGATTCCGAGATGATTTTTGGATAAATCGGAAAATTTTTACTCGGATATCTGAATCTTCTGAACGGTCACTAACTCATTCCTAAGCCGTTCGCTACTTCGGTCATTTGGTGGCTTGGCCAGGCGGCAATTGCAAGACCAAAGACGGCAAACTACCAAGAACCCTAACCTCCGGCCCCCTCTGCGTCCGCCTCTGCCGTGTTTGCTGTGGCACTCTGACAACCGCTCGTCGCCGTTTGCCATGTGTGGGAGCTGCGAGCTGCCGTCATCCATCCACTCATAGCGTTGCAGCAGCCCGTGGCGAGGCTAATAGCCGGCAAGGGAGAAGGGGATCAGGTGGCCTATCGTCGGGCCCTCATCCTTCTTCCTCCTCTGTGGCCACCACGGATCCTCCCATGCCACCGGCCTCCGCAGCAACCTTGTGCTTTGAAGTGGCGCCGATCCGTGGCCAGGGCGCTAGGGAACCGCTAGGGAGCTCGCGTGGCCACGAGGAGCTCATGGCGTGGCGTCTTGCACAAGGGATGACGCGTTGGCGTGGGGCTGACGTCGCCGCACAAAGCCGAAGTTCGGTACTGCGGCGAGGCGCAGAGGAACACTGCAAGAGGGGAGAGCACGACATTAAAATTGAAGTAGTGAGGTATGTGAACAAGGTGGACCAGAGTGTTATATGCATAGTACTATTGGTTCTCTTTTTAGTGAATTAGCTTGGCATTCCAGTTTTTTCATGGATCAAACACGAGCTGTTGCCACTGCTTTTCAGAAGGGGCTATTTTGAAGCTAATGTTGGCCAGCCTGTGATAGTGTAACAGCCCAAAAATTTCATAACAGTAAAATAAAATGTTTAAATTTGAATGTGAGTATTTTTGGAATTTTCTTGATGTTTCTGCTTTATTTGAATTTTCTTGGATTTTTGTGTTGTAAGGAAAATCAAATAAATAAGAAATAAAGAATGAAAAAGAAAAAAAGGGCAATGAAGTGAAAAGTAGAGTTAATGTAGAACAAAAAGAGCCAATCAGTTAGCCCACAGCAACCGATCAGGCGCCCTAGAAGATCGAGTCGTCCCTCCTCATCAAAGTCTTCACCACGATGTCGAACTGCAATGCCTGCTCGATCTCTTCATCGCTTTATGGAATAAGCACCCAGAATGAAAAGCGGGGTGAGTATGCAACATACTCGCAAGTCTCTAAACTTAATGCAAGTAACTAAATGCATGGCTTGAACAAAGGAAGCATATAGGGTTCATTTGCATAAAGCTTAAATTGAAATTTAAATACAAGTAATAATTTCATAAAGCAAAGATTTAAAAAATGTAAATAGCATAATTAATTAAAATTGAAATATAACAATTTTCCGTGTTCCAACTACCGGTTGGCTCTAGCCGCCAAACTAAAACCCGGAGCTCCAACCGCCACTTGATTCCCATCCACATTTTTCATTTTAAACCAAATCCATCATTTTCCATTTTAAAACCAAAACCGTAAAAATCTACTATGTGAAAGCTGCCCACGCTGTTCTTGTCCGTGGGCACGGCTACTTAAGTAGTTTTAAGACTGCAGAGTCGGTACACTTTACCCACACGACATGATCAACCCTTTGCCAAGCTATTGACACACTTCCTTTGGTGTGCCAAATAGGAGATCATGACAAGGCCTTTACAATGCATATACCGCTACCGACTTCACCCGCTAAGGTTTCGCCTCACACCTCTTTGCGCCTTTGCAAGTGTCATCTCGACAAACTCGCATGATTTAATCGCGAAGTCAAATAACGATACATGCAAATTACTTAGCCAGTGTCGCACTCCATATAGACATGTGGTTGTATCAGTATAGCATGGCCCAAGGTAACACACGACCGGTCCTTAATTGACTAGGGCGACAATCACATTCCAAAATTTTGTGCATTCCGCACCCGCCATTCAACCAATTCCGCCTTGGTCTAAATCATTTTTCACTTTTATTTTCCACTTAATACCGGCAACACCAATTGCCTTACATTTTCAAAATTAATACCGGCAACACCAATTGCCATATTTTCACAATTCCATTTGAATCAAAGATTGAAAGCATTTCCATAATGGTAAGGTACCGACGTGATTAAGCATGTCTAAGCATTTTCTACCGTTCCCATAATAAAAATGATTACCATTAATTACAGTAATTAGTTTTCCTAAGATGTCAAAGGTTGTCAAGTTGAATATCAATGTGGCATAACAAAGTTGGAATATAGCTAAGCATTAAAACAGTATTTAAAGTATGATACACAAATAATAAGCATGCAATAATTTAAACACAAAATAGCATTTTATAAACTTGGGTTCAACATGGTCAAGGAAGACTTGCCTTCACCCTCTCACGCTGCTGCTACCCCCGCTGGATGCTCCTCTTGCTCAACCGCTACGCCGTCTACACGCGAAACACGCAAAACGAGGCAAAAATAAATAAAACAGAAATAAATAAAATCCAAAAATTCATAAAAATGACACCAACAGATAGATCTTGATTTTATATGAATTTAGAAATTTGAATCGTTCGAATCGGAGTTCGAACGGAGGAGAACGGGGCTTTCGAAGTTTAAATGGAGAGAAAATCAGAAAATACTGAGGGTGACACGTGTCGACATGCTACTGGTTGAATCCGGAAACTCGGTAGAAATTCACCGGAAAATGGAATAAAATTGTGAGGCTGACAACCGGGACCCACACGTCAGCGACTAGGCTCACGGTGGACCGAGTTCACCGATAACGAGACATGGCGGTGCAGGCTAGCGACACGTGGCGGTGAGGTGGCGGTGACATGGCGACATAAGCAAAGGTCGACGTGGCATCCACGTGGCTACACGTGGCCGACATGTGTGCGGTTAGGGCTGAGGTGGCGACTATGTGGCGCGGACGTGGCTGACACGTGCGCGTGTGGCAGGACTTGGCGAATACGTGGCACGATGTGGCGTATATGTGGCGACACATGGCCGATTAGGGTTGATGTAGCGCCACATGGCGATGACATGGCAAGACCCGGCGACACAGCGACACAGCTTCGCTGACGGGGATGCCACGCGGAGATCAGATCCGAGGTGGCGATGAAGTGGCGCGCACGCGTCTCACACGCGGCGCCACGCGGCGGATGACTCGGTGCGACTCGGCGGCACGGTGACGGCACCGCTGACGAGGACGACCGCGCAGATCTACGGCCGAGGTGGCGTCTACGTGGCAGCTACGTGGCGTACACGCGGTGGACACCGGCGACGCGTGGTGATGACGAGGCAGGTGACGGTGCGGCGCACGACAAATTGAACGGCAAGAAATGACCGAAGGGTTGGCTTACCCAAACAGTGTTCGGCGCAGATCCAGCCGATGAAGATCGATCGGACGGCCGATAGTTGCGGAGAGGAACGACGCGCTGGGCGCTTACCTCCGAGCCGGAGAAGACGGTAACATGTCTGCAATGCTCCTTACCTACACTTTTAATATTGGACGTGTTAGCTAATTACTTATATACCCTTATGTAGGTGGCCATGTCGTGCAATCTGCAAGTAAGGATTGCCAATGGCTCTATTCCCCTGTAGGCTGCTTGGGGACAAGCATACACATCCAGTGCAAGGGCATTACTGCACGGTCATACTTTAGAGCCGGGCTACGCGAAGGTCCATGTCGATGGTGTACATGAAATTTTCAAGGCCGTCACGCTGGACATGCCCCCAAATGATGAGATCGTCACACTAGGGGATGCCATCGGCACATTCATCCAGTGGCCTAAGAAGAATATCTTCTTCGACGCCCGCCCAAGAGCACCAAAACTACAAGCAGTCCCAGAGGGACCACATTATGCGCCGGAGCTACCAACACTACCCGAGCCATGCCTTGCACCGAACAAGCCCGCCAAATCGGCTACCGTGTCCCGTCCCGCGCAGACTGTTACTACAATAAAGGCCTAGTCGTCTCTTGTGAAGATGAAGTTTGGTAGAAGGGAATGTGGAGACAAGGGCAAATCGAAATTGACCACGTCAGCCTGTGACTTTCCGTTTGCCCCATTGGTGCGGCAATTCGAGCTGGGGCAACCGTTCGTACTAGATGAGCACAAGGAGACACTTTCATTAGCCTGCGTTAGATTGCCAGAATGGTACATGCAACAAGCCGGTGGCACAACGGGTAACGAGTATCTCTGTGACCTTCCATAAGGAGTATTCCTTACACTAGTCTTTAGATGGCGTCTTCGTAGTCGGCTTCACCGACTTGTTCGATCTGTACAACCTTAGAGCACTCAACGCCTCACTTCTAAGATGCTGAACAATGTAAGTGTGTGCAATCACCGTCTACATTTCTGATGCACCGATAAATATCATATATATCGTCCTTGATTTTGTGTGTGTAGATACATGATCCAGGAAGCAATAACAAGGAAAGAACCGTTGGGTTTCGTCGACCCACACATAATGTCCAAGCAAACCATGGATGAAAATAAACAATTCGTCTACGAGTACGTGGAAAAAGTACCGTTGACTTATTCGAACAAAAAATTCATACTTGTACCCTACAACCCGGGGTAATTGCTTCGTCCAGATGCTATACACGTTGATTTCAACTATATATCTCACCTCGAAGTTAGATTCAGTGACCATGACGACATACTTGTATAAGTTTCATTGGGTTCTACTCATAATTATACCGAGATAGAACCGAATAATTTATCTTGATTCTAGAAAGGACGGCACCCACGATTTGAAGTCTATTAGAGATTTGCTCGACACGTCATTCGGTGTCTACAAATCGAGGAGAGGGCCACACAAGAAGGGCCCAGCCACTCTAAACTATACTTTTGACTTTTTGGTATCCGATAGTATGCAATAATCCTTCACACTCCATTATAATACCTTCGGAACTAATTAAACTATTGTGTTTTGGCAGTGCCACCAGCAGCCAATGGGCACTAACCTATGTGGATTCTATGTTTGCCACAACATGGCACTCCTCCTTGGTGCCCAGCAGACCAATGTCATCCAGGTCTATCAATCTTGCAACAAATGTCTCCACTTATTAATTTATATACATGTGAGATTTTACTTTTCTCATTGACAAGCTTGGCAATGCGCTGAATTTGCCTTGAAACAGGCTGACCTTCGAAGTATTCGAGGACAACTCTGTGCCTTCTTGTTGCGTGAGGTCTTAACTCCAAAAGGCAGATGCTACTCAAGGCTCAACGAATCATGAATTGTGAATTTGTTACTTAACCGTATTTTAAGATTAATTTGTGAACCTTGTGATGTGAATTTGTCATTTCTACTTCTGAATCCAATTGGTTAGTACATATGTCAGTTGATTTATGAAATATATGGATGCGTTGTAGGTTGTGTAATATGTTATTGGAGTACATTTTTTAAATTTATGTCATAATAATATGCTGGTCATGCTGTGTGTATTGTTATTTATTTCAAAGGGCATGGCTAGCAATTCCTAAGGCTAGCCAATAAATTAAATTTAATAAAAAATAGAAAATCAACATCACAGACGGTTCTAACGAATAACCGTCTGTAAAGAGGCCCAGATCACAGACGGTTTCATCACAGACGGTTCCAATTCGAAACCGTCTGGGATAAACCCATCATCACAAACGGTTCTTAGTTACAACCGTCTAGGACAAGCCCATTATCACATATGATTTTTTAGAACCGTCTATGATGATACCACATCACAGATAGGTCTAATTTGGAACCGTCTGTGATGAGTTTTTTCACAGACGGTTGGAAAACCGTCTGCAATGACTCTATGTTATCATTGACACTTACTTACAAACGGTTCATAAAACCGTTTGTGATGTGATTTACGAACCGTTTGTGACGACCTGTTCTGTAGTAGTGTGTGTTTTTCCGATAAAGGAAGCTTTTATTAATTTCAAGAAACATACATCAAGACGATACAGTTCCTTGAAACTTCTTCCGGCCTCTGCTTAACAAGAAGCACACAGCCCAAAACACAAAAATAACATGCACACACTAGCGACTATCAATCCGAAAGCTAGACCGCCAACCATGCGCCTGGGAAAAGAAATCCTTGGCCACCTGCACCAACCGTTGCGTAGCCTCCACCATACAATTAAGTTTGCAAAGCCGGCTTCTGCAGTATAGCCCATGTACGCAGCCAATGAGAAGTAGCATAAATAACCTGCAAAGGAGATGAATTCGATTTCCTATCAAAAACTATATCATTGCTGTTTAACCAGAGAGACCAACAAATGGTTGCGGCTCCTAGTAAAACAACATTTTTAAGATCTTTCTCAAAACCAACAAGCCAGCTCCCAAACATATGGGAGACACTAAAAGGTTTAGAAAAGCCAAAAGCAAGGTACAAAAAACCCCAAACCGTACGAGCAAAGCGACAGTTAAAAAATAAATGCCTAATTGTCTCCATTTCGTGACAAAAGCAACATGTTATACTACCCTGCCAATTACGTTTGGCCAAATTGTCTTTGGTCAGTTTGATCCCTCTTTTAAGATACCACAGAAACACTTTGATTTTTAATGGGGTTTTTAACTTCCAAATACTCTTGTTTATTTTAGGAACATCACATTTAATCAACGCCAGGTAATGAGATTTCACGGAGAATTGTCCAGATTGGCACAAGTTCCAGCGAAATTCATCATCAACCTGCGTCAAATGTAAATTGGCGATACGTGAAAGCAAATCACTCCACGCCACCAACTTTGCTCCAATCAATGACCATCTCCAAGATATGTTTGGTTGAGGGGTCGTGAGGACTTCAGCAATGGTCACATATTTCTTCCTTATGATGCTATATAAACCAGGATATTGATTCTTTAAAGCACATCTCCCGATCCAGGTGTCTTCCCATAATCTTACTTGTGATCCATTATTGATTTTGAAAGTACCAAAGCGAAGGAAATCATGTTTAACCTTCATCAAACTGAACCAAAAATACGAATCTCCTGGTTTCCACTCAACTTGTACTAACGGTTTAGATCCAAGGTACTTATTTCTAAGAAGTTACTGCCAAGTACCATCTGAAGTTAAAAGCTTAAACAACCATTTACTCAGAAGAGCAATGTTCTTAACCTGTAAATCATGAATCCCAAGACCCCCTTGATCTTTAGGTTGGCATAGGATACTCCATTTTGCTAGTCGATATTTTGTTTTACCATCGCCACCTTGCCAGAAGAAACGAGAGCGAAAATAATCAAGTTTTTTAAGAACACTTTTAGGAATCTCGAAAAAGGACATCATGTACATTGGGAGGCTACTTAACACAGAATTTATAAGTGTTAATCTGCCTCCAACTGAAAGACGTTTCCCCTTCCAACTACCGAGTCTCTTTTCGAACCTCTCTTCTACCCTTTTCCAATCGGAATTTCGCAATTTGTTAAAGTGAATAGGGATTCCTAAATACTTCAGAGGGAGCTCTCCTTGTTTGCATCCAAACAAATCCAAATACTGCTCTAAGGAATCTTGGGCCTCCCCAAAACAAAGCAACTCGTTTTTATGGAAATTGATTTTAAGACCGGAGATTTGCTCAAATGCAAAAAGCAATAGTTTCATATTGCGTGCTTTATCCAAATCATTTTCTATAAATAAAATTGTATCATCTGCGTATTGTAGAATAGATAAACCACCATCAACTAAGTGGGGCACTACTCCACCGATTTGTCTCTGTTTCTTAGCTCTTCTAAGTGTGTGTGTAGCGATCGTCGCATGAGTAGACACGACAGCTTAATTTCCTTCTTTCTCCTCTGGCTAGAACTTTGATGATATGGATGAAGAGCTAACCGACAGTTAACGTATGACATAGAAGAGCTAACTGACGGTTAACTAGGACTATCGTCGATGTCCTTATTTTGTCCAGGTATTACGTAATACCGTGTCGCGCCGTACCGGTACTACACTGCTGCTGTTGCTGCATGCGGCATGCCCGATTGCGTCGTCGCTCTGGGATCCTGATTGATCTCCACCTTAAATTAAGGCGGGCGATCCAGTGCTGCTCGCTTATTGTCAACGGGTGTTACAAGGACGGCGGCAAGTACGACCGGCCGACGGGAGAACGTCTGCTCGGTGGGGGCGAGCTACCCCCTGCTTCCATCTCACTCATCTCCCCATGTAGGTCGGAATTAATTATGGTTCTGTCACAGTTCCGTTTGCACGGACCGCTGCTGCCGTGCGTACGCGCGGGACAAACAAACGTGGAGCTGATTGCGGTACTACTCCGGTATTTACCACCGGCGTACCAAATGTTCTTAGAATCATGATGACTAGGTGCCTTCTTAGCGCATAGAGCATGAAATTACGACTACTCTGTAGAGGCTGTCCGGATAACAATCGTATCGTAGTACGTACGTGGTAGCAGCAGCAGCAGCAGTCCGAATGTTTGTACCACTTGTCACCTAGTATTGCTGTTGGTCGGTTTGTTTTAGCTTTTGATTCTGGATTCTAGCTCTAAAAGCAGAATCAAAAACAAACAGCTTAATTCTAAAATTCGATTCTCAAAATCCAATCCACCCATATACACTAGAATCCACAATCCACTTCAAATGTGCTTTTGGATTCCAGCTTTTGGAGAATCAGCTTCTCTACAACCACAATCCAGAATCAGCTTTTAGAGAATCTAAAGCTGAAACAAACAGGCCCTAAGCGTCTGTTTGTTTTGGCTTTTGATTCTAGATTTTGGCCTTACAAGCAGAATAAAAAACAAACATCCCGGTTTTAGGAATTAATTCTCACAATCCAGCCCACCTATATACACTAGAATATACAATCCACTTCATATGTGCTTTTGGATTCCAGCTTTTAGAGAATCAGCTTTTCTACAGCCATAATCCAGAATCAGCTTTTAGAGAATACAAAGCAAAACCAAACAAGCCCTAAGACTACGAAGTATGAGCTCGAGATTAACCTTGAACTCGTGGGTTTCAATGAGATAGACTCGAATAGCTCGTGAGTCTAATTTACGAATCACTTGTTAAATATTTCTTATTATTGAAAATTAATGTACATTGAATTGTTTACCGTTACCGAGCTTACTTGAGTTGAACTCGAGCCTAATCTAGATTCAAACCCTAACTCAGGCTCACTCGAGCTCAGTTCAAACTTTTATCGAGCTCAAGCTTAGAAGGACAAACTCGTTTATAGCTCTATGTGTATATGTATCTCGAGTGAGCAATGCTGAAGGAATAGTGCCAGATTTTTTTAAAATAATATTATTTTATTTCAAATTGCGATATTAATACACGGATTAAAAAAATTACAGAAATAATATGCAGTCGCTACACTGTTTGGCGACAATAAGTAGTAGCCAAACCATTCGGCGACAATAGAGTAATCGCCAAACAGTCTGGCGACAACAGCCTGATCAGTCCTACTCCCGCGTTAATACTCGTTTTTGAATGGTTAACAGCGAGGTCAAGATGTTGTCGCCACAAGGTTCGGCGACCACTAGTTGTCGCCAATTGGTTCGGCGACTATAGGATGGTCGCCAACTGGTTCGGCGACCACTAGTTGTCACCAAGCGGTTTGGCGACCACTGTGTAAAAATTCGAGATTAAAATTTTTTACTGTGTAAAAATTGGAGATTAAATTTCTTTATAATGTTAGAACATATAAAATTTATAAAATATTAAAAAATTAATATAATATTAAGGCAAATATTATGTACATTAATTTCGTTCACAAATTCGTGTTAACCTTGAAGCGTTAACTAATAAAAATTGTATAAAATTGAATTTTTACAGAGTGGTCGTCAAACCGCTTGGTGACAACTAGTGGTCGCCGAACCAATTGGCGACAACTAGTGGTCGCCGAACCGTGTGGCGACAACATCATGACCTTGCTGTTAACCGTTCAAAACGAGTATTAACGCGGGAGTAGGACTGATCAGGCTGTTGTCGCCAGATTGTTTAGCGATTACTCTATTGTCGCCGAATGGTTTGGCTACTACTTATTGTCGCCAAACGGTGTGGCGACTGCATATTATTTCTGTAATTTTTTTAATCCGTGTATTAATATCGCAATTTGTAAATAAAATAATATTATTTAAAAAAATCAATAGTGCCATACAGTGATCGCAGCAGGACGAGTGGACGACGACGACCGCACAGCGCAGGAGCTATCCCGACCAGAGAATTAACGGCCCGGTTCGAGGCTTCCGTAGACGCTCTTATTGTGACAGTAAGGAGACGACCTTCTACTGTAGCAGATCCCAGGCATAGATTTCCCTCGGGATGGCGCGCAAACTACTGCGATTTATTGCGTGCGTAGCGCCGATTCGGGCAGCTGGAAGGAGGGGAGGATGACATGTATATCATGGCAAAGCTGTTTTTGGAAAGAAAACACCGGACGCAATCAACCCGATCGATCGTCGACGTCGAGCAATCATGCATCCGTTTGAATCACAACCTTTTCCTTTGCACGGGCACATTGTACGTGCAATAGATCACACCGTGAAAAATCTTTTGCACACAGGCTAATAATGAGAAAAAGCCCCGTGTCACTTTTCCAGAAGGCCCAGGGGTCTTAGCATGCATGGATATGGAAAAGGGGGCAACGGACCACCATGTTGTTCTGCGGATCGCTCGAAGATTTGTTCATCGCCAATTTTTCTTAAAAAACTGTGGAGCGAGATAAAAACGAGGAACAGAACAATATGAACAACCTGTACACCTTTTTTTGTCCAAGTTAAAGTGATTTTTTTACACCTTCGGCTAAGTCAAGGTTGAAATCTAGGTCACTATGGGTGTGTTTGGTTGTCTGCAGGGGCGGAGCCAGGATTTTAGCATAGGGGGGTCAATCCACCAAAAATAAATCATACAATACTATGGCATGATACATATACGCATGCACATACTAACTTCCATAGAGCATAAATAATAAGAAAATCAACATGAGCTGCACCATAAAATCATCTACTAATTAACTCCTACAGATATCAAAATGATGTAGCATACATGATATATTTGGAGAGATCAAGAGACTTACATGATCACATATCTATTAGCTTGAATTTACCCAGGGGCGGAGCCAGGATTTCAGCATAGGGGGGCCAATCCACCAATAATAAATCATACAATACTATGGCATGATACATATACGCATGCACATACTAACTTCCATAGAGCATAAATAATAAGAAAATCAACATGAGTTGCACCATAAAATCATCTACTAATTAACTCCTACAGATATCAAAATGATGTAGCATACATGATATATTTGGAGAGATCAAGAGACTTACATGATCACATATCTATTAGCTTGAATTTACCCAGGGGCGGAGCCAGGATTTCAGCATAGGGGGGCCAATCCACCAATAATAAATCATACAATACTATGGCATGATACATATACGCATGCACATACTAACTTCCATAGAGCATAAATAATAAGAAAATCAACATGAGCTGCACCATAAAATCATCTACTAATTAACTCCTACAGATATCAAAATGATGTAGCATACATGATATATTTGGAGAGATCAAGAGACTTACATGATCACATATCTATTAGCTTGAATTTACCTCGACGAGGACCAGCTAGATCAAAAACTTTGATTAGCTCAGGAGAGGTAATCTTTGCTGCCAATTCCTTCTCAATATAGATGATCATATAACCTCGCAGAAAATCATCTCCCATTTTATTCCTCAAACGGGTCTTGACAAGTTTCATAGCTGAAAAGGCTCTCTCAGTGGTTGCAGTTGATACTGGAAGAGTCACCACTAATCTTAACAATCTGTCAACCATTGGATACAAGGAACTTCTACCCAGTCTAACAAGTCCTTTTATCAAATCAGCAATCGATGGCAATGTGTTTAGCTCTGGATGGTTGCAAACATCAAGCTGAAAATGTGGAAGTTGGCACTGTAATCGGTCTCTTTCTTGATTAGAAAAATCAGCAGGATAGTATTTTTCTACTAAGGTGCATATCTTTGATATATCAAAGGTGTCAATTCTTGGATCCAAAGAAGCACAAAGTGACGAAGCTCGTAAGCGAGAGCTGAATCGATCTTCCAACTCAATTAGTTGTTGATCAACCGCCACATTAAATACATCTACTTTATAGTGGTGAAGAGTTGTGGTGTTATCATGCTTATTCCTAGACTTGGTCACATCAACATACCTATGAATTGCATTAAAGAGAGATTAGTTTCTTATCTTATAGGTAAAAATTAACAATGAAATATTTTGGTAAATGAACTTACTTGCGATTTAGATCTGGAATCTCAATCTCGTTCTTCTCACAGAATTTTTTGACATCCTCGAGAAGAGGTTCCCAGCCATCATTCCGCAAGCCCCGAAGTAATTCCTTTGTGTTAGATACACAATCCATTGCATTTATGATATCTATATCCTTCTTTTGTAGTGTTTGGCACAATACATCGGTGATCTTCATTATCTTCTCCATCATGAGTAGAATAAATACAAAATCAAAAGTGACAATAATCTTAAGTGCACCTCCGGCATCACCTCGAGAATACCTTGTAACTGATCGATCATTCGCAATACTGCGTAGCACTGAAACTGTGGCAGCAAACATCTTCTTCAAGCTCAGAATAGACTTATAATGAGAACTCCACCTAGTGTCCCCTGGTCTTTGAAGAGAGCCTATCTGATTAGCCCCTCTTCCTGTATCAAGCTCTCCCAATTCAATTTCTCGAGTTATTTCATTTGCTTGATTCGCTAATAACTCATCATTGTGCTTAGGAGAAGCACTAACAACATTATGATGAAATTTGCATTACGAAAAAATTGTGCACCTCATGTACCTCCTCGATCTTGCGACTAGAGCCAATTGAAGTTGATGAGCCATACAATGGATGTAATATGCATAAGGACACTCTTTAGAATTAGTGCCTTCAATCCATTCCACTCCCTCTCATGTTACTTGCCCCATCATAGCCTTGACCCTAATATCTTGCACACTTAGATTATTATCGATAGTACAAAGCACAAATTGAGTCCTTAAGAGTCAATGCGGCGATGTCGATAACATGAATAAGGTCAAGAAAACGCTCCATAATAAGACCTTCTTTATTGACAAACCGAAGAACTATTGCCATTTGCTCTTTTTTGATTCATCATGAGCTTCATCTACCATTATGCAAAACTTGCTTCCACCGATTTCTTCTCTAATTGTATCTGCACTTTTCGAGCATATACGCTAAGGAGTTCAGTCTGGACTTCATGTGAGGTATACTTTGCATTTTTTGGAGCTTTTTCCAACACAACAGCATCCACATCCTTGTTATAAGAAGCCAAAAGTTTGACCAATTCAAGAAAATTGCCCTGGTTTATTGAATTTGGAGATTCATCATGGCCTCTAAATGGACATGCTTGAAAAGTTAACCACCTAATAATACAAAAACAATGCAAATCATGAGTTCATGACTTGATCGACCATATATTATTCTAATTGCAAGATATAAAAGATATGAATTCATATTACCTAATGGCATCAATTGTAGTTGTAAGCCGAAGTCTTGCATCTGCTACTGCTTTTTCATTTTGTTTATTGACCACTTGGTCGATATGAGCCATTCTATTTTTGAGGTTGTTATAACACTGGACTGAATAATTATGAGCTGAGCTAGAGTCTTGACCCATGTGAGTTAGAAAAGCACAATTACCTCCATCATTAACCTTCTTCCAATTTTGGAATCCCTTCACAGTGAATGCATCTGAGCCGGTCCTCCCAATTGGCTTTTTAGAAAATAGAAAACAAGGCAAGCAATATGCACGATCAGTGTGAGGTGAATATTCTAGCCACCAGAAATCTGTAAACCAATTGCTATTGAATCACCGACGATGACTCAGTGGTCCCTTAAATGGATACTCTGTCAAAATAGGTTGATATGGACCCTCTGAAATATAGAATCGCATGTCTTCATCTTGTTCCGCAGGCAAGATTTCCCAAATTTGTTTGCGTTTACCTGGGTCCCTCTCAAATGGTGTAGTTAAAATTCTAGCTTGTTCAGTACCTGAGGGTGCAGATGCATTTTGTTCTGTAGCTGGAGCTTGCATTTCATCTGGCTCAGTAGCTTGATCATTTACTAGCTCGGCATCTTGATCATTATTCACATTAGAATTTTCAGCAGAAACAACCGGCTTATACCAACTATCAAGTGTTCTTATCCTCTTCATATTTCCTATAAGCGATAACATCGGCTAAAGGATCAAACAATAAAGGATTATTAAATAATATAATCTATTTATGTAACAAAACACATGTTAATTGGCAATGAATCAATGTCTCAACTCTCAATTTAATTAACCGTAGCCTAGGGCATCCAAGAATTAGAATAATACCTTTGCGATTCTTGGGCGGCAAGCCGCCGTACGCTGAGACTTGATCCTGCTTGGCCTTGGCCAGGAGGTGCACAACAACAAGCGGAGCCGGGCTCGCAACAGCTGCAACTGCAGAGATTGGATCGTCGTCGTCAGAAACTCGGAATTACGAAGATAACAGCGGCGGCGCGGCGCGATAACACGAGATGACGAGAAGTCGAGAACGCGAACAGGCGAACTGCGGCGCCCTCGTTAGCTCGTTCGTTCGTTTCGACTTCCACGACTGCATGACTCCGCCCCTGCCGACTGCATGTTGGACTTGGTCCACTTGGACCTGATTGCCTTATCATATGGGCCTAATGGACTTACGGGAGGATTGGGGGGGCGGGCCTCGCGCCCCTTCTCTCTCCCCACAGTTGCTGTATGATGGCTAAATCGTACGAGTGAATGTTACTATATCTGTTATATACGTTTTTGGTTTCCTATTCATCTAAGCCAAGTAGATGCAATTGCACCCACTCATGCAGGATCAGTGGCGGATCCACTATTAGGGCTAGCTGGGGCGCCAGCCCCACCTCCGATCGGTTAAACCCCTCTCCTTCCAGTATCTTCAACGCTATAGCGGCAAATCGGTAGGCTTAAGAACTGGTAACTAGGAGTAAAATGTAAGAAAAAAGTAAAAAAAATAATACTGCCAGCAAGTGGGCCATCAAAATTAGTCATAGGCTCCCTTACTCTCATAGGGTTTTACCTGGTATAGTACTCGGCATCCTTTACTGTAGCGCAATACCAAGAGTTTGAGAGACGAACAATGTCGGTGTTGTCTCGCAGCGGCGAACAACGCTACCAGACGATTGAGGCGGCAAAGCGCCGCGGCGGAGTGTGACCTGGCCGCGAAGCGTGCATCGCCAGAGGTGCACCGGGCAGAACGTGCATCACCAGTCGGAGTGCTGGGCGGAACATGTATTGTCGGGAGCTGGGTGGAGCACGCATTACTAGAGGAGAGGAATCGGCCGCTCAGAGCGTCGTCTAGCCAGCGGCCGAACACGCATCTCCAAAGCCTAAAGAGGAACCGAAGCTCACTCTGTCCAGCCGGTAGCTGAACGCGTATCGCCAGAGCCAAGATAGGAACCGAGACAATTGACAAGGAGGAGCGACTGAGGACAAGGAGCCTCTCAGCTTCATATTGATCGTTAGGACGATCACACTAAAGTTAGACTAATTTGCTAGCGCTATTGATTGCTTTGCTCGGTATAAAAAAATTGCCCCAAGTCCCAATGCAATGCCTCATGCCTAAATGCCTTTGGTTGTGATAACTGATGTTTGATTTCTGTGATCTATTGTTCCAAGTCTATATTCTATTGACTGATTGATATTTTTGTCTCTCTGATTTAATATGTATGAATTTGGAATTTGGTTGCCAATAAATCGGTAGATATAACATTAGTATACTTATATTGAGTTCGAACTTCAACGTAGAATCCCCACCTCTATTTTCATTCTGGATTCGCCACTGTGCAAGATAGAGGAAACATAGAGATCGGGCTTCTCTCCAATACAGGACCGTGAGATACATAACAAGCAATCAAATAACTCAACTTACATCCACTCAATCAGACCAAAATTAGCCTAGATGGCTCATACAAAATAAGCTAGGGTGATACAAGCAACCAAACACACCCTATATTACCGCTCCAGGCTCATCATCGGAAACCAACCCTTTGGTACGGTCCTCAATGCATGAATAACCTGTACAGGGGATATGTGTGGAATACAAGGGCACTCCCAACAAATAATTTTTCTTGATATTCAGCCAATTCCATGTCACGTTTTTTTTGGCAAGGTGGTAGAGAGAATTTGTTTGATACTTATGCAATTGTCTTGCTTTTTCTTTAGAAAACCAAGAAATTAACAGGGCTGTGCTAGTTATTCTCTCTCATTTAATACAAACTTTACTAACAAGCTAAAGTACCGAGCTATTGAAGTGGTTGTATTAAATCTCGTTTAACAATTCTCCCTTCTGAGAATGTCCTAAGGCACTCCTAATAGTCATTTCTATTAGTACTATATAGCCGTGCCATATGAGCCTTTTTATGAGGTGAGAGAGGGAAGAAAGATAATGTGTTTGTTACTTGTACAAGTAGTGAACAACGACCAAGAAATTAGTATTGTCAAAACGGTGCATCGGAGAACTTAGTACTATTTTTTGGTGGGACTTTCCTCTTCCTCTCCTTAACCCATCATTTGTTGGTGAGCTAGTACTATTTAATTCATTGTGAGGCCCTCTAGTAACAAGCTATTAGAGCGCTTGTTTCTAAAATCCCCTGCAAGCATTCTCTCTCCTCTATTACCAAATTATAATAACAAACTATTGAGAGTGCCCTAAGGCTATTCCCAGTGCATGGTAATATACTCATTTAATGCATGCCACATAAGCATTTTCGATGATGTGGCAAGAGAGTTAAGAGGGGAGAGAAGAAAGCTGTATCTTGAAGAAGATACCACTTGGACACGAAATCATAGACATTGAAACTTGAATAATCTAAGGGGCCCACAATTCATACTCTCATACACATCTAGCATTTAATTATCTTGTGAGGACTAAGAAACAATCCATGATACCATGCATTGAATAGTTGTATCTTCTATAATATCATATGACATGGTAGCTTTGGATACTGTAACAAGATACAATGCACTGGGAATAGCCTAAGGACAGTCTTAACCTATGATTTTCATGAGTAGTGTCTAGAGGAGAGAGAGAGCAATAAACCAATGAATAGTTTCCCAACCCATGGTTTCCATGAGCAGTGTCTAAAGAAGAGAGAGAGCAATAAACTAATTAATGCATGCACCTCAAACATAGCTTGGTTAGCGTGCAGAAACGTCCAACCCCGATTTTGCTCGTTTCTTGCGTCTTGGTACACGCACCGACCCAGTTTCTTGCATGAGACATGGTTTCTTTATTTTTCCTTCTCTCTTCCTTAATTCCTATGCCACATAAGATTTTTGCTTAGTTGGCAGCGTAATTAATTCTATGAACACCAGCTGAGGTGGAGGGTTGGGACTGCTTAACGAGCAAAATCGGGGTTGGACGTTTCTGCGCGCTTACCAAGCTGTGTTTGTGGTGCATGCATTGGTTTATTGCTCTCTCTCTTCTCTAGACACTGCTCATAGAAACTATGGGTTGGTAAACTATGTATTGGTTTATTGCTCTCTCTCTCCTCTAGACACTGCTCATAGAAACCATGGGTTGGGGCGCCTCTTAGGGCGTCCCAACCCTCCATCTCAGCTGGTGTCCATAAAATTAATTACGCTGCCAACTAAGCAAAAATCTGATGTGGCATAGGAATTAAGGAAGGGAGAGAAGGAAAAACAAAGAAACCGTGTCTCATTCAAGAAACTGGGTCGACGCGGGAATCAAGACGCAAGAAACGAGCAAATTCGGGGTTGGACGTTTCTGCGCGTTGATCAATGTGTGTTTGTGGTGTATACATTGGTTTATTGCTCTCTCTCCTCTAGACCCTGCTTATGGAAACTATGGGTTGGGAAACTATGCATTGGTTTATTGCTATCTCTCTTTTAGATACTTTTTATGGAAATCATGGATTGAGACTGTCTTAAGCAACTTCACAAAAGTTTCATTGAAAATAGCTGCAATGTTTCATTGAAAAGTTTCATTGAAAAGTTTCAATGAAAATTAGCTATAAGCTATGACCAATTCAAAACTTTTGCCACAATGTGTATGCTTTTTCTACACGTTGAGGATGCCCTAAAAAACATACAACCGGATCCCAAGTAAAAGGACATAATCACATGGAATGGTACCCGTGTCTTCAATTCGAGACACTCGTGTCCCCTCTCGTCGTCGCTGTAAGCAAGTACAAGCTCACAAATAAAAAGGAGCTGTCTATTCAACGGCTGATTAAAATCTCACTGAATTTCAGTTGCTTTTTCTTAGTTTTTGGTGAAGATCGAGCAAGTATCCACACTTCTCTCACTTTATATATAAACTTGGAATTTTTCGCGATGTGATACGTCGTGTACGCTGTTTTTTTTGTAGAAATAATTTTGTTTTTTTACGGCGGTGTTTATTTAAAATCGTTGTGAAAATACGTGAAATGGCTAAAAGGATACAAACACAATCACGTTTTTTTCGCATCTATCTGGGTCTTCTCACGTAGGATCCGTGATTGCGCTTAATCGAAAGGTCCTTTTCGTGAAAAATAGCTACAATGATCCAAACGTAACTACGCTATTTTTTCAGTATTTATTTAGGATCCCTTCACGAAAGATTCGCAATTTTTCTAAACCAGAAAGTTCTTTTCGTAAAAAACCGCAGGAAGAACCTACACGTAATTATGCATTTTTTGAGGGACCTACATGGAAAAAAAGAGCCGCAAGTTTTCGTTTTTTCAGAGGTGTTTTTTTTAAATCATCGAGAAAATACGTGAAACGATTGAAAGGATACAAAGCGCAATCACGTTTTTTTTTGCATTTATCTGTGGCCCCTCACGAAGGACCCGCGATTAAGTTAAATCGAAAGGTCCTTTTCGTGAAAAATAGTTGAAATGATCCAAACGTAGCTACGTTTTTTTCGGTATTTATTTAGAGTCCTTTCACGAAAGATCTGTGATTTTTCTAAACCAAGGTCCTTTTCGTAAAAAACTAAGGAAAGGATTTACATGTAATCACGCATTTTTTGAGAGACCTATACGCAAAAAAATGAGCCAAGCCGCTGAGCTGGCCATGCACGGCTCGCACAACATGGACGCACTAGCATGCAGCCAATCCTGCGAAGTTTAATAAAGGTACACTACCACAAAATAGCACATAGGTGACGTCTTATTTGTGATGGTTCTTTTGAAACCGTCACAAATACACTTATTTGTGGCGATTCTAAAGTTTAAAATGGCGGGAAGACTATTTGTGGCAGTTTTTGTTTTCAACCGTCACAAATAAGTGATTATTTGTGGCGGTCTTTCTTTGGAATCGCCATAATTATTGTCGGGATTATTTGTGGTGGTTTTTGGCTGGAACTGCCACAGATAATCCATTATCTGTGGTGGTTTTTGGCTAAAACCGCCACTAATAATGTGATATCACCACATCGATAATATTATCGATGGCGGTTTTAATCAAACATACAAATAATAAAAATAGAAAAATTTAAGTATTGCTAATTACCTCTCCTGCTTTCTAATTTGAAAGAATTGAAATTAAATAATATTACAATTGAAACAATTAGAATTAATATTCTATTTGCAATAATTGAAAAGAACGATCGAAATAGATTCAAAATTTCAGAGGCCGTTTTGAGACCCTAAACGACCATTTTTTTGGAATTTCGTGCGCGGCGACGCGACTCGCACAAACCATCAGGATCCGACCATCGATTTTATGAAATTAATTTGCTACTTTTAGTTATCTTTCCAACGAGCCAAAAACGCCCGATCGAGATTCTGAGTCAAAAGTTATGGCTATTTTAACAAAAGTGCTCGAATTTCATATTTAGAAATTAGAATTGGTGCCCAAAAGAATATAACTGGAGAGCTCATCGTGTGATGATTTCAGAAAGCACAAGAACATTAAAATCGAAGGTATGAGTCAAAAGTTATGATGTTTTTACAAGTTTTGTGAATAGTAATAGCACATACATTGCAAGTATAATTAATAGTCAAAAGTATGGAAAGTAAATTTGAACGTTTTAAATTTTGCTAATTATCTTTATAGTTTGCTAATTTGAAATAATTAGAAATCAATGTTCGGGTGATTCACTGGGTTAAGAGGAGAAGGGATGTATTATATGTCAGATGTGATCATAACACCACTAAAATATTGGATCTTATAAGAATTATGAAGTTAGTCCTTGTGTGACATTAAAAATATTCGAATCCAATTAGAATTCTGAAATTGAGTGTTCTTAGGCGAGAGGAGTATTAGGATGGGTGACCTCCTAGGAAATCCCCTCTAATTTAGCATTTTTAAACTGCCAGCTAGAAAAAAAAAACACCACTGATAACATTATCAGTAGCTGTTCTTGGCTAGAACCGCTACTGATAATATTATCAGTGATTGTTCGAAAACCGCCACTGATAATTATCAGTGGCACTATATCAGTGACGGTTCGAAAACCGCCACTTAATAGCAGTTATGAACCGTCACTGATGTGCTTTTTTCTGATAGTGGTATAACTCGTGTCTCAATCTACAACAAAGACTAAAAGTCTAAAACAAAAAAAAACATTTCTAAACTAGACAAGAAATAAATTTAAGTTTAGCGAATCACTAGACAATACAAAGAAAAAATTCTGACCTAGACAAATAATAAAGGTTAGAAATGCAGTACAATAACTTCATTTTTGGAAATAATGCCATGGACATGAGTCTGCCTTTTAGACTCTAAGCGGGTCAAAATTCCCATTCCTAGCTAATCTAATCGTAGATACCTCCCTCTAGGCTGCACGGCGCATGAGGTGAAAGGCCTAGCTAGAGCGCCACTCGCGATCGATCGCCGCCACCAGAAACGCCTCCGAACGGCGGAATCGCGCGAGTGCGCCGTGTTCGAGCATGCACAGCAGCGCGGCAAACGGAGAAGACGTCCGCATACGATTCACCCCTCCCGCGATGACGATGCCATGATATCTGGGGAGATCGCGAGCCGCAGTTTTCTTCCGTTCTAGGTGCCAAAAGAGGCAAAGTACGTGGCGCCCACGACCGAACTCATCCAGATCCGGCGCATCACGCGAGCGGGAGAGAGCGAAAGCTACTAAGTAGGCTCGTCATGCAGCGCAACGACTTGACGCTGCGTGCGAAAGGCGCGCGTGACGTTTCAGCATTGTTTGGATTGCCGCCTACCGGCCTGCTGGTAGAATGGGCGGGGCCACGGAGGCAACGACCGTGGACAAAATAGGTGGTCATGACGATAGATTCTTCGGTCTGTCTTTTGTATTCTTTTGAGTAATGTTGTGAGCTTGAAGTAAGGAAAAATTATGTGGTGTTCAGAATCCAAAAACCTCACTTTAGTAGAGGGCAGCACGGAGGGAGAGAGCGGCGGAGTTAGGGTCTATTTGGCAGAGTTTGATCCTGATTCTCTAGCTCCAACTCCTGATTCTCTATGGAATCGATTCTCTGGTAGAATTAATTCTTGTTTGAAAAATAATTATGAATTTAGTGGGGAGGTTTATAACTGAGAGGTTGTGAATTAGATGGGGATCGAGTAGGTTTTTTTTGGCTCCCAAGCTGCAAGTCAAAAAACATGAATCACTTCCTTTGATTTCTATGTGAAGCTGGTTGATTTTTTCTTGTTTGGTAGAACTCCTCAGTTTTTCATGGGGAAGCTGAAGTTAGGGGCTCTGCAAAATACACCCTAGATACTTATAACTTGGGGTCAATACTAACATGATGTCGTCATTTCTTCAATTTTATGTATAGATTTATATGTATAAGCTGTGGGCCACCAATGGAGAGAGGAAGGAGGGGGGGGGGGGGGTTCCCTTGATCTCAGCCTTGGGATTCAAATCGGACTGTGGTTCTACGTTTTCACACAAAACCTGGTTTCCACTGCGTATTTTCCTTTGCGGCGGCATAGACACCACGCTTGATTCAACGTAGACGTCGTTTCCTACTTTTCATAATTTTTTTTATACAACTCTTCCAGAGAGATATATAGACTCACGGATAAAGCTTTGACTAGTAGTAGGAGCAATATTTTTTCATGATTACCATACTACGGCACACACATTTTAGATTCTAGCTAGTATAGCAAATGGTGACGAATGATTATCCTAAATATTTCGCATAGCTAGTATAGCAAATGGTGATGAATGATTATCCTAAATATTTCGCAATCATCGTGTATCGATCAATAGAATAAATTTTGTGAAAAGCTCTTCTGAGATGGAAGGTGCTCTAGTCTAGCTTGGCCAGCCTTTCAACACAAAAGCGAGGAACTTTTCATTCGGCCTCTTTTTGTTTCAGTGAACTGCATGCTCAACAGTATATACCGAACCTTTTTCCCCAAAACAAGTCACCTCTTCCTCTTTTTTTCTGCCCATTTTCTTTTCTTTGTTTACGAGTTGGGTCCTCTCATATATAGTACTAGTGGTCGTGTAGGCCAGGGTGCGATAAAATTGTGTTCTTGCTGTGCTTGCTGTCTTGTTGTGTTTTACTTTTCGTGTTCTGTGTTTTTCTGTTCTGTTGCACGAGCATTACATCCATTTTTCACGAGTGACATGGAAATTGTCACGGGATTGGTGAAGGAAAACGAGCGAAGGATATATGAAATACCATGATTATTAGTCACCCAAGATCTGTAGTGTCATGCTCCTGTCACCCTGTGATCCTAAATACCCCCTCCTTTTTTGTAGTGTCTGTTTTTTCTTTTTTGACTTGTCACAGTTTGCCAGATGTGACTTTTGCCGTTACTTGTTCTCACTTTATTTTATAACTATATACTAATCAAAATTATATTATTATGAATGTATTTTCTAGATAAATTTAATGATATATTTTACGTATAACTAATCTAGATAGTTTTAAACATATTAGTAGATAAAGTTTGACGGCACAAATTATAAGATGTCAAATAAAAAAAAGAACGACATGAGCACTGATCTCGGCCTCCTGATCTTTGGATCACGAGTTTCGAGTTTATACGGTACGATCCTAGTATCCAAAAGCTATCCTGCCTGATCTCAATATGGACAACCTTAATGTAGTGATGTGAAAAACGGTATGCGTTTGACAGATACCGTTAAGCGATTAATCACAATACGGCTGGTTAATCGAAATTTAACGGACGATTATATGTTCTTATTAATATATTTATTTGTATTTAAAATTAATTAGAAATATTTTATTTACCTAAAGTTATTGTAAATTATCACTCTAAAAAAACATGTTTTACATTTCAATTTTCATACTTCATTCAAAAGGTACATTCTACGAATGCTATGACACGATATGATAAACTAATTTATTGTACTTAGTGAATAAAAATAAGCTATTTTCATGATTAAATGGAAAAAAGGATGATCAATCAGATTATACGATCAATCAATCGTTCGGTTACATTAATTACGCTTTAATTAAACTATTCGTAACGGTTTAGTTACCGTCACTGATTAATTGACCGATTAATCGGTTAAGTTGGCCAATTTTTCACAACACTGCCTTAACGTAGTGCTGTGCTCAATATTTCCCTGTCTTCATGCCAATACAGTTATGCAAGCATTTCCGTCCCTTCAACGTACCTAACATTCTTCTACGGACGAGCTGGACGTGCATGTACTTATCAAACGGTGAAACGGACAAGGTTTTCACCATCAAGCGCTGCAAATATAGTCAAAAGATCGATCTCGTCAGCGTCAGTTTCCTCACCCGTAAGATCCCCAAGTTTCTTCCACAAAAATTCTGCCATTCGCCGTCGTTACAATTAATTCCCTGTGATCGCGATCGATGAATGGCTCAAACTATTTTGTCCTCTTTCCGTTTACCATTCTAGTTCTGCTACTCTGAATCTACATTGTTGCTGTCAGTAACGTTCCAGGGCCATCTTGACGAGAAGTCTCATCCAACGATTCTAATGTGGAAGACGCTAAGATTTGTTATCCTACTGCGTCGCCCTATCTCGCCCCGCCGTCAAAAGCAAGCATCATTAGTTCTACCAGACTACCAACGCAGCCAAAAGGAGGTGTCGCCCTTCGTCCGGTTTCATTCGATAGTTACAAATGTCGTAGCAGGGACCAACACACCAACTGAAAGAATGTTTTTACAATAATATATTTTTAAATAATTTTTTAAAAAAATACCCTGAGATTTTTTTAACAAAAATACGCCTCGCGCCAATTCAATTGGCGACAAAAGATACGTCACAAATGAATTAGCATCAAGCCTTTTGTCTCTAAATGAACTGGTGACAGAGCTTGGCAACCGAAGCTTCAGCCTGTTGACCAAATAAATCCGCAACAAAATAATCTACCGGTCAATTCAATTAACGACAAAACAGATATTTGTCACTAATTTTTTGTAAAAAAATCAGGATATTATTTTGGTAAAATTATTTTAGAATGCATTTGTCGATATCCAAGACCTAGGTCTCTTAACCAAGCTTATAAAAATATGATTGTTGACTCTAGTAAACAAGATAATGAAATGAATATGGGGATTGCTTCTTTATTAGCTAAGTGGTCTAACAGAGTATAAAAATTACAATGTCTACAAGACTAAAAGCTTGATTACAATTGTCTCTCTCTCTCAGATTGCTCATGCCCTGATGATATGGACAGGCTCCCTATTTATGCTAGATTATTTATGCTAGATGAAGAGGCAACAGTTGTTCTCCAAAGGGGCATCGTGTTACCGAGAGTAGTCTTCCCGTTAAATAGTGTCTTCTCGTCAAAGAGTGCCTTTTCTAGATATAACTTTCGGATAGTTAAGCGTACCTATCAGAAAACTGTCCGCACGGAGACATGTGCGGAGATAACCACTTGTCCCCGACCAGTTCACTGGTCGAGGTGATTATTTCACTAGTTGGGGACGACTAGTATGAAGCAAAGTTATTGATCACCTTGACTTAATTGGTCGGAGACTTAACCGTTCAGATAAGAGTGGCCTCCATTCTATATATTATGGGCTTTATGTATTGTAGGCCTATGAATAGTGTATGGTCACGAACAATTGAGGGCCCAAATAAACAACATACTTTTAATTCTCGTCAGTTAGCCCCTAAGTCTGGAGTAATAAAGGCTTTTCATCTTCTGTGATCTTATAGGGTTAAGCGCTAATTATCTGACCATTTCAAGTGCTAATAAATGAGGAAATCTTTTCACTTCTCTCAATACTTGAACCGGTGCCAACTGTCTTTAATATGTAATGCATATAAAGGGGAATAAGACTTCCTTTGTATACTTCATACTTTCAAGCTTTTGAGCGAAGGAAAATTTTCTTAGAATCTTATTGCTTTCAAGTTTTTTCTTAGTTGTTGAAACTTTTCATCTTCCGTCCTTTTTTCTTATCTCATTAATTGTGATGGAGAGTATGATCAACAAAAGGAGATGAAAAGTTTTAATATCTAAGACGAAGTTCAAAGACATCAATCCCGTGTCAGTCATATGTTCATCAAAAGGCAGTTTTTTACCACTTACTTGGGAGCTGAAACAGTGTACAAAACTAACACAAGAAAAATTATATAAAGAGGTAAGCTTTTAGACTTCTTACGCCTTTGTTGTTTCAAGTGCAAAACGGTCTTTGAATCTCTTAAAATCTTTGAGCCCTTTCGTCTCCAATAATCTTCTTCCTTGCAACAACCTATTTCCATGGACAAGTCATCTCTTATTGATGAGAAGGTTAGGGAGCTTGAAGAGTAAGACTTTTCCCTTCTCACGAAATGCTATGATGGGACTTTGGTTGAGAGGATGCGAAACCGGTGCCCCAGGAGGGGTGCCTTGTTCTCTTTGTCGCCTTTGTTAGGTTAGATTTCACCTCCTTGAGAGTGAATTTCTTACCGATGTGCTTGATCATTATGAGATTGAGCTCCATCATCTTCTAGAAGTAAGAGATTTTCGATTACCGACCTCTTCCTTCCTATTTAAGAGAATTTTACTAACATTCTTGGATATTATTTCTTGTTAGTTCTGACCGCTGAGGAGACATGGTCAAGTATTGCGTATATGCTGTGCATTTCTTTTAACAAGTCTGATTAGGCTACTTTGGATAAGCAAACATCCAATCTGATAAGACAAATTGATGAGTTCATCAGTGAACACATCATGAAAGTACCAAGAAAAATACCTTTGATTATTTTTATTAATTGTCTTATAAGCTGATAATTGAATTTTCTCTTTAGATGCATGGTCGAAAGCGAGTTGCTGACAAGTCGAAGGTCTCAGTTTTGGCTCTGCCGACCAAAAAGGCAAGGACCTCCACTAGAGGTGCCTCAAAGGCAATGGATTCGACCACTGCTCAGACCAGTGCTGATCCGACTAGCACTAGTCAAGCCCTGGTATCGACTAGTGATATCCTCGGTCTCAGACACAAGACAAGAGGGTAGCATTTGCTGCGGGGACACAGATGAGGACCTCATGCCAGGAGCACTATAAAAAATGGTGGAGGTGATTGGGATGACCACCACTACCGAAGACGAATCCACGGCTATAGAAGCCGGAGACCCTCTTACTGAGGCATAGGAGGTCTTTGGTCGATTACAGAGTCTTGACCGATGGAGACGAAGAGGTGGTAATAGTGTCTGAGAAGGCCATGACCACTGACGTCATTGTACCACTGGCTTCGCCACCAACATCTTCCTCTGGACATTCTGACCAGGGGGACTTCAAACAAGTTTCTGACAACTTGTAAGCAAAGATAATCAAATTTTCCTTTCCCTTAAGAAATTTTATAAGAAAAAAGATAATTCTGAGTCATTTGCCATCTGTTTTTCTTTTATAGCATTCACAAGAACTGCTCGACCTATTAGGTTGACAAGCAAAGACTTTGGCTAAAGCATAAGCGAAAAAACAAAAAGGTATGATTGAGAAATGATCTCTTTTTGTTTGTTCTAAGGTTTTTATCCTGACAAATTTGTTTGGAAACAAATTGAAAAAATAAATAACAGAGCTTCAAATGCAACTCTTGGTGACTCAAAACACCACCAAGGGTTATAAATTTGATCTTGTCGAAACTACTAACAAAGACATTTATTATGAAGAGAAGACTACTAGACTATGTGAGGCATTCAAAAGAAATGAAGACAAGGTCCAAAGGCTCTCCAAAAAGCATAAGACTGCCCTTCAAGCAAAGGAGTCCGAAATAGCAGGTAAGAAATATATCTTGACCTACTTTACTTTTTTCTTTTAAAGGAACAAAGTGATATTTAGACTTTGTTTTGAATTTTATAGAACTATAAAAATAATAGAGGCTAAAGAGACTCAACTCTCTGAAGAGAAGACAAAGTTTGAAGATCAAAGGCCGGTAATGAAAAATGAAATAGATAATTTGACCAACAAGTTAAAACTCTTCATGAAAGATCTAGCCATAGTTCAGAGAGGTAGGAAATCCACTCTAAACTTTATCTTAGAGTTCAAAATATCGCCACAGATTTAAAAGGTAAAAAGTAAAAATTACAAGTCCTGATCTGTCATTCAATGAACTGGCCGAAAGGATGAATGACCAACAGAAGATTACCCAAAGTCACATCCCCGCAATGGCGCAAACCATCAAGACATCGCTTCGGACTTCATGTGCCATCAAAGAGGTACCCTCTTTGTCAAGTTGAGGCACTTTTACAATGATATAGTTGAGTTGGAGAAACTAGCGCCTGACCTGAAGCTGACTGACTACTCAAGAGGAGATTAATAAACAACATGTAGAAGTAGCCTCTGTTGTTGATACATACATGAAAAATGTAAATATTACATTTAATTAACATGTATGGCATCTTTGGAATGAATAAAAAAACATCTTATTGTGTTATATTTTATCTTATTTCTTATCTGCTTTTATATTTGCTGAGTATATCACTAGCCCCGACTGTTTGTATACTAACCAACAATGTGGTTGGAATACAAACAGTGATAGGTTATGACAATATGTTTTATTTTACTTAATACTTACTATTAACCAGGAGCACATTAGAAATAAAGTCAGTTTAATGAGTTCTAATGCAGTAAGTACTGGCTTATATGAAAAGGCTCTATTAGAAGTCATCTCACAATCCGACTAGCAACTTTGTACTTTGTGTTAGAAAGTTTGGTAAAAAGATGATCTTGTGATTTTCCCAGAATGTTGAGGGAGACAAAAAAAACAAATTATATGTATAACATGTCGAGAGATATTCATGTTTAAACGAAATAATAAAATAAATTATTTACACATAAAACCTGCAGAGATGTTGGATATTCCATGCGTTAGACAAAATTTGTCCGTCTTCCATGTCAAGTCAAGCGAGAATCGGTGGATGGCGATACCACAATAAAGGGACCTTCCCATTCGGAAGATAACCTATTGAAGTTAGACTAATTTTGGATACGCCTTAGAACCATGTCTCCCACATTAAGTGTTCACGATTGAACTCTTTTATTGTAGTATTTTCTTAAGCCTTGTAAATAGGATGCTTACCTGATAAGTGCCTGGTCTCGCTTTTCTTCTAGGATATTTATGTCATTTTCATGCTGGTCGTCTTGATTGACCTATTCATAAAGAGAGGTTCGTGTAAACCTAAATGAATCTCACTAGGCAACATGGCTTCTTCTCCGTAGACCAGTTGAAAATATGTTTATCCTATTGCTCTACTTGTCATAGTGCGTATGGCCCAAAGCACAGAATAAAGGTCTTCTACTCAAACTCCCAAGCATTTTGTAAGACGATCGAACACCCATTTTTTCATACTTTGTATGATTTGGCCGTTAGCACGTTCAACTGTTTCATTGTTCTGAGGATGAGCAACAGAAGTGTAACAAATCTTTGTGCCTATTTCATCACAATAATCTTGAAATAGACCACTAACAAACCGTGATCTGTTATCCATGATTAGTTGACTAGGAACACCAAATCTAGTGACTATGTTTTTACAAAGAATTTCTTGGCTGCTTAAGCCATAATAGAAACTATAGGATCAGCCTCAATCCATTTTGTGAATGTGTCAATCGCAACAAATAGGAATTTCAATCCATTTGTTGCTTTTGGCAATAGACCTACTGTATCAATTCCCCACATCGCAAATGGCCATAACAAATGTATTGTTTGCAATTGATTAGTAGGTAAATGTACTTGTCAAGCATGACATTGACATTACTCATATGTTTTTACAAGTTGCATTGTATCTTGTAAAACAGCGGGGCAATAAAAACCTTTTCGAAAAGTTTTCCCGATCAGTATTCTGTATGAAGCATATGCTCCACACAAACCACCATGTATGTCATTAAGCAATGTTTTTCTCTATTTTTGGGATATACATCGCATTAAAACACCATGTGGTCCTTTTCTATAAAGGGTATTGTCGAGGAGTTTGTGCATTCGTGCCTTTCGAATTAATTTGTCATTTTTATGAATATCCTCAAGCAGTGTCCCATTTTATAGATAGGCTTTAAATGGTTTAGCCCAATCTATATCCTGCTTAAGGACTCCGACCTCTGTACTAGTTTGGGGTGTTTCTATAGATATGTCTACGGAAGGTTCGTGTAAATATTCAAGAAAAACAACTGTTGGAACAAGTAATTGTGAAGATCCCAATTTTGATAACTGATCCACTAAGATGGTGTCTTTTCGCAGTATGTACTAGACTTCAAAATGACTAAAGTATATTTCCAAATTCCTCACTTCATCTAGGTAGTGAGCCATTACCTCATCAGGCGTCCTGTATTCTTTGCTAACCTGGTTTACGACTAATTGTGAATCGCCCACCGCAAGAAGCCGATGGACTCCAATAGATTTTGTTGCTCGGAGTCCAGCTAGAAGACTTTGATACTGTGCTACATTATTGGTAGCAGAGAATTGTATTTGGATTACATATTGTAACTGGTCACCCTATGATGTGAACATTACTATACTAGCCTTGCACCTTTGATTTCTCTAGAGCCATCAAAGTATAATTTTCAGTGATCGAAATCAGTTACACCCTTTGTTATAGAGGACTCATTATTAGTCCATTTAGCGATAAAATATGCCAAAATTTGAGAGTTAATTCCAGTTTAGGTAACGAAATGGATATCAAAGGATCCAAATTCTACTGCCCACTTAGTAATCCGACCAGTTGTTTCTTGGTTATGAAGATGAGGAAACCGTAATCCGATGAGATCGAAAATAATGTCTCAATTTTTGAGAAGCCACTAATAGGGCGTAAAGTAGTTTTTGAACATAAGGGTATCATCTTTAAGCCCATGCAAAGCTTCACTTAAGTAATAAATAGGTTTTTGAATCTGTTCTCGTTCAAGGACCAGTACAACACTAACCATATTATTTGTAGCCGCTAAATACACCATCAATGGTTTCCCATTGGTGGGTGAGATCGGGGTGGGTGGGCTTTGCAAATAAGTTTTGATGTCTTTAAAGGCTTTATCCTCTTCATCCAACCAGCGAAATTTGTCATATTTTCTTATTACCTTAAAGAAAGGTAAACCATGCTCTCCTGATCTTGATATAAAATGACTGAGAGCAGCTATCTGACTAGTTAAATGTTGAACTTCCTTTACTGTAGAAAGTGATTTCAAGGCTTCAATGGTCCGAATCTTCTCAAGTCGTACTTCAATGCCTTTAGAACAAACAAGAAAATCAAACAACTTCCGAAAATAAACTCCAAAGAGGCACTTTTATGGATTCAATTTAGGGTGTGTTTGGTAGGGCTCCAGCTCCACCAAATCCATGAATCTGGTGGAGCTGGGTATTCCTAGCTCTACTAGATTCGTGGAGCTGGAGTTGTGAGTACATTAAGAGTGTTTAGGTGTATCATCTTGTTTACATTTTAGACCAAAAATAGAAACTTAATTCACTTTATTTTAGCCTATAAGTTTCAGATCTCAGGTGAAACTGGGATCTGGAGCTCTACCAAACAGGCCCTTAATCTCATGTTTATTCAAATTATTGAAGGTTTTAGTCAACTCTGCTAAATGGTTGGAGCTTTTCTTACTCTTTATAACAAGATCAACAATATAAACTTCTAAATTTTGCCCTATTTGAGTAATAAAAGTTTTTTGCATATGGCGCTGGTACGTCACTCCAGTATTTTCAGCCCACATGGCATCTTCTTGTAGTAGTAGACACCAAACAGGGTTATGAAAGAAATTTTCTCTTCATCTTCTCTTGCCATGCTTATTTGATGATAACTTGAGTATGTATCCAGGAAACTCATTAGTTCATAACCTGTTGTTGAGTCGACCAGTTAATCAATTTAGGGTAAAGAAAAATCATCTTTTGGACAATCTTTAGTTAGACTAGAAAAATCAATGCACATATACCACTTATCATTTGCTTTCTTGACAATGACCGGATTCGCAAGCCATTCATATGACCAACTTCGAGAATAAAACCAGCTTCCAAGAGTTTGTCTACCTTTTGTTGGATGGCTTCTTGCCGATTGGGAGCGAATCACTATAGTTTCTGCTTCACTGGTCATATGTTAGGCCGTATGGCTAACCTATGCTCTATTACTTCCCTTAGAAACCCAGCCATATCGGATGATTTTTATGCAAACACATCTACGTTAGCCCAGAGGAAAGAAATGAGCGTGTCTTCCAATTTAACATCCATTTTTGACCCAATCCGAATAGTTTTTGACTGGTCAGTGGGGTCAATGGGAACTTACTTGATTTGTTTGTTTGGATGAGGAGTTATCTTCAACTTTTCTGTCTTGTTAGGCTTTTCAACCTTACAAGATTTTCCTACGTTATTAGCATCACTTAACGGTAACTAATCAACAATCTCAAGTAATCTATGATCACAATTAAGTGCAGTAACTTGATTACCTTGCACGTTAATCACACCTTTAGAACCAGAAATTTTAATACTCTGGTAAGTGTGATGAGTAATTGTCATAAATTTTGTCAGTGAAGGTCTACCCAAAATGGTATTATATGTTGATTCAAAATCAACAATGTCAAATAAAATCAATTTCGTTCTAAAATAATTAGCATCTCTAAAGATGACAGGTAATATGATATGCCCCATTAGAGTTACTGATGGATCAGGCACAATCCTATAAAATGGGTTAGTAACAAGTCTAATCTTAAATGAGGAATTTGCATTTCATCCAAAGTATGAAGAAAAAGCAAATCCAAAGAACTTCCACCATCAATTAAAACTCTTCCTATTTTACAGTTACTAATTGTAGGAGAATACCAATGGAAGTTTTCAAGTAATAAATATATCTTTTGGACAGTCATGTTTGCCGAAGGTGGTAGCAACACCCGACCACTTGTGGACTCAGGTTTTCCAATGCGAGTGTCAATATTGTTGACCTCCCTCCAAGCAGTTTTGAATTGACTTTTGATGCGTATGCAGATGATCCTCCAAATATGACGTTGACGTGATTGTCTGGTTTCTGATAACCTATATCTTCATCACCATCTTCATTCTTATCGCTTTGTCTTTATGGTAAGGTCGGCATATGACCCTTGCCAGAGTAGAAATCATCCATGCGTCTTTTTTAGGTACGACAATTGTGCAAGTCATGTCCAGGTTCTTTATGCAATGGACACCAGCTACCATTTCCATTGGTTGCACCAGGATTTTTGGAAGTGGACTGGTCATCCTGCCGACCAGTTTTCTTCTTCCATGGGCTTTTCCCTTAGAATATGCAGGTCATTCTGAAATGCCTGCGACCTCTCTTTGAGCATTCTTTTTGCTCCTTTTCTTATTCTTTCCCATACAGTCTTTGGATTTAGAGGTCCTCTTGGACTTTTTGTCCTCTGATTCCTGCAGACCAGGTTGTGGCAATGTATAGTCCTTATCAACCATATAGTTTTACCCGATAGCCTCGTGTGCATTCGAATACCGATCTGCCATATTGAATAGCTCTGATATGGTAGAGGGTGGATGGATGTTGAAGGCTTCTGTAAAATGTTTATAGCATACAGCTTGTATGAATGCACGAGTTACAGAGTCGTCAGAAATATTTAGGATTGTATTATGAACTTCTACAAACCTCTTAGTAAATTAACATAAATTTTCAATAGAAATTTAACAAAGACAATTTAAATCATCTTCTTTACCTAGCTTTGCGTAACAACTTTTAAAGTTATTTAAAATTACATCTAAAAATAGATCTTTCTGACTAATTAAACAACCAAGTTCTTGCAAATCTTTTTAAAATAGTAGGGAGGTAATTGGCCATTACCTTCTCATCACCTCCAGCAGCTTAGATGGCGGTGGTATAAATTTACAGGAATTCTGATGGATTTTGAATTCCATCAAAATTTTCCAGATAACCTGGCTTAAACTTCTTAGGCCAGGCAACATCTCGGAGCCTCACGGAATAGGTTTTGCTCCCTAGGGTAAGGTGTTCGAAGACACTTCTCCGTCGTGGTTCATTTCTTCGCTAGTAATTGATGCCTTACTAGTGCTAGCCAAAAGAAGATTATTCCATACTAGAATCAGTTCAAGATCTTACAGATAAAGACTTAACCTATACTTCATCATCAACCTCTTGTAAATCAGTTGCTAGGGATTTAGCAATTGTTGCATTGAGCATATTATCCCCTTCTGTTGGTTGGTTAAAAATTACACTAGTGAAAATGTGAATTCTTTACATAGGAGTTGTTCCCTGTGAGACACTAGAAACTAAATTTAAATCTCTTACCGTCACACATGGTGGCAGTGTATCTAGAAGAACATGTTGAGGGCATCCTCCTAAAGGGTTTGGTCTTTAGGATGATCCCGGCTGGCTACTAAAGTAATGGCGCTTTGCCTCCTCCACGGCCTTCTCTTTTGTTGCCATAAGATGTTCATGATGTTCTTGAGCAACTTTTTTTGCTAGTTCATGGGCTTCGTTTTCTTCGCATTCCACCCATTGTCCGTCTGTCTCGTTGGTAATTGTGCAAGCATGGAATCCAGAGCAGACAAAGGTTGTTAATGCTCCATCTTCATCTAAAAACGGGGTATAATCAAGACCTCGAAGACAATCTTTTGAGGTTGAGCTTTCCAGAATGTTATTATTATTCTTGGAAGTATGTTCATTGTTAACGTCTATGGGATGCACTTCATGGACATCTACCTCCGAATCGGTGGTAAGAATAGTGTACTCACCTTTTGATTTCTCAAATTATTGTACTTCTTCCTCGACCTCAGCGTGAATCTTTGCTAATTCTTTTTTAGAAGCATATTCGGATTAGAAATCACACTTACATTCTTCTTTCGTAGGATAATCGTTTTCATCCAGATTGGCATGGTCGATGAGTTCGAACCAATTTTCTTCATCCACCGTAGGGAATTTCATCACCTTGATCACCGGAGGTCCTCCTTCTAGCGCCAACTGTCAATATCTAAGACTTAGGGTCTCTTAATCGATCTTATAAAAATATGAATGTAGACTCCTAGTAAACAATATGATATAAACGAATATGGGGATTGCTTCTTTATACAAGAATTACAGTGTCTAATAGATTAAAAGCCTGATTACAATTGCGATTACAATTGTCTCTCTTGGATTGCTCATGCCTTGATGATATGGATAGGCTCCCTATTTATGCTGGATGAAGAAGCAATAGTTGTTCTCCAGATGGGCGTCGTGTAACCGAAAGGTGTCTTCTCGCTAAATAGTGTCTTATCGTCAAATGATGCCTTTTCTAGAGATAACTTCTGGGAGTTATGCGTATCTATTAGATAACTGTCTTTACATAGACATGTACGGAGATAATCGTTTGTCCCCAACCAATTCACTGGTCAAAGACTACCAATGTAAAGCAAAGTTATTGGCCACCTTGACTGAATTGATTGGAGAGTTAATCGTTCATATAAGGTGGACTTCGTTTTATATATTATAAGATTTATGTATTGTAGGCCCGTTAATAGAATATAATCACGAATAATTGATTGTCCTAATAAACAATAGATTTTAATCATCATCAGTATTAGTTTTTAAAAAAATTCCAAGTGAAGCGTAGAAACCATACGTCTTAACAGCGCAAGGAAAGTACCTGTGCTCACTTACTCGCTATTAGTTGTTAATTGTTATTAAAGGAAAAAAAAAGGGAGAATTGATTATTTGCCCTGTTTTATTTAGTGCAATTGATTATTTGCCCTATTTGTCTCACTGATATGTGGCCCTAGAACCCGTATGTCAGTGAGACATCACGGAGCAAATGATCAATGGCACAAGTAAGTATGGGCATTTCATCAATTATTCGTTTTTTTAAAAAAATTGGCCAGGAGCTCTGGCATTCAGTACAGAAGGAGAAACACCAGACGAGCTACGTATAAACGCACTCAACACGCACCCACACACACACTCCCGCACGCACTCGCCTCCCGAACGCGGGCGGGCTGGTCGCTCATCGAGCGGAGCCAGCCAAATGAGCTACGAGCTCATCTGCAATTATTCGTTTTTTTTATTGTGTGGTAGCTTCAAATATCTGGAAGGAGATCAAGATGATGCTGAATAGGGAAGTTGGTACTGATTATGAACATTTAGCTAGATGGTGGCTTAGTGATTCTAGGAATAAAGCAATTAGTATTATTTCAGCTGCTGTTCGTTGGTCTATTTTGAAATTAGAGAATGACCTTTTGTTTCAGAGAACGAAGTGGTCATCAATGCAGGAGGTCTCGCGCGGAGTCTGCCGAACGCTGAGGAGCTGGAAGATGCTGTTTCAGGACTGCGTGTTGCGGACGATGGAAAGTCATACTTGGGACTTTGGAGCAGCCGGTTTCCTCCAATCCATGGACGAATGATGGATCCCCTGGCGGGGACGAAAAATAAAGGCATCTAGACAACTAAAAGCAGGAGCAGAGATGACTTCGGCTGATTGGAGAGGCAACGCTGAAATCTGATCCCGAAAGTATGGCAAATGAAGAAGACGGCTGAGGAAAATTTGCCGCATTTTGGGTGCTGCAGTTTGTGCTAGGAGGCAGGGGTGTGAACTGCCTTATGTTTTGTTGAACTTGTATGGCTGGTGGGCAGATGGCTTAAACTAAAGCTGAAATTAACGGTAGTTGGTGATAAGCCAAGACTTCTGTCATGCTTCGTTTCTAGTAAAAATGGAGCAGTGGTTTCCCGCCCTAATTTTGCTCTAAAAAATGTTTGGCTTCGTTAGGTATGAGCTAATGTTCAGGGAAGAATCGAGTGCCAACCCTCATCGACTTCTCTCGGTACTGACATGTAAACCCCGAAATGTTTATGTATAGTCATTCCTTACAAGTTGTTTGCTCATTCAAGACGCCCCTTTTAAGCAAAACATCCTTTTTTTTTACGTAAATAAGTATGTATCAGCTGTTACAATCGGGGACCCTCAAAAATTGGTTAAAGAAAGCCGTCAGTGCCAATCTAGTCCTTGCTGTTATTAAATCTCCGATGTGACTCGCGCTAATCCAGTCCTTCCATTGGCAAGAACGATAGTGCCCGTACTTATCGGGCGAGATAACGATCTAGGAGAAGTGAAAGATACGCACGCTCGTAACGTCCCATGCTTTGCGATCTCACTGTGATTGGAATCGACGCCTCGCGAGTTGTGACACCATGTTCTGTCACCCGTCAGCCGATCGTAAACAGAGCGAGCTGATCTCTCTTTCGAGCATTTTTCTCTTCCCTAGCTTCCCGTCCTGAACCTGTCCGTAATCGCTTCGGATTCTGGCTTGATTCTAGCAGTGCAAAACGTCTCGTTTACATCTGAATCAGGATGGCGATAAGGCGAGGCGAGCCACTGCTGTTTTTTTTTCCTTTCCCTTTTCCATTGGCTGAACTGAACTGAACTTGAACCTGACCCATTTTGCTTGCTCCTAGGTTTTATCCGGAGAGGAATTAATTAGTGGGGGCGTGTGAGGTGGCGATTGGTGCAGAATGATACTCGCTGCAGAGCTGTCGAATTCTGCCGGATCTGGAACGTGATATGTGTGCTTCAGCAAATCTGCTCCCGGATTTTCTTCTGATTTGATGCACTAGCTATCCACAGATTCAGAAAGATCGGCCTGCAAGGAGAGCTCGATAACGCATGACTGCTGCTGCACGCCTCAGCTGTCGAGTGCCGATGATTGGTGAGTGAGCTAGGAAAAGACACAGGAGTTTTAAGTTCATCAAAAATAGTGACACCTGTCATAAAATGGCTTACATTACATTTAAGCAATTACAAACGAGTTTCAATTATGATCGATTTTTATCTGCCGTGAAGAGCTCCATTCATAGAAAGCAACAGTGCCAGATCCATTCGTAGAAAGCAGCAGTACCATGATATCTGAGGTTGCAGTTTCCTGTAACTGTAAAGTTACTGATGCTGCACAGTTCATACAGTCTAAACCATAGCTACCAGAAGAGCTCTTTTACAGTAAATTAAAATCAATATAAGCCGTTTATTTCTTTAAATCTAATGATTGAAATCAATTTAGATCTAGTTATATTATCACATGTATTATTGGTAGTAAAATTCATAGACGGGTAAAAAGGTAAAAAATTCCGTCATATTATTTGTCCTCTATAGTAAAATACATCCTATGATTACGATGAATAGCGGATGAACGGATAAGAAGTCTCTGAAGATCACTAGGTATTCATGAATCCAAAACTGTAAACGAACTAGAAAAAGTAAGTACCCAGATAGGAAAAGTATAAAATATCCTTGAGGAATGGATGGTTAGATTTAATTTCTACTACTACTACTTACTACCGATGTTATCCACTGTAAAATTTCTCTACTAGAAACGTGGTTCACTAATTTTTCTTTTAATTTCTACCGTGAACGCAAACCTGTACCCTAACAGATTCAATGAATTCGGTTTGTGATTATGGTTCAAACACATCCTTTTCCTGGGGTAGCTACAGATATCATCGTACAGTACTGATGTGCAACGTACCGAGCACAAGATTGAGCTCAAGAACCTATCTTAGCAACAGTGCAGGTCAGAAAAAAGAGATGAACAGAAAGCTGAAATTTGAGAGGTAGGTGAGACACTTCGATAAATTCATGGTATACAAAACAGTAAGCTAATGGAAAGACTAGGGGTGGAAAAACAGCTCGAGGCTCGGTGCGGCTCGGCTCGGCTCGATGCATCAACGAGTCGAGCCCGAGCCTATTGTCTGGCTCGGTGCTACAATAAGCCGAGCCCGAGTTGGCTCGCGAGCGGCTCGTTGGCTCGTTATGCTCGGTAAAATTCAGACATTCAGAATCACTTTCACTAATCACTAATCAATTATCTAAATTACATGAGACTTAATTTTAATACAAAATTAGCCACGACCCTGAGACATTCAATCGGCTTGGTATTCATACGAGTTATATTGAACAAGGAACATACAATGAAATATAGAATGCATGAGGATTTAGTGATTCAATCGACATAATTAACATAACACAAAGTGTATACAAAAGTAACAAAATACCCTTCCATAGTTCCATACTTTCATATTTCCATAGTTCCATTCCATTCTTGCAATCTTGCAGACTCGAAGTCGGAGGAAGCGATAGAGCTAGAGGCGGGCCCACATGCCGAGGTGACTCATGGCCGAGGCGAGGCCGGCTCGAGGCTCGACCGAGCCCGAGCTTGGTTTTCAGCTCGACAAAGACAATGAGCGAGTCGACTCGGCTCATAAGCCGACGAGCCCGATTGAGCCAAGCCTCGGCTCAATTCCACCCGTAGAAAAGAAATCCGAAGTAAACAAACAAGGATCTGGTTTGACCAGCAGTTTTGGTACATGATTGTAGCTCATTTCAGCATCTATTGGTCATTGAAGAGTACGAAGAACTAAAACAGAAAAACAAAGCGCCACTACGACATCCGGCGCTGTGGATCTTACAGAGTCTTCCCCCTGAGCGTATGCTACATGCATTTTCTTGCAAGAGCCCTGATCATGGTATCAAAATGAGAGGATGTGATGCGAGAACCAGGTAAGTAGTGTGGATTGAGGAATCAAGAAGAATGCTGGGTTGCATGAACTTATCAAAAGACATAGCAGCCAAATTCCACGATATATACATTCTGCATCTCCTTTTGCAGGCTATGGGATAGAGAATCAAGCAGTCAACAGAAACAGTTGGGAGGCCATAACAAGTAGAGGACCAATTAGTTCCATCCCTTTGATGGAATATAATGTTATAAATAAATATAAATAAGATAGAAGAAATATTGGAGATTATTTGTCCAATTGCAAATTAGATAAGATACGGACATAAAACATAACGAATATGCCGCATCTTCTTAGAACTAAATTTGAATGTCGACTTACTTTAGTATTTAGCAACCTACACAAATTAATGAAGTGTTCTTACTGTAACTAACTTGATGTAAAGTTCGTGAACCTCCTGAAAGAAGCTTTTTATTCCATCTTCGCTCTGCGAGTCATGAAGCAACAGAAATCTAGTATGCGCCAAACTAGCTGTTAAGAAAACAATAATACTTCGATGATGGATGAATTGAATGAAAGATAGCATGGCCAATTCTACTGATACATAATACTCCCCTCGTCCAGAATTATAGGCGTATTTTGACTTTGCACAAAGATTAAGGTTAGAGTGAAAATGACTTAGATAACCCACTTAATTGTCTTAAAAGATGAAAGATAATATTTTGTGTGTGGTAGTAATAAATAAATGCATATAGTTGAGAGAGAATAAATAGGGCATAATAAGAAAAACCTCATTAAATCTACATGCAATTCTTATATTTCTAAAAAGACCATTCAAATTATAAGCCTTGTATTTTTGAGCGGAGAGAGTAAGAGGCAAAATAAGTCAGCAAAAATAGCAAACCATTAATACACAGTGTAGACATATAAGTACACGTCTCTGCTTCTAAATAAGAGATAACATGCATTCCATCAACAGTAACGAATACAAAACAAAACCACACATGTAATCTTTTAAGCATCACACTGTGGCTTGCGTGTTACAGAATACAGATGTACAAAAACAAAGCCACATTGTAATACAGTGACACAGACAAAAGTACCACGAATGTAATCAGGTGGAACATAGCATAAATTACTAGAGGAATGTATTGGAAGAAACATACTTTTGGAGCAGATCCAACTTCAGCCTCGCAGATTGGGATATCATTCGAACAATCACAAAGCACGCCACGCTCGCCATTTCTTCTAGAAAGACTGCGGTTTATATCTCTGAAAGCAATTTGAAGTAGTTGCAAGAACAGAAGTTATAACTATATAGCTAGGGCTAGTTATGGAACAAAATTGATAATTTCATAAGCGTGAGACATGAGTAATGAAAGCTATGTCACCATGATTAGCATATATGCGCGCGATCTCCGCGCCGCCATCTCCTCGCCCCAATCGTGCGATCCCGCCCCAATCTCCTGTCGCCCTCTCTTGCCGCGGCCAACGCGATCTCCGCCCCGCCCTTGAAGCGTCGATCCCTCACCCCAATCCTCCTCTCTCCTCCTTGACTCCTGGTGACCTCGCCTCTCCTCGCGCCCGCGCCAGGCGATCTCTCCTCCGCCCCGCTCCGCGGCCGATGCAATCTCCCGAGTATCTTCGCCCTCTTTCCCTTTTATGGATATGGAACACTTCTTCCGCTGTATTTAACACTTCTTCCGCTGTATTTTGAGTTGGTGCATCCGGGTTGCGAGAGTTTCGTCGAGGAAGGTGCATCCGCAAGACCTCGGCGAGGAGGAAGACTACAAGCTCGACTTATGAGGCCGTCCACCACCGCGCCCTGCCATTTTCCAGCGTCGAGGAGATCGACTTCAAGAGCATTCGCGTCGAGGTCGGGCCTTCATCCACCCATGGTTCTTTCTCGATAAACCGTAGAATCACTTGATGTTTAGGTATTTTCCCATCCCATTCCCATTCCCATTGATGATTATTTTGATTTAGTCTAGGTTTTAGGCTAGATTCTCCCCTTCCAGGTTGGTCGAGGATTATGGTTCGATAGTTTGTTTAATCATTTGATGTTTAGGTATTTTCTTAGTGTTCAAATGAAAATTTTCCGATAAAAAATATGCTGGTTGTTTGAAATTTGCATAATGACCAATGGTTCTTAACTTGTGAAGTGCAAAAACCTATGCAGTTATGTTTCTTGGCAAACAAGTAATTGCTTTTTGGAACCACTCATATAAAGATCGATGAAGCATCGAGATCTTCTTTTAGTGTCAAGAATTAGTTGACTAGGAACACCAAATCTAGTGACTATGTTTTTACAAAATTTCTTGGCTTTAAGCCATAATAAAACTATAGGATCAGCCTCAATCCATTTTGTGAATTGTCAATCGCAACAAATAGGAATTTCAATCCATTTGTTGCTTTTGGCAATAGACCCTCTTGTATCAATTCCCACTCGCATAAATGGCCATAACAAATGTATTGTTTGCAATTGATTAGTAGGTAAATGTACTTGTCAAGCATGACATTGACATTACTCATATGTTTTTACAAGTTGCATTGTATCTTGTAAAAGCGAAAGGCAATAAAACCTTTTGAAAAGTTTTCCCGATCGATTATTACGTATGAAACATATGCTCCACAAACCACCATGTATGTCATTAAGCAATGTTTTTCTCTATTTTTGGGATATACATCGCATTAAAACACCATGTGGTCCTTTTCTATAAAAGGGTATTGTCGAGGAGTTTGTGCATTAAATGCCTTCGAATTAATTTGTCATTTTTATGAATATCCTCAAGCGGTGTCCCATTTTATAGATAGGCTTTAAATGGTTTAGCCCAATCTATATCACCTGAGGACTCGACCTCTGTACTAGTTTGGGGTGTTTCTATAGATATGTCTCTGGAAGGTTAGTGTAAATATTCAAGAAAAACAAGCTTTGGAACAAGTAATTGTGAAGATCCCAATTTTGATAAGCGATCCACTAAGATGGTGTCTTTTAATGATATGTACTAGACTTCAAAATGACTAAAGTATATTTCCAAATTCCTCACTTCATCTAGGTAGTGAGCCATTACCTCATCGAGCGTCACTGTATTCTTTGCTAACACAGGTTTCACGACTAATTGTGAATCGCCCACATAAGAAGCCGATGGACTCCAATAGATTTTGTTGCTCGGAGTCGGCTAGAAGACTTTGATCTTGTGCTACATTATTGGTAGCGAGAATTGTATTTGGATTACATATTGTAGTGGTCACCCTATGATGTGAACATTACTATACTAGCCTTGCACCTTTGATTTCTCTAGAGCCATCAAAGTATAATTTTCGATGATCGAAATCGATTACACCCTTTGTTATAGAGGACTCATTATTAGTCCATTTAGCGATAAAATATGCCAAAATTTGAGAGTTAATTCAGGTTTAGAATAGGAAATGGATATCAAAGGATCCAAATTCTCTGCCCTTAGTAATCCGACCGATTGTTTCTTGGTTATGAAGATGAGAAGCGTAATCCGATGAGATCGAAAATAATGTCTCAATTTTTGAGAAGCCACTAATAGAGGCGTAAAGTAGTTTTTGAACATAAGGGTATCATCTTTAAGCCCATGCAAAGCTTCACTAAGTAATAAATAGGTTTTTGAATCTGTTCTCGTTCAAGGACCGATTACAACACTAACCATATTATTTGTAGCGCTAAATACACCATCAATGGTTTCCCATTGGTGGGTGAGATCGAGGTGGAGTGGGCTTTGCAAATAAGTTTTGATGTCTTTAAAGGCTTTATCCTCTTCATCCAACCAGTGAAATTTGTCATATTTTCTTATTACCTTAAAGAAAGGTAAACCATGCTCTCTGATCTTGATATAAAATGGTAGAGCGACTATCGACTAGTTAAATGTTGAACTTCCTTTCTTGTGAAAGTGATTTCAAGGCTTCAATGGTCGAATCTTCTCAAGTCGTACTTCAATGCCTTTAGAACAAACAAGAAAATCAAACAACTTCGAAAATAAACTCCAAGAGGCACTTTTATGGATTCAATTTAGGGTGTGTTTGGTAGGGCTCGACTCCACCAAATCCATGAATCTGGTGGGCTGGTATTCTAACTCTACTAGATTCGTGGAGTTGGAGTTGTGAGTACATTAAGAGTGTTTAGGTGTATCATCTTGTTTACATTTTAGACCAAAAATAGAAACTTAATTCACTTTATTTTAGCCTATAAGTTTGGATCTCGGGTGGCCGGGATCTGGAGCTCTACCAACAGGCCCTTAATCTCATGTTTATTCAAATTATTGAAGGTTTTAGTCAACTCTGCTAAATGGTTGGAGCTTTTCTTACTCTTTATAACAAGATCAACAATATAAACTTCTAAATTTTGCCCTATTTGAGTAATAAAGTTTTTTTGCATATAAGCGAGATAACCATTGTCCCCTCACCAGTTCACTGGTCGAGGTGATTATTTCACTAGTCGAGGACGACTAGTATAAAGCAAAGTTATTGATCACATTGACTGAATTGGTCGGAGACTTAACCGTTCGGATAAGGATGGGCTCCATTCTATATATTATGGGCTTTATATATTGTAGGCTTTTCATCTTCTATGATCTTATAGGGTTAAGCGCTAATTATCTGATCGTTTCAAGTGCTAATAAATGAGGAAATCTTTGCACTTCTCAAGATTTTGAACCGGCGCCAACTATCTTTAATATGTAATGCATATAAAGGGGAATAAGATTTTCTTTGTATACTTGATACTTTCAAGCTTCTGAGCGAAGGAAAATTTTCTTAGAATCTTATTGCTTTCAAGTTTTTTCTTAGTTGTTGAAGCTTTTCATCTTCCGTCCTTTTTCTTATCTCATTAATTGTGATGGAGAATATGATCAAGAAAAGGAAATGAAAAGTTTTAATATCTAAAGGGAAGTTCAAAGACATCAATCCCGTGTCAGTCATATGTTCATCAAAAGGCAGTTTTTTACCGCTTACTTGGGAGCCGAAATAGTGTACAAAACTAACACAAGAAAAATTATATAAAGAGGTAAGAGTTTAGACTTCTTACGCCTTTGTTGTTTCAAGTGCAAAACGGTCTTTTGAGTCCCTTAAAATCTCTGAGCCCTTTCGTCTCCAATCTTCTTCCTTGCAACCTATTGCCATGGACAGGTCATCTCTTACCGACAAGAAGGTTAGGGAGCTTGAAGAGTAAGGCTTTATCCCTTCTCACGAAATGCTATGATGGGACCTTGGCCGAGAGGATGCGAAGCCGGTGCCCCAGGAGGGGTGCCTTGTTCTCTTTGTCGCCTTTGTTAGGTTAGATTTCACCTCCATGAGAGTGAGTTTCTTACCGATGTTCTTGATCATTATGAGATTGAGCTCCATCATCTTCTCCCAACCCTATTTTGATTTTGAGCATTTTCGATTGAGCTCCATCATCTTCTCCCAACCCTATTTTGATTTTGAGCATTTTCTCACATCTTTGCAAGACTTTCTTTGGCATCCCTCCACCACTTCACCTTTTTTGTTATTTTTATCAGTATACTAGGAATAGCAAGAACCAAGATAACGTTGGTAGCACTTATGTCAAGCTCTAGGATAAAATGGCTTCTTAGTATCTCCCACTCCTGACCAAGGACACATGGCATGATTATCGCTGGAAGTGGTTTTATTTGGAAATCCCCAGGGATAGCCACCTCCAGTTAGATGAGAAAGTAGCCCTAGTGTCGATACGGGCTGAGATGAAGAAGGAGAAAGATTCGCTGGTCCTCACCGACTAGGAGTGTGACAGATTCGCCTGGAGAATGAAAGGCAATCAGGATCCTACTAAGGATGAGCCTAGAAGTAAGAGATTTTCGATTACCAACCTCTTCCTTCCTATTTAAGAGAATGTTACTAACATTCTTGGATATTATTTCTTGTTAGTTCTAACCGCTGAGGAGACCTGGTCAAGTATTGCGTATATGCTGCACATTTCTTTTAACAAGTCTGATTAGGCTACTTTGGATAAGCAACCATCCAGTCTGATAAGACAAATTGATGAGTTTATCAGTGAACACATCTTGAAAGTACCAAGAAAATACCTTTGATTATTTTTATTGATTTTCTTATATGCTGATAATTGAATTCATCTTTAGATGCATGGTTGAAAGCGAGCTGCTGACAAGTCGAAGGTCTCAATTTTGGCTTCGCCGACCAAAAAGGCAAGGACCTCCACTAGAGGTGCCTCAAAGGCAATGGATTTGACCACTGCTCAGACCAGTGCTGTGCTGATCCGACTAGCACTAGTCAAGCCCTGGTATTGACTAGTGATATCTGCTCTAAGCGTGCGTATGGTCGGTCTCCGACACAAGACAAGAGGGTAGCATTCACTGCGGGGACACAGACGAGGACCTCATGCCAGAAGCGCTATAAAAAATAGTTCAACTGCAATTGGATCAAGAAAATAAACATCTTCCCACAATTCCCATGTTCAGGGTGAGAGTGAGAACTCAGAGGATAATATTCCTCAAATTATAAGGAGGGCAAGGAAGACTCCCTACCTGGATGCCGAGACATCGTCGCTTCCTTTAATATCTTGGGATGTGGAATCAGGACTTCATTGCAGGTATATATCTTTCTTATGGATATTTTGTTTTTGATTACTTGTCTTTAGAATCTAAGAGAACTTTTCTCGATCATACCTTGTTGTTTTTTAGTCCTGAGGCAAATGCTCCTATTCTTCTATGGATCAAGATGTGGTTGCTCTGGTTGGTGCAAATGCCAACCCACTAGTCACACTGGCAACGACCAGTGTGGAACAAGCCCTAGCGCCAACTGAGGTTGCTGCTCCAGACAGTCCGATCAATGGGCAAGTGGACCCATCCAATATTGAGGGTGAGAACCCTTCAAAATTTGGTGGTGATATATTGGTCGGACGAGCTTCATTACTCACGGAGGAGGTTAGTGCTCTTCTGGTGGCGACGATGGAGGTGGTTGGGATGACCACCACTATCGAAGACGAATCCACGGCTATGGAAGTCGGGGACCCTCTTACTGCGGCATAGGAGGTGCTAGTCTTTCTAAGTCTTCTGACCAGTGGGACAGAAGAGGTGGTAATAGTGTCTGAGAAGGCCATGACCACTGACGTCATTGTACCACTGGCTTTGCCACCAACATCTTCCTCTGGACATTCTGACCAGGGGGACTTCAAACAAGTTTTTGACAACTTGTAAGCAAAGATAATTAGATTTTCCTTTCCCTTAAGAAAGTTTATAAGAAAAAGATAATTCTGAGTCATTTGCCATCTATTTTTCTTTTATATCATTCACAAGAACTGCTCGACCTATTAGGTCGATAAGTAAAGACTTTGGCTAAAGCAGAAGTGAAAAAACAAAAAGGTATGATTGAGAAATGATCTCTTTTTGTTTGTTCTAAGGTTTTTATTCTAACAAATTTGTTTGGGAACAGATTGAAAATATAAATAACAAAGCTTGAAATGCAACTCTTGGTGGCTCAAAACACCACCAAGGGTTATAAATTTGATCTTGTCGAAACTACTAACAAAGACATTTACTATGAAGAGAAGACTACTAGACTACATGAGGCATTCAAAAGAAATGAAGACAAGGTCCAAAGGCTCTCCGAAGAGCATGGTTTTCATGCAAACATATCTATGTTAGCACAGAGGAAAGCAATGAGCGTGTCTTCCAATTTAACATCCATTTCTAACCCTATTCGAATAGTTTTTGACTGGTTAGTGGGGTCAATGGGAACTTACTTGATTTGTTCATTTGGATGAGGAGTTATCTTTAGCTTTTCCATCTTGTTAGGATTTTCAACCTTACAAGGTTTTCCTACGTTATTAGCATCACTTAACGGTTACTGATCAACAATCTCAAGTAATCTATGATCACAATTAAGTGCAGTAACTTGATTACCTTGCACGTTAATCACACCTTTAGAATTAGGAATTTTAATACTCTGGTAAGCATGACGAGTAATTGTCATAAATTTTGTCAGTGAAGGTCTACCCAAAATGGTATTATATGTTGATTCAAAATCAACAATGTCAAATAAAATAAATTTCGTTCTAAAATAATTAGCATCTCTAAAGATGACAGGTAATATGATCTGTCCCACTGGAGTTACTGATGGACCAGGCACAATCCTATAAAATGATTTAGTAACAAGTCTAATCTTAGAACGAGGAATTTGCATTTTGTCCAAAGTATGAAGAAAAAGCAAATCCAAAGAACTTCCACCATCAATTAAAACTCTTCCTATTTTACAGTCACTAATTGTAGGAGAATACCAATGGAAGTTTTCAAGTAATAAATATATCTTTTGGACAATCATGTTTGCCGAAAGTTAGCAACATCTGACCACTTGGGGACTCAAGTTTTCCTATGCGAGTGTCAATATTGTTGACCTCCTTCCAAGCAGTTTTGAATTGACTTTTGATGCGTATGCAGATGATCCTCCAAATGTGACGTTGACGTGATTGTCTGGTTTCTGATAACCTATGTCTTCATCACCATCTGCATTCTTATCGCTTTGTCTTTCTGGTAAGGTCAGCATATGACCCTTGCCAGAGTAGAAATCATCCATGCGTCTTTTTTAGGAACGACAATTGTGCAAGTCATGTCCAGGTTCTTTATGCAATGGACACCAGCTACCATTTCCATTGGTTGCACCAGGATTTTTGGAAGTGGACTAGCCATCTTGCCGACCAGTTTTCTTCTTTCATGGGCTTTTCCCTTAGAATATGCAGGTCGTTCTGAAATGCCTGCGACCTCTCTTTGAACATTCTTTTTGCTCTTTTTCTTATTCTTTCCCATACAGTCTTTGGATTTAGAGGTCGTCTTGGACTTTTTGTCCTCCGATTCCTGCAGACCAGGTTGTGGCAATGTATGATCCTTATCAACCATACAGTTTTACTCGATAGCCTCATGTGCGTTCGAATACCGATCTGCCATATTGAATAGCTTTGATATGGTAGAGGGTGGATGGATGTTGAAGGCTTCTGCAAAATGTTTATAGCATACAGCTTGTATGAATGCATGAGTTATATATTCGTTAGAAATATTTAGGATTGTATTATGAACTTCTACAAACTCTTAGTAAATTAACATAAATTTTCAATAGAAGTTTAACAAAGACAATTTAAATCATCTTCTTTACCTAGCTTTGCGTAACAACTTTTAAAGTTATTTAAAATTACATCTAAAAATAGATCTTTCTGACTGATTAAACAACCAAGTTCTTGCAAATCTTTTTAAAATAGTAGGGAGGTAGTTGGCCATTACCTTCTCATCACCTCTAGCAGCTTCGATGGTGGTGGTATAAATTTACAGGAATTCTGATGGATTTTGAATTCCATCAAAACTTTCCAGATAACCTGGCTTAAACTTCTTAGGCCAGGCAACATCTCAGAGTCTTAGGGAATAGGTTTTGCACCCTAGGGTAAGGTGTTCGAAGACACTTCTCCGTCGTGGTTCATTTCTTCACTAGTAATTGGTGCCTTGCTAGTGCTGGCCAAAAGAAGATTATTCCATACTAGAATCAGTTCAAGATCTTACAGATAAAGACTTAACCTGTACTTCATCAGCAGCCTCTTGTAAATCAGTTGCTAGGGATTTAACAATTGTTGCATTGAGCATATTATCCCCTTCCGTTGGTTGGTTAAAAATCACACTAGTGAAAATGCGAATTCTTTACATAGGAGTTGTTCCCTGTGAGACACTAGAAACTAAATTTAAATCTCTTATCGTCACAGATGGTGGCAGTGTATCTAGAAGAACATGTTGAGGGCGTCCTCCCGAAGGGTTTAGTCTTTAGGATGATCCCGGCTGGCTACTGAAGTAATGGCGCTTTGCCTCCTCCACGGCCTTCTCTTTTGTTGCCCTAAGATGTTCGTGACGTTCTTGAGCAACTTTTTCTGCCAGTTCATGGGCTTCGTTTTCTTCGCATTCCACCCATTGTCCGTTTGTCTTGTTGGTAACTGTGCAAGCATGGAATCCAGAGCAAACAAAGGGTGCTAATGCTCCATCTTCATCTAAAAACGGGGTATAATCAAGACCTCGAAGACAATCTTCTGAGGTTGAGCTTTCCAGAATGTTATTATTATTCTTGGAAGTATGTTCATTGTTAACGTCTATGGGATGCACTTCATGGACATCTACCTCCGAACTAGTGGCAAGAATAGTGTACTCACTTTTTGATTTCTCAAATGGTTGTACTTCTTCCTCGACCTCAGTCTAAATCTTTGCTATTCTTTTTTGGAAGCATATTCGGATTAGAAATCACACTTACATTCTTCTTTCATAGGATAATCGTTTTCATCCATATCGGCATAGTCGATGAGTTCGAACCAATTTTCTTCATCCACCGTAGGGAATTTCATCACCTTGATCACCGGAGGCCCTCCTTCTAGCGCCAACTGTCAATATCCAAGACTTAGGGTCTCTTAACCGAGCTTATAAAAAAATGAATGTAGGCTCCTAGTAAACAATATGATAGAAACGAATATGGGGATTGCTTCTTTATACAAGAATTACAGTGTCTAATAGACTAAAAGCCTGATTACAATTGCAATTACAATTGTCTCTCTCGGATTGCTCATGCCTTGATGATATGGATAGGCTCCCTATTTATGCTGGACGAAGAAGCGACAGTTGTTCTCCAGAGGGGCGTCATGTAACCGAAATGTGTCTTGTCGCTAAATGGTGTGTTATCGCCAAATGATACCTTTTCTATAGATAACTTCTGGGAGTTATGCGTATCTATTAGATAACTGTCTTTACATAGACATGTACGGAGATAATCGTTTGTCCCCAACCAATTCATTGGTCGAAGACTACCAATGTAAAGCAAAGTTATTGGCCATCTTGACTGAATTGATTGGAGAGTTAATCGTTCATATAAGGTGGACTTCGTTCTATATATTATAGGATTTATGTATTGTAGGCCCGTTAATAGAATATAATCACGAATAATTGATTATCCTAATAAACAATAGATTTTTAATCATCATCAGTATTATTTTTAAAAAAAATTCCAAGTGAAGAGCAGAAACCATACGTCTTAACAGCGCAAGGAAAGTACCTGTGCTCACTTACTCATTATTAGTTGTTAATAGTTATTAAAAGAAAAAAAAGGGGAGAATTGATCATTTACCCTGTTTTATTTGATGCAATTGATCATTTGCCTTGTTTGTCTCACTGATATATGGTCCTAGAACCCGTATGTCAGTGAGACATCACAGGACAAATGATCAATGGCACAAGTAAGTGAGTGCATTTCATCAATTATTCGTTTTTTTTATTGCGTGGTAGCTTCAAATATCTGGAAGGAGATCAAGATGATGCTGAATAGGGAAGTTGGTACTGGTTATGAACATTTAGCTAGATGGTGACTTAGTGATTCTAGGAATAAAGCAATTACTATTATTTCAGCTGCTGTTTGTTGGTCTATTATGAAATTAAAGAATGACCTTTTGTTTCAGAGAACGAAGTGGTCATCAATGCAGGAGGTCTCGCGCTGAGTCTGCCGAACGCTGAGGAGCTGGAAGATGCTGTTTCAGGACTGCGTGTTGCGGACGATGGAAAGTCATACTTGGGACTTTGGAGCAGCTGGTTTCCTCCAAGCCATGGACGAATGATGGATCCCCTGGCGGTGACGAAAAATAAAGGCATCTAGACAACTAAAAGCAGGAGCAGAGATGACTTCGGCTGATTGGAGAGGGAACGCTGAAATCTGATCCCGAAAGTATGGCAAATGAAGAAGACGGCTGAGGAAAATTTGCCGCATTTTGAGTGCTGTAGTTTGTGCTAAGAGGCTGGGGTGTGAACTGCCCCATGTTTTGTTGAACTTGTATGGCTGGTGGGCAGATGGCTTAAACTAAAGCTGAAATTAACGGTAGTTGGTGATAAGCCAAGACTTCTGTCATGCTTCGTTTCTAGTAAAAATGGAGCAGTGGTTTCCCGCCCTAATTTTGCTCTAAAAAATGTTTGGCTTCGTTAGGTGTGAGCTAATGTTCAGGGAAGAATCGAGTGCCAACCCTCATCGACTTCTCTCGGTACTGACATGTAAACCCCGAAATGTTTATGTAAAGTCATTCCTTACATGTTGTTTGCTCATTCAGGACGCCCCTTTTAACGAAAACATCCTTTTTTTTTACGTAAATAAGTATGTATCAGCTGTTACAATCGGGGACCCTCAAAAATTGGTTAAAGAAAGCCGTCAGTGCCAATCTAGTCCTTGCTGTTATTAAATCTCCGATGTGACTCGCGCTAATCCAGTCCTCCCATTGGCAAGAATGACAGTGCCCGTACTTATCGGGCGAGATAACGATCTAGGAGAAGTGAAAGATACGCACGCTCGTAACGTCCCATGCTTTGCGATCTCACTGTGATTGGAATCGACGCCTCGCGAGTTGTGACACCATGTTCTGTCATCCGTCAGCCGATCGTAAACAGAGCGAGCTGATCTCTCTTTCGAGCATTTTTTTCTCTTCCTAGCTTCCCGTCCTGAACCTGTCCGTAATCGCTTCGGATTCTGGCTTGATTCTAGCAGTGCAAAACGTCTCGTTTACATCTGAATCAGGATGGCGATAAGGCGAGGCGAGCCACCGCTGTTTTTTTTCCTTTCCCTTTACCCTTGGATGAACTGAACTTGAACCTGACCCATTTTGCTTGCTCCTAGGTTTTATCCGGAGAGGAATTAATTAGTGGGGGCGTGTGAGGTGGCGATTGGTGCAGAATGATACTCGCTGCAGAGCTGTCGAATTCTGCCGGATCTGGAACGTGATATGTGTGCTTCAGCAAATCTCCTCCCGGATTTTCTTCTGATTTGATGCACTAGCTATCCACAGATTCAGAAAGATCGGCCTGCAAGGAGAGCTCGATAACGCATGACTGCTGCTGCACGCCTCAGCTGTCGAGTGCCGATGATTGATGAGTGAGCTAGGAAAAGACACAAGAGTTTAAGTTCATAAAAAATAGTGACACTTGTCATAGAATGGCTTACATTACATTTAAGCAATCGCAAACGAGTTTCAATTATGATCGATTTTTATCTGCCGTAAAGAGCTCCATTCATAGAAAGCAACAGTACCAGATCCATTCGTAGAAAGCAGCAGTACCATGATATCTGAGGTTGCAGTTTCCTGTACCTGTAAAATTACTGCTGCTGCACAGTTCACACAGTTTAAACCATAGTTACCGGAAGAGCTCTTTTACAGTAGATTAAAATCAATATAAGCTGCCTATTTCTTTTGAATCTAATGGTTGAAATCAATTTGGATCTAGTTATATTATCACGTGTAGTATTGGTAATAAAATTCAGAGAGAAATAAATGAGTAAAAAATTCCGTCATATTATTTGTCCTCTACAGTAAAATACGTTCTATAATCCTGATGAATGGCGGATGAATAGATAAGAAGCCTCTGAAGATCACCAGGTATTCGGTGAATCCAAAACTGTAAACGAACTAGGAAAAGTCTAAAATACCCCTGATAAATGGATAGAAAAAGTCTAAAATACTCTTGAGGAATGGATGGTTAGATTTAATTTCTACTACCACTACTTACTACCAATGTTATCCACTATAAAATTTCTCTATCAGAAACATGGTTCACTAATTTTTCTTTTAATTTCTATCGCGAACACAAACCTGTACCCTAAACCAGTTCAAATTCAATGAATTCAGTTTGTGATTCTTGAGTTTTACTGCGAATCCGTAGCTATGGTTCAAACACATCATTTTCCTCTGGTAGCTACAGATATCATTGTACAGTACTGATGTGCAACGTACCGAGCACAAGATTGAGCTTAAGAACACTATCTTAGCAACAGTGCAGGTCAGAAAAAAAGAGATGAACAGAAAGCTGAAATCTGAGAGGTAGGTGAGACACTTCAATAAATTCATGGTGTACGAAACAGTAAGCTAATGGAAAGACCTCCGAAGTAAACAAACAAGGATCTCGTTTGACCAGCAATTTTGGCACATGATTGTAGCTCATTTCAGCATCTATTGATCATTGAAGAGTGCGAAGAACTAAAACAGAAAAACAAAGCGCCACTACGACATCCGGCGCTGTGGATCTTACAGAGTCTCCCCCCTGAGCGTATGCTACATGCATTTTCTTGCAAGAGCCCTGACCTTGGTATCAAAATGAGAGGATGTGATGCGAGAACCAGGTAAGTAGTGTGGATTGAGGAATCAAGAAGAATGCTGGGTTGCATCAACTTATCAAAAGACATAGCAGCCAAATTCCACGATATATACATTCTGCATCTCCTTTTGCAGGCTATGGGATAGAGAATCAAGCAACAGAAACAGTTAGGAGGCCATAACAAGTGGAGGACCAATTAGTTCCATCCCTTTGATGGAAGATAATGTTATAAATAAATAAAAATAAGACAGAAGAAATATTGGAGATTATTTGTCCAATTGCAAATTAGATAAGATACGGACATAAAACATAACGAATATACCACATCTTTTTAGAATTAGAATTTGAATGTCGACTTAGTTTAGTATTTAGCAACCTGCACAAATTAATGAAGTGTTCTTACTGTAACTAACTTGATGTAAAGTTCGTGAACTTCCTGAAAGAAGTTTTTTTATTCCATCTTCGCTCTGCGAGTCATGAAGCAACATAAATCTAGTATGTCCCAAACTAGCTGTTAAGAAAACAATAATACTTCGATGATGGATGAATTGAAGGAAAGATAGCATGGCCAATTCTACTGATACATAATACTTCCTCCGTCCAGAATTATAAGGCATATTTTAATTTTGTACAAATATTAAGGTTAGACTGAATTTGAGAAATGTACAAGTGAAAATGACTTAAATACCCTACTTAATTGTCTTAAAAGAAGAGAGATAATATTTTGTGTGTGGTAGTAATGAATAAATACATATAGTTGAGAGAGAATAAATAGAGGCATAGTAAGAAAAGCCTCGTTAAATCTACATGCAAACCTTATATTTCTAAAGAAGACCATTCAAACTATAAACCTTGTATTTTTGAACAGAGAGAGTAAGAGGCAATATAAATCAGCAAAAATAGCAAACCATTAAAATACAGTGTAGTGTAGACGTATAAGTACACGTCTCTGCTTCTAAATAAGAGATAACATGCATTCCATCAACAGTAACGAATACAAAACAAACCACACATGTAATCTTTTAAGCATCACACTGTCGCTTGCGTGTTACAGAATACAAATGTACAAAAACAAAGCCACATTGTAATACAGTGACACAGACAAAAATACCACGAATGTAATCAGGTGGAACATAACATAAATTATTAGAGGGAATGTATTGGAAGAAACATACTTTTGGAGCAGATCCAACTTCAGCCTCGCAGATTGGGATATCATTCTAACGATCACAAAGCACGCCATGCTCGCCATTTCTGCTAGAAAGACTGCGGTTTATGTCTCTGAAAGCAATTTGAAGTAGTTGCAAGAACAGAAGTTATAACTATATAGCTAGGGCAAGCTATTGAACAAAATTTGATAATTTCATAAGCGTGAGACATGAGTAATGCAAGCTATATCACCATGATTAGCATATATCTCTACTATTATAAAGCAGCACTTGGTGGATGGTTCGTTCTACGTCGGCCCCACTTTCCAAATCCTCTTCGCTCGCCTCTCCTCTCCACTCCAATAGCCAGCCATCGCCCCCTAATCCAAATAAACCTTTGCCCTCGCCTAATCTCACTCCAGCAGACTCTCCTGACCTCGCCTCTCTCCTCACGCGCGATCTCCGCCACCGCCATCCTCGCCCAATGCGCGGCGATCCTCGCCCTAATCTCCTTCGCCTCTCTTCGCCACGGCCACCATGATCTCCGCCGCCCCCACTTCAAGAAGCGATGCGATCCCTCACCCCAATCACTCCTCTCACTCCACGCAGACTCCTACGGTGACCTCGCCTCTCCTCACGCGCCCGCACCAGCGATCTCCTCCGCCCCCACTCGCAAATTGATGCAATCTCCCGAGTATCTTCGCCTCTTTCCCTTTTATGGATATGGAACACTTCTTCCGCAGTATTTAACACTTCTTCCGCAGATTTTACGAGTTGGTGCATCCGGGTTGCGAGGAGTTTCACGAGGAAGGTGCATCCGCAAGACCTCAACGAGGAGGAAGACTACAAGCTCGACTTCGCCGAGGCCGCCACCACCGCTACCACCATCTACCAGAACGCCGAGGAGATCGACTTCAAGAGCATTCGCCGAGGTCGTGGCCTTCATCCACCCATGGTTCTTTCTCAGCAAACCGTAGAATCACTTGATGTTTAGGTATTTTCCCATCCCATTCCCATTCCCATTGATGATTATTTTGATTTAGTCTAGGTTTTAGGCTAGATTCTCCCCCTTCCGGTTGGTCGAGGATTATGGTTCGATAGTTTGTTTAATCATTTGATGTTTAGGTATTTTCTTAGTGTTCAAATGAAAATTTTCCAGATAAAAAATATGCTGGTTGTTTCGAAATTTGCATAATGACCAATGGTTCTTAACTTGTGAAGTGCAAAAAACCCTGTCTGGTTATGTTTACTGGCAAACAAGTAATTGCTTTTTTGGGAACCACTCATATAAAGATCAGTAACTGTCAGATCTTCTTTTAGCTGTTCAGTAATTGCTTTGGCAAACAAGTAATTACTTTGGCAAACAAGTAATGGCTTTTTTGGGAACCACTCATATAAAGATCAGTAACTTTCATTCATTCAGCATTCAGTAATTTTTCATAGTGCAGCTCATAGTATTATGTTGATTGTTCAAACATGCTTTTGTATATTCTGTATTATATAATTGTTTGCATAGCACATGGTTATGAGTTGGTGCCTAATTAGTTTGGTATATGATAGTATTAATAAGGGTATAAAAAGTGCTTCCATACTGCAATTTTGGTATTACTGAATTCAAGGTATATTAGTATCAGATGACAGAAATGTAGGTTTACATCTTATTTAGAGATAACAAGCTTTGGGTCAGTCTTATCAAATAGCATTTTGCAATTAGGGTTTAGGTTGGCTTTAATGCTCATTTTGCAATTTCAAAGGTTGGCATTTTGCAATTTCGAAAGGTCTTGTCAAATAGCATTGTGCAATTTGTCTAAGAAATGCTCTATTGTTGATTTGTTAAAAGTGTCCCGCATCATTGATAAAAGGGTGCTCTATACACAATTTTTGTCTAATATATTACCTTTGTTGTGCAATCGCGAAGGATGCTTATTTTTGATCATCCTATCTCCCAAAATTTCCTTTTCCTTTCTACATTTGCTCTCAAGGTATGTTCTGTTCCTCATCTTCAACTGAAATACTGATTGATGTGATAGGAAAAATCAAGGTGCCATAGGAAAAATCAAGGTGCCATAGGAAATACTGAAATGAACATAGAAAAATCAAGGTGCCATAGGAAATACTAAACTGATATCATTGTTTGTGTTAGGGCCGGCCTTGACAGGGTCTTTGTCAGGCGGCGCCATGGGCCTAAGCCATAGATGGCTGATTGGGGGCGGGCTGCCTAATTGGGGTTAATAAAAGTGGCAGCCTGCGGTTAGTTAGGGAAGGAAGGAATAAAATAAGGATCTGCAATAAAGGAGGGCCTGCATGCATGCATGCGGTTGGAGGGTGAATAAAGAGCAGAGGCGCTGGAGAGGGAAGGGCTTTTGCCAAAAATCTTATCTGAGGCTTGAAGCTTCGAGGCGGTGGCTCCGACAACAGCCGATTCCAAGGCGCTGGCTGCGGCGAAGTCTTCTTCGACGACAAGCCTGCGACCCGGGCTTCGACCTGGGACTAGGGCTTTTGAACGTGTGGTGAGTTCCTCAACACCGGTCTCAGAATAATTTGGTATCGAGCCGCACGCCGAAGGGCGTGACGGATCGATCCAGATGGAGGGAAGGATGACCGGACTTGAAGGAGAGATGAAGGAAGTAAAGGCTGACATCAAGGAGTTGAGGGAGATGTTTGGAGAAATGATGAGGGTCTGGAAGGGCAAAATAGCGGAAGAACAGGAGAGGGCGCCGCTGGTTGCTGACCCTAGGATGACCGAACCCAGGGAAATGACAGGAAAGGGTGCGCATGAAGTGTACCAGGCGCAGGGAGGAGGAGGGAGCCGAGCGGCAAAGTGACGCTTATGGGTGAACGGCTCCTGCCAAGAGGGAACCAGGCCGGTGAAGAGGAGGAGGACCGGCGATGGAATCCGCCTCACCTCGGCTTGATTTGCCGGAGTACGACGGCCAGGGAGATCCACTGAGTTGGTTGCGTCGTTGTGAGCGCTATTTCCGCGTTCACAAAATTAAGGAAGAAGAATGGGTAGAGGTTGCTGGTTTGCATCTGACTGGAGAGGCGCAAGATGTGCTAGATAACTGGCAAGAAGAAGAACAGTGGATTGCTTGGGAGGATTTTTATGAGGCTTTCATACAGAGGTTTACGCGCCAATCAAGTGCTGGACCATTAGGAGACTTGGCGAATTTCAAACAAGACACTCAGAGTGTGGATGAATATGCTCGAGAGTTCCAGAGGTTGTTGGCGAGGGTGCCCAGAATGAGGAGACCAGATCAAATTGAAATGTTTATGGCAGGGTTGTCCCAAGCATTAGGGGCAGAGGTGAGGAAGGAGAGACCTCGTGATCTCGCGGAAGCGGTTGGGGCTGCTAGAGAGGCTGAAGCAAGGAAGGAGGCTTGGATTGCAGAGGCCATGCAGCGCTGGACGCAAACGGGTCGTGGGAGGGGCGTGATACCCCGACCTCGAATGCTCAAGGCCCAAAGACTCCCATGACCGGTGGAGCACCCATGATCGGAGGAGGACTTGGAGTGGCAGTGGGAGGTGTCTTGCAAGCGAACAGTAGGATCCAGGGAGGTTCTGCCTCAGGAAGTAAGGGGGTATCAGTAGGAGGAGGAGGGCTGAGCGGGGGGTCAGGGCGAGTTGCACCCGCAGTCAGCATGCAGAGCACGGCAAGTTCCACTCCACATCGTCTTCTTGCATCTACCGATCGGCCAAGCGTAAAGGAGAGCGAAGGGACTCTGTTATAATTGCGATGAGGTGTATACCCGTGGACACAAATGTAAAAGGCTATTTCATCTGGAAGTGGAAGATGAGGAGGCGGCAGAGTTTGGGGAGGAAGAGCTTGAACCGGAGGTCGCAGTGGAGGCGGCCTTGTCAATGATCGCAGCAGTAGGACCTAAACAGGGGGATACAATGCAAGTGGAGGTTGAGATGGAAGGGAAGAAGTGGTTGGGATTGATTGACAGCGGTAGTACGCACAACTTCATAAGTGCTTACGCTGCTCGGCAGCTAGAAGTGGGAGGAAAGGTGCGGACTGGAATGCAGGGGAACCAGCGGGTCAAGGTGGCGGATGGATGGCATTTACCCTGTTTGGGACACATGGAGGTGGATTTCACCATTCAAAATAGGCAGTTCTCCGCCCCATTCACGGTGCTACCAGTAGATGCTTTTGACTTGATATTGGGAGTCCAATGGCTGAAAACACTCGGTAGTTTGAGGTGGGACTTTGGAGAGTTAACTATGGAGTTTGAAGACCAAGGGGAAGAGATTAAATTGCAGGGCTTGCGCAAGAAGAGAAGAGCAGGAGTGATGCAGATCAGTGGAGAGGAAGCATGCGAACTTTAGTCTCTCCGGACTCTTTTGGGGACGCTTTTGAGGAACCGCAGGGCTTCTCCTCGCCCGAGCTTAGACCACCGTGATACCATTGGAAACAGGATGATCCAAAGGGCGGTTAGACCATATCGGTATCCTTACGCATGAAGGATGAAATAGAACGGCAATGTGAACAGATGATGCAAACAGGCATTATCAAAGCCAAGCCAATCGCCATTCTCGCCACCGCCTTGCTAGTGAAGAAGGCGGATGGGACGTGGCGATTTGTGTGGACTACAGGCCCCGAATGCGAAGACCATCAAGGACAAATTTCCGATACCGGAATAGAAGAGCTTCGATGAATTGGGGGCGCCGCCACTCTTAAATTGGACTTGAGGTCCGGATACCATCAAGTTCGTATGAATGAGGGCGACATTCGAAGATCGCTGGACGATCATGGACATTATGAGTTCCTCGTGATGCCGCTTGGCCCGTCCAATGCGCCTTCCACCTTCCGTGCCTTGATGAATGAAGTGCTTCAGACTTTCGCAGAAGTTCAGATTGGTTTTTTTGATGATATATTAATATACAGCAGGACACTCCAGAGCACAGGGAACATGTGAGCGCGGTGTTGGTACTGCCAGGAGAATCGCAGTATCTGAAGAAGTCTAAGTGTGCTTTTGCGCAAGAGCAGATTGGGTACCTGGGGCATCTCATCTCACACGCGGGGGTGGCAGCGGACCCCGCCAAACTCAGGGCAGTAGAGGAGTGGCCCCGTCTAGTGACGGTCACAGAGTTGCGTGGTTTTTTGGGGCTAGCAGGGTATCACAGGAGATTTATCAAGGAATATGCTACCATTGCAAATCCGTTGACAGCGCTGTTGAAGAAGAATAGCTTTGTGTGGAATACAGCGGTAGAGGAGGCTTTTGGCCGGTTGAAGGCACGGATCATGGAAGTCTCAAATTTTTGCTGGAACAAGCACTAATCACCCCTCCTCAACAACACTGGTTGAGTAAGTTGATGGGTTTCGACTTCCGCGTGGAGTACAAACCGGGCAAGCACAATCAGGCAGCAGATGCTTTGTCCCGGACTCCGGAAGGACATGGGATATGTGCAGCCTTGTCTGTTGGACAGGAGGTGACTCGTGAGCAGTGGTTGGCAATATTGAAGCAAGATCAGGAGGTGCAACAAAAGGTGGCGCAACTTGGCAGTCAGGTGGGGGAGTCCAGTGCGGATCAGACGCCACCGAGTGTGCAATGGGAGTCAAGGGAGGGGCTGGTCTACCGGGATGGTAAGCTCTGGGTGCCCCGCTCGTCACCTTTAATTGAGAAGATGGTCGCAGCTGTGCATGATTTGACACATGAGGGCAGCGAGAAAACTCTTCATCGACTCCGCGCAATGTACTGGTGGGAGAATCAGAAGGCGTCCGTGCGCGAACTGGTGGCCAAGTGTGCAATTTGTCAACAACACAAAGCCAGTACCCCAAGCTCCGGCCGGTCTGTTACAGCCCTTGAACATTCCACACCAAATTTGGGCTGATATCTCCATGGATTTTATCACCGACCTTCCGAAGTCGCAGGGTAAAACTGCATTGTTGGTTGTCGTTGATCGGCTCTCTAAATATGCCCATTTCTTGCCCCTCACTCGACCGGCGACAGCTTCTGCAGTGGCCAAACTCTTCTTCGACCAGATTGTGAGGTTGCATGGCATTCCGTAATCCATCGTGGTCCGATCGAGATCCTGTTCTCGGTGCCTTTTGGCAAGGATTGTTTAATGAGCGGACAACCTCATCGCTTTCACGGCAGATCACCCCCAAACCGATGGCCAAACAGAGGTTGTCAACAGTAACTATTGAAATGTATTTGCGTGTTTGGCGTCGTTTAATCCATCTTCCCGCTCAAGGGTTCCTTGGGCAGAGTATTGCTATAACACGTCCTTCCATTCGGCCCACCGCCTTACACCTTTTGAACTGGTTTATGGCAGATCACCACCGCCTCTTCTGCCATACCAGCAAGGCGCCACTTCTATCGATTCAGTGGATTGTGCGCTAGTGGACCGCATGCCCTTCTCCAACAGGCCAAGTCTCAGTTGCTCCAAGCTCAAAACCGGATGAAACAATATTATGATGGCAAGCATCGTGATGAGTCGTTTGAGGTGGGATCATGGGTTTGGTTGAGGCTCAAATACATCGCAAGGCCACCGCTTCTTCGTCTTGGACCGTTGCCGTCCTCGCTTTTATGGCCCCTTTCAAGTTCTTCAGCGGATTGGCGCAGTCGCTTATAAACTGCAGCTTCCAGAGCAGTCCAAGATCCATAATTTTTTCCATGTTTCCTTGCTTAAACGCTTTAAGGGTATTCCTCCGGTGGAGAGGGTGAACCTTCCGGATGATCTCCTTCCTACGGCAGACATGGATCAGCCAGAACCATACCAACTGTTGGGTCAGCGGTTTGTGGAGGGCCACCGCCGCTTTTGGTGCATTGACGGCAATCGGTCAAGAAGCGACTTTGATGGATGCGTTGTTCTCAGCGTTTTTTCTCTGAATGTCACTTGAGGACAAGTGAATTTCGGGGAGTGATGTTAGAATGGCTTGACAGGTCTTTGTCGCGGCGCCATGGGCCTAAGCCATAGATGGTCGATTAAAGCGGCTGCCTAATTGGGGTTAATAAAAGTGGCACTGCTGTTAGTTAGGAAGGAAGGAATAAAATAAGGATCTGCAATAAAGGAGGGCTCGCATGCATGCATGCGGTTGGAGGGTGAATAAAGAGCAGAGGCAATCGGAGAGGGAAGGGCTTTTGCCAAAATCTTATCTCGAGGCTTGAAGCTTGAGGTGGCTGGTCTACAACAAACCGATTCTAAGGCGCTGGCACAGGCGAAGTCTTTTCGACGACAAGCCTACGAATTCAAGCCGACCTGACTAGGGCTTTTGAACGTGTGGTGAGTTCCTCAACACCGGCTCAGAATAGCTTGCATAGCACATGGTTATGAGTTTGTACCGCAATAAACATGTCGCAATAAACATAACCCAAAAGCTCTATAACAACAAAGAATGAGATCACACTTTGGGTATGCTCTTTGCAAGATTTCATCGTTGTTGTTGTAGTAGGCTCCTCATGCTATGGTCCTTGATTCTCGAAAAGTGGTGCTTATCTACTTTAATTTTATATGCAAAGTTTTTCATGCTTACTACTTTTCCGATAATATGCCGAAAGGAGCTTTAGCTTCTAGGAAGTCCTCGAATATTGGGATACAGAGGCACAGCTATATTTTGTACTACTGATCTGAAATTGAGGTGAGGTGCATGTGTTTAATTGCTCCTTTCCTTTTGTTTGGTACTTCATGGAAAGGATACTAAGTAGTTTAACTAGAGAGAAAAATGCAATGCCAAGTGAACGAAACATAAAAAATAAAATTAGTGGGGATAAGTATGTCTGTAGGGTATATAAATAGTTTCTGTTGACTCTTCTTTTCTGTTAAATTAGGAAATCAGAAAGATAATTAGGGGAATAAATGGTCAAATCTCTTATTAAGGGGTATCATACACCATACTGCAATTTCAGCTGCTCACCCTAGGAGCAATTGCTGACTATTCATTTGCCTGCACAAAATTTTTGTATAGAGTATAATTAATCATAATATTTCTACATCGTTAGTATAGAGCATTATTTCTCGTGTCCTCTTTGAAAAGAACACCGCTTCTCTCATCAAGCATGCCGATCTCTCCATCTTCTTCAATTCGCTTATCCCTCCAATCAACAGTCATTGAAATACACTTTGGTAATCGTGGATGACCCAAAGATTCTTCTCCAATTCCAACTTTCTACTAGGAATATGTCAATGTTAATCAAAGAATTAGATGACTTCCATAAAAAAAAAAGAAATAGATGACACGACATTTATGGGAATAGCAACGCCAACAATTCAAGATGAAAACCAAGACCAAATATGTTAAGGTTTAGGACTTTAGGGTCATGGGAAGAGGAATAATTCTTGCAAGGAAAACCAAAAGCTTATATTGTATTGGAATAGCAACGCCAACAATTCAAGATGAAAACCAAGACCAAATATGTTTTGAGTTTTTACAAGACATCCGATTAAAGAAGTGATGCTATCCCAATCGCCAGAACAACCAAAGAACTTCCACAAATTGGAAAACGGGTGAAGCTCAAGTGACAAATGCACAAAGATGAACATTATATGTGATTTTTCTCGTTATATGTGATTTTTCCGTCGCATTAACTCACTAGAGCTCTTGGAACTAGCAATTTCAGATGATTATTTTATGCTTGTCGAGTATGTTTTCAACTAAAATCAAAATGTTATTTGAGGTGATGTGATCTAGAGACAAGATGTCATAGTAATATGGGTTTATGGATCAAGTGGTTGGGAGGAATGCCTAAGTTTTAAATGGTCTGGAGGAAAGTTTATCGTGAAAGTACATAGTATTTTATTGACTGTGCAGAACATAGATGGCAATCGATGATCATGAATTTAAAAGGTATGATTGTTTGAGATATACGCAATAGTTATATTGCTTAACTAAATTGTTGTCAGAGAGATTTTAAAATTAATTCACAATACATTTGGCCATAATGTTGTTGATAACTTGATACATCTGCTTTGCTAAGCTTCCCATGCCTTTCTGAGAAGTATTGAGACTATATTTGGATGATGTTCTCACTAGAGATGGACAGAATAACCTTAACTTTTTTATCCATCAAAGTGTATATCATCTTGACTTTGAACACTATTAGTTTAACTAAGCTTTGTGATTGCTGGTATAATATGAAATACACATTATATTTATGGATAAACACTATTCAAAGAATATGCCTTATAAACAGCACATCCCATTGTGTTTTGTACATCTTTTTTATTTACCTTTTGATATTGTCCCATACAATAAAATGAGGTGCCTCAAAAATTTTGCAAGAGGTTTCTCCACTTGTCACTCCACATCCTATGATTACGATGAATGACGAGATGAGCGGATAAGAAGTCTCGAAGATCACTAGGTATTCATGAATCCAAAAGCGTAAGCGAACTAGAAAAAGTAAGTACCCAGATAGGAAAAGTATAAAATATCCTTGAGGAATGGATGGTTAGATTTAATTTCTACTACTACTACTTACTACCGATGTTATCCATTGTAAAATTTCTCTACTAGAAACGTGGTTCACTAATTTTTCTTTTAATTTCTACCGTGAACGCAAACCTGTACCCTAACAGATTCAATGAATTCGGTTTGTGATTATGGTTCAAACACATCCTTTTCCTGGGGTAGCTACAGATATCATCGTACAGTACTGATGTGCAACGTACCGAGCACAAGATTGAGCTCAAGAACCTATCTTAGCAACAGTGCAGGTCAGAAAAAAGAGATGAACAGAAAGCTGAAATTTGAGAGGTAGGTGAGACACTTCGATAAATTCATGGTATACAAAACAGTAAGCTAATGGAAAGACTAGGGGTGGAAAAACAGCTCGAGGCTCGGTGCGGCTCGGCTCGGCTCGATGCATCAACGAGTCGAGCCCGAGCCTATTGTCTGGCTCGGTGCTACAATAAGCCGAGCCGAGTTGGCTTCATGGCAATGCTCGTTGGCTCGTTATGCTCGGTAAAATTCAGACATTCAGAATCACTTTCACTAATCACTAATCAATTATCTAAATTACATGAGACTTAATTTTAATACAAAATTAGCCACAGCCCACAGACATTCAATCGGCTTGGTATTCATACAGTTATATTGAACAAGGAACATACAATGAAATATAGAATGCATGAGGATTTAGTGATTCAATCTGACATAATTAACATAACACAAAGTGTATACAAAAGTAACAAAATACCCTTCCATAGTTCCATACTTTCATATTTCCATAGTTCCATTCCATTCTTGCAATCTTGCAGACTCCAGAAGTCCAGAGGAGAGCAGTAGAGCTAGAGGCGGGCCCACATGCCAGGTGACTCGCGAGCCGAGCCGAGCCGGCTCGAGGCTCGACCGAGCCCGAGCCGAGCTTGGTTTTCAGCTCGACAAAGACAATGAGCCGAGTCTGACTCGGCTCATAAGCCGACGAGCCCGATTGAGCCAAGCCTCGGCTCAATTCCACCCGTGAAAAAGAAATCCGAAGTAAACAAACAAGGATCTGGTTTGACCAGCAGTTTTGGTACATGATTGTAGCTCATTTCAGCATCTATTGGTCATTGAAGAGTACGAAGAACTAAAACAGAAAAACAAAGCGCCACTACGACATCCGGCGCTGTGGATCTTACAGAGTCTTCCCCCTGAGCGTATGCTACATGCATTTTCTTGCAAGAGCCCTGATCATGGTATCAAAATGAGAGGATGTGATGCGAGAACCAGGTAAGTAGTGTGGATTGAGGAATCAAGAAGAATGCTGGGTTGCATGAACTTATCAAAAGACATAGCAGCCAAATTCCACGATATATACATTCTGCATCTCCTTTTGCAGGCTATGGGATAGAGAATCAAGCAGTCAACAGAAACAGTTGGGAGGCCATAACAAGTAGAGGACCAATTAGTTCCATCCCTTTGATGGAATATAATGTTATAAATAAATATAAATAAGATAGAAGAAATATTGGAGATTATTTGTCCAATTGCAAATTAGATAAGATACGGACATAAAACATAACGAATATGCCGCATCTTCTTAGAACTAGAATTTGAATGTCGACTTACTTTAGTATTTAGCAACCTACACAAATTAATGAAGTGTTCTTACTGTAACTAACTTGATGTAAAGTTCGTGAACCTCCTGAAAGAAGCTTTTTATTCCATCTTCGCTCTGCGAGTCATGAAGCAACAGAAATCTAGTATGCGCCAAACTAGCTGTTAAGAAAACAATAATACTTCGATGATGGATGAATTGAATGAAAGATAGCATGGCCAATTCTACTGATACATAATACTCCCCTCGTCCAGAATTATAGGCGTATTTTGACTTTGCACAAAGATTAAGGTTAGAGTGAAAATGACTTAGATAACCCCACTTAATTGTCTTAAAAGATGAAAGATAATATTTTGTGTGTGGTAGTAATAAATAAATGCATATAGTTGAGAGAGAATAAATAGGGGCATAATAAGAAAAACCTCATTAAATCTACATGCAATTCTTATATTTCTAAAGAAGACCATTCAAATTATAAGCCTTGTATTTTTGAACGGAGAGAGTAAGAGGCAAAATAAGTCAGCAAAAATAGCAAACCATTAATACACAGTGTAGACATATAAGTACACGTCTCTGCTTCTAAATAAGAGATAACATGCATTCCATCAACAGTAACGAATACAAAACAAAACCACACATGTAATCTTTTAAGCATCACACTGTGGCTTGCGTGTTACAGAATACAGATGTACAAAAACAAAGCCACATTGTAATACAGTGACACAGACAAAAGTACCACGAATGTAATCAGGTGGAACATAGCATAAATTACTAGAGGGAATGTATTGGAAGAAACATACTTTTGGAGCAGATCCAACTTCAGCCTCGCAGATTGGGATATCATTCGAACAATCACAAAGCACGCCACGCTCGCCATTTCTTCTAGAAAGACTGCGGTTTATATCTCTGAAAGCAATTTGAAGTAGTTGCAAGAACAGAAGTTATAACTATATAGCTAGGGCTAGTTATGGAACAAAATTGATAATTTCATAAGCGTGAGACATGAGTAATGAAAGCTATGTCACCATGATTAGCATATATTACCCTTCATATGCCAGAAAGAATTCCACCCTCCCAAGCGACGCTCCGTACAGACCTGCCCCTCCACGGCCAATCGCGCTTGGCCCCACGTCCTGTCATGTTTTCTCTCTGGATGGCAGATGGTGAGCTGTGAGCTGTGAGCCTGTGATTGGCCGTCGAAGGCGCCTACTGGTGCCTCGTCGTGCCCTGCTGCACTGCGTACGCGTTGGTCGCTCAGCCGGCTCTCTTTCCTAGCTCACCGTCGTTTCGGCTCCGGGCCCCATTGCCGGTGAAGTATCTACCCCCGTATTGTGATTAGTTTTGGTAATTAATGACAATCAACGTTAAAGAAATGATGTATCTTCTTGAGTAGATGAAATAGATTTTTGGTTGATGTCATTTGAAAGGATTACATGGGGGACGAAAACCAAAATCTCAAATAAATCAAGCTCAAGGCAAACGTATAAAAACATAAGAACTATTTTATAGCTTTTACCAATCTCGGTGTTTGGAGAAAAGTTCAGATTGCTAGAATTTGGTGCCCTACTATTAAGAGGGATTGATGTCTAGTAGCTTGAAATTGGTTAAAGGTCACATGGCTCAATATCTCATTCATATTGACTATTAGTTGCATATAGAAATGCATCTCTAAAAATTTCTACGAGTTTTCAGTATTATCGGCACTACTGACATGTTAAAGTCGGTACTACTACATGTCGGCAGTACTGCTCCTTCAGTGAGATAGTATTTTTCTAGAGAATGTCTTTTTCTATGAAATCTTGTAATTCTCTAGGGCTAGCACTACCGCAATACTATGGTAGGTACTACCACACCTAGTTATTATTGGCAGTAGTCTTTTTACAGAAAGTGTCTTTTGTGTATCCCTCTAGGCCAAAGCTACCGACAGCTCAAAGCCAGTACTACCAGGGATGGGTAGTATTGACACTTTTGGCTGGTACTTTCATTACAGAGAACAACTTTTGTGATGTTTCACTGGGATTTCAGGAGCCAGGCACTACCACCATTAAAACACCGGTACTACAGCTACCCGGTACTTTTACAATTTCTGTGCCAGTAGATATTGTAGGGTCGAGGATGCGCTTAGAGGGGGGTGAATAGGCGTTTTACAAAATTAATCGCTCACTAAAATCGATCGCTCTAATACACCCCTAAGTCAAAACCTAATCAAAGATATATGCGGAAGCGATAAATAGGTTTTGACAATTAAAGCCTAAATCAACTAGGCTCACTAGTGCACTTAACTAAATTATGTCTCTACACAAGAATTGCTATATTGAACAACTAATTAATACTATGCAATTCTAGATACTATCAAGTAATTGAACAATATACAATAAATGTAAATACTTGAAAGTAAAAGAGACAAGAGGTAAACGATGTTTTTCCGTGGTGTTCGGAGACTTGCCGGTCTCCCCTAGTCCACGTTGAGGCAAGCCCACACTTGGACCGGCTCCCGCTCGAGCACCCGCCTCTTTCCACTAGTCGTGGTTTTTCACGCTCGCGCGTAAGCTCAACCCGAACCTTCACAAATTTCGCCGGGGCTTCTCACAACCTTGAGAGCTCCCGCGCACGACACCTACGCCGTCTAGGAGTCGGCAACCTCCAAGAGCAACAAGCCGCTCCTCGCTTGAACTTCACCGAGCACTGCTGAATCGCTCCGGTGATTACCAAGTGCAACACATGCACAAGGACCTCACTCAAGTGCAACACATGCACAAGAGCCTCTCAAACCCACTCCTAATTGCAACACATGCAATTAGTTCACTCTTTAGCTCAAGAACCAAATGTGAGTGTGCAACACATGCAACACTTCACCCAAACACTCAATAACACCAGCAACCATTGCCCAAGCCCCCCAAGAGGGTATTTATAGCCCCCACCAAGAAAACTAGCCGTTTGGGGGCAAAATGGGCGGCTTCAGAAAATCCGGTCCAGCCGGACCTCACCCGATCGATCGGCCCTCACACAGAAACAGTCGGATTTTAACAGATTACGGTCAGTCCGCCGCTCTCGGCCGGTCACACCGACCCGGCGGTCCAACGCTTGAGCAAAGCCAGCAAAACCCCCAGCGACTCTTCGGGAAAACGCACGCCGACGGGGCGATCACACGCACCCTCGGTCCGACGGACTCGGCCGGTCCAACCGCCGGCGGTCCACAGCCAGTCGGTCACACCGCCCCTGGCAGACTTGGCTCTGGTTTCTCGCGATTTCTTTTCCTCCAAAGATCCAAATGCTATTCTTTGAGCTTCTAGGTGATCAACACATGATCAAACACCCTTGCAAAACACATTTGCACCAATTTAGCTCACGCTCAAAGAATCGCAACCGAATTGCGAAAAACACATTTCGCAAATCAACACCGAACTTATGCGATCAATCCTCTAGCCATGTAAGGATCAACACATGATCCCGACACTTTGCAAAACACATTTGCAAATGCCAACACATGCTCTAGGATCGAAAGACATAACTTCAAGGCTCATTTGCAAAACACATTTGCACAACCGCAACCAACTCCAAATGATGAAAACACATTTCGCCAACAACTCAAGAACTATTTGCAAAACGTATTAAGCAAATCAAACTCGAGTTTATGAGATTAATCCCCCTAGCCAAGTGAAGGTCAACACAAGACCCGGTCAACTTGCCAACAAACGTTGCAAGCCCCACTCACATGCTCTCGGGATTCCGGACTCATAAACCTCGGTTTATTCGCTGTGAACTTGCAAATAACACAACAAAACGTCATTTCATGCTTGAGCACTACTCTTTGCAACACATGCAAAAGTCTAGCTCCAAGCAACACCAAATCAAGATGCATGAACTCTCTAATTGCAACACATGCAATTCTCTAGTTCCATGCATTACTAAAACCAACCTCCATACTAAACCAAATCACATGTATGAGCTCTTTACTCGCAACACATGCAAGCCTCTAGCTCCTCACAAACACACAACATAAAATCATGCTTGAGCTCTCTCCTTTTGCAACACATGCAAAACTTAGCTCCAAGCAACACCAAGGCTTTATAAAGATGTTTTTGAAACCAAAGCATGAAGCTTCAACTAATGCAACACATGCAAAAGTGAACTTCACGCAAAAAGCCAACGCATTAGCTTATCCTATTTGCAACACATGCAAATCAAAGCATAATCACGAAAACCAAATGCATATACTCTTTCATCTTTGCAACATATGCAAATCAGAGCATAATGCAAAATAACCAAGCATAGGCTTAACACATTTGCAACACATGCCAAATGGTTAACCCATATGCAAAAACCAAATCAAATAAGATTTGAGCTTGAGTGAACAGCGGGATTGAGATCATCAACACATGATGAAGCTCAAACAAAGGAACGACCCCTCTTAATAATGCGGGCGATAAATACTAGACTCAAAGACTAGAAAGTCCTTAGCCTATCTAATTATACCTTCGCCGCATAAGCAATCCTCTTTGGGGTCTTTATGATCTTCGCATATTTGCTCCCGGGATATCACTCGACTCCTCTTCGGGATCCACTCTTGACGCCCATCAACTCATGATGCCGTCCTTGTCCTGTTTTCATCATCTTATTCATCTTTGGACCTAACTCAAACATAACTCATGAAACTTATTAGTCCAAGATGCATGGTTGTCTCAATTATCTCTTGCACTCCATTAACACATAATGGATGCCTTTAGATCAATTGAGTACAATCTAAAATCAATTGAAATGATTGTAAATGTGTCTTAAGTATAATAATGCAACACATGCTTAATTATACTTAAGAACTATCCATTGTCATAATTAATCACAAAACACCATCAACACATGATGAAGTGTTCTTTAACGATTAACAAGACAAATGAACTCAATTTAAATTATCATTTAAATTGACTCTTCAAGTTAGAATGTGAACTCCCCCTAAATATGTGCATCCATGTAATATATGGATTGGGAAACATGATGCACATTTTGTGGTTATTTCAATGGGAATGTTTATACTTTAACTTGAATCCAAAGTATGCAATTAATACTTCAAGGAATACACATACATACCTCGGTTCTCCATTTTTCAATGCGATGAGACTAATCAAAGATATTCTTAATAAACAAGTTAGTCTCGATATAAGATTTGTCATTAATAACAATATCGCATTAGGGGATAAACTTAATATTATATTTGTCATTAACACCAAAACCATAACTAATGAAGGTTGAACTTACAGATATTTTACATAGAAGGCATATTTTGGGCTTTTCTGAGATCATTTGTTGGTATTACCGCAACTTACATGTTGGTAGTACCAAAGTACTATAGCAACGGCTAGCACCTATACGTTAAATGAACGAAATCAACCGTTGAAAGGGGCTGGCACTACCGCACTTTGCATGGTGGTAGTGCCGACATTCCTGATTTTTTATGATTTCGGTGCAAATAGCTAGTTGGTTGGTTGGGGGCTATATATACCCCCTCTCTTGCAGTAAGGGCAATTATTAGACATTCATTGCATACTTATTGAGCTCTAACAAGTCTCTCTTCACCATTTGAGCATTTAATTCACTTTTTGAGGGTGTTGAGAGCATTCTAGTGTATTCATTGAGTTAGAGCCATTTGTGACGCTTGATCACCTTCAAGCAAGCACTATGGGCTCATTTCTCTTGGAGTTTACTAACACCTAGATGGCTTGAAGGAGGAACCAGTGTTCTCTTTAAAGAAGATTGTGAAAAGACCTAGTGTTGATGTGAAGGTTGGAGCTAACCTACTTGTAGCGGGGAAGAGCTACCTCTAGTGGTCGAAGAAGGCTCAATTGTGCAATGAACTAACTTTATTTGTTCAAACTCCCTCAATGTGGATTATAGAAGACCAACAAGTCTCCAAGATCATGGGTTAAATCGTTTGTGTTCATCTCTTGGTTTGCATTTTTGTTGATCACGTTTGTGTTATTTACATTCATAGTGATTATATTGTTAGCTTGTCTTCTTAGGTTTTCCAAATATTGATTGGACTTAACTTATTCATGCACTTAGCAAAACTTAGCTCATTTAGGCCTTGATAGTTGAAAAATTATATATCTTGTCATACTTGTTTAATTTTTGTATTAGAGCTAAAAGAATTTTAAAAACCATCTATTCATCCCCCTCTAGTCGATTATCCGTAATCCTACGTTCGCTCGTGTGCCTTCCCCCCGTCTACCTATGCTCCATCCGCGTTGCTCATTGTACCGATTCGTGCCTTTCGCCTCTATTCCCAATCCATTTTGCTGATCCATCTCGATTAGTGCCTGTCAATGTCCCTAATTAGTGTCTGTCAACGTCGATCCATTCCTCTCCATGTTTGATCCCCTATCTTTGTGTTTTCTATTTTGCTTATTGGGAGACATTTCGGTTGTTTCCTTACAGGTCATTGTTTCTCCATTGAGTATCCTTCGATGTGTACTAGGGAGACCTGACGAGGATTAAAGCCCACTCTCCATATGTGCCTTTATTTTTTCATAAAAATTGTGACTAAACATCAACAAATAGACCTGTTAAACCTAGGCCCATAATGCATCTGGTAAAAGCTCATTTCTATTCGAACGATCAGGTCTCCGACTAGTTCAGTCAAAGATGATCAAACTTAGCTTCACACTAGTTGTCTCCGACTAGTGACATAGCCACCTTGACCAGCAAACGCGTTCGGGGCAAGCGGTTTTTCCCATATAGCTCTGCATGTGGATAGTTATTTGATAGAAACATGCAACTACCTGAAAGTTACTACAAGAAAAGGCGTCCTTCAATGAAAAGACACCAATTAGCAAAAAACATCTCCGGTTACAAGGCATCGTTTGGAACTTAACTGCTGCCCTTCATCAAGGATAAATAGGACGACAATAGGACAATCAAGGATCACCTGGTATCAGACTTTCGCAATCTCTCACACTCTATAATAGCTTAGATCATCTTGTAACCCAAACTTTCGTCACAACCGCTTGTTTAATAAAGAAGCACTCCTGTTATTTTCATCGTGTCCATTTCAATATCTAAGGGCCTATACATAATAAAATTTATGTAAGCTTGGTTAAGAGACCCAAAGTCTTGGACATCAACAGTTGGCGCTAGAAGGAGTGGCTCCGGATACTGAAATCAAGTCATTCTTCTCGATGGATTACGAGGAAAATTGGTTTGACCTCGCTGATTACGCCCATCTCACTACGATGATGATGAGCCGACAGAAGAGCAATGTAAATGTGACTTCTATTCTGAATATGTTACTATATAAGAGTTGGCAAAGATCAAAACAGAGGTTGAGGTTGAAGAACAATCATCTCATTCGCCAAAAGGTAAGAATCTTTTTACTCCTCTAGTAAATTTAGAGGAGTAAGTCCATGAAGCATGTTCTATGGAAATTGACAATGAAAATATGTCAAAAGGTAGTAATAACCTTATGAACAATTCGGCCTCGGAAGGTCATCTCCAAGGTTTGGATTATACACCTTCGTCAAATGAAGGTGGAGGATTAACGCCTTCAGTCTACTCAGGTTTCCACGCTTGTGTGGTTACCAGTGAAATAGATGGTCGACAAGTAGAACGTGAAGCCTAGGAAATCACCCAAAAAATAGCACAAAGTGAATATGAGCAGCGTATGGCAGAAAAGTAGAAGCCTATTGACGAGGCTCAACACTCATATTTTCAAAATCAACCAAGTACCTCATGGAGACTTCAGGTCCTTGGGGGTAGCCTCGTCAAGGTGTGTTCATTACGCCACCACCTCCACAGGTAGTGGCAAGAAATCCCGCCATCAAGGTGCCAGTCATCAACAAAAGAAGAGGCCCTCAACGGAGAAGTGTTTTTGAAAGCTTAACCCCAGGTACATCTTCTAGCCGTGGTCAGCAACGACCATATTCTCTTGACAACATAGACTAAACTCCTAATGTATGATTACATTTGGTCTGTATATAGGATGTAAAGTTTTTCCCTTTGGGCTTAGAAGTGTTACCTAGCCTGAAAAATTTAAGCCAGGATCTTTGAAAAGTTTTGACAAAACCTAGAATCTAACAGAATTCTTACAAGTTTATACTACCGCCATCCAGGCCACTGGATGTGATGAGAAGATAATGGCTAACTACCTTCCTACTATTTTAAAGGAACCAGTACGAACTTAGCTATTTAATCAGCTAGAAGGTTCCATTTACAGTTGGGAGAATTTATACCATGCTATTTTAAATAATTTTAAAAGTTACTACGCTAAACTTGGTAAAGAAGATGACTTACATCATCTTCACCAAGCTTCTGACGAAAATCTGCTGCAGATTACTAAAAGATTCATAGAAGTACACAACACTATTTTTAATATTTCTGATAGCTCTATTATTCGTGTATTCAAGCGGGCTATCCGATATAAAAAGTTCATTGAGGACCTCAACATTCACTCACCATCTACCATACTGAAGCTTTTCGATATGGTAGATCGGTATTCGGATTCGCACGAGGCTATCGAGTAGAACCGCATGATTGATAAAGGCCAAGCTCCACCACAACCTGGTCTCTCCATACTAGGGGACCAGAAGATGAAAAAGCCTCTAAATCAAAAGATCATAAGAGGATGAGTAAGACAAATAAGAATAAATAGAACGCTCAGCATGAAGTTGCAAGAATTACAGAATGGCCAACATACTCCAATGGAAAAGCACCCTCGAAGAAGATAGTTGGCCATCATGATGACCAATCTAGTTCTAGAAACCTGGCATGACCAATGGTAATGGTCGTTGATGTTCACTGCATAGGGTGCTAGGACACGACTTGCAAAACTGTTGTACATGGCAGAAACGCATGGAAGACTTCTACTCCAGCAAGGATCGAATGCCAACCTTACTAGAAGATTCAAGCAATAAGAATGCATATGAAGATAAGAAAATAGGCTATCAAAAGTCCGACAACCACGTCAATGTGATATTTGGTGGTTTATCTGCATACACCTCCAAAAGGCAATTTAAAACTACGTGGAGGGAGGTAAACAATATCAACAAGCTGGACTAGGAAGCTAGAATACCCAAAATATTGAAGGTTAACCTCACCTTCAATCGGCAATATTGCTCAAAAGGTACATCAGTCCTCAGAAAACTCCCATTAGTAGCTTCTCCTACTATTAGTAATTGCAAGGTGGGAAGGGTTTTAATTGATGAGGGAGTTCTTTGGACTTACTTTTTATTCATATTTTGGATGAAATACAAATTCCTTGTTCTAAGATTAGACTTGTTACAAATCCATTCTTTGGGATTGTACCTGGTCCCTCAATAACTCCAATGGGACATATTGTCTTACCTGACACCTTTGAAAGTCCTGACAATTTTAGAACTAAAATCTCATTTGAAATTGTTGATTTTGAGTCAGTATATAATGCCATTCTGGTAGACCCTCACTAACCAAATTTATAGCAACAACCCATCATGTCTACTAGAGTTTAAATATTCCTTGTCTAAAAGGTGTGATTACTATGCAAGGTAATCAACTTACTACACTTAATTGTGATAGCAAATTGCTTGAAATTGTGAATTAATTACCATTAGATGACACTAATGATGCAGAAAATAAAAACAAGTCTAGCAAGACAAAGGTTGAAAGCAGTTCCTCATCCCAATGAATAAATAAAACAAGTACCCATTGATTTTTCTGACTAGTTAATGTTTAAATTGCTTGTTAATGTTCTTGCTCATGCTTCTTAGTTGAATTTATTGTAATCTTGAGAAAGTTGGGTAGTGGCACATTAAGAGAGTGCTAAATCATAACCATATATATCACATCCTTATGTATGCCCATATTCATATAAGTGCTAATATTTTTCAAAATCAAGCTATTTAGCCAAAAGTGAAAATTTTGTAACTATTACTAATCTTGTGAAAATCTAGTAGCAAAATGTATACAAATGCTTTTAAAGAGTTTCCCAAAGATTTTGGCTTTATAAAAACTAATTCTAAAAGAAAATGAGTTTTAAGTCCAAAATCTAGTTACTAGTATCTTGATTTGGATTAAACTTGTATTTTCCTTAGAATTCATTATAAAATGATTTTGAAAATAGCTTCAAAATGAAAAACATAGAGTTAGTCATTCTTAACAATTTTCTTATTCAAAAGATTTTCAAAAGACCAATCTATCAAAAGTTATTTAATTTTGAAACTCACCTAAAAATACTATTGACCTATATTGGTCATATTCTAGCATTTTGTGAGTTTCATCTCTTGGATTGGATTATTGGTCATATCTTGGTTCAAAATAGTATTTTAAACTCACACATACTAATTCCAATCGAATATCTTCTCACTTGTTTCATTTGATACTTTTTGGAATAGTGTTGAAAATCATATGTATGCATATCCTTTATATGAGTCTCTTTGGTCAAAAAGCCAAAAATATGTTCAAAAGGCTAATATTTGTGAAAATCTTTATAGAAGTTCTCAAATATGTATTTCAAATATTTTACAATGCCTTTGGACCTAAAATTCCTATTTTAGAAAGAAAATAGCAAATTTGGCTTTAATTGGATCATATATGATCTCGATTTTGGATTAAATAAAATATTTTCATAAATCAAAATCTATTGAATTTTTAAAAAGTGGTCAATATGAAACTAGTAGGGTTGGTCATTTCAAATATTTATTTAGTTTAAATTTTTTCTAAATGATCAATCGTTCAAAAGTTATAGTCGTTTGAATTTGGTCAAAATCCTTCAATTGACCCAAAATGACCCATTCTTACATATTATAAGTTTTGCAATTTGAATTGGATTTCTTTATATATTTTAGCTTTAAATAGTATTTCTAACTCATACAAATCTATGAAAGTTCAAATCTTAATAATTTTCAATTCGGATTGCATTTTGAGTATTTGGTGGAAATTTACTTTCCTTTCATGCCTACAAAGCGCATTTTGCCATATCTTTTGAAAAAAATTCTTTTTAAGAAAATTATTTTTGAAAAACATTCTAACTAGTCCAAAGTTTATTTTTAGAAAATTTCAAACTATTTGGACTTTATTTGAAAAAGTTTTGACTTTTCTTCTCTTTGAGTAAAAATCATGCCTACAAAGCAAAATTTAGCATATCTTTTGATTGAAGACTCTTTTTGGAAAATTCTTTTAAAAAGTTTATTAAGAGTCTAAAGTATGTTTTTAAATAATTTTAAATTCATTTAAAAAAGCTATGGCTTTTTCTCTCTTTGATGAAATGCTGAAAATTCAGACTTTTGCATGATTTTGAGTTGAATTATGATTTTTGTACCTCCAAATTAGAGCATAATTTGAGGGAACCACCTTTGTAAGAATTTATCCCAAATATTTGGTCTATTATGTCAAATTTTATCAGATTTTTTAGATGTAATTTGAGCAGTTTTTCAGCTATCTTTTGAAGCCTAAATGAAATGTCAAAATCTGAACATCTGAAATTCTAGTTCTTTGAAATCTTTGTAGTTTTCATGTCTTGAAATTGGCTTCAAGTTGGTAGAATCTCTCAAAACAAAACTTAAGCATATTTAAATGTATTAGCTCCATGATTTACCTTAGAATCCTTTTAGAGTTTGTTTAATCAAGTTTTGTATGTTTGAAAATGGCTTTCTTTTTGGCTATGTCATAGTATCAAGTTGTCCTTTAATAGACATATAATTTTCATATTTGAGAAAATAAGCTTGTTTTGAAACAAATTTCAATGTTTTTCTCAAGTGTCATCCTCATGCAAAATGATCTTTACAAGTAGTATCTCTTACAAATAGTCCCATTTGAAAAACAATCTTTACTTGTGGTATCAATTAAAAAATTGAGCATTACAAGTAGTATCTCTTTAAAAAATTGATACTTACATGGTTTATATTTTCTTCAAGTGGTATTACAAATGATGCTTCTTTAAAACCTTCATACAAGTGGTTTCATAAAAATTTGAAGCTCATTTGGATATTTTTCTCATTTAAGCACTATTAGGCTCTCAAAGTTTCATTTGTGTGAGATTGTTTATAAATTAAAAAGTCTAATAAAATAAGGGGAGAATTTGAATGTGCTTCAAATATCTTTTCTGTGCTTAACTCAAACTATGGCCTCTTTTCAAGTTGGTTTACTCTTTTGTGCCACAAAAAGAAGTTTGTGGAATTCTTGAATCTTATTGAAAATTCTTAATATTTACAAGTGGTATTTTATTTAAGAATTCTTATGAACTTAAAATGGTCATATGTATTCATTTCAATCTCGTTATGACCTTATTTTGGAGAAATTCTTGCCAAACTCTCTATTCTTCAAAGTGGTGTTTCCATGCCAAGCTCTTTACTTAAAAAGTCTCCTTTTTGGATTAGTTTTCTATTTTTGGTATTTAATGCCAAAGGGAGGAATTTGTAGAGCTTAATACCTTATTTGGTTAAGAAAGATAATTTATTGGTTGTTTGGGGTATTTGGTTGCAAAGAAAAATTTATTTAGATGTTTTGTGCATGTCTTGAAGAGAAGCATATTTTTCATTCTAAAAATCTCTCATATATATTCTTAAATTGTTAATGCTTAAATTGCTCAAAGGTATGCTTACATGTTCAAATAGATTAAATTATCTCAATATGATTATTTTCATCTAAATATGGATATTAAGCTTGAATTTGTCATCAATCACCAAAAAGGGGGAGATTGAAAGTTCAAACTCCATTAAGTTGGTTTTGGTGTTAATAACAAATCTAATATTGAGACTACATTTTTTTATAATCATAATTTTGGTTAGTCTAAATTATTAATTAATGATAAATCCGTTTATGAGACTAACTCTTTTGTTGAGTTTAACTCTTATTAGTCTCTTTGGATGAAAAGATGAAACTATCAAACTCTCATGAAAAAGAAAAATGGAAATTTAAAAGGTATGTATCCAATGGAACTTTATTATTTCTAGATACATTCCTTAGATTTAGGATAAAGGCTGAACTCCACCATTGTTTTAACCTTAAAATGTGTATTTTGTTTTCGACTCCATGTATACATGAATACACACATTTAGGGGAAGTTCATGCTTGATCTTGAATTCAAAGTATTGATCTAATTCATCTTTCTATATAAAGGATCATTACTTTGAAACAACTCCTTAAGTATATTTAATTAACTTGTGCACTTGTAGTATACTCATATTAATATAGGATAAACTCAAATGCTATCTAAGATTGATTATGTGTATATTGATTCCAAATTCAATTATTTATATGCACATATTTAGCGGAGTTTATTCTATTGTTGATAATATTAAGAGTATTGATCCCTTTCTATCACTCCAATATAATTTGGATCATTACTTAGTAACCATCAAAATAAGTATATGAAACTTGTGTAGTTAATATATACTCAGATCAATTTAAATGAAATTTAAATTTAGTTCGGTTGTCTTTCAATCAATCAAAGAACGCTTCATCATGTGTTGATGGTGTTTCTTCGTTGGTTAAGGACAAGCGGAAAGTTCTTGAGTATAATGAAGTATTAGTTGCATCAAATTACTCAAGGCACCTTTAAAATCATTCAAATTGATTAGGGTTATGCTCAATCGATCATGAGGGCATCTATTATGTGTTAATGGAGTGCAATTGATGATTGAGGTAACCGTATTTGTTGGACCAACAATCTTCCATGAGTTGTGAAGTAAATTGAGTCCAAAAAAATAAAGAATCGAAAAGAAGTCATCATGTGTTGGTAAGCTTCAAGAATGAATCCTGAAGTGAAGTGAAGCTAGAGAAGATTCATCATGAGTTGATGAATAAGAAGAAAAGATCCGGCTTGGAGAGAAGATGATGAAAATCATAAAAGTTCAAATTAGATGTGCTAGAGGCAAAGGTATAACTAGCTAGGGCTAAGAATGTGTTCCTAATTTTTTACTGGTCTTGGTGTTTGGATAGAAGACCAGGTTGCTAGTTAGGTGTTGTACTATTAAGAAGGGTTGAGTTATTTAGCTTAAGCTTCATCATGTGTTGATGAACTTAATCTGATTAACTCTAGCTCACTTCTTATTTGGATTTTACATAAGCTAAGTATTTTCATGTGTTGCAAATAAGGGAGCTCATACTTGCTTCTTATTGAATCTTGATTTGATTTTTGCTTAGAGCTATAGATTTGCATGTGTTGAAAAAAGGAGATAACTCATGCAAGTTGGTTTAAGTGATTGTTTGCATAAAGCTAGATATTTGCATGCGTTGCAAATAGAAAACTCATGCATCGGACTATTAGCTTGTGATTTGATCATGTGTTGATCATCACAAAGGCTAAGATAGGTTTATGCCTTGTGTTTGCAAAATAAGTATTTGCAAAATATGGTTTAATTGAATCTTATCTTGGAGCATGTGAATAGGGTTTGCAAATGTGTTTGCAAATTGGTTTGATCATGTGTTGATTATAACATGACTCAAAGATATGATCTTGAATGATCTTGTTTGCAATATGTATATTTGCAAATGTGTTTTGCAAAATATTGGCGCTTATGCATTTGATATTGGAGCATGTGATTAGAGTTTGCAAATGTGTTTTCCAAAATTGTTTTGATCATGAGTTGATAATCACATGGCTCAATATTTAATATTATTGAGTCTCTCTAGATTGTAGTAACGCTCTTGATCAAGTCTATGTGTCGGATTTTGAGAAATCATATTTTGGACTTGAATGACTACATTAGAGTCTTTGTTTTTGTGATATTTAAAAATATCTATGATTGTTTAAATTTTAAAAATAGATGAAGATTGTAGCCCTCGTGATAAGCTACGCATAGAGTCTAAGATCACCTAAACTGAAGTTCGGAGTAAAAAGTTATGAGCGTCTTAGTGGCTAAAACAGTGGGAACACCGCCCCTACATGGGCGGTAGCACCACCCAAGTGGTGCTACGGGTGGTGCTACCGGCCCTAGATGGGCGGTGCACTACTCGGGGCGGTACTACCGCCCTAGAGGCAGTGTAAAAAATCTAGAACGCGTATTTTTAGCCCGAGAAAAAGAAAAAAGGCCTGGTGCTACCGGTTAAAGCCTGGTAGCATCGGATTTTATGAGTATCAGCTAGTTTTTTTAGCCGTTGATCTAGAGGCTAGTGCTACCAGCCCTAGTAGGCTGATAGCACCGGGTTTACTTTACTTTTTGCCTGTTTTTACCCTTGACGGCTAGTTTTCTTTGGAAGGCTATAAAAGGAGCCTTGTCAAATAAAGGGTGTGAAATCTGATAGCATATATATACACAATACCAGTACAACCTAAACTTTCTTCGCAACATATCAAAATTACATAGTGCAAAATTAAAGGGGTTTGAAGGAATGCTCACATTTTGAAGAAAACCACAAATTCTGCAAAATGAGGGGGAATCTCCTCAAGCTAGGGCTTGAAATTTACCCTCTTAACACCCACCCTTGAGGATTTCAATTTTTCTCACCCAAGTATTGCGTCCAACCACAAAATATGAGCTATTTTTTCAGGTGACGGCAGAGAAATCTCCTCTGGAATAACAACAAAGAAGAGTTCAGCTCGAGTGATATAAATAATCTAGTGAGGCACATCACAATCGGTTCTCAATTAAAAAGCGATAGTGATGTGCACGCACACGCACATCACTATCAGTTCTTATGTAAGAAGCGATAGTAATGAGCATGTGCACGTCACTATTGGTTCTTACGTGAGAAGCGATAGTGATGTGATCACATTACTATCGCTTCTTATGTGAGAACCGATAGTGATGACCATGCGCATCACTATCGCTTCTCGCATAAGAATCGATTGTGATGTTCTCAGTACTACATCACAATACTTTTAATCTGAGACCTGATAGTGACTAGTAAGATGCCCATGCGTTGCAATGGAAAATAACATTTTCAGTTTTTTGCTCGCCCTCGAGGTAACCGATGCTAATCAAACTACGTTGATCCACAGCTATCAGGAAAAGCAAAACATGCAAGAGTTTGTTCCTGATGCAGCAATCAATCTAACTACACCCTCAATTTAATATCTGCATCTGTTTTATAACTTATAACAATACTTGTATATTGTGCATCGCAGGCAGGGCCACAATGGCACAATCACTTTTAGAAAGCAAACACCAGTACAGAAAATAAGGTTACACAAATGATACCGCCCCAAGTACCGTCAAGAGGTTAGATTCATTCACCCATATACATTTTACACAACCATCTATCTACTCAGGCTAATCTGGGTACTGGATCCCAATAAACACGCCAAATCGAGCAAAATACAAACCATATCCTTGAATCCATCAGATCTCGCACGGATCGAGAGACAACAAGAAGGAAGGGGGCTGAGAGATTCGGGAACTTAGGCCATCTTCAACAGCATTCTCTAAATCTGGTTCCCTATATCCCCATATAGGGAATTCCCTAAAAAGATTCTTCTCTATATCTCTTCCCTCTCCAACAACATTCCTCAAATCCCACTCTCTATTTTCTCTCTCCAATATTATAATGATATTTCATAACCGCCATATAAGCAACATTTATTTTTTATCGAGAAAAATTCAAACGGCTATTTTTAAATGCGAGAATTTAAAATTTATTGTAACGGCTATATCGTAACAACTATATTATAACGGCTATATTTTTTGGGGCTATATATACATAGCCATTTACACTTTGAAGCAAAATTCCATACAACAAAAGTTCAAAATAAGTTCCTAGAACGTAAGAAAACCCTTCCCATAATCAGGAAAAGGTCCCTTATCTGACTAATCTTGGACTCAATGATTGTAGCTTCCTCATCCTTCTGTTGTAATTCACCACCATGGGAAGATACTGGCAAATCAGGTACACTATTCCAAGAAGCGATAGTGGATCCAAACACACCATGCTGTCAGTTTAGTAAATTCTTCACAACATAATCTATAGGAAACCAAAATGAGTGTTGTATTATGAAGTTAACTCAAGAGTACCAAGATGATAGGAACACAAATAGAAGCACTTAAGCAATCGAATGGTAAGGAAATATTATTGGTGTCTTAAATGGGGGAGAACAATACAAGCCATCAGAAATTCGTAAGCATTAGAAAAACAACCCTACAGGATGGTGATTCCAACAAGTTAGAACAACATTTCTTTTTAACACCCAATTCCAGTCTTCCATATCAGTCATTGATTGAGAGCATCCTGGTTCTACTATTTTAAACTGGATGGTCTCCCTTGGGCTCCGTTTCTTGGGACTTCTTTGCTTCACCATTTTTGAATTTGGGTAGCGACAATTTGGGCAACAACAATATAAGCAAAACAAGGAAAAAAGATATGCTTTAATATTAATGAAAGAAACTTGCGAAGCATTGAGGATTTGGATCTTCTTTGGCGATCTGCAAAAGTTCGAAACAAATGAATTTAATGTCCAAAATCTGATTTAACAACTTGATTCCAAAAGCCTTGGCGCGCTCGAAAGACCGAATGAGATCAATGAAAGCGAAAGGAGCTCATGGACAATAGAAACACTTAATTATACAAGTCTAGAGCATGCAGCAATACAAACATACGGTATTGGATGCAGTTAGAGCATGCAAACTACAACAACCATGTGAAGCGTGCCTGAGGTAGGAAGAAAACTCATTCCTCAAGCATTGAACTCCAGGCACATTCCTAGTCACTGTACCATCATGATCCATATCATCAATCCTTAATGCTCTTGTGTCCAGAATTCCAAACAATGCGCCATGCCCAAGCTCCGATGGTAATCAGTTACAGTACATGCATTTAGTACCTACATCTTGGTATTTCTTTTTCTTGCAAAAAAATGCAATTTTGCCAGCAAAAAGGTAATAAGAAACAGATGCACTAACATTAGAAAATAGATTAGACAAAAATATGAAATATTGCAATTCATTTGAAATTAAATGTGCATGAATACAGTCTTCGAAGAGATTTTGAGTCAATCTATTGTCATTGCATTATATAACTATTAAAAAAACTTAGTATCCTTTTTAATTTGATATAATCAACAACTACTGATATTGTAAGGTATAAAAAAATCTGACTTGTTAAAAGAGGTGTATAAGCCTACAAGTGAACTAAGTAATCTGGTCCACAAAAACAGGATAAATTCTTATATCCAATAGAAACATACCAGTGAAATTCCTAACAACCACTTGGTAACCGCATAAAAGTGTTGACACCATTCATGTTCACATTGCCAGGAACCGGCATCACACACAAGATTAACATGTCTCTTCGCCATAAAATTAATATCGAAAAATTAAATGGCGACCAAGAAACCTAGCCTTCCATGCAAGCTCCTCACTTTCACAAACGAATCCACTCTTCTTGTACAGTTTTTGTGCTATTTCAATATGGATGGCAACATGGACACACATATTTGTTATGCCTTGAATAATTTCTTGCCTGAAGTTAGATGTCATTAGCTTCAGCTTCTTGTAGGTGAACCGTCAGTTCTCAAATACATTTGATGTACCTTGAAGGCTATTAAACCTTGAGTTGTTTGCCATCCATGTTTCTGGAATCAAACCACATCTTATATGAACAAATAGAACACACTTCTATGAATACAAAATTGGTTCCCTTAATGAAATCTTACCTTGTTTGTTTCTCATTCAATGATGTAGAAGAACAATTGCTGCCACAAACAGTAGAGTTGATAATAAATATGGATGTCAAAGATAATCATGAAGAAGCCGGTCTGGGGGCAAATCTTGCTTTAGATTTGTGCCAGAGGGTACACGACTACTGCAGCATGTATATAGTTGTGATATGCAACCAAATTACTTTGTTATGAAATTTTCATTGTTGTTAGTGAAGAGAGAATTCGCTTCTCTTGCTTGGTTCGCATTATTATGAAGCATGTTACGCATAACTTACTAAAGATCTCACTCTTCTCAGTTTTGTCCTCTTATTTCAATTTTTTACAATCGTTGTAATTACAGATGCATTTGCCTTGTCCTGACCCCTAGAAAGTTCCATATGAAGTCCTAATGAAACCATTGAAGTTATCTGCAATTAAGTCCACCCTGGGCCCTTCATGTTATTCAAGTATGATTAAATATGAAATTAGGCCTGACCTCGTATAATGAAATCCCATCTGAACCACTATATGTGCACTAAAATACCAACATCTATGTACACTAAAGTACCAATAAAAAAACTTCATAACGTGTTGTCTGCAATTAACATATGTTTCTCTGTCTGTAGATCCTGTCCACTAAAGAGTGATAAGCTGTGGAATATTATGTGTGATTTCTTTTCTTTTCTTTTGAGTACAGGAATCTCTTTGTTTCATTCTCTATATTTGCAACAGTGGTGGAAAATAAAGTTTCCCATAATTTGTTATCTTGTGTCTGATGATTTTTTTTTGCGGTTCCATTTTCTTATCTTGCAAGGTCACAGAATAGTTGAACATCAAAAGAGGCAAACTGAAGCATGTAAGCTAACCTGAAGAACTGTGTGTCCAAGAATTTCATGCAATGGCTTTATTTCTGACAGTGGATGCTCTTCTGGCAGCTCATAGACAATTTGATTAAGCACCTGAAAGGATTGGCATCAACAATATCAGATTTAGGTGGTGTCAAGGTGGGAGCCCTCATAAATAATTTTCCAACATGTGAGGAGTTATTTAGGAAGTTATCATGGAATGTGGAAGTTCCTAAAGTTACTATCTTCTTTAAATGTAATTGTGAACAATGAAACAAACCTTGAGAGCAGAGAATACTAAGGATGGCACAGTGAAAGGTAGACGCTTGGGACCTCCTTGAAGTATATGCTTCTGAACAGTACATAAGATCTGAAAGATCAACAAGTATTTTTCTATTAGTATTGTCAAATTGGGCAAGTGTCAATACATGTACCCTGATATTAATAAATGCTAAATGCTGCTAAGCAACATAAATTCATGAGCAGATGTCTAGTTATCAATTTACAATGGCTAAAGGCAACTGGCCATAGTTATTCATTTATTAACAAACCAGGGATGAGAATGACTTGCAGGTTAAGTTTGGATAACTTTTGTTATGCAATGATCTTCATAGAGCAGCATAAGCTAGGCAATTCCAGAAGGGAATCAAGCTAAAAAAGACAAACTTGCCAACATGTAGCGGGGAAATGCACTCAACAATGTTTCCAATGTCTGTAAATGGTATTCATCTGGAAAGACTTGGATTATGCAGTCCATCAGGTAGAACTGTGCAAGTTCATCCTTACAATTAACCACCTACCAATATATTTCTGCTTCAGTTTCCAATAAAATCATGGAGGTACCATTGTCATTTTACATCAATAAATATAACTTCAAACCTGTTCTAATATCCTGGGAAGAATAGTTTCTTTGTACATATCAAGGTCAACACCCTCAATCTCTTCATACCACAAGGTACATGATTTTTTATGCAGTGCTACCAAAGCATTCTCACTCTCTAGATGAACCTGTTAGATTTTCTCATAATAATAACAGAGTTTATAAGACCACCAACCCTCGTGCTGTGTCAAAACAATAGTAATAATAAGTTTTTTTTCAGGCATTCACTTTACCTGGCACATGCGCACACAGCTGACCATGCCTAGAATAAGAAATTTAGTATTGCTTTAACCTTCTTGGAAGAATTGAAAGCGATAAAGTTCATCTTAAACCTCTCCTGCCTTTTTAGAGATCAGAAGCGAGCATAATTCAATTCTAAAATGCTCTATTCTCTAGGCGATGAACTGTGCATGCTGCGTAAATGCAATGAATCTACAGCATCGGACTTAACAAGGGGTACTTACTGATCATTTGTTTCCTTTTTCTTTCAGGCTGAACAACCTTTCTGCTTATTTCAGAACTGCTCATGACATAATAAAGAGTAAAGAAACAAAACAACATGCCAAAACCAACTAAAATCGTGTTATTTGAGTCTTCAACGCCACTGGACAACACATTTGAAATGCGGAATGGAAGGAATGGCCACAAAGGCACAAAATCTTCTCATAATGCACAATATTGCATTTTTTTGCAAGAAAAAGAAATACCAAGATGTAGGTACTAAGTATTATCTATGGTCCAAACAGTAGCATCTACATTTGAATCTTCGTTTGTCAGTAACTCTATTCAATGAATCACAATCCTTAGCAACTTTCTTGTCTCCACAATGAACATGCATGTAGTCATAACAAAATTTGCTAATTAATGTTTCTTCCAGGTTCGGCTGCTGCAGCGAATAGGGACGTTAAGAGCTACTGGAAGGAAGCAGATTTCTCTACAGATAACAGAGAATATCAGCAGAAGCATGTAACGATTAGCAGCAGAAAAGGGAGACTTGTTGTGAATTGCTCAATTTAGATATAAGCTGGTACTAAATTCTAATCTGCAAATATTTTGGCATGCAAATTAGATTTAAGTGTATCAGTTTATTTTCATGGTTCAGAGTCAATGTTTGCCATGACTGCAAATAGTTTTTCACTTGTTGTGTACTTATCTGAACTCTTATCCTTTCCCTAACCCTTGACTTGGTAATGCTTGCATCAATCATCCACCATCTTTGGCACAAATTAGTCAAATTTCAATTTCAGAAAGTACAGGAACAGAAAATACGAAGGGAAAGACAGGGCAAAAAGTTATTGAATTGGTCTTATCTAAGTAGACTCCACCCTCCAAGGTCACAGAAAGCAAAGGCATGTTACACTATCAGGATTTGGCTAAACACAATCATAAAAACATAAGAACATAGAAGAACAAAAAAACATTTATACATACAGCATACAAAGTTCAATTTCAGAAAGTAGAGGTTTCTGTGAGGCTAAAAAAATAGACATACTTAGCCTAGGAGTCTAAAGTACCATCCTAGATTTTTGTTTTTGGCAGGACAGGTTAATTGGTCCAGCTTCATGAACCGTCAGACCCACTGAGGTCTCTCAGCTTCTTGAGGCTAGGCAAGTATGTGATATGCAAGCACTTACATGCTCAGAGCAATAATAGCCCCTTTTTTAACTGTCCTCTGGTTGTCCATTATGCAAAATTTTACAGTTGACTGATAATTTTTAATTCTTCTGTTTTCAGAAGTTGTCAGCCACTTCTTGTTTTATCAACAAGGTAGAACTGATACTAATAAACCCTCAGATTGGTCTACTCAGTAGTCAGCACTTGTGGGTTCCTCAGCGACCAGCTTAACTGTGGAGTTTACGGCTCAATCTCAAACCTTGTTGGGGTAACCATTCTGGCTATCTGTGTAGTGTGCATTGTTACTGTATCCATTTTTTTTCTTTTATCATTTGTATGTGTGAGTGCTTCTTTAGTTCCTCTCACCTTTTGGATGACACAGAGAAAGGAAGTGTCAAACACTAATAGAGGCTCTATTAGTCAAACAAGTATGCTTCTTTCGGAGTTTCTTGAGGACTTCTTTCAGATTTTTCTCTACACTACTTTCCTTTTTATTCATCCTAGGAGTCTAAAGTACCATGCATTTGTATCCATACCATGTAAAAGGAATGCTACCCATACCATGTAAAAAAACAGACATACTTAGCCTAGGAGATTAAAGTATCAAGATTGGTAGGAAAGCTATTAATCCAGAACTTAGTATGGAAAGCATCAACTCCTAACACATCATCTTCTAAGGAACGCACAGAAAAAATGGAAAGATAAAAGAACTAACCTGAACTGTTCTTCGAGATGTCAGGAGAATGTTCTGATCAGCAGTAGCAAAAGCAGCAGCACAGCGACAACAATCTCTGTCGTATACAAACACCGATCAAACACAAATTAATTTGTCCACGCAAAGCAATACAATTAAAATAAACTGATGGTATACTGGACTTTGTAATCCATGTTTTAGCGTATAGGAAACAAACAAGGTACTCTAAAATAGACCCCAAAACCAACACAACAAACTTAATTTTGTTAAAAAATCGGGATGTGAACAGACCATTTTAAGCTAGCTTTAGTTTCAGTGAGCACAAATTCACCAATTTAAAAAACTCAAAGTGTAATTAGAAGAACATACAGATGTCAAAATCGAGTTTGCACATGGACCTAATGAATGTAAATGTAAGCCAAATTTCAGTTCTCAAAGAAAGCTAACCCTTGAGAATATATTAGCAAGATTATCAACATCACAAAATGAACCAAGATCTTCAGCCTTAAAAACAAAGTCCTAGGGTACCCTTTAACACAACATTAGCGAATCATTACTAAATTCTAATCAACGATGACAGAAAGAAAACATGAAAAAACAATGTAGGCTCTGCATCACATGTCATCATCCATAATAATTGGCATTTGGCAAGGACGAGTTAACCTTCAGTATATTACCATGACTATATGCTTCCTCTTTTACATGGAAGTTACAAAAACCAAATATGAGCACAAGGCATTAGAAATCGAACTTCTCTAACTACGGGGACACTCAAGCAGCAATACCAATCCAAATACAAACAAGCAATCCGATTTGCCACTGCAATCCAATTATTATTACCAGATGCGGTTGATATGCGTCTGCAATCCAATTATTTTCCCAAGAAGCGGTTGTTCCATGAAGCAGTGTTGCTACTTGCTAGGTGCTTGGAGAAGTGAGGGGGAGAGGAAGGGGCGCGGGGCTGACCTCGAAGCGAATGCTCTTGAAGACGACCTCCTCGACGTTGCAGCCGATGGTGGGCGCGGTGGTGCCTCGCTGAGGTCGAGCTTCTGGAGCGTGGTGGCCTTGCCGGATGCACCTTCCCTCGACGAACTCCTCGCAACGCCGGATGCACCAACTCATCGCCAAAACAGCAGGGAGAAACGGCGAGTTAAATAAAATCAGAAGATCAATCAGAAGAGAGTCCATAAAACGGAAATATGCCAGAAGATACTCATCTCCGGATCGGATCGGAAGCACAATCAAAAAGTCGAGGAAGGAAGGCACCGGAAAATTGCGGAGATTGCGGCGATTGGGGGCGCGGCGTGAGGGAGAATGCGGCGGGGGGCCGAGATTAGGGGGGAGATTGCGGCGATCGGGGGCGCAGCGCGAGGAAGGATCCGACGGGGAGGAAGGAGGTGCTTCGCTCGGGGATTCGGGAGAGGATTCACCCCGGGGACGCGCTGGCGGCTGTTAATTGGATTGCGATGGGGATATCGTGTTAGGGTTTAGGGCGGGACAGCGCACTCTTCGGCGCGTTAGGGTTTAGGGGGGGGGCAGACTTTCTGCTGGGTTTGAGGCTTGTGGCGTGTGGGGGAGAAAACGCGCCGCCACCAACTGCCAATTAAGAATAGTAGAGATTATTATTAATACCCCTCCTAAGTCATCTATCACAATCATTTTTCCTAAAAACTTAAGAAGCGACATAGATGAAGCGATAGTGATATACCATTCTGTAGTAGTGTTAAGAAGATGGGTGGACCTAACGTGGGGCATGGGGTTCAATTGAACCTCAAAATATTTAAGAAAATAAATTGTTATCGATAGTAATATTTTGTGCCCTTACAAAAAATAATATTATCTTGAACTCATATGCACTCAACAAGCTTCTTGAAAAATGAATGAGATATTTATCTCTAACAATGCTCTATAGCGTCCAACTAATTAAAATATTTGTAAATCTTTCTATAACATATATAGTTTGCTAGAATGATCTAGATACTTTAGATGTTTTCACAAAGGAATTTAATGGTGCCAATTGTTATAAATCTAGTGTTTATAAGAATTTATATACTCCCTTCAGTCCAGAATAAATATTGTTTTATAGAGTTGGATTTGATTTGCAAATACTTATTTTATCACTGTTTAATACTTTCTTGTCTAGGTGGATAAAAAAGGAAAATATCCATATAACTCCTCAAACTTTTCTCAAAAGTCTATTTAGCACCCCCCCCCCCAACACACAAAAAAACTTTAAAATTGGAAATCTAACACCCTGAACTTTGCAATGCCATCCATATAACCTCCTAGCCCATATTGCATGGTTCTAGGCTAGGGGATTATATGAACGGTATTGGACAGTTTAGGGCGTTAGATATACGGTTTTAAAGTTGAGGTGCTGGATGGACTTCGAGCAAACTTTGGAGGGTTAGATGAACTTTTCTACTAAAATTAATTCATTATTTAATTTATACATTATGTACGTAGGCACCATTAATAAGTTTTCATATATCAATATAGAGAATAAAAAAACAGAATAGTTTTAGAGTTAATATCTATTTAAGAAAAAAATACTATACGTTAAATTGTAATAGTTTCTAAATGTGACTATTAGCGTTAGTTTTATAAGCCAATATAAGTATAATGAATTCCATCCGTAAATTCCTATATCTGATAGACTTAAAAAATGCCATTCTATCTACCCACTAAGCATTTGGTCCATAAAGTTTATAATGCTAGAGGCATATATGGAGGAAAATGATAAGCTTTGGTAAGGGGACTGCAGTTGATCAGTTGATCGATGGTAGATAAAACTCACCTAACATCTAACATAGCACAATTATTCTGTTGAAAAAGAACTTGAAATTCTTGGTACCTCTAGAAAAGATGAGGATCCAAAGCTATGCAATCCTACAACAATTCAACATGCAAAAACGCATATAAAACAGAATGTAAGAAAGCCTCTCTTTTCCACATGTCCTCATCCAGAGATCCTGGAGTTGACGACGCTCTTGAAACTATCGCATGCTGATCACCCAAAACTACCAAACCATGGGATGCAAAGCAAGGATAGGAGCTTGGATCAAAGCAAGTATATGAATATATAATGCACTCATCGGTTGCAGGAATCTACGACTTAGGGGTCGCCGGAGCTGGCTGCCGGCGACGACTTCCGACGCAAGAGCTTCCACTCTTTGGGCATGTTGGAGACCAGGCGTCCACAACCAACAAGATGGGCCTGGCGCTTTTGGGCATGTTTAATAGTTATAAATGGGCCGGCAATAACATATTGCACGTTTGTTACTATTTTTCTCTTTTTTCTTTTTTTTTTTTTTGTGATTGTCTACATCATATAATTCCCCTAAGAAAAATGTACATCATATATACATGTATGTGCATATATGTACCGAGCAGGAGGGGATCCATCCCTTGGTAGGCCTCTTTGAACGCAGGAAAAGAAAATTACTAAATAGGAATTTCTTATGTTAGAATTTGTTTATATGAGGCCTAGCCTCATGTTAGAATTTATCCAAAATATTCTTATGGATTAAGCCATTCCAAAGAAATTTCATTCAAATCTTTATAGCTCTTTCATTTGTTCAGGGCTTTATAGGAAATTTTTCTATAGGGTTGTGATTGTTTAAAAAAAATTCCAAAAGTCCCACATTCACATCATTGCCAACATGTTCGATGAGCTGATCGGTAGGGATGAGAGGAGGAAAACTTAGGAGGAAGAAGGGAAGAGAAGAAGATGAAAGAGATTACAGGAGGAAGAAAAATTCTGTCTTGGGGAGCCATTGGTTGCAAAGAGAGCGCGGAAGGAGCTTACATGTGGGCCATTATGGCACTGTCTTTATGAGTACAAGGGCAAACTTGTCTTTACACCACCCTTCTTCCCCAACAGTGGTCACAGGCTCACAGCTTAATTCATGGAGTTTCGTAAATAAGAGCAGGACCGATAGGGTTTTTGCTATGGTAGTGTCACAAAAGGGAGCCTGACAAATGCAGTGATAGATATATCATTGACTTGCTTAGTACCATTGCAAAGATCATCAAGTTAAAATATATATATATATATACCCTCCAATGTGTCACTTGAAAGTGGCCCTGGTCACATGCCATCCTCATGCTAGATGGTATTTACCAATTTATACCTCTTTGTGATTGAACTAAGCTATTTTATTTATTCAATAGCATGTAAAAAAATATTTTCCCAGTCTCCACTCTGTGGGTCACTTGTTGATTTCTTCTGGTTCACATCCCAAAATTGTCAAAATTGAGGTAGCATACTAACTTTCCTAGAGTTTGAAAACTTCCCGTGCCCTGCTCGTTTTGAGTTGGGCCACCGTGCGGCTGGCTCGGCTAAATATTTTTTTGTTTAAGTCCTTTGAAAAATCCGTAATTATGTATCGGTCCTTTTTTGCGTTTTTTTACGAAGAGTGTCTTAAAAAAACGCGAAACTTTCGTGAGGGGACCCTAAATAGATACAAAAAAACGTAAAGGCGTTTGCATCATTCCGGCTATTTTTTGCAAGAAGGACCTTTTCGATTTAGCACGATCGCAGATCCGATTCAGAAAATCGCGGATCTTTCGTTAGAAGACCCTAAATAGATACCAGGAAAAAAACGTAGTAATGTTTCGATCATTTCGGATATTTTTTACGAAAAGGACCTTTTCAATTTAATACGATCGCGGATTCTTCATTAGAGAACCCCAGATAAATGCGAAAAAACGTGATTTTGTTCGTGTCCTTTCAGCCGTTTCGCTCATCTTTCCGACGATTTAAAAAAAAACACCGCAAAAAAAAAATTTCTACCAAAAATAACACGCGTGACGTGTTATGCCGCGAAAAATTTCCTAGTATGACCTGCATCTTGAAGTTTGATCACCAACATGAGAATTATTGGTAGGTTTGTTTTCTAGCGAAGATCATCGTCGCTATTGATAAGCTATCACATATTCACATCAGCATAAATGAGCTTTATGCTACTTCAATGGCAGTCTAGTTTCAGTTGCACATCGCTGACAACTAAGTCCTCGTAAGACATGGACAACTGTACTCAATTTTATGCTTCACTAGATGTGAAGTTTATGGCTCAATTCCCTTAGAAAATAAGCCATAACATCTGGCAAAAAATTATGGGTGGTACATGCGTACCATATGCACCATATGCGAATGTAGAAGGTTCACACATGTAGTACGACCAGAACAGAACAGACAAGTCGCCATCTTTGATATTAATACTGAAAATATGAATTTGCATAATTGTGTATGGAAAATATTAATTGTTTAGAGATTGTTCAGGTTCTTCATTTACGTAAATGTGTATAGTTGCTAAAGATTGATGATCGACTTAAATGCTTTAATCAAGACCAAACCAGAAACTATGTTGGGTGGGATTGTTGGCTACTGGGAAATATTTTCCCAAATAAAATAAAATTATAAATGGTTCTTAATAGAAATAATATATGCAATGGTTTGCAAAGGGTCAAGCAGAAGCCCTAAGATGATGTTGAATTAAAGACCTAAAACCAAACTATCTCAACTAAAATTCAACAATCACCTTATAGAAAATCCTAAAAATTCCCTATAGCCCCAGCCTTGGTGCCACCCCCTGTTTTACTAGACATTAAGCTCTGCTCTTAGAGCTAAACATACATTGTATACTTCTTCAACAGAAACTCAAAACAGTCTAATGTTTTCAAACCTTCAATATTTTGTGTATATCCATCAACAACTACTTAGCATTACCGATTAAGATGATGGCTCCCTTCGTTTTAGGTTCTGCATAGCTTTTAAAAAAAAAAAGCAAATTGTCTGCTGAACGGGAAGATTCTAGATAGTTTCTCCCATAATTAGAAGTTGCCTTTTACATATAATCAGAATCTAGCTGAAATCTGATTCTTACCAGTCTGGTCCGGAACCTAGAAGTCGTAGTTGATTCAGTCCAATTTTTCTACAATAAAAAACAACTTCTCTTATAATCTAAAATTTATAATGCAGAAACTGAAACGACGAATACGAAAGAACAAAAAAAAAAAAAAACAATGGAAGGAAACCGAAAAACAGCACACCGATGGCCAATAGCAGCAAGACCACCCTCACCTTCCCCAAGCCTGCGGCGCTCCACAAGACCAAAGAAACCAAAACCATCACCCCCACAAAAAAGAGAGAGAAAAACATCCAAAAAACAAAGCCAAAAATCCCAAATCCATGAAGCCCACCACCCCGGCCGCCGCCGCCGAGGTCACCGATGACCCCTCCCCATCGCCCTCCGACTCCGCCTCGGCCATGTTCTCCGTCGAGCCTCGCGGCGACGCCTCCGCCTCCTGCCGCTGGACCCTCCCGGACTTCCCCCGCACCCGAGCCCGCACCTTCTACAGCCGCTACTTTGAGGTCGGCGGCTTCGACTGCCGCCTCCTCCTCTACCCGCGCGGCGACTCCCAGGCACTCCCCGGCTACCTCTCCCTCTACCTCCAGGTCCTCGACCCCAAAACCACGTCGTCGTCGTCGTCCTCCACCACCACCACCTCCTCCTCCAAATGGGACTGCTTCCTCAGCTACCGCCTCTCCATCGTCCACCCCTCCGATCCCTCCAAGTCCCTGGTGCGCGATTCCTGGCACCGCTTCTCCTCCAAGAAGCGTTCGCATGGCTGGTGCGACTTTGCGCCCTCCTCCTCCGCCGCCTTCTTCTTCCCGCCCCACGACTCTCTTGTCATTGCCGCCGACGTGTTGGTGCTCTCGGAGGCCGCCTCCTTTGCAGATGCGGATGGCCGCTTCACCTGGAAGGTGCTCAACTTCGGCATCTTCCGGGAGATGATCCGCACGCAGAAGATCATGAGCCCTGCATTCTTCCCTGCTGCTGCCGCCGCTGTTGGAAGTGAATGCGGACTCCGGATTAGTGTCTACCAGAGTAATGTCTCTGGTGCAGACCATTTGTCGGTGTGCCTGGAGAGCAAGGAGCCTGTGGTGCAGCCAACCACGGGCTCATCAGCATTGGCATTGGCATCGAGTGGCGTGGGGAGTGGCGTGCCGGATGGTGACCGTGGTTGCTGGTGTATTTTCCGTGTTTCGATCCTTAGTCAGAGGTCTGGAGGGAGCCACATCCACAGGGACTCGTATGGGCGGTTTGGGTCGGACAATGCGAGCCTTGGGTGGGGGGATTACATGAGGATGGATGAGTTTTTGGCTGCTGATGAGGGGTACCTGGTTGATGGGGCTGTGGTGTTTAGCGCCTCAGTGCATGTGATCAAGGAGTCAAACTCATTCACTCGTAGCTTACCGATGGTGGTGGGCATGAATGGTGCTGGTGGTGGACGAGCTGGGACTAGAAAGTCGGATGGACACTTTGGGAAGTTCGTGTGGAGGATCGAGAACTTCACAAGATTGAAGGAGCTGCTCAAAAAGCGGAAGATCACGGGTTTGTGCATTAAAAGCAGGCGGTTTCAGGTTGGGAATCGGGACTGCCGTCTAATTGTGTATCCACGGGGTAAGCATTAGGAAAAATGCCTTCTCAAGATTCATCTGGTGTGTGTGTATGATTTTATCTGAAACATTGTGAATCAAAAGTTAGTGGCCCTTGGTGTAAATTAGAATTTGGAAATGGAAACGAGATGAAATCGTTATAAATGAATAAAACAACTGCCCATCTCCAGTTTTGCAATTACATATTTAAAATAAATGGGAATTTCACCAGATAGTTCATACATATGGTTTTTATTTAAAAAAATGTAGCTGCTAGCTAGTGTATCAGTCAATAAATTCAGTGGTGCGGGTTTCATCAGCCCCTTCTAGAAAACCAAATCTTTGCCTTTGAATGAAACACTACAAATGAATTTGGTTGCTTACACAGATCGTGTCAATTCCCCCCTCTTAGATATGGCCTATAACCATTTTATCTCATCTGAACTGTCGTCAACACCCAGGCTTGTGAATAACAGGCATACTTGTTTTCTTAAGTAGCTGTTTTTTCTTCCAATACAATATATCATGTCTGTTTCACTTTTGACCATCCAATATCTGTGTTTATGAAGTGCTCATGCACCTTATGTAAGTCTGTGAAAAATGCCGACTAGCACCATGCACTTTACCCCCATGTAGCAGCAGCCACTGAAAAGTAACTTGAGCTGTAGGATCATGCTAGGGAAGAGTGGGATGCATATATTTTGACTTAGCCATGCAGTTGCAACTTGCAATTCCTGAGGCTACTCCCATCAATGTTGAATCTAATTTTGTAGAAAATAAAGTATGTAAATATGGTTGATTCAGTTGCTGGGTATACATTTGTACTCAGAATTTAAATGATTAATTTTTTCAATATATCTGCCACATTTTTCAATTTTCTACTTCTTTAGTCCCTGTGAACTTGGTTTCGTTGCAATCAAATTGCTGTGAGTTTCCTTTCAATTAACCATTATGGTCACTTGTTAAATTTATGTAACTACTAATTGGCACTTTGAGAATATCTGTACTGACTTCATCTGTTGGTTCTCTTAATGTTGCTGCAACCAGGGCAGTCTCAACCGCCATGCCACCTCTCAGTGTTTTTGGAAGTGACAGATCCCCGAAATACAACCAGTGAATGGAGTTGCTTTGTGAGCCATCGATTATCTGTCATCAATCAGAAAGTGGAGGAGAAGTCAATCATGAAAGAGTCTCAAAATCGTTACTCTAAGTCAGCTAAGGATTGGGGTTGGCGTGAATTTGTGACATTAACTAGCCTCTTCGATCAGGATGCTGGATTTCTTGTACAGGACACTGTTGTGCTCTCTGCAGAGGTTCTCATTCTGAAGGAAACTGCAACCATGCAAGAGCTTAGTGACGAAGATTCTGAAATATGCAGTTCAAGTTCTGGATGTCAGATTGATACTTTACCAAAACGTCCATCATTCACGTGGAAGGTGGAAAATTTCTTGTCCTTTAAGGAGATTATGCTAACAAGAAAAATTTTTAGTAAATATTTTCAAGCTGGTGATTGCGAACTGCGGATAGGTAAAGGGAGTTTTTACCTTTCATGCATCGTACCATATAGTTCCTTTTGTGTTTCAGTATTTTGTGCTTACCTTACCACTACTTGCAGGTGTATATGAGTCGTTTGATACAATCTGCATATACCTGGAGAGTGATCAGTCATCTGGGAATGATCCTGATAAGAACTTTTGGGTACATTATAAGATGGCTATAATTAACCAGAAGAATTCTGCAAAAACTGTGTGCAAGGAATCTTCAATCTGTACAAAAACGTGGAACAATTCGGTTCTCCAGTTTATGAAGGTTTCAGACATGCTGGATGCTGACGCGGGCTTTCTTGTCCGGGACACTGTTGTTTTCGTTTGTGAAATCATAGACTGCTGTCCATGGTTTGACTTCTCTGATCTTGAGGTGCGGTTAGGTGTAGTTATTCATGTGACTTGTCTATTTGTGCTTGCTGTGCAGGGATGGAGGGCATTTTGATAATACTGTTTCTAAGGCCCATAGTCATATCGAATACATCCAAAGTGCCTTCATGTGGCATGGCATGCAAACTCTTAACAAACTGTAATTGTAAATCCCAACGGCCAATATTAAATGTAGTTGTGCAGCTTGCCATATGTTATATTCTATATAAAGTCTAGTACACTGTTATTAAGGCATCGCCTAGGCGACGCCTTGTCGCCGACTAGGCGTCCAGGCGGTCGGCCAGAGGCGCCATGGTCCGGCACCTCGCCTGAAGTGAGCTAGGTGGCCGCCTGGACATCCTGGTGTCATGGCGGCGATGACTAGGCGTTCGGCCTGGCGTCCGGACGGCCAACTGGAGTGGACTGGTGGTATTAGAGGGCGTGAGTCACGGGCTCAGTCGGGAGTTTTGGGACAGGGGACTCACAAGTGGAGGAAATCCTAGCAACTACACTGCCGCCACTAGTAATCCCCTCCGCCTCCCCCTCCCCCTCTGCCTCGCCTTCCCTCTTCGCATCCCCCTCCGCCTCTGTCGCTCTTTAGGTGCTACCCCGCGCAACTCCAGCCGCCGCCGCTTTGTCTCCTCCTCTACTGCTGCTACTCTGCCTCCTCCTCTGCTGCCGCATGACTCCAGCTGCTGCCGCCCGCTCCAGCTGCCGCTCTGCCCCGGATGAAGTGGTGCTTGCCTTGGAGCTACTCCTCCTCTGCCGATGAAGTGGTGCTCTACCCCGGATGAAGTGGTGCTTCCTCCTTCTCTTGCTGTTGCTTGGCTATTGCTCCAGGGCATTTTACTCTGAGTCGATTTCATTTGATCATTTGACCTTTTTTCTGTATTTTAGCTGTTGCTTGGCTGTGGCTGTATTTGAACATAGGAAACTTGGAACTATATTTGAGTTTGAAATCTGTACTAGTTAGTCGCCTAACTGTTGCCTAGGCGTCTAGGCGCCTGGAGGCGACTCGTCTCGCCAGGGAGCCGTGATAACCATGGTCTAGTACACAAACTAAAAAATAAAAAATTTACAAGACCTACTCATATTTGGTGATGTGGGTCACTTGGTGTGTAACTCTGTATATATCATGCCTGGTTAACTGTTGCTTTGATGCCTACATTTATCTAATAGTTTGCTCAAGCAGTGGAATATTCTGTTACCATTTTTGAGTTGTTATTCAGAAGATTCCAGTTTCTGGGGAATTATTAATCAATGCTGAGTGCATGGCTTCTATTTTATTTTTTACCTTTAGGAAGTTATGGGTGATAGCAATATAGCATAGCATTTTTCCGTGAGATGCAGTTGTTCACATGTTCTTCTAGTCCTTTCCTACTTTATTCTTTGATAACAAGGCCTGTTGTGCTTCATGCATATTTTTTCAACTGATATTCAGATTTTCTCATATGGTACAAATTGCTCTTTGCATATAGTAGTCTAGTCACACAATTAACTTGTCTAGCAGGTTTTGGCTTCAGATGATGACCAGGATGACTTGTCATCAGATCCTGATGAACTTATTGAGTCTGAAGACAGCAAAGATATGAGTGGCAATGAGGAAGATATGTTCCGAAACCTCCTTTCAAGAGCTGGATTTTCTCTTACATATGGAGACAACTATACTCAACCACAAGTTACTTTAAGAGAGAAAATTCTAACGGATGCTAGTGCAATTGCTGGATTTCTTACTGGCTTGCGTGTTTATCTGGATAACCCAGCAAAAGTGAAACGCATGCTTCTTCCTACCAAAGTGTCCACCAAGGGTGGTGGAAAGAAGGATGCTTCGAAGTGTGATTCAAGCTCCACAAGTCTCATAAGTTTGTTGATGGGGGTTAGCGTCTTGAAGCAGGCTATCATAGATTTGCTTCTAGATATAATGGTTGAGTGCTGCCAACCGTCAGAAGAAAGATCGACACATGGCTCCTCCTTGGCAAGTTCCAAAACTGCTCCTGATTCAAATGGAGCTAGCTCTCAACCAGAGCTCAATGTGGAAGGCGAACTAACAGAATGTGCATGCAGTAGTGAGTACGAAAGGGTGGAACCTGACAGTGATGGTATGCATAATCTTGTAACACAAAACACAGATTTAAGTACAAATGAGATTCCTGCCAAGATTCTAGAACAGTCCTGTTTTCCTCCAGAGACATCTGGTGCTGATTTGCCAGTGGATGAAGGTTCTGATCAGGCTTCCGGGGTATGACTTAAGGTTTCCTACAACATTCAGCCTCATTTTCATATTTCCTTTTATTGATTTGTTAACCTGCTGAATTTCAGACAAAATGGCCAGAACAATCAGAGGAACTGTTAGGACTAATTGTTAATTCATTGAGGGCACTGGACAGTGCTGACCCACATGGATGCCCTGAACCAAGAAGACGGCCTCAGTCTGTCCAGAAAGTTGCACTTGTACTAGAGAAAGCGCCAAAGAAGCTTCAGCCAGATTTGGTTGCCCTTGTACCAAAGTTGGTTGATTGTTCAGAACACTCACTTGCTGCTTGTGCACTGTTAGATCATCTTCAAAAGCCAGATGCAGAGCCTTCATTGAGGTTACCGGTAAGGTTGCCCCCTTAAAACTATTGCTGTTTTTCCCCCTAATTTCATTGTGTGAAAAAAATAACATTTGCACTTTCTTTTTTTGAATGAGTGACTGGATTGCCTGAATTTATGCTGCCGTACTGTCTTTTTATTTATGGAGATAGCTGCCATACCTGATAAGCTGATATAGCAGTGCAGTAAATGTGCAGAATAAGTGATACCTAATATGATTCCTTTCTTTCCATGGCAGGTTTTTGGTGCCCTGTCTGAGTTAGAATTTGAAAGTGATGTTTGGAAACAAGCATCTTTTCATGCATTCGAATTGTTGGCTGATTCAAATGACGAGCCTCTTGTAGCAGCCATTACATATGTTCTCAAGGCAGCATCACATTGCCAGCATATTGCTCAAGCTGTATGTTTACCATCCATGAATCTTTTGTTACTTTTCTATTATTTTGATATTCTTCTTTTTTTTCATATTACTGAGTGTTTCTTTTTAACAAAGGTTAGAGCTGTCCGATGGAGATTAAAAGGTCTGGGCACTGAAGTTCCACCTTGCATGCTTAATTTTTTGTCTAACACGGTGCATAGCTGGCCAGATGTAGCTGAAGCTTTATTAAAGGATATTGATTCTGACTGTGATCCTGATAACAGTTGTCTCTCATCGTCTTGTAGTACTTGTGGTATAGATGGGCTTTCAGCGGAAGGGATGCATGCTTGGCAAGAGCAATCTGTACATGGAAGAAATCATCTATCAGATGTTTTTGTACTGATAGAAATGTTAACAATACCCAGATTGTTTGTTGAAGTTGCACAGGTTTTTGAGAAGGCTTTATTTAGAGGAGCCTTTGGGCTGCAATTAGTAGCCATGGTGTTGGAAAGACGGCATTCTCACAGGTTAAGCTTAAAGTCTGGGGCTATTGTGAATGATTCACAGAACAAACAAGTTTTGTTAGATGGGCAGTTTGAACCTTTGTCCGTCCAAGAAGATGATTTCACTTCAGTCCTTGCACTTGGTGAGGTTTTATCTCTGTCTACAGAAACGAGGGTGCAAGACTTTGTGAGGATGCTGTATGCTATCATGTTTAAGATCTACACTGAGGATCATTATAGATATAGAATTCTGAAGGGTCTTGTTGAACGAGCAACAAATACTTCAGATAACTGCCAAGCAGTTGACATCGATATGGATGTCTTGGTATTTCTTATTGAGGAGGAGCCTGCAATTGCTAGACCTGTTTTGAACATGATGCGTGAGGTTGCTGAAGTTGCTCAGGTTGACCGTGCAAATCTTTGGCACCAAATATGTGCTACTGAAGATGAGAATATTCGTTTGCGAGAGGACATGGACATGGAGCAAACGAAATTCACCAATGAAAAAGCTGCATTAACTCAACAGCTAACGGAGTCAGAGGCAACTACTGGACATATAAGGGTATTGCTTTTTTGTGGTTCAGCTGCTGACCCTGCTTTTCTTGTTTGTTTCTTGTCTTAACATTTGTTTATTTCTCATAATTGTAGTCTCAACTAAAAGCTGAGAGGGATTGTTTTACTCGTGAGAAGAAGGAACTTTCCGAGCAGATACTGGAATTTGAAAATCAGTTGGAATGGGTGCGATCAGAAAAAAATGAGCAAATTGCAAAGCTCTCTACTGATAAGAAGAATCTCCATGATCGTGTTCATGAAGCAGAGACACAACTATTGCAGTTCAAAGCACGTAAACGTGAAGAACTAAAGGTGAGAGTTACCAGACCATACATGTCTGGTGAAATGTATTTCTGTCTAGCAAAATGAACCTATGTATCACCGATATGCGATACCGGTACGGCAATACCGGTATGGTGATACGGCAAGATGCAATTTTCTAAAAACATGAATCTGGTGATACGGCGAGTATATATGTATTAAAAATAAAAAATGTAAATAAGCCAATAATTAGGCGATTTGTGGCGTTGGGAGCTAGATGTTGCACGAGAGTTCACGCTGTACGACGAGAAGGGGACTACGAGGGAGAGATAGATTTTTAGGGTTAGGATTGATGGGCTAGAATGGGCTTTTCCTTTGTTTGGGCTTGGTGGTATCGGGGAGGATCGCAAAGTATTGGAAAAGGATTGGGTCTTTTTTAATTAATTTTTTATGCTGAATTTCACCGATCCTTGTCGATCCAGGATCGGGGAGGATCGGGGTATCCGATACCGGTACGGCACCTTCGTGAAGGATCGGTGATTCATAGAAATAAACACTTTTGATGTTTCTTTAATCAGTTGATGCCTTGATTATGATGCTTATTCTTTGGACATATGGTAATTGATCTTATCCTTACTGGAATTCCATCTTTCATGTTCTGTACTTCGATATTATAGAGATCTGTTTTCCCATTATTCTAAAGTAGCGTGTGTACCTAGACTGTAATTATCAGTATTTGATGTGTGAATTTTATGCCTTCTGAGGTTATGAAGTTAGATATCAACCAGATCTGGTTGCTCTTTTAAAAAATTGTAGACTCACACCTTTACTTTTGAAACTTACCACCTGCACTCTGAAGTTGCTACAATTTAACACCCATACTTTTGAAGTTTTGATTTTCACAAGTTTTTGACAATTTACCATGAATTTTTCAAAAATTGTTGAAAATAGCACATTATATTTTAAGGATGCAATAAGATAGCTTCCAGCATGCCTTGAGGAGCAACTCACACCAGTACACCACCAGTAGATATGTTCATATATTACAAGGGAATGTTTCTGAATCTGAAGATTATGTCAAGCAAGCCAGCTTTACTTGTTTTTCTGTTAAATATATGTTATCGTTGCCTTACATAATAGTATTGGTCTATTGCACGTGAACTACATTGATGCTTTACAATTTACATGCAGTTAATATTTTTGCATGCTGCAGAAAGTAACAAAGGAGAAGAATACATTGGTTGAGAGGCTTAAGAATGCTGAAGCTTCAAGGAAAAGGTTTGATGATGAATTAAAACGGTATGCTGCTGAAACACTAACTCGTGAAGAGATTCGAAAATCACTTATGGATGAAGTGAGAAGGCTAACACAAACAGTTGGGCAAACCGAGGGAGAAAAGAAAGAAAAAGAAGAGCAAATTGCTCGCTGTGAAGCTTACATTGATGGAATGGAGTCAAAACTTCAAGTTTGTCAGGTTTTCCACCTTGCTAATTTTTATGTTACCAAAATAATTGGTTGGCCTATACTTGAACTATATTTGATTAATTATTTTCCAATGTTCTTCTAAAGACATGACATATACTTGTGAGCTGAAGCTACCAAAGATGTCCTCAATATGGTGCTCTTGTAGTGACAACTTCTCATACAATCGATATGATTTCTGTATGGTATTTTTTAATTTTGCCATGAAAACAAAGTAGGCAAGGGTAGAATATGTATCTTGAAACCATTCTTAGGAAGTAACCATATTGATGTTTCATTCTGATTCATCTTAAGTTAAACAGTAGATGATATTGGGAGGCTCAACCAGGCTTATTGCGGCGTTGCCTAGTCGCCGCCTAGGCATCCAATCACCTGTCACTAACAGCCAGGGGGGGGGCTCGCCTCGCCTAGAGACCGCAAGTCACCTGCTTGGCCGTGTCAGGTGTCGCCCAGGGCAACTAGGTGTCGCTGCCGCAGCGTCCAGTCGCACGCCAAATGGAGATGAGCCGGGTGATGCTACTGTTGTTGCTGCTAATCCCGACCCCGGCGGCACTGCTACTAATCCCGATCCCCCTCCACCTTCACCTCTATTGCTGCTGCTCTGCATCGTTGCAGCCGCCGCCACTGCTGCTGCCTTTGTTGCTGCCGCCGCCTACTGTGCTGCTACATTTTGTTGCTGTCTTTGGTTGCCTAACTGTCACCTAGGTGCCTAGGCACCCTGGAGGCGACTCACCTCGCCTGGGCACCGTGATAACCGTGGGTTCAACTCCTTTTCTTTTTGCAACAATTTAGAGTGCTTTTAATAATATATGATTGTGATGTTTATAAATTTCTTGGGTCATTGATATGGGGAAAAAATACGACAAGTCAAAACACTTAACTAAGAAATTGTGACATGCCAAGGTTAAGCGTGTAAAAGTCAGGCATTGAACCAAAAACTATGTGGTGCTGCACTGAAACTTAGCATCTTTGGATTAACCTATGGTATTCTTAATGATGGGCAAGTTACACCATACTTGTCCTTATGATTTTTTTTCTTTCTTTTCTTTAGAACTCTGCATAAAAGCTTAACTATGCATTGTATTTACTATTGCATCTTCTTATTGCAGCAATATATTCGCACCCTAGAAACCTCACTACAGGAAGAGATGGTTCGACATGCTCCACTGTATGGTGTAGGCGTGGAAGCTTTGTCACTTGAGGAGCTTGAGACACTTGCAAACATCCACGAGCAGAGTTTAAGACAGATCCATGCAATTCAGCAAAGGAAAGGTAGCAGCCATCTCTTGAGTGTCCCCTCCCTCCCGCATGTACCTGGCTTATACCCAGCACCTCCTTCAATGGCAGTTGGCCTGCCATCCTCATTGATCCCCACATCCTCCATAGCACCTAATGGTGTAGGAAACCTTGGAAATGGGCACATAAATGGTGCGGTAGGCACCTGGTTCAACCCAACCTAATTCTGAAGATGCAATTGCAAGCGGAAGATGTCCATTCTGGCATTGATTCAACAGATCACATTTGCCTGGCTGTAATTATCAGCTGCCGAGCAATCCAACGTGATAGCCTTTTTGTTCTTGCCATTCCGTTTGGCTTTTCCCTTGTATTCGAACTGGTAGTGCTGTCGGCTTGATATCTCATGAGCGTAAAGGGGTTCCGTATGAAATAAATTGTAATAATCAAGAGATCCGATGGAACTATCAGTATCAGGTGCAAGTGGAAAGCTATGGAAATGGTTGATATCACCAATTGCTTGGTTATTTCTAAAAGCATTGGGATTTCTAAAAGTCTTCTGGAAATGTGCAGCATGAGACCGATCCAAGCATGCCTTTTTTTACATGCTCTCGTGCCTTATACTGTGGTGCCGGACCCCGGACCTATTAGATCGTGATAATCACATCAGCACTTATTTTTTGGGGGATTGGTAATTGGATTGCTTATCCGAATATCAATTTGTTCCTCGATACAAAATCAAGAAAAAAAAATAGTAGTTGCAGACAAGTTCTTGACGATTGAAAGTTAATGGCCATGTATCTGGCTTTCGATTCCCAGATTTGCCAGGTCATTATTGTACTAAGGGTTTATTTGTTTTAGCTTTAGATTCTCTAAAAGCTTATTCTAGATTGTAGTTGTAGGGAAGCTAATTCTCTAAAAGCTATAATCTAAAATCACATATGAAGTGGTTTGTAGATTCTAGTGTATAAACATGTTCTATAGTCATTAAGCAAGATTAATCATTTGTATTTAAAATGATACTACTTGCACGGCTAAGCTTACTACTTTCGTTCTAACTACCCATATTGGTAATTGTAGTTATCAATTAACATTAAACCATTCTAGAATGACAAATCTCTACTATATAAAGTGAGAGTTTCTTCCTACGTCATTTCAATAAAATTACTATTTCTGTCATTGATCTTTAATTAACCATTCAGGCCTGGATAGAAGACAGCTCTTTAATTAACCATTCATACGAAGAGTTCTGCCACAAGAAACGAAGTGCCCTGCTTTCATTTACGCTGCCGCAAGAAACGAAGAGTTGTGCTTTCATTTACGTTGTCGCAAGAAACGAGGAGTTCTGGCACGACGACACACAGCAGACAGCACCATCCAGGCATCCACCTCTTAACGCAGACGCGCGGGGCGAGGCGCAGGAAACTGTCGCGAACTCGCGATTAGGTCGACGAGACGAACCGGTGGCGCCCCGGCCTCGGCCTCGTGGTGGACGTGACGCCACCCGCGCGCCGTTGCTTCTCCCCTCGTTGCATCGCGTGCGTCCCCCCCTCGTCCTCCCGAGCGAGCACTTCCCCACGCGACGTCTCGATCTGCGTCGGCGGTCAATGCGTGCCGGGAGATGAGCGGCGGCGAGGAGGAGGAGGAGGAGGTGTTCTACGAGTCGCGGGACCGCGTCCTCTCCTCCTCCTGCTCATCCACATCCGCTTCGGACGACGACAACCACCCTCGACGACGGCTGGACAGGGCGGCCGCCGCTGCGGCTGCGGCAGCGGCGCTCGACTTGTGGACATCAGAGCCGGCAGCCATGCAGGAACGGCGCCGGAGGCTGCTCCAGATGATGGAGCTCGCCGGGGACCCCTCCCTCGCGCGCCTTGAGATGGGTCGATCGGCCTCCTACGACGGGCCCATCCGGCCGGCGGTGAGCTCGCCCATCTCCCGACAGTATGAGTCATGACACCCCCCACCTCCCAGGATTACCTGGTCTTCCCATCATTCCCCTCGTTGCCACCCCAGCCTCCCCGTCCGTCTCTGACGACCATGGCCCTCCAGCTCACGGCGGTCGCCGGTGGACTCGGCGACGAGATGGAGGAGGTGGCGCTTCTGGGCTCCTACGATGAGGAGGAGGCGGGCATGCGGCGGGTTCAGGTGCGGGTCACCGGCATGACGTGCCTCCGTGATCCCTCCCCCTGCCCCCCTCACCTCGCCTCGCGCTCACAGGAGATGTGGTTGTCGCGTCCTCGCAGCGAGTTCCAGGAGCGCTCTAGCTGCGGAATTGGGTGGATTTTGGCGTGGTATTGGCGATGCACTGCTGAATTGCGAAGCTCAAGGCGGGAAATTTAGCTACGGTTCGTCGGTTAAGGTGGTTAGGATGGGAAATGAAACGACTCTTAATTGGCGAGCTTGTTATCTTTGCTGGCACATTAGTGCTATTGGAGCTGCTTGATTTTTGCTTGTTTGTTCTTGTTCAAAGCTGACGGTTCCGATACAAAGTGTGAATTGAATTTGTAGAATGCGTATCGAAATGATGATTTCCCCCCTTTAGCTGCTGTTGTTGTATTGGGGTTTCATCATACTTTCCTCTGTTTGGAGGCAATTCCAGTGGGTTTGATATTCATGGGGATTACAACCACGCTTAAACAAAAATATGGGGATATGTTCTTAGTACCAATTGTAAAATTGCGAAGGTGCAGTCCCAGTGAGATTACCTAAAATTTAATCGGTTCAAGAGCAATCCTACAAAGTAACTGTACTGTAACTTGCAATTGCAAACAATCTCCATATAAAATAGATGTTTGCTATGTTGCCAGTCTGCACCATTTTCTTTTCAACTAATTTGCTTTTACTTTTTAAGTCTTGGAAATGGTCCTGACAGGGATTGTTCAATTAAGATGTATTCCTTCTTTTAGTTCTATGTTGAAAGCTTGTTGCATGCAGGAAGAAGACATTGTAGAAGCAATAGAAGATGCTGGATTCGAAGCGGAAATCCTCCCATACTCTGCTGTTTCTCAGTCAAAGTCGCAGAAGACTTTGTCAGGCCAATTTAGGATAGGGGGAAGAATTTTTTTTAAATAATATTATTTTAATTCGAAATTGCGACATTAATACACCTATTTTAAAAATTGCAGAAATAATATCCGGTCGCCAAACCGTTTGGCGATAATAGGGTCGTCGCCAAACGGTTTGGCGATAATAGGGTAGTCGCCAAACGGTTTGGCGACTATACCGTAATCCAGCGTGTCGGCCGGTGATGACCATTGTCGCCAGTCGAGAGTAGTCATACCGCTCGGCGACTACTTAGTAGTAGCCATGCCGTTTGGCGACTACTAGTAGTTGTCGATCCGTGTGGCGACTACTAAGTAGTCGCCGAGCGGTGTGGCGACTACTCGTGACTAGTACTACTGCCATGAGATCGATCGGCGCTTCGGCTCGATCGAGAAGAAGAGAGAGAGAGAGAAGGCAAGCGGCGAGAGAAAAGAGAGGAGAGGAGAGGGAGAGAGAGGGAGAGAGAGAGGGAAGGGGAGAGAGAGAGCGCGGTAGAGAGAGAGAGAGCGCGGTAGAGAGAGGGAGAGGTGGAGAGAGAGAGAGAGAGAGGAGGGAGGAAGAAGAAGAAGAAAGAAGAAGAAAAAAGAAGGTAAATTCGTCGATTTGTAATTTTTTTTTAATTTGATAGTGGCTATTATAAATAATTAGATGTGTAGTTAATATTTTTGTGAATTAGCTATTCAATGTTAGCGATTTAGATTTAGAAATTCAATGTTAGCGTTAGCGAGAATATTAGCGATTTAGATATTCAATGTTAGTAATATTCTCACAATGATATTACTTGTTAATTAGTTAATATTCTTGTTAATTAGTGATAAAATTTTGTCCTTTGTAGTTAGATATTCTTGTTAATTAGCGTTGTTTAGTTTAGGTTAGCGATATGACATGTTACGAGTGTTATAAAAATTAATTTTGTTTAGTTAGTGATATTAAATGTTAGCGGTGATCTAGAAATTAATTTTGTTTATGTCGTCAGCAAAGAATGTCGGATGCAATGAAATTTAGGGTATATTATGGCGACGGTGAAATAAAAATTGGGCAAAATGGTGTTGATTTGAGCGGTTTTAAATACAATGGCGAACACTTATGTCTCGATAGAGTTAGCATCCGTGATATAAAGCTTTGGTTGACCAAATATTTTTCCCTGGATGCAAGTGTTCACTGTTACCATTCAAGTCGATTCACGCGTAGTAAGGGTGACCCGCTCTGTGGGAGTTGAAGAAAATAGATCGGACGTACTTGTGGCGTAAATGGTTAAGGTGGTGCAAGGGATCTAGCCTTGAATGTGTAATCTTTGGCAAAGCGTGCTCTAGAGAAGAGGTGATTATTAGCTACGTGAAAGCAAAGACGTCGGCTACTGTTGAACAAGTTCAGTAGTGGTGCTTACCGAGGTAGCAATGAGGATGATAATGAGGATGCAAAGACACGCGGAAGGTCGAGGCAGATGAAGGAGGAAATCGAGCAAATTGTTGATCAATTGGAGTTGGTGGACCATATGGCGAGGCAAGATGAAGCTGAAATGTTGGAGTGTGATGATGACATCGACGAAGATGAGGAAGAGGAGGAGATGATGAAATGCATAGTAATCTTGGGCAACGGATGTACCCATCCACGACGAGTGGAATAGGAAAAACAAAGCTAGTATGGAAGTTTTGTGGGGGCATGAGTCGTGTTGGGAGTATGGTAGCAATGCCGTTAATTTGAATCAAGTTTTCGCAAACAATTACGAGTTCAAGTTGGTAGTGAAATTTGTGGGCACTATCGCAGAGAGAGTTCGAGTTGTTTTGTCGATCCAGATAGATACAGTGAAGTGCGTAACCGAAGGATGTGAATTCGAGTACATGCTTATGTCGAAGCGCGAGACATTTTGGATTGCATCACGAGTAGATGGGCACACATGCAGACTAGAAAATGTTCGGTGAAACACCGCAACTTGAATGCTGCCAGAATCGCTAGCGTGATGTTCAATGAGATCATCGAGAAGCGGGACATTGAGTGTTCTTATATTGTAAAGCAATCTTGAGAACATTTAAGTACCGGATAAGTTACTCGATGGCTGGCGTGCGAAGCAAAAGGCATTAGAGAAGAGGTTTGGCACATATGAGGCTTCAGATTGTAACCTACCTTGTGTGCTTGATGTCTTGAAGGAAACCAACCCGCACGCATAACGCTTTTGAAGAAAGTGAAGCGGATGGTAGCGGGTCTCGATATTTCGTCGAGCTTTTTTTCATTGGGTCCTTGCATTGCGTTATTAAGGTCTTCGCCGTCCATTCTTTGTCGCCGATGGTACATTCTTGATCGGGAAATACAAGGCGATTCTAACGGCAATTGCAATTGATGGGAATAACCACATACTTCCATTGGCCTTTGCATTTGTTGAGGGTTAGAACCGGTATAGTTGGCTGTGGTTTTTCAGACATTTGAAGTTCGGGGTAGTTCGTGATCGGCCCAACGTGTGCATCATCCATGACCGCCATAAAGGTATCATTTCGGCAATTAAGACTCTACAGGAGGACCTTGATGAGCCTTTTCCATGGCGTGACATGTAGAACAGGTGGTGCATGAGACATTTGGGAGCAAATTTTTTCAGGCAGTTCAAGAGTAAGAAGCTGATGAACCTATTTAAGAGGTTATGCAAGCAGAACCAGGCACGTAAGTTCAACGCGATATTGGCCGAGTTGGACAAGCACACTACCGCATGATTGAAGAGTCAAGAAGCAACCAAAGAACGCCGAACGATTGCCCACCCAAAAGGCTATCACCCCTGAGCGCCGATCCTCCAAATTTGAGGAGACGATCGTCAAGAAACAATAAGTGTTTCTCGCGACTTTGGATAGAGGCGAGCCGTTGGAGAAGTGGGCATTGCTCCATGACACCGAGGCGCCAGTTAGTATACTAAATTAACATAGCTGTGATGATTGAACAATTAGAGTTATCGTGGTAATCGATATGTTTGAACAGTTCGGTGTCATGACAACGAATATAGCCGAGGTTTACAATTGGGTCATCGAGGTGCGCCCGCTACCACTTGTGGCCATCCCGAAGGCATGCCGCACGGCATCGTTGGGTACTTCCAAAAAGGCATGCGGAGGTCAGATCGCATGCCACGACATTGCAAACGCCGATGTGTGCGGATGATGGCCTACATGGAGGAACGCGACCAAGAAAGCTCACCGCATATGGTGCGTAGCCGAGTCACCGAGACGCTGCGTTTTCTGACCGATTCGATAACACGCTGCAGCCCACTTTTTCAGATCGATTCGACAACACGCTGCACACAACAGCTTTCTCGGGCGAGGCCACAGCACGCTGCGCGGCGTCCTCGTTCATGCTGCTGCGCCTGCCCACGTCCCCGTGTAAAGGGGGAGACGTGCGGGGGGCCTGGGGACGTCCTCGTCTGGAGGGGAGACGTCCTCGTTCATGCTGCGGGAGGCCCGGCCACGTCCCCGTGTAAAGGGGGAGACGTGCCCGTCAGAGGTGGATCGGGCGGGGGGCCTAGGGACGTCCTCGTCTGGAGGGGGGAGACCACAACACGCCGACCACGCTGCCGGCAGAGACGACAACACGCCGCACCCGCCAGATCAAACGACAACACTCTGGACCACGCTGCTCGGGCAGCGACGACAACACGCTGCACCCGCTTTTCAGAGTGAAAACGACAACACTCTGGACCACGCTGCTCGGGCTATTCGGACAACACGCCGCACCCGCCAGACCGAAAGCGACAATACTCGCACCACGCCGCCGGCCGAGACGACAACACGCCGCACCTCGCCAGATCGAGACGACAACACGCGCGCACCCGTTTTGATCAAACGACAACACGCAGCTTTGATGATGGGTGACACATCCTCTGGAGTAACCCTCACCACCACTATAAAACATGGCGAAGGGTAGACATCCAACACGACCAAACCAAAGAATCAACATCACCGAATCTACACAAATCAGACACAATGTCGTTTCTACTGTCGCCTCTTGAAGCGAAGTCATCCCGCCCCGAATATCCGGATGCCAGTAGCGTCGACGCCCCAGTTCTGCCGGAGTTGCCCCGACCAAAATGCAACTGCAACCTACCGGCGAAGATGATGCAATCTACCCATGGAGAGACGGCGCCCGCTCACTCATCATTGTAGCCGCACCTACGAGGTAAACCTACTGGTGTCCACACAATACAGGGTAACACTACCATCTCATGCATCGTTCTTTCTTTTCTCAGCAGAAGGACCGGTGTTGTTTCTTTCAATGGATCGACGGCCGAACGACGTGACTACTTAATTTTCTACAACCGCCACGACGCCTACCCCGCTTCGCCGAGAAGTTCACCGGTGGGAGAGGCCGCCAGATATGTCCTTTTCTAGAACGACCCGAGCTCGGGGCGGTGTGCGAGGGCCAACCAATCGGTGAGTTTCATCCGTTATACTCATGTTAGTCTCACAAATTAGTAGTTCTAAACAGTTCATCGCATTACAGAGTTCAAAATGACACTTGCGAATGTGCCCAAGTCAAAGGAGGAACCTCGGGGCCACCCAAAGCCCCGACGTTTGCGTACATGGTGGAGGCGATGGTTGATACCGCCACGATGATCTAGCGGACCGGAGATTCTACCTGGGCCCCTTGGCCGAGGATGAAGCGGTCTTTGGTACTTCAACCGGTGGACCCGAGACGTACCACCCACATCTCGAGTAACTTTGCATGGGATAAGCGGGGAGCAACCATCTCCGTGGTGCCACTACCGCCTGTAAAAGCGGACCGAAAGTACGCCTACGGTGTTATGCAACCACCAAAGCGGGCATCTTGCATTGATCGCAGACACGCTTCCGGTTGTCCAAGCATAAGCCCAACACACACTTCTCGCACCATATAGTGGAGTGCGAGCGAAACAGCAAAGCGTCTCGCATGTCTCCGCCAACGGACAACACACGAGTGCAAGAGGTTCCTCCTCTCGAAGAAGAAGGGACAAGGGAAGCAAAGGCGAGGTCCGCAAAGACGCAACACATCCTTGACGTTATGCAGACCAACCGGAACCCGTGGTATTAACATAGGGGACGCCGAATAGGGATGGCATGCCCATATGGGAGGCGTAAATCCACATAAAAAGAAAAAAATTTAAATGCTACACACCGAGACGCACGGCATAGGCCACCCAATCGGCGGCGGTTGGGAGGATGCGGATCCCCATGGAGTTCTTTCATAGTAGGGATCGGCGGTGTCCGATAACAAATCGCAAAATTAACACGGTCGTAATATGCAAAAATGTCTTACATCATTCTCGTTTGTACTCGATAGGCGGAACGATCATTTGTTCCACCATGACGAAACGATGCTTTCGTTAATTAGTTAAATCAAGCAATTTAAACATGTTGTAATGTCCTTATAATATAATCTAATCTATTGCTTATTTTCTCATCGAACTTTCGATTGTATGTGCCCTTATATATGTTCAACAAATAATTTAAGTGTTCATAACATAAGTTGTTGTCGACCATAAAATTTTGAAAATTCTCATCTATGATGTTCATAACAATAAAAATGAAATTTTCAAATGTTCAGTAATAATCAAATTTTATTGTTTGAATTTCAAAACATTGTTCAGATCTTCAAATTATTTGAAATTTTTATGGTAATATCACTGATTTATTAGGAACCTCCATAAAAATTTCAAAAATTTTCGACGTCGTGGTTGTCCAATTTAATTTTATATCGTGCTTGGTGATTCTACCATGAAAGTGCCTTTTCCGATTTTAGCAACAAATGGCAGGCCAACGTCCGCTATCTCGCCCATACGTAAGTGGTAGCCCGCATTGCGTGAGGCCGCCCTTGAATTTTTCCGTAATTTTTGGACCGTGTCGCTTTGTCATGGGCAACGAAAACCCTTAGTGCCCACGATTTCCGTGGTTTTGTAGCCGTCGATGCCTTTTCCGACTTTCGCAACAAAATGCCGGAGGAACGTCCGCTATCTCGCCCATACGTAAATGGTAGCCCAGACCTGCGTAGGCCGGCCTTCATTTATTCCGTCTTTTTAGACCGTGTCCGCCTATCGGCGTGGCTATGAAAATACGCAAGTGAGATGCGTATCACTAACTAACTAAAATAATTCTTCCCGCTTATTACATGACAAGAGTTTTTTAGTTTTTTCGGTTTAATATAACAATTATTGCATAAGCATTCACAACAAAATTTACCTAAAAATTAAAAATGTGCAAGATATCGCCAAACGGTTGAACGACTACTAGTAGTCGCCACACTTTCGGCGACTACTAGTAGTCGCCAAACGCTTAGCTATTACTAAGTAGTCGCCGAAGCGTGTGGCGACTACTCTCGACTGGCGATAACCGGTCGTCACCGGCCGACACGCGGATTACGGTATAGTCGCCAAACCGTTTGGCGACTACCTATTATCGCCAAACCGTTTGGCGACGACCTATTATCGCCAAACGGTTTGGCGGCGGATATTATTTCGCAATTTTTAAATACGTGTATTAATGTCGCAATTTCAATTAAAATAATATTATTTAAAAAAATTTAGGGGAATGACTTGTCTTTGCTGTGTGAACTCGATTGAGGGTATCTTAAAGAAGTTGCTGTGTAAAAGAGCGCTTGTTGCATTAGCGACCTCATTAGGGAAGTCGAGTATGACCCGACTACCATTAGCAAAGATGAAATTGTGCGAGCTATTGAGGATCTTTGGTTTTGAAGCGCCTTTATTACAAAGTAGCGAGCAAGACAAGGTTTTGTTAGGTCCGACAGATCGCATACCGAGAGAGATCTAGATGTATTGAATGAAATCTCAAGAAAACGGAAGGCTTGCGGCGGTTTGATGTAAAATTTGCACATGAAGAAGTTGAAATTGTATTTGATCCAGAGGTTGTTGGTCTGAGATCAATTGTGGATACCATTGAGATGGAAAGCAATGGCAGATTGAAAGCCCATGTGCAAAATCCATACATACGGGCTGCTTCAAATGATACACAAGAGGCCTCCAAAATGCTCCATCTTCTTCGCTCTAGCTTATTCCTAAGTGTAAGTTTGTTTTTCCCTGCTATTCTAGAGGTTTATGGTCTTCATCATATTTTTAGTGAAGTGTATATTTTCTGCTGATAGTCACACTCTTGTTATAGTTTTCACTGTATATATAAATAGCAGACCCATCTGAAGTGTCAGTATGCCCTTAGACAACTGCCCTTATGCCATATTCTTACTAATATACTCCCTACATGTCATTTTGGACATCGACATAGTCCCTGAAACACAACTTTGACTGTTAACTTCTATTGTAATATATTCATAAAATCTAATAAAATTATAGTATTATGAAAGTACTTCTCAAGACGAATCTACACGTATGATTTTCATGTATCCAATCTTAATATTTAAAAAGATATTGATAGCTAAAGTTTCAAAAGTTTGACTGCACGTATCCCAAAATGACATGTTTCTGTGAACTAAAGGGAGTAAAATACAATTTAACATGAATGTTGTTGTGTTACCTGCATATTGATTCTCTCCACTGGTTTCCTTGCAAATGATTCCTATATTTTTATATGCATGGTATGCCCTCGCATACCGCTCATTAGTTCATTCCTACTCATGCCTTTGTGGACCATTTCAGTATAGGAGATTTGTGAAGTGGATTTGGTGAGCATAATACAGTTGGTTGTTGGCAAACGATTCTATGTTGCAGCTTATAAGGCCCTAAGACATGGCTCTACAAATATAAATGTATTAGTTGTTCTTGGCACCATTGCATCATATGTGTACTGTTTGTGCGCTTCTTTATGGGGCATTCATCGGATTTCATCCTCCAATTTATTTTGAGACAAGCGCAATGATAATTACATTTGTCTTTGTTTGGGAAGTATCTTGAGGTGCTTGCTAAAGGAAAGACATCGATGCTATAAAGAATCTTGTAGAGTGGTCCTGCACATGACCCTTTTACTCGAAAGACAGAGGTATCGATTTGTCTTGGACCACACTTAGCATGCATACAGTAATAGTGATTAGCAGTTTTAGAAAGTTCATATCCAAGATATTTTCATATAGTAGCTTTCTTTCTTTCTTTGTGTTTGTTTTTGTGTGTTTTTTTTTCTTAATCGACCGCTTAGAATTGCAGCCTTGCACACATGCTCTTAAGGTATTTTCTCTGTAGTTGCACACATCAACTCTTAGCATCGCTCTTGTATTCGGAAGGAAAAATGTTGGCGAGAAGGAGATTGATGCATCCTTAATCCAACTTTGGTGATGTCTTAAAAGTCTTTGCTGGTTCAAAGGTTCCTCGCCGATGGTGTCGTCATTTGAGGTACAAGCCATGTTGATGAAAGTATGGTAATCGGTGAATCAGAGTGTGTCTCCAAGGATGTATCCAGTTTAGTAATTGGAGGCACAATGAACTTACATGGCATCCTTCATATACAAGTTTACTAAAGTAGGATCAGAATAATTTTGAGCCGATAATTTCTCCGTTGAGGTCGCCAGATGTCTAAAGCCCCTATTCAGAAGTTTGCTGATTATGTGAGCACATTTGTCTATTTATAATTTTTTCGAGTTATTAAAATTATCTCTGTTCGTATCTTAAATCTGCAAAGCATTGTTTTGGGCAACTTAATTATAATTCTGAACTGATGTACAAAGAGCATGGGCTATTGCAACGCCGGCGGCGAGCTCGCCCATCTCCTGCGTCACTTCATCAAAATTACCTACCTTTGCTATTGTTCTTTAATTACCCACCTTTGCCACTGCTCTTTAATTACCTACCTTTGCCACTTTTAGTGCTCTTTGCAAATAAACTTTTTATCGCAAATTGAGTTTCAACCATTGTACATTCAGATTGAATAGTATTATTTAGATAAGGTTAGTACTTTTTGCAAATAAATTTTTGTCACAAATTGAGTTTTCGTTGCAACGCACGGGCACATGACTAGTGAGATATGATGTACGACATAACAAGGTGGATGTAATTCAAGTAGACAATTAGTTATTCCCAACATATTTAAAACAAGTCATAATTAAATTAACATGCAATACTTTGAAATAACATAATATTTAAAGCATAGATTCAACATGATCAAAACACGACTTGCCTTCGAAAAGCTCTGACTCCTACTCTGCACCTTACTCGGGCGCTGACTCCTCAACTACGAACTCACCGGTCAACTCGACATCTATGCGTAACGAGAGAGAAAGTAATAAATACCCAAAACAGATAGTAAGATCATCTCCAAAAATTAAATAAAATTCACCATTAAATAGAGCATGATTTTACAAAATTTTAAAAACTGGAATCACCTCAATTGAAGCTCGGATGCAAAAGATATAGCCATTCAAAGTTTGAAATAAATGAAAAATCAGAAAATCTAAATTAACCGAATTATTTTTATACTGAAAAATAGCATTTATGAAGTCATGCTGACATCAGCACCGAAAATTATTTTTGGCCGAAATATTTTTCTATGAAAATCAAATTATGACATCACGCTGACGTCAGCGGACACGTGGTAGCTCCACGACCCGACATGTGTCGCGTGTGTATAGACCCAGCTCACGAAACAGAGCAAACGCACGGTGGACTCGGTCCATGGCGCTTCGGACAATGCGCTTACCACACGGCGGCACACGACTGGTCGCGGCACCGGTGTGATATAATCCGCATGGATCCAATTGAACGGCCACAAATCGCAAACACGTGGGGCAATTGCAGTCGCATGATCGTGATCCGATGGTCCCGAGGCAACAACAACAGGGAGGCGACGCGGCAAGATCCAAACCGATCCGATGGATCCAACGGCAGGCGATGGGAAGCGGTAGCGCACACGCGGCGAAATCAGGACCGCACACGGGTGATTGAGCAATTAAGGGAGTTCACGAAGGCGGCAATGGCACAACAGCGCAGCGTGGTGAGGTTCTCACTGGAGGGGAAGACACTAACAACGGCGACGGCGTTCTGGGGCTTCTTCGGCGACACGAGATGGCACGCTCGATGCGTCTTGACGCGGGCGTTCCAAATCCATCCTCAGGCGCGGCGGAGCGGCGGAAAACCGCAGCGGTTTCGACTCTGGACTCTAGCGAGCTCGCACGGGCGGACAAAGGCATCTTGGCAACGCACATTGACCAAAAGATGCGGCGCGGGGTGGGGAATCCAAGGGTGACGGCGGCGCTTTAAATAGCAGCCTCAGCTTTCGTGAATCTCGCGAAGACCGAGGTTTGCTAGGATATGGCGACGGAATCCGGCAGAGATACAGACAACCGACTGCTGCATCACAGGCATCCGCGCAGACTCGATCGGGCGGCATGCAAAGCGTGATGATGCGAGTGACCGGCAACCGTTGGATCAAGATCCGACGGCAGTGGCGCGATGTGGCTAGGGTTTCGCGAGCGGCTGGGCTGCGCGGGCCGACAGCATGAGCGGGCTAGGCTACGGCGCGAGAAAGAATGGGCTGGACCGGAGAGATTTGGTCTAAACACTATTCACCAAATTTTAATACATTTTTAAATTAAAATAATTCAGATAAATAGCTTAAGTCAAATAAAATAGCAAAAATACCAGAAAAAATCTAGAAAAATTCCAAAAGATATTTTAAGATATTTAGAACCCAAATAAAATATTTCCAATAAAAGATCACTAATACTTTTCACAAAATAAATAAAAGATTGCAGAAAGCCTAATTCAGAAAATTCAAAATAAATTAAATAAAATCTCAAAAAATTCAAATAAAAGGTAAAAGCACAATAAATCCAATAAAAGCAAACTTTGAGATGTTACATCTATACTGGTGAGCTAGGGTACTGTCGTAGCTCATCTACTATGGTGGGTGCGGTTCCAACAACCTGCGCGGTAGAAGAGCGTGGTAAGTAACATGTGTCACCTGTTGATACTTCTTCGATCAAGAAAGGAACTAGATTTGCAATTTTATTAGGGAAGGGGGCAAAAGTTTAAGTGTGCAAGGGGGCCAAATAGGGCAAAGTGAAAAATTGTGCAAAGGACCAAATAGAGCAAGAGCGAGCGTAACAATGGTCGTTGCAGAGAACCTTGACAGAGCATGTAGAAGGCGTTTTGGTGCCATACCGAGTTGGGTCGTGCCGACATGATGAGCCGCAGGCCACGAGCCGTGCCTTACTGGCACAACTGTCCACCGGCGAAGCCCAGACACGATCGAACGACAGTAAGGCCTCCTTCGTGCCATGATGGCACGAGCATGGCACATCGACAAGCCATGGGCAGCGACGGATAGCATCAGTGGAGGCAATGACGTGGATGTGGAAGAGGAACACAGTATCAGTAGTGGTGAACAGCGTCGATGGAGATGGCGACATGGGTACGGATGAGAGGTTGACGGTGCTAACACGGGAGAGGTAAAGACAGCAACACAACTGTGAAAGAGGGACACAGCATAAACAGCGGCGGACGACGTCTATGGAGACAGGCAGACAGCAGCGTGGACACGAAAGAGGGGTTGGCAGCGCTGGCGCGGGTGAGATGAAGAGGAGAAAGAGAAAGGGGGAGAAGGAAGAAAATGAGGAAGGTATATGAGCTAAGCTTGGAGAGTAAGTATGGGTCGAAGGTATAGCGTTGGTTATTATGTTTAATGGGCGCTTATACGTGAAATGGGCTTTTTCGTGCCGAGATGACCAAAGCACGTCCCGAGCTACCATGTTATTCCACTCATCGGATCTTATTTTCAAGTTAGCATACTCCACAGTATCATACTACCCATCTAGCCCGCTAGATTCAATGTCAGGCCATGCCGGCCCTTTATGGGCACGGCCCAATTACCATGGCCCTCCACACTGCCTCCGCTGTCAGCGCTCCCGTGAACAAGACCTCGTGAGCTTCTCGGCTTCTCCGATTCCATTCCCACTCCGGCGCCACCGCTCGCTCCCCCAAAACCACCGCCTCCTCCAGTCATCTCCACCAGAATGCCGCTGCTCCTCCGCCGTATCTCCGGCTGTCTCCGCCCTATGTCTGTTCTGATCCACCGAATCTCGACGAAGAACGAATCCGCGCGGCAAGTTTTCCCTCTCGCTCGCCCCGCCCCCGTGCGCTTCCTGCGTCTCCATGACAGCGAACTACTTCAGGCTCGACGCCGGCCCCCGCGCCGACGGATGCATGGAAGTACACGGTAGCGGCATCCTCACGGCCTCACCGCGAGCGGCGACGGCCCCCTCCTTCTCAACTCCCGGACTTCGACGGCCCTGGCCGGCCACCACCTCAGCCTCCTCACCCAAGCCGACAGCGGGCAGGGAACGCCCAAGAGGTGTGCTGCGGCGCAGCTCGACGGGGACGACGGCGAGCGGCGCCTCGTATTTCTCCGGTTCGCCTCGGAGACGGGTATGGGACAAGCTTGTCTCGCCGTCCCTGCTGCCGCTTGGGCGGCGGATGCACATGAACCACGAGGTGGTGGCTGGCTGTGGTGGGTGGACGTCTCATGATAAAAGAATAAAAACAATATCAAGCTTAGTTGGAAGTATACCAATCTTAATATTGTTAAGGAAACTGTGGAAGAACATGAAATGCAACGGTGACGGGTGCAAAGAACTTAGATTTTGGTTCGTCGCATTGTCGCCGCTCACGTGCGTAACAATATGAGCCATGAAGAGCCTGTTTGTTTAAGCTTTGAATTCTTTAAAAGTTGATTTTAAATTATAATTGTAGAAAATCTGATTCTTCAAAACTGAAATGAAAAGTATATATGAAGTGAATTGTGAATTCTATTGTATATAAGTGGGTTGAATTGTGAGAATCGGGTTGTTTGTTTTTTAGAGCCTGTTTGGTAAGGCTCCAGATCCAGCTTCTCTAGATACAGATCTAGTTTTCTGAAGGATCTACTTCACTGAGAAGCTGAATCAGTCTGACAAAAGCGTTTGGCTGGGAGGTTAGCTCGAGAGATCTTGAAGGGAGGAATGAAGGCAAATAGACCATACTACCCTTGGTTGTAACTCTTCATTTTTTCTTTATTTATGTTTATTTCTATTTTTGTACTAATTTATGTCTATTGTATTTTTAAATTTTGCAATAATATAGCAAATTTCCAATAACACATATTTTAAATATAACTGAGAAGCTTGTTCTCTCCGATTGAAAGTTGATGCAAGTGCTTGCAACGTGCATGCAAAATTAGCATCATGGCCAAGAAGCTCAACAGGAGGAGATAGAATTAGCAGAGGCCAAAAGGGTTGACACAAAAATGGTCTCGATAAATACATTACGAAATATTTACCATCCAGTTCAAGAGGAAGCACTTGAAGGTTTTTGTTTAAGAACATAAAAAAAACTAATCGAGACTGGTTGGTAATTCTGGCATGGATTAACCATGAGCGCTAACAAAAGACGAGAAAATGTCACAAGTAATATCTCAATCATCCTGCAATTGCCTGTGCAAGCACATCACGAAATGCATCCATAGATGTATCACTCCCATTCGATGTTGACGCATCCGATGCATCTTGAGAAATGACATATCTTTTATATCTTGATGGTATTGTAGGCACGTAGTTTGGATCTGATCAAACCTTTGAAAATCCTCATCGGCGATCATGGTCACGTATGAAGTTGTGCGATCCTATAGTTATGCTACAATCATCTTTTGCTTTGACGTTGGATAGCTTGGCATCTTTAAAAGAATTCTCCATTTCATCTTCCATACACCAAAGCATCTCTCAATAATATTGCATAAACTAGAGTGCAATTGGTTGAATTTCTCTTTATTACCACTTGGTGCAAACCCTCTTCGAAACTCTGGCACATGGTACCTTTGGCCCTTGTATGGTGCTAAGTACTCTGGACGGTTAGGATAACCAGCATCCACAAGATAATACTTACCTAAAACATGCAATGTACATGTTATTTAAGTACTCAATGTATAGAAAATACAAAGAAAATAAGCAAGTACAACTTACCTTGAGGGGGGTGTGGAAAGGTATCTCTATCAGCTTCCAATGCATGATATAGGACACTTGTGTCATGCATTGATCCTGGCTGCCCAATAGATGCATATGTGAATCTCATATCATGATCACACACTGCCATGACATTTTGAGTTGTAGACCCTGATCTACCGATATATTTAACTTGTTCTTCTGCGGGAACAACTGCCAGAATATGAGTTTCATCAATAGCCCCGACACAATCTTTAAAATGGGGCCACATACGACGATCATTTCTAATTCTGCTATGGACTGTAGTGAAGTTAGGGTCTTTCGGCTTCACAAGGTCAGCGGACATCCTAACCACACACTGTAAAACCTCATCAAACTTCCTGCTAATTGTCTCACCAGAATGCTTGAACCGGTTTTGCACATTTCGATTAGATTCACATCCCCCACAAATGTATAAGAACATAGACAATAACTCCATTGAATGCATATATGTAGTTGATTTTAAGCCATAAGTACTAACCAAAAGATCGTGTAGACTCTGAAAGATTATAGAATTCATACGAAGCATACGATGACATTTACCTGGAGTAGTCAAAGTTTCCCTCACCCAACCCATTCCACTGAGACATGAAGTCCTACGCTCATTCTTGTCCAAGTAGGTTGAGTGATACTTATCCACAATATTTGCAGCCACAAGAAGGTTGGTTGAAATCTGATAATATAGGCACATCATGTGCAAATCATACTCATATTCATCATTAGAAGAATCAGTCCCTTCATTCTCACTTTCACATGAGGACATCTGTACATAACAACAAACAACACATAAATAAAGTACATGCCAGTTAAACATTACATAAATAGAGAGTAACGTAGACCGGTTTAAACATTACATAAATAGAGTACAAACCAAATAAATTGTTCTCACATAAAGTAGTACGACCCAGTTCAAACATTACACAAATAGAATACAAGCCAGATAAATTGTTCTCAAATAAAGTAGTACGACCCAATTTAAACATTACATCAAAAGAATACGAAAGAGGAGATAAATTGCTCTCAAGTAAAGCAGAAGCCACGTTCATCTACTTGCCATACTTGACTTCATACTTCCTTTTAAGCCATTCAAAACGTGCTAAAGGACTGCGCAATGAAGTCATAAACATCTCTCTTTGTTCCTTCTTAACAAAAATTTCAGTCGCAATGAAGTGCTCATTACTCCCTTCAATAGCTCCACACTCATCTACCAAGTCCATGACTTCTTTGATAGTATAGCCCGATGATTCTTCTCTCTTTCTTGCAAATGATTCAAGTGATGAAAATGACTTTTCGCTCATCTCAACAACACGTTTAATTTCTTCTTGCATCACCGAAGACCCACTCTTAGCCTTTTTCAACTTATTATTTTTAGGACAACGAGCTCTCTTTCCTTTCCTATTGCTCACTGGTGACTCATCCTCCTCTTCATTTTCTACTTCATGCTCATCGACGTCAAAGGTAGGAGATGGGTGCGAACTGCTCTCAGGAATGGTACCCATAGAAAGAGACCAATGGTCGCACCGCTATTGCGAATATCTTCAAACATTCTAGACAACAATAGCTCATTTTGCAGTCCAGCCTTTTGAAACTTGCCACAGCCAGGCAATTCCTATAAAACATCACATATTAGAACATGTCAACAATATACGTGGGTGTACTACAATGCAAATTCCTATATTGAGATCTTATAATTTCTATGAAAAATCTGCAAACATGTCAACAACACCCGTGTACACACACATTATCAAGATGACAAGTTACAAAGCTAGATCTTTTACCGATTGCTCTTATCTAGGATGAACTACACCAAATTGGGGATTAGGGTTTACCTTTGCAGGCGCGAGGTCCAACCGCCGCACTAGAGGCCCCGGCCGCTTGAGTCCTAAATCACGAGTCGCCGAGCCTCTGAAACAAAGAAGTTGCCAACGCATGCCGTTGAAGACCGCGAGTCGGCCAGCGGAGACCGCGGATGCCGCCACTGGGAACGCGGAGGCCGGCGCCACCGCTTAGGAACGCGGAGGCCGACGCTGCCGCCGCCTGGACACCGCTTCGATTCGCCTCCCAGGCGTCACCCTGATTCGCCGAGTCGCCCGAGCGGATAAGAACGAGGAGATGCGAATGAATTGGCTGGGCTCGGGGTGTGCGTTAGCGAGGGGTAATTGAGTGGCAAATGTGGGTAAATACCTGGAACTTCGGAGGGTATTTTTCTCTAGTGCGCAGGCGGAGCCGGTGGATCACCAAAAAGGCAGCTCTGCAGCTCCGTGGATTCCCCGTTCATTTGTAGCTCCGCTCCTTGCCCCGATCCACGGAGCAGTTTTCTGAATTTACACCGTTTGGTTTGGCTTCTGCTTCTCTGGATAAAAATCTAGGAGTTGGAGCTGTATCAAACAGGCTCTTATTCTGTTTTTGAGACCAAAATCCAGAATCAAAAGTTAAAGCCCTTATTTAGCTTTTGATTCTAGATTCTAACTCCAAAAGTAGAATAAAAAACAAATAGCCCGATTCTAGAATCCGATTCTTACAATCTTTCCCATCCATATACACTGAAATCCACAATTCACTTCATATGTACTTTTGGATTCCAACTTTTGAAAAATCATCTTCTCTACAATCACAATCCAAAATCAACTTTTAAAAAGTCTAAAGCAAAAAACAGAGAGACTCTTAATGGAGGGATGTCCGGAGTTGAGTTGCATCGGTCCTGATCCATAGCAAGGATGTGGTTGTCACAGCGGTTAGGGGAAATGAAGGCTGATGTCGAGCAGACACAACACTAGACAAAATTGCAAACCATTCAAATTACAGAGGTGCAAAAGAATAGCCTCGTCCTGCAAGCAGATCTGACATCCAACAGCAAACTTCAAATGCACAGTATCTCAGATAACTAAATTGAGAAAGGTGATTCAGGGCAGGTGCACCAGAGATATGGATATTCGCTCAAGGCTCAACAAAGCTTAAGAGGTACCAGATACTAAACATGTTTCTTCCGCTTAACACGGCTCCACAAGATACTCGAGATGTTTTTGCGCTAGTTATGAGGTTCTGCTCAACATTAAAGCTAGCCCACTGAACACTGAAACTGCAACATGCTGACACAAAACCACCCCAAACTTAGATGATGCCAATTTTGTTGGCCACATCAAGAGCATCGTAGTCCGGTGTTAGCTTCACATAGGCCTTCTTCTTTCCGTCAGGCCTGCAAAGCAGAAAATCGTTCATTTCACCAAACAAGACACGCCATATTCAATCATGAACAAAAGAAGAGTTAAGTGAGATAATTACCTGATCAGTGTGTTGACTTTCTTTGCCTGGATATCATACATCTTCTTGACAGCTGATTTTATCATCTTCTTGTCTGCCTTGAGGTCGACGATGAAGACAAGGGTGTTGTTATCTTCAATCTTCTTCATCGCAGATTCAGTTGTAAGGGGGTACTTGAGGATTTGGTACTGATCAAGCTTGTTCCTCCCAGGTGCACTGATTCTTGGGTACTTGGGGTCCCTGGCCTTCTTGAGAGTCTTTGGTCGGTGAAACGTCACAGATGTGCGTATCTTCTTGGACTTCCTCTTAGTCGTGCCAAACTTAACTGCCTTGGCAACCTTCAAGGCTTGAGTCTTGCCATCAGCCTTCTTGGGGGCGGCTAATCAATTTAAATTACGGAAGAAAAGATGTCTGTTAGTTGAGAATATAGCACAGGCATCTCATGGTAACAATGTTGTTATACATAGCTAGCAGCATACAACAGTATAGTGTACCAGCTTTCATTCAGTGACACAACAATAGCACCAGAAGAATGCAAGATAATACTGAACCAATTTATATGGTACAAAACTCATGTTGCTACCAGGGCTCTAGTGAAAAACAGTTAATATAACATATTCCAGGTAAAGTTTTGTAATCAGAAAGAGCGCATCATATTAAAAAAAAACAATGAAGTTCAGAGAACAAAAGGATCAAAAGAATGTGCATACCTTTAGGCGCCATTGAAGCTACTCAAAGGGACAACCTATGAACTGCATGAAAGAGGGGAGACAAAGGAGAAATTTAGAAAAATAAAACAATCAACAGAGTAAAACACTAAATTACTACTATGTGGGCGCTTAAGACATCGGAGCTAGTCTAATGAGAATTCGACAACACCGGACCACAGAAACAGAAAACTGCTGCAACAAAGATTGGAGAAACACAGAAACATTAGTAGAGATTAACACATGCTTACTCTGAGCTAAAGATGGTGCATCTTCCATTGTTCATAACTTGAGCCTTAGGCTAAACTTGCAGCTAATGATCTGGTACAAGGACCTAAACATCAACTCTACACATCCTCTCTCATCCAATGTACAGACAACTTAAGATCTACCCCGGAATAGGCTGTCCTCAGCTATGACAGACCAAAAGGCCGGCCTAAACCCCAATCGAACCAATCAACCAACCAGCCATTAGCATGAGATCGACGCCAAAATGGGATTTGGTGCCAATAAAAAAAATCCACCACAGAACTAGCGATTCATCCGTGGAGCAACGAATCGAGCTGTTCACGAGAAGATTAGAGCAAGAAGAGGCGGTCTGGGTTTACCTTTACTTCCGCGCAGATGGCGAGCGAAGCCGTGCGGACGCGAGAAACCCTAGCGGCTGCGGCTTATAGGGAAGGGCGTTTCGTCCCGTCACTCCCGTGCTAGCTCGCCAGTGCGAAGGTGGGCCGGGCCAGCCGACCCATGAAAGGCCTACATGCTTCTTGGGCTTGGCTTGAATGGTGCAGGGAGATCTCGGAAGAAGAGATTCCTTTTTCCGGCTTTTGGATCTGTAATTTCGGGTTTTCACGTTTAGCTGGCCCATATAAGGCAATGTTTGTTTCAGCCGGATAACGTCATCTGGCCCAACCGCAACCGGAGCGTGTGCGTGATTTTGTTTTCCTTTTTGTTGTATGTGACAACGTTGCTACTCCTCGTCACACCATGCGGCATACAAGGCAATGTTTTGTTTTTTTTAAGAGCACGCACAAGCTTTGCGTGTAATCTATTATATTATTAAAGTAAAAGCAAAACAAGCTATCACGTTCGATTTTAAAGCTAAAAATTCTCATATTAATCAGAGAAAAAAGAGAATATAGGAAATCACTGCAGTTAGTGAAGAAGCCACATCATTGAGCTGGCCAATATGAATAAAAGAAGCGACCGATATGGGACAAGCGAAAAATTAGCATGTATAATATCGTGCATTTGTATATACATACATGCATTCGTACGAACAGAAACAAAGAAGCAAATAGCTTGGAGTAGAGATGACCCCACCACAAGGAATAGGATTGGGGTCACTGGAGAGAGTGTGAAAGGTGTCTCTGGCAGGGATAGATGATGGTTGCACAAGCATGTATGTTGATGTCGCAATAGTCAACATTAAGTAATTCGAGAAAGTAGATAGACTTTGATTAGTGAAGAAGCCACATCATTGTGGTAAAAGAAAATATAGCGAAAAATTAGCGTTGGAAAGAGTCCACGAACGAAACAAAAAGCAAATAAGTAGAGATGACCCACCACAAGGAGGATTGGGGTCTGGAGAGAGTGTGAAATCGAGGATAGATGATGGTTGCACAAGCATGTATGTTGATGTCGCAATAGTCAACATTAAGTAATAATTCGAGAAAAGTAGAAGATTAGAAGACAGCTCTGTGGTAAAATAGTACGTTGGAAAGAGTAGCAATTGAGAGGGATCATCAAGAATTAGACTTGTTTTGAAGGTTGAAGTAGAAAAGTTGTAGAGTGATCACTGTTCAGTGGGGCAGACATATATGAGACGGATAAATTCAAAGTAGGTTGCCTGTGTTACATTGGTATATAAGTGAGTAATGTACTCTAATACTATGTAAAATAATCAATATATTGCTTAAGATTAAATAAAAGTACACGTGCTGCATACATTTTGAAAAAAGAGGTACTAATAGAGAAAGAATAGGGGTATGCATGTACAGTTATATGTATGATGAAAAGTTTCTACATTTCTAAGACCATCGTCAACTTGTAATGCTAAATAATTTTTTCACCAAAGTTCATACTTCAATTATATTAATTGTATTTTTTAAAAATTTCTATTGTCATTTCTAATGTTTATGTCTTAGGAATCTAAATAGTCTACAAGATACGTTAATATATTCACAACCATACAAGTTATATCATTTGATACTACAAACTTTAAAAGAAATTTAGACATACAAATACATAAGCTATCATGCTAGTTCATTAAAAAGAAGAATCTAAAAAGATTTTATATATTCTCTCTCAATAGTATTAAGTTCTATAAACTTTTAAATAAACAACAAATCATACAACAACGACGTGATACCTTAAAAATCCGCCTTAAACAAAATATCAAACATCCCGGCGCACCCGCCCCACGTGTTCTCTTTCCAGAACACAACAGTACGTCGACTCCAAGACGTGGCAAAGCATAAACAAAACGCTTAAACTAAAGCACCTACATGCACGTGTCGTCGAGCTCGAGCGGCACGGTTTGGAGGGGGCGCGGCGGACAAGGACACGAAGCGCGAACCGATGGGTTAGGGCTTACGGGATACGGAATGGGAATTCGCTGGCCACACGTTTCGTCTTTAGAGACGGATCGCGAGAGAACTTAGGATCAGAAGCAAATCGATAGGATCCGTCGACGGGCCCACGCAGACGGCATCCGTCTCTCTTACTCCATCGTTTTTCCTTGGCGCTGGCGTGCGATGCCGTCCAACCGAATATATATACCTTTGCGCCGAGCGAATCAGGGAAAAAAAATGGGGAAAAAGCCGCTGCCCATCCGGGTATGTAGCTGGGTTCTAAGATGTTTTCAACGTGACCTTTGGTCACCGACCAATGTGTGCCTCTCTCTACCAACCTCGCAAAATGCAAAGGCAGGACCGCAGGAGGCGTCTCAGAAGTGGGCAGCTTCGGTGCCGCACTACGTACAGTAGGAGTGATTGGATAGCTGAAAGGGCACTGGTAATGAGCTTGTGATCCAAAGCACTTAGATCTTTTCTATTTAGGTTTAGACTTTTAGTTTATAACTTAAAGTTAGTTTTTGGTAAAGCTATTAGATTTTATACGTTGCAGAGATGAGTAATTTTATCCTAACTTTAGTTGCGTATCTCCAATAATTTTTGGCTTTTAGTTATACCCAAAGGAATTGTTTCAGTCTCTGATGTTACTGGTGGTATGTGCCCGGTGCATTTCAATTCTATTAATGGTCTCCGTCGTAGTTTACGATGTAATGTTTAAGCTGCTGACGGTACCTCTATGACAGATGGTGATTCTCTAAGCAAAGCCATGCGACGAATTGCAGTGAGGAATCTGGATGCCGATTCAGGACTCAAGACGGTGGTTCCCTCATTTGAGAAACCTATTTCGCCTTCGACTCCTTTACCTCACAACACTGGTACGACTCCATGTTTAAATCCTCTTTTTTTGCTGCAATGTCTGATGAGATTTGTGTAGCAAACCTTGATAGCATTGGCTTTAAGTTGAAAAAGAGTAGTATTGGGCCTATTGTATCGATTAAAGCTTTAAAAGGATGGAAGTAGATAGGTTAAAACTAAACCAATCCGATAGACAAAAGGGTGCTAAAAGAGGCTTGTTGTTAAAGCGTAGGGAGGTTAATCCCTTTGAATCAAGTGATGACGAAGTTGCTAAGGATGACAGTGATTTTCTCGTGCACTTGATCAAGGATGTGTCAGAAGTGGACCTAGAGACGGAGGATCTAGACATGAGGATATGTGATCTAATGGCCTCTCTCGTAAGTCTCGTAGGAACCGTAAATCAAAAGATCAAAAAAGGTCACTATGAAAGGTTTTTTTTGAATAGCAGAGGTCTTTCAGACTTGGCTAAATTTCGGTATATTTCAGATGTTGTTAAAGACAACAATATGGATTTCATTGCTGTAATGGAAACAGGAAAGCAAGATATGTCAAAATCGAATCTTGCACGTCTTTCTGGCGGTGCGGATTTCGTTTGGCACTGTCTTCCCCCTAGAGGTAGATCAGGTGGGATTCTTTTAGGTATTAACATGGCTTCTTTGGTTCTATTTTTGATTGTGGAAGGTGAATTTTTCATCAAATTCCATCTCAGCAATAAGGCAGATAAATTTAAATGGATCCTAATGGCAGTATATGGTCCAGTTCAGGACGACTTTAAAGCAGCGTTTCTAGCTGAACTAGTTCGAACTTGCCAACACAATCATTTACCGACCATTATTGGGGGAGATTTTAATATTATGAGAAAAAGCACGGAAAAGAATAACAACAGATTCAGTGCTCGCTGGCCTTTCTTATTCAATGTTGTAATTGACAGTTTTGATTTGAGAGAGATTGAACTCACTGGTCGTCAGTTTACCTGGGCGAACTCTTTGCCCAGTCCAACCTATGAGAAGTTAGATAGGGTTCTTATGACTACCGAGTGGGAGTTTAAATTCCCACTTGTTTCTGTTCAGGCTTTGGATAGAGACATGTCGGATCATACCCCCCTTCTGTTAGATACCGGATGTCCAGCTTTCTCTGGGATAGCTAAACAATTCAGATTTGAATTTAGTTGGTTTACCCGAGAAGATCTCCATGACAAGGTGGTGGAAATATGGAATAAACCTGTGAGAGGGAAGAATTCTGTCCAACGATGGAATCGTAAAATGGGGGTTTTGCATAGTTTTCTTCGGGGATGGGCACTACATAACAACGGTGTTTATAAGCAAAAGAAAAGTGAGCTCTAAGCAACAATCAATGAGCTGGATATTGCCGCGGAGGTCAGGCTCGGGATAACCTGGTCAATCTTCTCAGAGAGGAAGAAATTAAATATTATCAGCGGGCTAAAGTCAATGATGTCCTCTTAGGTGATAATAACACTAGATACTTTCAAATGGTTGCTAATGGCAAACATAGAAAGAAACGAATCTATTCTCTGGACCATGGGGACAGTAAGATTAAGGGACAGGCTAATCTTAAAAACTTCATAACTAAGTTTTACAAAAAGCTTTTTGGGAAACCGGAGGAAAGCCTGTTATATCTCGATGAGGAAGATAACCAAGATATATTGCAAGTCTTCCAGGAGGAAAACACTCTTCATGCTCGATCGCCATCGAGAAAGAAGTTAGAATCTTTGTTTTCCAAATGGACCATAATAAAGTTCCTGGCCCAGATGGTTTCCCTGCAGAGTTTTATCAGAAGTTCTAGGATATTATCAAAGGGGATCTTTTGCTTATGTTCCATAAAAGTGAGTTAATCTGCTTTGGTGATGCTTAAGATTCCTTAGAACAGTTTTTGGATCTGTTTGGATGCAAACAAGGGGACCTCCCTCTGAAGTATTTAGGAATTCCTATCCACTTTAAGAAATTGCGTAATTCTGATTGGAAAAAGGTAGAAGAGCGATTCAAAAAGAGACTCAACAGTTGGAAGGGGAAATACCTTTCAGGAGGTAGATTAACACTTATTAATTCAGTATTAAGTAGCCTTCCACTGTATATGATGTCCTTCTTCGCGATTTCTAAAGGTGTTATCAAAAAACTTGATTATTTCCGCTCTCGTTTCTTCCTTCTGGCAAGGTGATGAGGGCAAAAGAAAATATCGTTTTGCCAAATGGAGTATCTTATGCCAACCCAAAGATCAAGGGGGCCTTGGGATTCATGATTTAAAGGTTAAGAACATCGCTCTTCTGAGTAAATGGTTGTTTAAGTTTTTAACTTCGGATGGTACTTGGCAGCAGCTTCTTAGAAATAAGTACCTTGTATCTAAACCGTTAGTACAAGTTGAGTGAAACCAAGAGACTCGCATTTCTGGTCCAGTTTGATGTAGGTAAAACGAGATTTCCTTCGTTTTGGTACCTTCAAAATCAATAATGGATCACAGGTGAGATTCTAGGAAGATATCTGGCTTGGAAGCTGCTCTTTAAAAGATCAATATCCTGGGTTATATAGCATCACAAGGAGGAAGTACATAACTATTGCAGATGTTTTCTCGGCTCCTCAACTAAACATATCCTAGAGACGGTCATTGATTGGATCTAAGTTAGTGGCGTGGAATGCTTTGCTTTCCCGCATCGCCAATTTACATCTATCACAGGAGGATGACGAATTTCGTTGGAATTTGTCCCAATCTGGACAATTTTAGTAAAGTCTCATTACCTGGCGATGATTAAATGTGATGTTCCTAATTTTAACAAGCGCTTATAGAAGTTGAAAGTTCCAATAAAAATCAAAATGTTTTTGTGGTACCTTAGAAGGAGGGTCATTTTGACCAAGGACAATCTAGCCAAACGTAATTGGCAGGGTAGTAAAATATGTTGCTTTTGTCACGAAATGGAGACAATTAGACATTTGTTCTTTCACTGTCGCTTTGCACGTATGGTCTCGGGTTCCCTGCATCTAGCTTTGGCATTGTTCGTCCTTTAAGTGTTTCTAATATGTTTGGAGGTTGGCTTGTTTGTTTTGAAAAGGATCTTAAAAATATTGCTTTACTAGGAGCTGCTACCATTTGTTAGTCTCTTTGGTTAAGCAGGAATTATATAGTTTTTGAAAGAAAATCATACTCATCCCCCTTGCAAGTTATCTATGCTACTACCCACTAGCTGCGTACTTGGGTTGTACTTCAGAAGCCGGAATTACGAACTATTATGGTGGCGGTTACGCAACGGTTGGTGCAGGTGGCCTTGAATTTCTATTCCCAGGTGCATGGATGGTGGTCTAGTCTTCGGATTGCTAGTCACTAAAGTGTGCGTGTTATTTCTTTTTTTCTCTTTTTTCTAAGGGTCGTGTGCTTCTTGATAAGCAGAGGTCGAGAGAAATTTCAAGGATTTGTATTATCTTGATGTAATATCCTTGAAATTAATAAAATCTTCCTTCATAAAAAAAATACGGAAACTTATGTTTTTTAAAAAAGTCTAGATAAAAAGCTATCTATTTATTCAGACTTTAATTTTTTAGCTTTTAAGCCAATAAAAAGACTAGACAAATAGAGCCTTAACGTGAAATCATCACTTTTTAGCTAATAATATTTTTTTGGCAAGTCTGGTCTCTTTTAAATGTAATTGCAAAAAATACCCTATCCGCAATCTCGCTAAGCACCGAAATGTAATAGTGTCACTTTCTGCGTCTCCGCACCACAGGAACACTTACTGTACGTGTCACATTTCGATGTTTTTATGGTTAAAAATAGAGCTATTTTTATAATTGTATTTGTAAAGAGACTAATTTTATAAAAAAAATATACACAGAACTCGAAAAAGTAACGATTGTCTTCGTGGAAATGATGGTTCAGTTTAGGCGAAAAAAAGGATGTCGATCAGATGTTTAGGTAAACAGCGACCATACCAAAAGGCTGTTTCAACTCCGCTTTGGATCCTTGCTGACTAGGAGGGGATCGATCTCCAGTTCTCCGCACTTTCGCCGTAACGAGCATCGCATGTTGTATCCTTTTGGCCTGAAATTTTTTGTTTCTCCGGCGAGTTCTGAGACTTTGAGAAGGTCCGGCGTTTTAGAGTTCAACGCTTTTCTACCACCCTGACATCTTTTTTTTCTTTTTCTGGTAAATCTAATCTCCGTTCAAACGTAATTATAAAAATATCTTTCATCGTATAAGCGTTAGCAGGTGATACATCACTAATACATGTACCGTGTCAAGTCTTACTAAGTTAGAGTAGCACAGAAGAAACGTATCATGCTCAGACACCACGGTAGAACGTCAGACACCACGGTAGAGCCTACTACCGTACCTACCTGCTGCCTGTCTTATCGAGTCCCTATCTTGTGACACCTATGTTGTGGTCTCACTGATGTGCCTATGCAGCTCAACATTGGCTAACTGTGGTTTCGCGTTTCTATTATAATATATATGTACGATAAATAACACGTATCACTTATTCGTGTTTTCTTAAGTAAGGGAACACTATTTTTATAATTTGATTCATTTGGTATAGATTTTTCTAAAAATATAGTTTCTAGGGGCTTAAAAAAAACGTTGGCTTCGGCGTTTTGGGCATGAATATGCGTTTCTTCAATTCGAGCGTCAGTCTTGTTGCTTTGCTTTTGATGCGTTCGTACGGTAGTGTACTACTACCTGACGTGTCAACAGTCCGACGGGCCCACCTCCACAGTGGTCAGGATCCTCTGCGGTCTCCAGGCCGTGGGACACCCGTGGTAGGAGTGCCGGGACCCTGATACAGTTCGCCTTTGGTCTTCGGTCTTCCCTCACCGGGAGGATCCTCTGAGGCTCGCCAGAACAGGGCAAAAAAGACCTGACATGGTCCAATGATCACCATGAGCAAATGAACTAGTTTTTACATGACAGATAAAGTTTTACATGACATCTGTATGATTGTTCTCATGATATCATTGTTCCAAGCCTCATCTCGTATCATTGTTCCGTGCTTCTAGAGTAAGTAGTAACAGTTAATTCTGACATGGCAATAGAAGCTCTAATCTAAACTTAAAATAGCGTATGACCTGACGTATGCATTTGCGAGCTGGGAGGGCCGCCTCATGCATGTTTCGTGCGGACAGAGGATTTGTTAGGATGCTGTTATACAATACTACTAGTTCGTCACTGGTTGACATAATTAACTAGTAGGAGTTTAGGACGTTCTTGAAGGGTAGTTTAGTTAAGTTGATACGACTGATTAAATGCGAGTACATGTCTTACCATATGGCAATGTTATGGAAACTCCTCTAGACGCCTCATGGTTGATTGCTCTATAGTAAAGACGGGTTGCTTGCACTTGTTGTGTCTTGTAATATAAGTTTAGTGTGCATACCTAACGAGCATATTATTTAAGTAATATTTAATGAAATTATATCATAATTACTCCTATTAGATAGGGATATTATTGTTCTTTCTATATCTAATATTATTGTTCTTTCTATGAAACACAAATATGATATAATTTTATTAAATACTACTTAAATAATGTATCTCTTAGTTATATATGTTGGATTTATATTGCGGGATGGAGATAGTATCTAAACATGTCGACTAGATCAGCAAAATATAGTAAAAGGATTGTGAGATTTGAACCCTAGCCTAGGCTAGAATAAACTACGCACAAGCACAATCACTTATTTCCTAGTTAGACCAAACAGTGTAACCTCCTATTTTTGGACCAGGAGCCTTTTAGATAATTACTAGGAATCGGATGTTTGGTGGGAAGCTTCTATCGTATACATTAGTGCAACATCGTTACATAATGCATGTAACAATTATAATTAATATGTGCAACAAAATACTCCCGATTGTAATAGAGTGTACAACGAAATGCAACAAAAAACACTCAAGCGTTCTCTCATGCAACAATTGAGATAGCTTATAAAACATTCTTATTTTGATTGTGCAATGATTGTTGCGATATTAAAAAAAGGAAAAACAATCTCAACAAAAAAGTTAGTACATCCAAAAACAACTACACCATTTAGATAAGGAGGACGCAACATTTTAGATTGTGAAGTGCAGCATCTCAAGAATCTCTACTAAAAAATATAATTCTAACGTCTTAAATCACCTATCGTAACAAAAATCTTGTAGATGCAACAAACACTATGCTCATTGGTTTTTTTTGCCTTGATGGTGGCAAAAGAGGAGGCTAACCCGATCCCTCATCACCCCCTCATCACCCGTCGGCTTCGAATTGCCGAGGATAAAGCTTACTTGGTGCCGTACCACTAGCCCTCCAACATCGTCGACACAAGGAGGAGGACGATGGAGCAACACATGGAGGAGAATAAGAGAGTAACTCTTATGGTTTGCCATATTTGACGAGGACAAACATCATGCCAAGAGCTAGTTGTTAAGGTCACCAGTGTGATTCTTGGCGGCAGTAACCACAGCCGTGGCGTCACTGTCACTTCTTCCTTCGCAACAGTAGATAGAGAAGGAAGTTGTTGCGTCGACGGTGTGTAAGACGCTGGTAGCTTGTAGTGGTGGTGATGGCAGACGCATTGACGAAGAATCGCCCATGGTAGTGGTGAATCTGAGATGTTTAGATAAATGGAGAATTGGATGGGTGGATAGATTAGGGAACAAGGAAATTACTAGAAGGCGCCCATGTGATCGTGTGACTTTGTGAGGAGCGAGGCATCCGATACGTTTCATAAGCTTTTCATGTACTGTAGGATTCAGTTGCAAGTATCCAATGGATTGTACATTTATTAACGATTCCGTTCAATTATATAGCACTGTTATTCTGTTAAACTTGGACGCCTGCAGTGGCCACTGGCCCGTGACTATTATTTTTTGCGAAATACAGTGACGCTGAGTTATGATAGCAATAACAACACCTAAACAATACCGGAATTGCCCTATACTGAGCACCGGGCCCACGTGTACCACTAAGGGGCGGCCAATAGTAAAACCGCCACACAGCCGGCCGCACAATCGGTGGGTAGTGTGTGTGGCCGCCCCACCCCGTTGCGTGCCCCGTTCGCCTTATCCCCTCCCCTGCCCCACCAGACCCATTGCCCTTACCGCCCCGCCGCTCACCACGGCCCAGCGAACGGCTCGTGGGGCCCACGCCCACGGCCCACGCGTCAGCGACACGTGGAGCTCGCCCAGCGCTCCGGCTCTCGCTATAACAGTTTGGTTCCCCCACTTCCATTTCCTCCCTTCACTCCGCTGGTCTCCCACTTTCACTCCCCCGCGAGGTCTCGACAGATATTTATGACCGCTGGTTAATCTCTCGCGGTCGCGTACTTGCAGTGGTGGTGGTGGGATTGAGCCGCGGAGCTAAGCCCTAGCCGTGGCCCGGGGGGTTTGGGTTGGTGGGTGGCTTCCATGGCGGCTTTGCGGTGGGGTGGGTGAGAATTTCGTGCCCGATGACGGTATTGTTTCGATGCTTCTGTGGGACTTTCTGGGCTGTGCCGCGGGGTCGATCGGGACACTGTTCCTTTCACCCAATTTTTGGATTAGCTTTATCCGCTTTTGGGGGGGTGCAATCTATATGTATCCTTGTTTTTTGTTAATCTGAGACGGACTGTTCGGTGAGTTCGTTTTTATCGGCTCTCGGTTCGGTTGGGTTCGGATTGGAGTACGATCATTCTATTATTTCGTTTGGATTTTTTTGCGATTTTTTTTTCGGTGTTGTTACTTGCCTGGGACCTGGGGTTCTGTTGTTTTAGTACTTGTAGGAGTGATGCTTGATCCGTAGCATCTGATTTCTTCTGATAAGATCGGGCACAAATTGTGGCGCTTTTATGATTTTGTTGATATATCTCATCTAGGATATAGTGGGGTACATGGTTAACAATTTTTTTCCAATAAGGTCGTAGTATTTTTAGTATTCTTTTGGTTAATCTAATGATCAAAAGCTAAGACTGCATGATGTCTTCATGTTGCAGAATGGAGTGGAAGATTACTAAGGCTGTCTCGGGCAAATGGTTGATGAGATAGGAACAGTACAGTTGCCAGTTATTCAGAACCAAAATTGTGTATGCACATAAGATTCTTTCGAGTCCGCATAGGAGTGATTAGTTCTGTTCAATACTTCCACCCTGATCATGGGTGGCGTCTGCTCAAGGAAGAGAAGCCAATTGGTGGATGAGGGCGATTCTTTCCAGACATCCACAAGGTTCTCAAAAACCAGCAGCTTGAAATGGCTGTTGCTTACACTGCCCCGCAGCAATTCTGATGCCTCCCGCAAGGGCCAGGGAAAGGGCCCTGGTCGGTGCCCGTCGCTCATGGAGCTTTGTGTGGCCAGAGTTTGCAAGGTAGTTTCGTGGCTACATGTGTTCTCCTTAGCTATGGATTGATGCTTTTTGTTTGACAGCCTGGAATATTTGTAGGATATCAATAAGTACTCTAGTTTCGCGATGCTGCCAAGGGATCTCAGCCAGCAGATTTTCAATGAACTGGTGGAGTCGAACTGTCTCACGGAGGACTCGCTTGAAACTTTTCGGGATTGTGCGCTGCAGGTCAAGTTACTGTTTTCTGTATTTCAGTTACAAGCCTGGTGCAAAGTTCGGGCTTATAGGATACAAAACTTAAAAGGTGGGATTTTATGGAAACAATAAGCTGGTAGTTTTTAGCAAGAAAGTAACAAACGAAACGGGTTCCATCAAACTAAAGATTTATGTAAGAATTAAGGTTCTTAATTGCTGTTTCCTTCTTTGGAAATTGAGTGATTACTTAAGCACATAAAATTGATAACCAGCAGTATTGAGAAGGTGATCTGACATTGAGCCCTCTATTGACAAGGCACATTGTCAAACCTTTCTTGTAGCATGTGTCTATATGATAATATAATGCAGAGCTTTCTTTTTGTGGGGTAACTGATAGTTCATACATTTCACTATCAGGACATTTGTTTGGGGGAGTATCCTGGAGTTAAGGATGCTTGGATGGAAGTAGTGGCTTCTCAAAGGCAGTCATTGTTATCTGTTGACATTTCTTGCTCTGAAGTAACTGATAGTGGGTTAAATCTTCTTAGACATTGCTCAAACATGCAAAGCTTGGCATGTAATTATTGTGATCAAATCTCAGAACACGGCCTAGGAACCTTGTCAGGTCAGTAACATGCTGCATACTGAGTTTCTCTTATCTAAATGACTTTGGGTCATCTTGGAGGGGTTTAAGAATGAGCTTACAGCTATTAACAATGCTGCGAGCCTAGTCCATTAAAGCTGGTTTTGGAATGCTTGTTAGATAAACTCCTTATGTTGAGAAGCCTAACCCTCCCCTGGCTTATGAGCTCATGCAAGCCCAAGCCATTTCAATGTGAAGTTCCTTCTTTCAATAGTTTTCTAACTCTAATAGTCATTTAACTTATCTATTTTGTTCTGATGCATATTCGTGCTTTCTAAATCTGCAGGACTTTCAAACCTGACATCTCTAAGTTTCAAGAGAAGTGATGGTGTTACTGCTGAAGGAATGAGATCATTTGCAAATTTAGTTAATTTGGTAAATCTTGACCTTGAACGATGCCTAAAGATTCATGATGGCCTTGTTCATTTGAAAGGTATGTCTGCCCCTAAACATCACTACACTCTTACTTATATAGGTTTCTAAAATACTAAATTGGATCATCTGGAGTAATGTCCTCCCTTTTGGAATCATAAATGCTATTGAAGTACTGATTTTGGTCTGTCAACTTTGACTACTATTAGAGTTGTTGATAGCTTGGTATATCAGCTGCATTTATCTTTTTTTTTTCAGGCCTGACAAATCTGGAGTCACTGAATATGAGATATTGTACCTGCATTGCAGATTCAGATATCAAGTATTTATCAGGTAGCTGCACATCTATTTGTGTCCTTTGAGATTGCTGTTTCAATATAGTATATGGTGCACTTAGACCCCTTATCCCAATAGAAACTAAGCCAATGTTATTTTGAACAGCCAAAACTATGGAAGTTATACCAGATCTTCCATTCTTGCAAGGCTGACGACTGACAAACACCTTCCTTTTTGCAGATCTCACAAATTTGAAAGAGCTGCAATTGTCATGTTGTAGAATCACAGATTTTGGTGTTTCTTACCTTAGAGGTAAACATAATTATAGGTTTTCCAATTCCTAATTAGAATATGATATTTTCCTTGATGATTTGAAGATCTGTTCTTTTCATTTGGTGTTTTAGGGGTCTACTCATGATCTGTATTCAACTGTTTATGTCTGAGCCAATCTTAAGCTTCTCAGGTTTTCTATTTATCATTTCTTTTCTGTAGGCTTGTCCAACCTTACTCACTTGAACTTGGAGGGCTGCCTAGTGACTTCTGCTTGTTTGGAAGCTATCTCAGGTCTTGCAACTTTTCTTTATAGTTAGTTGTGCGTCTACAAGTCTTGATAGTGTTACACCTCTGTGAAAGGCTCCTTTTTTTTTGTTGCTTGCTTGCTTCATATGCTCACAGACTTCTGCATTGCCTCAGTTGCACCTTATGGAAAGTTAAGGTGTTTCTTTTTTATGGTTTCTATTTTTCTAAAACATTTTGTCAAAATATGTGCCAGAAAAAGTGTTCAGCATGAGGCACTAAGATTATACTCTCGCATGAGGTGTGCTATATGAGACTAACCAAAGAAGTTAATTGAGCATGACTTAAGAAAATTGTATAAAACAATGCTCAGTCATTGGGCATATTTTATCCAAAAAATATTGGGCAAATTCTTAGAGCAAGGTGTTGATCACAGTTCACTGTTATCAGACAACCACTTGTTCGTGAGAAGTTAAACTGTTGCCATATGTTCTCCTTTTTTTGTGATTGATGTTCATATGATATTGCACAACCCTCTTTTTCTTCTCGCTCATTGAAGGTTATTGTTAATGACAATGTATATTCTAGAAAAAGACCTAGTAATGGGAAAAGAGTATTATGTGTATGAGCCTAAAGAAATATGTGTATGAGCCTGAAGAAATATATACTCTAGAGCTTCTCACAAGGTGTCTGATCCTGTGCTGCTTGGAGGGTGATTTGTTGTTCCCTTTGTAGCTGTAGAGGTGGCAAGCAGAGTTATCTATCATATGATGCAGCATAAGCGTGTCTGATTTTCTTCTATTCATTGTATGTGAGACCGCTGATAGTGCAGAGGTAGATGATTTTGTTTAGTATTTAGCTCTTTCAGACAAGGGCTGACCACTATTTGGAGAACAAGAACTGCCCCAAAGACGAGAAAATTGACGTTTTACCACTACTAGGGCAGTTCTGGTTTTCTGGGCAGTATACAAGGAAAAAAAAGGGTCCAGTTTCGTGTTGCAAAGTTCTTTTCTTTTCTTTTTCTTTTTGGTTTTTCAAATTATGATGTTCGGATCATATGCCACAAATATAATAATACCTGTATTCCGCCTAAAATGGAGATCGTGGCTGGTATGGTTAAGAACTTAAGATGGTTTACTCTAAGTAAGCCCTATTTTGGAGAACCAGTCTGGGACCAGTTCCGAGAAACCACTGTTCCCAGTGGTTTTCCAAACCCTGGTCCTGACTTGGTGCTGTTGCAATGACCACTGATTTATACGGGTCATTAAAAGTATTATATTTTCAGTTATGTATGTTCTGCCATGCTTCTTTTGGATTCCAATAGCCATTGCCTTGTTGGTGTTTAATGCATCTCATAAGCAGTATATGGTCCCATCTGGAAGATATCATAACGACACAACCTCATGGATTATTTACTTCCGTAGGATTGGCTTCATTGGTGTTGTTGAATTTGAATCGGTGTGGCCTATACGACGTAGGCTGTGAAAACTTCGAAGGTAAGTATATTGCTGATCACTGGCTATGTCTGGAGTAATGCAGTTTTCACAAGCATAATGTAACATTAGGTGAATGGTGAATGTGAGTTTCGCCATTGAACTGAACCTAGGACTCTCGCTTACATCAAAGCTGGAAGGATGTTTATGAGACTTCTTTTTGTTGATGAAATACTTGGCACTGAAACCTTATGTCCCCCTACTATGCACTGGCAGTTTTAGTAAATGATCGCATAAACTCTTAATTGACAATGCATTTTTGTTTCTGACACAGATAGTATAGAAGTTCTCCCCTGCTTTTCTGCTCAGCAGATGACTGCCTGAATTGTTGAGAAAGTTCTCTTAATATGCTTTGCTTAGTTAACCACTTAATATATACTGTTATGCTAACTATGTTACACCGTTTTTGTGCAAGTGAATGTCAGGCATAGCTGTTATTATATTCACTATAATAGTACTGCTTTGCAGGTCTTAAAAAACTGAAGGTTTTAAACTTGGGGTTTAACAATATCACAGATGCTTGTTTGATGTATCTCAAAGGTAAGACTATGTTTTTGTTTAAAACTTGTATTTAGTTTTTGAAGTTTTGGATGTGTACATAGACAATGGAGGTACCGGAGTCACATATGCATGGTTATCTAAACCTTGCTTGGCTTGATTTTGCACCTCATTAGGTTATCCAATAGTGTTCATTTCTTGTAAGGTCTCAAGTTAATGTGTTTGGAAGTAGATGTGGACTCAGTGCCATTTATGTTGATTATAAAACGGTAAATATGCCTGGTAGCACTTCATAATGTCAACAATAAAAGGGTGAAATTGGCAAATTGGTTGTGGTCTGCATAGCCAAAGTGTTGGGAGGATATTTTCCTTTTAAAGGGGGCCTTAATACTGTTTGGTGTGCTTTCTATGCGCTTCTAAATAAAATGTACATCACTGGCTTAAAAAGAAGATTAAAAAATACAGTATGGGATTCACTGGTACGTTTGTGTACATCAGCTTCTTGTTATAGACCGACAATCCCCCTCCTGTTTTGATGTTTAACTGCTTGTAGAAGTACATGGAAACTAGAACATCATTCTAGTCAACTTCTATGGGGTAAAACTAACTGATGTGCCTTTGTTCCTTCTAGAATTAATCAATTTGGAGTCCTTGAACTTGGATTCATGCAAGGTTGGAGATGAAGGTTTATTACATCTGAAAGGTGAGTTATTTTTTTCAAGGTTTCTTCACTCATCACTTATGTAAGTTCCATTCTGTAATTGTCTCCCTTTTCAGTTTTCACAAGGTGTTTTATCTTGTAATTAGATTGTATTTGTTAAAGTCAAGATATTTGTGATTGCCTATCCCTTTTGATTGCCTCTACATTGGTCCAGAATTAGCATATAGGATACAGTTGTTGACTGCACTTTTACACTATTTAACTACTAAGCTGTTATGCCACTATCTGTTAATAACCGCGCTTTCTATTGCACTTGCAGCTGTTTTAGAACATTATTTGATTGTAATCATGGGTATATTTTGCTGTTCTATGCTTATTACAATGTCCTTATGTAGGCCTTGTGCTATTGAAAAGCTTGGAGCTTTCTGACACCGAAGTTGGAAACAATGGACTCCGGCATCTATCTGGTTTGCCTTGACCTCTTGACATTATTCTTTTTAGTTACTGTTTTTTAGCTGTTAAGTGTGATGACATTCGTATTGTAAAACACTGTACAAAAATTGTACCTGATATGTGATGAAATATGCAAGGTTCTAAAAATCGGTAACCGGTACTCGACCGGTCACCCAACCTAGTAGTGATTATACGGCAGAATCAGCCTATCATGCGGTATAACCAGCCAATTATGCAGATAACCGGCTAACAGGTAGGAGCATCCGTTACTTGGATACAGGCGAGTATACAGCCTAGTAGACTGATTTTTACAACACTGGAAGTATGGCAAGGATTCTGTGCATTAACAGCTTTACGGAAAGCGTCTCTGACAAGTGACAAAATATGATTTATGCTAATTGATTGTTCAATATATGGAAAGTGTATCTGACAACTGACCAAGCATGATTTATGTGAACATTGAAGTTTTATGTGCATCTTGTTATCGATTTATCATGTATTTTCTTATTCTGCTTACTGTATTATATCAAGTAGCACTTCAATGGTTACTGAATAATATGATGTTTTCACACACTAGATGTTTTATTCAAGAGAAGTCAAAGGCTCAAAAATAACTATTTTCGCCATCATGTTCTCGTTATGTCTGCTCTTCTTGAATATTGTATCAAGCAACTTGTCAAGTTGTGCTCTAGTTACAGTAAATGATTTTGTATTGTTTCCTCACTTTAGCCAGTTCTAATGCTATATTGTCCCCAGAAATTGTTGCATCAGAAGTCCTCTGCAGTGTTCTGTTATTCTCCACATCCGCCTTTTATTGCATGGGCATTGGAAGACATCTTGATTAGAAAGTTATTCATTTTTGCAGGTCTTCGGAATTTGCAAAGCATCAACCTCTCATTTACGTCAGTCACAGACACTGGTATGAAGAAGATATCTGCGTTGAATTCGCTGCAGTCAGTTAATCTTGACAATCGCCAGATAACTGATGTTGGCTTAGCAGCACTTACAAGTATGTATCATATCTAAAGTTTCGGTAATGCATAATACTTTTTTGTACTGATCGCAGTAACACAGTAATAATCAATAGTGGTGCTAGTTGCTGCTGATTTCTTGGGTAAAATCTTGCAGTTTTGATTTTTGTATTGGCATGCTCTTGTGGTTGTCTCATATGATTTCGTCAGGGATTTGGTGAAATGTGATTTAAGTGCTCTTTTGTGCTAAATATTTCGTACCTGGTGATGATTAGGTGACGATAATTTTACAAGGTTATATGTAAATTCTCCATAACTATGTTGAGTTGTTGCAAATCCTGGTTTGGTGATCAGTTGATATAAGTTGAAGTTTGATCGCTGATGGTAATGCAGGTCTCACTGGGTTGACTCAACTCGACCTTTCGGAGCTCGGATAACTGACACTGGCACAAGCTGCTTCACATGTAAGAGCATACTTCAGATCAGTTTCAACTGTAGGATTGATTATGCTAAACTATGTTTTTGCATCCGTTTATCTACAGACTGCTCACTGTCGATGGTTTGATTTTTAGCTAGTTTAGAATCTTCTAAAAGTATCTAGTTTCACTGTGTACGTTGCCATGCCACATCACTCGAGGCATTCGCGGGCGATCAACGTGGTTAGAAGTAGTTGAAGTTGACAGCCGGCTGAATGGAGGTCTGACTGCCTGCATTGGACATGCCTCAGATGGGCTGCAGAGACCCATGCTTCTTGCCTTACTCCGCCCCTTGTAAAAACCAATTGCTTCCGCCAAGTCACGGGCCTCTCCATGACATCGCTCTGCCAAGCCACCACACCCTTGATCTATGTGAAGGTCTCAATTTGGTCGATTCTCTTCATCTTTAGGCGGCGTAACAAATACTGAAGTCATAGCAGACTCATCTACTCGCTCGCCTGCTTCAAGTTCACGAGATTCTGTGAGGACCGATCAAGAATGCTCTGTGAACTCATGGATGAAGGTGTCGTAGAAATTCCTCCCATGGAACCCAGGTGTTTCTTGTTGCCAATTGTCCAAGACTTCCCGAGCTTCGCCTTGGAGATGAAGCCCGCCACCTCCACATATTCTTCCTGGGAACTGGATGCATGCGAAGAGTATCAAGCAACTTGTCAAGTTGTGCTCTAGTTACAGTAAATGATTTTGTATTGTTTCCTCACTTTAGCCAGTTCTAATGCTATATTGTCCCCAGAAATTGTTGCATCAGAAGTCCTCTGCAGTGTTCTGTTATTCTCCACATCCGCCTTTTATTGCATGGGCATTGGAAGACATCTTGATTAGAAAGTTATTCATTTTTGCAGGTCTTCGGAATTTGCAAAGCATCAACCTCTCATTTACGTCAGTCACAGACACTGGTATGAAGAAGATATCTGCGTTGAATTCGCTGCAGTCAGTTAATCTTGACAATCGCCAGATAACTGATGTTGGCTTAGCAGCACTTACAAGTATGTATCATATCTAAAGTTTCGGTAATGCATAATACTTTTTGTACTGATCGCAGTAACACAGTAATAATCAATAGTGGTGCTAGTTGCTGCTGATTTCTTGGGTAAAATCTTGCAGTTTTGATTTTTGTATTGGCATGCTCTTGTGGTTGTCTCATATGATTTCGTCAGGATTTGGTGAAATGTGATTTAAGTGCTCTTTTGTGCTAAATATTTCGTACCTGGTGATGATTAGGTGACGATAATTTTACAAGGTTATATGTAAATTCTCCATAACTATGTTGAGTTGTTGCAAATCCTGGTTTGGTGATCAGTTGATATAAGTTGAAGTTTGATCGCTGATGGTAATGCAGGTCTCACTGGGTTGACTCAACTCGACCTTTTCGGAGCTCGGATAACTGACACTGGCACAAGCTGCTTCACATGTAAGAGCATACTTCAGATCAGTTTCAACTGTAGGATTGATTATGCTAAACTATGTTTTTTGCATCCGTTTATCTACAGACTGCTCACTGTCGATGGTTTGATTTTTAGCTAGTTTAGAATCTTCTAAAAGTATCTAGTTTCACTGTGTACGTTGCCATGCCACATCACCTGACATGATTTACGCTATTTCAGACTTCAAGAATCTTCGGTCTCTAGAAGTCTGCGGTGGGTTAATCACTGATGCTGGGGTAAAGAATATCAAGGACCTGAAAGCTCTGACACTCCTCAATCTTTCTCAAAATGTTAACCTGACAGACAAAACCCTGGAGCTGGTTTCTGGTATTGTTCTTCCCTGTGTCAAAATGGTTTCGTTTGTTTGTTCCATGTGTGGTTTTGCTTGCCTTCTTTTTCTGTGCTCTTATCTCATGGTTATCTGGCGTGCAGGCTTGACTGCTTTAGTCTCACTGAATGTCTCCAACTCGCGGGTATCAAATGCCGGTCTCCGCCACCTGAAGGCGCTGCAGAACCTGCGCTCACTGTCACTCGATTCCTGCAGGGTGACTGCAAACGAGTTAAAGAAGCTCCAGGTGTCGGCGCTTCCCAACCTGATAAGCGTCCGGCCAGAGTAGCTTGGCACCCATGACCTGTAAATAATTATCTGAAGCATGCTATCCTGTAGATATCTTGCAAAAACCTGGAGTGAAGGCACGTAAAGTTATGTAAGGCGTGTACATAAGTCTTGTCCCTTACGATTAACGAAAGCCCTTCGTTTGGAAGTACTGAAAAACTAGTACTAGTCTACTATACCAGTGGTGCCTCCGTTGTTGCGTACGAGCACCCCTCCAAAGGGATGCTGTGTGCCTCTATATGTCGATGGTGATTGGCTCATTGGAGTATTATCAGTGGCGTTTCTGAGAACGCTCTCGTAAACACCCCATTTTTTCTCAGATGATTTTTGCTTGCACTATGTCGTGGTGGCTGGCTCCATATTGGACGGGTCGTGCGGATTGAGCAAGATTGGATTGTTTCTTCCAATTAGGGAGAGAGGGGAAGGATCTGGATGAGACGACGTCATGGCGGTCGTACTCATTTCTTTCGGATGACCTTCATTCCGAAATCTGTTTTGGATGAAAAGAGGTGCAATTCGCAGGGTGAGTTGGATAGTGCAAGGTATCGTCTTTTTTCTTCAAATTTGGAGAAGATGCGTTTGTCGCGGAGATTTTCGGCCCCTGTTGCTGGAGGCAAATTCCAGTTCTCTTGCAGCAATGCTGCCTTTGTTCTTGAGTCTAATCTCGGCGAAGTGCAACCGAATGTGCTGCATATTGGGCAACGATGCTTTAAGAATCTATTCAAAGTTTGATGGATGGATCAAGTCAGCGTGTTCTTCGCTCGGTTCTGTTGTTTCGTCATCCGGAATGTTCTTTGTCATTCATTCGAATTTGAATGGTCTTTGGGCGGTTGTAATTGAAGTGCGGCTCAGCCGGTGGCGATCGATTTTATGGTCGCATGACTATGGTGGTCAACTTCATCTCGCTTCGTGGAGGTCTTCGCCCCAAGATTTCAAGGGCGTGGTCGTGAGCGGTATGGAGTCCGTGCTCGCGTTCAAGATTTTGGGGCCGCTACCGATTCAAATAGTCGCGGTGTTCTTTCTGGTGGCGTCCAGAGTGTTGGAAACCCTGGGGCTTCCGGACTGCTTCTGCGGATATCTCTTTGTCTCTATTATTCAATAATGTTATGCGGATGTGATATTTGTAAGAACTCGGCTGTATGCAATTGCAGAGGCCGGATTTTAATCCTTTATCTAAAAAAAACATCGTGAACACCATGCTGACGGTACGTCGGCTGAAGTTCAACATAGGTTACCCAGTTGCCTGTAAATTGATCTCTTTGCAGATTCGGCAAGGCCGTGTACAACGCGGCTCTTGTTTTGGACGCTTAGGCCGACTGTGCTGTCTGGAGAAGCGTCTGATGCTTGGATAGATCTGTATGTGCTTTGGTGCTTGGGGTCAACGGTTATGTATAGAACAAACATCTTTAAAATAATTATTTGTATCGAAGGTTGTGACCCTTCAATAGATGCTTTTATGATATGATATTGTCTCTCTTTTTAAGCATCTATCTAAGTGTTACATGGCCTAAGAGCTCCAACGAAAGTAAACCTTGCAACTTTTGGAGCAAATCAACCGTTGGAATTGCTGTTGGCCACCACGGTGTAACGATGGTTCACTCGCACAGGATTGGATCACGCAAAGGCATGGCCACAGTGACCGTTGCAACGAACATGCCGTATTTACCCTTTCGCCGTGCCAAACGCGGCAGCTTTCTGCGGCCGATCAAGCTTGACTCCCGAACTGTCAGCACAGAGTCGAGACACGCAGTACGCTAACGGTTAGTGAGTCGATTGGACTGAAATGCCACTGCACCAAGAAGGCGAGAAGCGCCCACGAGAGAATTCCCTAGCTAAGGGCCCCACGGAGAAGAGCGGCCGCGTCACCATGGCCGTCCTCGCTGCCGACGTGCTACCTTACGCTCCCTCCGGCGGCGACGGAACCAGCAGCAGCCATGACGGGCGCCGCCACCGCGAGCACTACTTCCTACGGCACGTCGTTCCCCACGAGCCACAGAAAACGTAGCTCCCGCCGACGGGTGCTCGACCGATCAACAAGAGGGTAATTTAACACGCGCATAAACGAAGTTTTTCAAGTAAGACGAACAATCAATCATTCATTTACTCAACACAAATCCTACTTGCTAGCTTGCTAACAAGTATATCAACAGCCAACCTCAGATTTCCAAGGAACCGAAGTCACAGAACACAAACATATGGATATAATAACTAAAATACGGCTGACAGTTAAAGAGGTTCCAAGTAACAAGTTCGTTTAACATCAGTGAAGGAGAGATCTGTCAAACTGAGCCCTTGGGCTAGAACGAAAGGTGGTATTTACAGCTGCTATATATACTTGGGTAACTTTCATCGGCAGGACAATATTTAAAACAAAATCGTGTCCGCAGAACTTTTGTGGTTGTTTTTTTTCCGTTCTCCAGCTCCTGTACATAGCCAAAAATGTCACAAACAGAGATTACATATTGAGATAGGAGCCATTAACTTTGCATATAATATGAATCTTATGAAAATGATTTATGCAAACTGAATTATGAAACTGAAGCAACTAACTACATATAGGGTGAGTTCGGCATACGTAAATCAAATGTAAACTTACCAAGGGCAACAGAAGGCTATCCTGAGTGTGTCAAAAGATTCTACTGGAGCAGCATATGTTGAAGAGAACAACACCTTGTACAGTTCAGCCAGCAGGAGAATACCCCCAAGAAACCTGAAGTAGCTGGCTGGCGAATATCACTTTCTCGTTTTTGTAATGCCCTCAAGAACTCCTCTGAGCTTAGGTCCCCATCACGGTTTGCATCGAACACATGGAAAATGACGTCAACCACTTTATCAGTCAAGTCTACCCCACAAACCTATAAAGGAAGATTAGAGATTCAATCAGAAAACAGAACTAATAACCAAGTGGATAACTAGAGCATGCCAGCTATCAACTAACTGCCCCGCTAGCACAGAGTGCTAGATAATGAGTAATGAAACAAGCCAGTGATTCTCCTAAGAAAGCTGAAGAGAAAGAATTCCATTGAAATTAGCTAACTCGGACTCATCTGATATCAAAAGGATATAAGCACAGTGATGAGAGACCATACATGAGTTGCTGCACGTTTTAGATCCTGCTTTGTCAACAAACCATTTGCTTTGCCATAACTGAAGATAGCCAATGCAAACGGTTCCAATCTTCGCCGCAGATCAGCAAAAGCCTTGAACTCCTGAAATTCCAAATAATAATAATGATTAAAAAGCATAGTGGATCCAAAAAGAACAATAGGAATTCCTGGATAGCAAACTGCCAAACCTCAAAGGAAATGCGCAATTCTTTGAGATCAGGATTATCATCCAAATCATCAACTTTGTCAAGTAGCTTGTTTATGTGATTCATGTCAGCAGAAGCAACCATGGATAATGCAAAGTCCTTCACAGATATTGTCTTAGATGATTTGATATCATAGTGACTAAACTCCAAGCGAACAATCTGCAGATAATTGAGTAAAAATGATGACATAACTAGTGACAGACCAGACCAGGGATAAAAGAGGGGGAAGAGGCTCTGTATATCTATCAATTTATTCTTTTGATGCAGAGAAATTTTTCATCCTTCCACTCAGTCCTCTAACAAGGTTCATCAAACTCAATTTTATGTCCGTTGGGAGAGCCTATTAGGTTCTGCAGGGATCCCCAGAAACTGCTTCAAAGGTAGACTAAAATGACAATACACTACCAATTACACTAATGCAAAATTACATTGATGGATAGTGCAGGTTTTGAACTTTGACCTTGACAAAGTTTTGTTCTTCCAAGACAACGCATTACACAATATAAAAACAAGGAAATTCAGCACAATATGCGTTTGCATTAAGGATGTGCAATGCAGTGGTGTGAGTTTCTCCTTTTTCTACTTTGCTACTTTTAAGTAAGTTTATGTAATTCGATAACCTTTATACATATTAATCAGAAAATTTATAAATATAACCTACTTACGTTTATCAACATTCTTCCCAGAGGCAACAAGGCAGCCTAGAAACTGTTTGTGTGGCTTTTACAATATTCATACTAAGATGGATGTTTGGGTGACTCCGCGCAATATTCATGAGCACATGCGCACAAAAGGATCGCTTGATTCACAACACGGACTTATTTAGGATGTTGCATCAACAGAAGGATGTTATTCAATTGCTTCAACAACACAAAACAAAGGCTTAAAAAATAAATCACCTCATCATGCAATTGCTTCAAACAATTAGAGAACTTGTCAACAACACAAAACAAAGGATGTAAAAAAATAAATCACCTCATCATGCAATTGCTTCAAAAAATTAGAGAACTTATTGTAGTGCAGATGTTCATTCCCATCCTTGCCAAAGAAGTACTCAACCAGTCCACCATTTTCCACTGGCTGACCAACCTTAAGGCCAATGCGTAACCCATCTCTGTGGGCAGCTCCTTGCCTATTATAGGACCGCATCAATGTCATTACTTTCTTAAACTCTTCTTTGTTTATTTCCCTGAGAATGAAGAATAAATAGCAGATGAGAATAAAGAAATAAAAGAGAAAAATCTTGCCAAATTTTGGTCATACCCTTCTTTACCATCAACTAACAAGTGAGATGATTGAACATGCTCATAAAAGCAGGTCTTTTTCTGCATGACAAATTTAACTGCACACGAATTGTCACATGTGAACAACAATAAAGCACAAACAATACAATATTTAAATAGATCCATGTGTAAAGCCATACAAAAAGGGGAAAGCATATCTTTAACAGTGCTAGAAAATAATGAAATTTAAAATGACAACAAAAAAAGCAGAAAGTGAACCAACTAGGGGTGTCAAATCTTTCTTTTACCTATCAGATTTTGTTCCCAATGGACTCTCAAGCACACAATAACAGTTATTAAATGAGATACTTGCTCTGTATAGGCTTGCATTGGCTTAACCACACGCTAGCGCCAAATGCCATTAATTTATTTGCAGGACTCTTGAACTCAACATATGGTCTATGTTGTGGAGAAAAAGGTAATTAAAACATAACCATGAAATATTAACTCATAAATTAAATGACCCAGAGTTCTTACTCAAAATAAATAATAGGTTTGCCCTGCATATGTAATGTATGGTTAGCATTTGGATGCAGTAGTTTTTAGTTCTCATTTGCTATGTTCTTCTAGCATGACAGGGGGCTTTGGAGGTTTCCAGAAATCAAGTGTAGTTTAGAATCTCTGCTAAAACATGGAGGCAATTGTTTGCCAACAGAGCATATTGGAAGTTCTATACACCAAACATAATTAAGTTCACTCAAGAGAAACCAAGATGTGGGAATGCTTTTTCTCTCACATGTCACTACTCATTAGCTATCAAAGACTATACAGACCGCCATCATAATTAATCTCATCAGTGCCCAAATGACGACATAAACTAATGAAACATATTTCAAAATAAAATTTGTAAGTTAGTGTTGCGATGATGAAAATGGTTAAGACACTTATTAATTAACAAATAGGTACAGAACAGATGCATATCAATCTCAAGAGCATAGCATTATGATTAAAATCAGATCAAGTAGCTGGAAGATAGCTTACCCATTGTGGTCAAGGTCAAACATCTTGAAAGCTACACTGAAGCTTGATTCAGGAATGCTAAGCAATGTCACAAAAAAGATGTATCTGTACAGGGCAACATAAGCAGTTTCAACAAATGGATTGAGTTGCTTCTACTTATAATAATGAAACCACTTGAGCAATATAGAAAGGCATGCAAATGCTAATACCATAGTGACACCAACTGACCTAGATGTATCATCTTTAAGCATGCATGCTGATTAGTTGAGAGGATATTATAGCAGCAATTAATATTATATATCCGTATGACAACTTTCTTAAGTATTACATTACATTGCATGACAATAATTAGACAAAATGCAACCGTCTATCTGATATTGGAAACCAGATACCACGGCAAATGGCAAACAGGTTAGGCATTTCAGCTGAAGTCACAAACCACTCACTCAGCAAAGGAGATGAGCCCGTCACCGTTTGTATCGAATAGCATAAAAAATTCAGATGGGGCACAATGTAGCTCGCCGGAGTTGCGCTCCCCCCTGAGTCTCCCTTCCCGGACAACTTTTGATTCGGATGGAGGGAAAACGGGGACAACAGCCCTCATCAAGTCAGTAGGTAACATGTACACTTCGCCCTCCGGATTGCGGACGGATGCGAAGTACTCAAAGATCTTGCAGAAAGAACGCCACAATTAGAATGGCAACAATTTATCAAACCACACAGGCACACAGCACAAGGTTATACTGAATGCAACGTGCCATCTTCACCTTCTCAGGAGGGCTGCGCGTCCGAATCCTCTTCTCGTAGTTGAAGAACACCCTTCTGCGATACGAGTCTGCATAGGAAGGGTATGTTATGTTCCTGATATCTCGGCAGTACAAATTACAGAGTATATGGGAGAATTTGGGAAGAACAGAGCAGAATAGAGGAAGAAGAAACTAGCACAGGGAATGGGGAACTGAAGAAAAGCTAGCGCAGGGAATGGGAAACTGAAGAAGGAGTTGTCGGTTGTTTCTTGTTCGATCCTCTCCCGTAGCGGCTGCTCTGCCTTTGTATTGCTCTTTCCGCCAGCCGAACGGGCCCCACGTCCAAAGCCCATGTCCAGCCCATGGTGGGTCCACGTCCGTGACATTCCCCTCCCGTTGAAATGCGGCTTGTCCCCAAGCCGATGACATAATGCAGCTGAAACCACCACCGCTGGTTTCTTCTCTGCAGTTTCTGTTGATTCCTCAGACTTGTCATCGTTCGCCGGAGCAGCTGGCGGTGGCTTGTCGTTCTTGATGAATGGTTGCTTGCTTGTTCGGCTCCCGCAGCAGCAACTTCTGCTTCACAGTATACAGACTGTTTCTCCTGGCGATTGTCATCTTGCTCTTGTCTAACAGTCAAGAGTTCTTCATCCACCTTACAAGTGGCGAACTGAGTCATCTGAGAATGGTTTTCCAAAATATCGTCAAGGATCTGGCCCTCAGTTGTTTCAATCGGTTTCTTCTGTGCCTCTTGTTGCATTCCGAAGACCGTTTCTGATTTTGCACCTTGCATTGCATGCTCTGCATGTACCCCTAACGCCCTGAGTGATTTATTTCCATCAGAATTATCTGCAATGTAATCCACAATGTCTAGTCCATCAAGACATGAAAAGTATCGGTTCACTATCCACTCTAGGATCAGGCCAACTTCATCAATAAACTGTTCAAGATTAGCCTTTCCATCTAGCTCATCACTGCAGACATAAATCAGGTGCTCAAGTTGAGAATTAAGTTCAGATTTCTCGTGCAAAAATGATTGGAACATCACAACATTGTTCTGGGCAGATCTTTCAATCATACAACTAACTCTTCCAATCAGACTGGCCACCATTCTGTCTGTATCTGCTCGGTCATATGATAAGTCTGCATCATCATTTCCTTTAGCAAAAATAACACTCCTCAGTGCACGTGTTACTTCCTCAAGAATGACTTCACCACTTATCTTACTGATTTGATGCTTATGTATGATCAATTTCAAAACATCTTGAATCCCTTCAGGGTACTTGTCAGAGAATACAATATTAGGGAGGAAGTCTCTGTGAACTATTTCTGACACAACTGTTTTGAAATCTGCATCAGATGCATCTGGCGCACACTGATGTGGCGCGCTTGAAGGCCTTGACACCATCTCTAGTTTCTCAATTTCCATAAGATCAACAAGTAACTGCATAAACTGGAGCTCACTCACCTTGTCCAATAACTGCCTGAGATGTCTATTTTCATCATCCAATTCCTTGACAAGGTAACCTTCAGACGCAGAATGTTTCTGAGTTCCCCATGCTTGCAGAATCATTACCACCTGAGCAATATCCCCTTGTTGAAATATGCCATGCACTTGAAGAAAAGCAGAAGCAGATCTAAACTTACTGGTATCACTACAAATCAAATCCTGCACAAGGTCATATGACAGCTTGCAGCATGAAAAGATAATGGTTCGACCAATCCAACGATTAACTATGTTCCCATGAGGGTCAATGTCCCAAATAATGGAAAAGGCAAGCCTGTCTTCTCCAGGATTAAGTGAAACCAGTTCTTCTGAAAGTCTTGAAGGTAACATTGATATTTTACACTGCAGGGTGTAAACACTAGTAGACCGAATCTGAGCTTCAGCATCTAATGCAGTCTCGGGATGACCAAAGTAAGAAACATCTGCAAAGTGGACCCCAATACAGACAATGCCTGCTGAAAGTATCTCAATAGATATTGTGTCTTCAAGATCAGTCGCAGTAGAAGGGTCTGTTGTAAAGGTCAAGACATTTCTCAGATCTTTTCTCGCTTCAAGTTATACCTTCACAGAGCTCGGAGATGGATCACCACCAAGATTGTATAAGGCATCAACATGCTCAGGTTTGAGATCAATTGCCTTCTGGAACTCCTGAATCACACGGTCATCATCCCCGATTGCATGCAGGGCTGCTGTCATCACTATGCGGCCTACATTTCCATTACCTGTGTAGAAGATCTTGTCCCATTTTTGTTCCAGAAGTGTGGTTGTTTCTCGAATGCCTCCCTCCACAACTTTTATACAGGAGTTATCAACATACTCAGGTAGCAGCTTTGCAAACAATGACGAGGTGGCTGGCGCAATTTCTAATGGCTTCAGAACAACAGCATTCCCAGCAGCGATTGCTCCAATGACTGGGTCGATTGAGAGCAAGAAAGGATAGTTCCAGGCTGAGATGACGAGCACAACACCGAAGGGCTCCGACACACTTTGCGCACTGGATGGAAATGTAATTATGGCAGCAGATACCTTTTCAGGTTTCATCCAATCCTTCAGCCCCTTCAAGGCAAACGTGCAGGCCGCCTTCGCTAGAGAAATTGGTTCCCGTCGCCGAGAACGCCGCGGTACACTATGCCGTAGCCGCCCTCGCCGACGACGTGCTCCGGGGCGAAAGCAGCGGTGTCCACCTCCGGCTCCCGAAGCGTGTAGCAGTGGCCCCACCCGAGTTGCGACACCTCCGACCCCACCGCCATAGCGGCCGCGGACGGCGCCACGTCAGACGACACGGGGCCCAACTCCCCGTCGGCGTACGCGACCATGCGGCAGCCCTTCCCGGCCTCGATGTGCACGCGCTGCGACCCGTGCGCGATGGGAACCCCCGGCGACTCGCCGTTCCCGGCGCTTGCGCTCCTCGGCCTCCTTGAGGAGCTTCTTCTCCGCATTGATCCGCTTCTGTACCTCCAGCCTCCATGGCCGCTTTCGCCTTCGCCTTCTCACGCTCGATCATCGCCACATTGTTCAGAGTCCTCGTAGGCATTTCCTCAAACACCTTCCGTGCGCAAAGCTGCTCTTCACGGTGGCCGTCTTCGTGGGGCTCTCCCTGGCGACCCCCAGCGAGACCCGGAGCCTGGTCGGCAACCCGTCCTGCGACGCGGGCCCCGGCGTGGTGCGGTCCCTGCTCGTGCTTGAGGTGGTGGCCTTCTCCTCTTCCTCGCACCCCTTCCATTGCCGAACGGACATCCCTGATATCTGACTTCACACCACGAACTTCTTCCAAAATCTGTCTCAATAGGGTGTTAATCCCTTCGAATTGACTCTCCACCGATGTCATGGTAGAAGTCATCCTTGCAGTGGCGTATGCACTAGGGGGGCTAAGGTGGGCTAGAGCCCCACCCGTGCCCCCCTCCTCTCCCCTTAAGTTAGATAAATTTAAGGAAAATTCGTCTACAAATTTAGAGAAGCTATCGAGTTAAACAATTGGTTCAGTGAATTTTCGATAGAGTTTTTGAGATGCATTACTTGTCTAGACCCAAGAAATTTATTTGCAAATTTTGAACATGGTAGGCTTTTTCGGCTTTCAGAGCTTTATTCGGATGATTTCTCATCATATATGATCGTGTGGTTTTGAAAACACAACTTGACTTATTCATTGATGGCTTGAGAAGAGAAAAATTTTCAAGTTGTGATGAATTTGCTAGTCTCAGCATGATGATGGTGAAGCAAAAAAGCATGTTGTTTATCCATTAGTCTATAGGCTTATTAAATTAGTATTAGTTTTACGTGGAGTGCATTCACTGATCGAAAGGGCTTTCTCGGCAATGAAGATTATTAAGACAGATTTGCGTAATAAGATAGCGATGATGGTTAAATGATCTCATGGTATACTACATCGAGCGAGATATATTTTCCAAGATAGACATGGAAGATATTTTGTAACGTTTTCAAAACATAAAACTCGTAAATATCAACTATCAACTCTTAAGAAGCAATGATCGACGTTTTTTATTTGTAATGTTACGTATTTATATTATATCATTGTTAGATAAGTGTTGATATTTTTATATTACATATATCATTCTATCATGTTCTATGTTCGAAAAAATACTATATATATATTAATATTATATATATATATATATATATATATTAGTTTAGAGATCTCAATTTTAGCCCTCCTTTCTAAGTTTCTGGATACGCCACTGCATCCTTGTCTCCCATTGCGATTGCTTCCTTATGGGCGCCCGAACGGAAGGAAAATGGCTCTGATACCAATTGTTATGTTCCTGATATCTCGGCAGTACAAATTACAGAGTCAGAGTATATGGGAGAATTTGGGAAGAACAGAGCAGAATAGAGGAAGAAGAAACTAGCACAGGGAATGGGGAACTGAAGAAAAGCTAGCACAGGGAATGGGAAACTGAAGAAGGAGTTGTCGGTTGTTTCTTGTTCGATCCTCTCCCGTAGTGGCTGCTCTGCCTTTGTATTGCTCTTTCCGCCAGCCGAATGGGCCCCACGTCCAAAGCCCATGTCCAGCCCATGGTGGGTCCACGTCCGTGACAGGGTAGAAAAGAACCGTGATGAAATCGTCGCGCTGTTTCCAAGAATCGGTAATATGAGCATGAATACAACAAATGGCTAGAAACGTACGCCCGTTTCTTGGCCCAAAAGCGGTAATGGCGGAGTGGCTGGTCCAAAAAAAAAAAAAATCATTTCCTCCCTCCCACAAAATTCCAAACGGAAACTAGACGCACGGAGGCCCTCGAATTCATCACATTATAGAACCTTTGCAAATAAAATGTAGAGATATAGCACAACGAGGCATCAAGGCAAGGGCGCTCGCCTCCGAACAGGAACTTGCGCCTCTCCTCGCGCTCCTCCGCCGCGCCGACATCCCCAAAGGCCTCCCCGGCCAAGGAGAAATTTCCCTGGCCGGAGTCTCCGAGCGGCAGCGACGTCGGGGGCAGCAGCAAGATCCCCAGCCCGGACACTGTAACCACAGCGGCGGCCGCCGCCGCGGCCTCGGCCGCCCTCGCGCCGCGGTGGGGCGCCGCACCCTCGGCGGCCGCGGAGAAGGCGCGGGGATCCGAGCCGTCCGATGGCGGATCGGAGGAGGGACGCGCGGGCCAACGCCGCCATGGCGGTCGGATTAACGGACTCGGAAGGAAGCCACGATGCCGGGGCGCACGGGCGAGGTGGCCAGAATGGGACGGAGGGAAGAGGCGATTAGCGCGGGGTTAAGCTGCCTCTGTCGGGCTTTTATGGTCGAAATTCGAAAGATAAGGACGTGCCCGGTTTTGTAGTGCGATGCCTACATCCATACACGAAACACATTAGAGATTAAATCTAATAATCTATTCCTCAAAAATATTTTAGACTTTTTCTATCTATTTATCAGAGGTATTTTAGATTTTTCATAATTCGTTCACAGTTTTAGATTCACCGAATACCTGATAATCTTCATAGGTTTCTTATCCATTTATTTGCCATTTATCAGCATCACAGGACGTGTTTTAGCAAATAGTATGATGAAATTTTTTACTCTTTTACCCCTCTCTGAATTTTACTATTAATACTATAAGTGGTGGGAAAACTAGATCTAAATTAACTTCAACTATTAGATTAAAAGGAATGACGGTTTATATTAATTTTTAATCCACGGTAAAAGAGCTCTATTTTCAAATCCCAAACATTTTTGAAGAGAAAAAAAAATCAGGTCCGGATAATGTGCGTGTGGTTCTTCTTTACTTGTAGCGAATAAGTAGGATATCAAAGAGTAGTGATGAAAACAATCATTAATAATAATTACTATATTGTACGTGGGGAAATTCAAACGCGAGGAGGCCATCCACGTCACCACTTTTCTGGAAAACTCCGCGGGGTCGTCTTGTTCCGTTTCGGAACGGAGATCAAAAGGGCGTCGCGCGCGGTCAGGCCCCGGAACCGAGGGTTGAATTGCGCGGACTTGCTTTCCTTTTCCGACTAGGACTCCTAATCTGACTAGGAGTCCGCCGCGCGTACCAGGAGATCCTCGTCCTCTGGCTCTTTCTTTATAAGCGGCTGCGCCACACCAAGTTGTTTCTCCTCGTAGCTGCAACGTACGTGAACATGGCTGGCCATAGCTATACCTACTACGAGAACATGGCTCGCCGTCCCGACGTCGTCCACGGCGTTGTCTCCACCTGCGGCGACGACGACGATGGCTCCCCCCGCATCCACGTCTGGGGAAGCAACACCTGGCTCTGCCCCGGCGTGGCCATCCGCTTCCACGCCGTCATCGACTGCACGCCCGTCAAGGACCCCACGCCGCAGCTGACGATCGAGTTCGTCAAGAACGAGCCGGACGGCTCCGGCGGCAGCAACCCGCAGCCCACCCTGATTTCTGGGTTCACACGCGACCTCGGCGACTTCATCTTGATCAGGAGGGCGTGGGATTTCGAGGCGATGGTCGCGGCCGCGGGCTTCCCGCCGGAGTGCTCGCCCGTCGTGGAGGACTTCTGCCTCCTGTCGGCCACCAAGGCCACGAACTCGTTCAGGAGGAGCATGGCGATCACGGTAGAGATGGGGCCGCCAGGGGGCCATATCGACGACGATCACCGTTCTGACGACGAGGTCGGAGAAGAATGCCCGATCTGCACGGCCGAGATGGTGGTTGGCAGTGCGGAGACCGTGCAGCTGTCGTGCTCTCACGCTTTCCATCGAACGTGCCTGGATAAATGGTTGTCAAGGAAACGCACGTGTCCGTACTGCCGCTCGCCGGTGCCAGAAGGAGTCGAGATCTTCCGGTACGACTACTCCGACTCCGACGAAGACGACAATTCCGGCGAGCACCCCCCGCTCCATGGTGCCAGCTGACGGCGAGACCTGGACTCCAGAGCTTCGACTCCGAGTTGTACTTACTTTGACGAGTTGATCAACTTAGTTTCACGAACACGTACGTCGAAATATGGCATTGTACTTTGATTGTGCATGCGGATTGTATTTTCTTTGTAGTTTGGTCGTGGCGTCTTTCTATTACAATTTGATTAATGTACGTGCGTATATTACAATTTGATCCGTGGGCGTAAAGATCCATGGGCTTTCACGCCCATGTAGGAAATCCATACTACAATCTGGAAGCTCATTATAATATGAAAGGAAAATCATAGCCTAAAACATTATGCATGGAAGAAGTTCGTATGACGCTTTGAAGTAGTATGTTGGTATGTCCATTTAACCTTTTGATTTTTTTAAAAAACTGGCTATTTAACTCCATGACGTTGTGAAACCCACCGGTGCAAATAAACCTCTAAGGTGGTTTTGAAGGTGAACCGTGAACTCTATTAAGGCCTTGTTTGTTTGGGCTTTTTCACTGACTTAAAAGTCAAAAAGCTAAAACCTAAACAAACGAGTAGTTTTTTATCTGGACTTTTCAAAAGTCATAAGCCTCCATATAACTAAAAGCTAAAATCTACTGGAGAGAGGCTTTTTGGCTTATTGATGGTTGGTTTTAAAATTTAGAATAATAATACTAAAATTAGATAAAATTACCCACCTCTATCATATACAAAAGCCATTAGCTTTCAAACTGTTTAAGCCAAAAGGCTAGCTTTAAACTATAAACCAAAAAGTCTAAGCCTAAACAAACAGGGCCTAACTCAAATAGCGTCATTAAATTAAATTAATAGTCATTAAATAAAATCAAACAACAATGACTAACAGCATATATTAATTATTACAATTGTGTACAACTGACTGTATTACATTACATAAAAATTTAAATTACAAATTTAAACAATAGTTACATGAATGATTAATTATAACGTAGAAATAAAAAATTTACAAGACTCTAAAATCTTCTCTATGCTGAATTTCCTCGATAGCCTGCGCGTCAATAAAATTTGCATTTATTAGTAAAAGCAGTGAATTAATATAGCAGAAAGGAATTAAATAAAATAAATAAAGTTAGAATTGCCGTTAGTCTTGTATGAAGTGGTATCGCTCACTGAGGTACCAGATTTGTCGGGATCAAATCGTGCCTCTTGCGATTTTAATTAACATCATCCGGCAATTATACAAACCTGTTTTTAATCTGTAGGCATGCATATGTTGAAAATTCGCGCGGTGGAAATAGAATAATACCCTCAATGAAATAGTAAAAATTTGCACAGTCAAAAAAGATAAATATAAATCACTATGCATAAGGGACAGCTCAAGGTTCACTGCCCCTAGCCAGGAGTCCAGAGACTTCGCTTGTAAGGATCATGCCCCCAAACCATATAAGATAAGCGCCAAAGCTACCTCTAGTAATGCACATAAGAACCAAGCCATCCAAAACAATATCACCAGACAAGCCTCTTAAGATAAGCCAAGCACCAAACCTCCCACGCAACATCACCAGCCACACAAGCTGCATGACCAAAGAACAAGCAAGAGCCAAGGCTCAAGCAAGCAAGAAGGCAACCAGTAGGGCTGAAAACGGATCGGATACGGATCGATAATAGCTCTATCATAATTATTTTCATATTTTTTTTTGAATGCGGATATGGATAGTCCGGATACGAATACGAATATGGATAATATCGAATACAAATGTGGATCAAATATGAATCGAATCGGATACATTTTTGAATATTTATCGGAACATGATAACCCCTTAGATTGTACATAAAAAATCAACAAAAACACATAACTAGTTGATTTTATTAAAACATTATTGAAAATTGAACAAATATAAGTATTTTCATTCACTTAGATAATAGTTAAATACCATGTCACAAACAAAATTATATAAGACTTAATTTATCACACACATATGATTTGTTCATCATACACGAGGATCAAAACACAAAATAAAGGTAATTCTTGCTTAGAGATACAAATAGAAGCAAACACATAACACACTAAAAGTTTGATAATACTTAGATATAGGGGTGAGGGAGAGGAGATGATGAGGCAATCGAGGCCAGCCATGGGTGAGCCAGCATTGGGCTGACGTGGGAGCGAGGGCTCAACAGCGCGTGCGAGCACACGCAAGGCGCCGTGACTGGTACGGCGCAGGGGCGAAAGGGCCCAGCTGAGCTGGCAACTGTAGTAGGCCAGGAGGCAGGGCAGCCTATCAACAACTAAAACACAAGCCTGTGCACGGCCTAGCAAAATCCGAGGTGAGGGCGCGTTGGGAGAGGAAGAAAAGGAGGACGAGGAGGGCAAAGCCGAGGGCAGTCGGGCGCGCGGCCGGCATAGGCGCCGGAATCTGCTGGACCAGGCATGCACGGGAGGAAGAGAGAGTCAGAGAAATGGGGAAAGGACCAGGAGCTAGAGAAAGAAGGAAGAGGCGGCCGAATAGATAAGGCTTCGGTCGGGGCGAAAGAAAAGAAAAAAGAAAGGAAAAGAAAGAAAAAGGAAGAAGAAAAAGAAAAAGAAGAGAGAGAGAGAGAAATAGGAAAAATGTCCAAAACATGTAAAAATGAGTCATTAGACGTAGGAAATAATTGTAGCATAATTTTTACGCTAACAATCGCGCAAAATGACTGGAACTAATAAATTATCAAAAAAATAAAATAAGAGAAAAAAAGAAAATTGAAATTTTAGTAAATCAGGTAAAATATTAATTATCTGTACCTTTGCAAGAATTAAAATAAGTCAAACCAGATGAAATCTATTAAAAACATTAATTTATGTCGGTAAAACCATTAACTAAACACACGATGAAATAAAATCAAATAAAGCTATAAAAATCGTAAAGAAAAATTTATAAATCTTAACATATTTAGAATAAAGGTTGGACACCTTAAAATATGTAAAAACTTATCAATCGCTAAAATATGGTATTTATATTATTTTGGAATTAAATTTAATCAGACCTCGAAACTTCAATCGGGTGAATACGTATATTTTGATCAAAATCTAGGCAAGCACTTCATGACCATATTTAATTAAATTTCAGCAAATTATTTGGAATATATGTGATATCACTGGTACATAGTAAAATACCGTTTTAAGAAAAATCTAAATCGGTTTGTTGGATGTTCGTAAATTGCCGATGCAGTTGTAAATTTTGAAAATGTTGTTTGGCTCACCCGACAGGTGAATGATATATGGATAACATCACTATACTCAGGCAATAAGCCATATTAAATCGTATCAATCATAGTGTGTGGAAATGACTAGAAAAGGGTGTCTTATGATGGTGTTTGATCTCCACATAGGGTAAGTAAGAGGTGTGAAGCTGGGATACACCAGAGACCTAGTGAGGACACATATAATAACCGGTGTTGGTTATTTGGCGCTATATTTAAAGCCATAAGATGAGTATCTCTGAATTTTGTGATGGAGTTCAACTAGGCACCCCATGTCTTAGTACCACCGATTAGTGTTGTAATACAACTGGTAGGGGTATGGGTATATGAGTACCTCCGATTTTGTGACAGGTATAACTAACCATCCTATGTAATAGTACCATCGAATCAGTATAGAGTATAATCGGTAGGTGGTCAGGGTTGGAGACTTAAATATCAGAATAGTGATAAACATTCTGGGTTCCTTTGAAGTCCCTAATTAATCTTCTATTACAATACTATGAATTCGATTTATTAACTGATAAAATGTCAGGTCCGCTTAATGTTTTGTTAGCTAATATAGCCGAATGTTAGTGTAATTAACTCAAAATTAATGACAAGATTACTGTCGTTATCCTGGTTAATTATATGGTTGCCACAAAAGGTGATTCTGCCATGGTTGGTGTTGACGTGGCAGTGACATGCTGGCTAGTCAGAAAATAAAGCATATAAAAAATTTCCCTTACACATTGGCACACTTCCTCCCTCTTCTCCTCCTTATCTCTTTATCCTCCTCCCCTCCCCTCTCTTGCGGCCATAGCAATTGATGTGCTCGAGGAGCCTCTACTACCCCCATGGGCTCGACAACCACTTGGGAGATGGTGGTGTCGGCCACCAAGACGACTTCTCCACCTTGACTGTTGCTTCTACGCCTGCCCCACGTGTTGCCTAGTGTGCCGCTGTCGTTGTCTCCGCTGGGACTAGAAGCTCGCCACAGAGACAACTCGTACCTCTTCTCCCCTCTGCTGATGCCTCTGTTGTCCCGTCGCCATGCGGACCTCTCTGTTTGGATCCTCCTCACCACTAGTGGTTCCGCCTTGATGACCACTAGCGTTACTCCTCTACTGCCTACATCACCTAGTCCTAGTGCAAACCTTTACACCTTCGCCTCCGACGCCTCCCTCTCCATCAGTGGCTCTACCATGATGACTATGCATCACTCCTCATCTGTAACGTCCCAATTTTTGACTTTTCAATTATTGAATATTATTTTATTGCAATTTGTGATTTTGTGAATTTTCTGGATTTATTTGGATTATCTGAGATTATTGGAATTCTTTCGAATTAATATATATGGCTTTTGTTAAGAAATAATTATAAAAGGAAAATTTAAAATAAAGACATTTTATCTGAATATAGAAGGTCTCGAAGTATTTCTGGGAAATTTCTTTTTCTCTCCGGGATTGAATCGGATTAGGAATTGGGCTAATGACCGGTATAGAATAAAAGGAATCGGGGATATTGCATGTCGATTTAGGAAGGAAATTGTCTCACGCAACCAGGAAAGGGAGCCGCTGAATTTCCACATGTTAACCAACCGGCTGTTCCTTTCCAAAATGTCACCGAACCGGACACAATCCTACACGGCTGTCAGCGGGCGGGAGAAGTATGTGCGACTGACTTGAATTTCACGCGGGCGCCAAAAGCTATCGCGAGTTGGGACCTCCGTTCGGCAGGAGCGCCACGCGTGAACGATCCACGGGCGTTGGCGCCAACGTCGTAGACCAACGGGCAGGGACTCCTTCCGGCGGGAGCAGCACGTGACCGAGTCAACTCAAACGCCAGCGCCGAAGCCTTTCCATGCGGGGGAAGCAGACGTTGCCGATTCAAACTCTGGCGATGGCGCTGAAATCGGCAAGGATGCGGAGCCGTTCCGGGCGGGAGAAGGACACTTCGTCCTATATATATCGTGCCCAGGCATCGTTGGAAGAACCGAGCGACCAAAAAGAAATTGCGAGCGCTGAAGTCGGCAGCGTTCCCGTGTAGGCGTCGCTAGGAACAAGCGCAGGCGATCGAGCAGCCGGAGGAAATCGCGAGCGAGTCATGTCGGTGATCGGGGGATCTCGTCAAGGAGCGCATGGAGTCGCCGAAGAATCGATCGACAGGAAAAGCGGGTCGCGCTGTCGTCCGAGGATTCGCGAGAAACAGCCGGCGTCGCCAGAAGATTTCCGAGCGCGCGCTGCCGAGTTGTCGCCGAGGTCGTCGTCTTCGTCTCCGGTGAATTCAAGTCGCCGTCGCTTCATCACCGATCGGGAGCTTCGTCAGCCGTCGGATCTTAATCGAGCGCACGGAATTCGTCCACGTCACTACGGAATCGGTAAGAGTCTCAGATTAAATATCAACCGTTGGATTTAGGTCGGACGGTTGATATTAGACCACGTAGTAAATTTACCCGTAACCGTTAGATTGAGTTCATCAGTCTAGATTTCGCCACGTTTGTCCGTACAAGCCGGGGCGAGGAAATCCGTATTTTCCTTTACAGAAATAATTCGGGAAAATAAGAAATTCTAATGTCAGAATTAACTAAACTTCCGAATGTTATAACTTTTGCATATGAACTTCGATTGAGGTGATTCAAATTCCTAAAAAATTGTAAAATTGAGATCTTTCCAATGGTGGATCTTATTTGAATTTTTGAGTTCATTTGCTATTTAGTTTTGGTGTTTATTTGCTATTTCTTCTCGATTCACGTAGACGTTGAACTGAGCAAGGTTTCGGAGGAGGAATTATTGATTCAAGAGCAATCCTCGGAGCAATACCAGGAGTTTAACCAAGGCAAGTTGTGCTTTGATCATGTTGCACCCATAAACTAGATTGCATGCTATTTTGATTTATCTTATCACTTGTTATTTCATGAGTACAAATGATTTCAACCTAAATTGGGATTTAGGTATTATACCCTTTTGAATTACACCCTACCTTGATATTTGTATGCCATGATCCACTTGTCACCTTAGATTGGTTAACTATAGTTGGTTAATACTGAAATCAACATGGATGGTTAGACCGGAATAGAATGCTTAGCCATGCCACGTCATCACATGTACTTGAATCTTTAATAAATAATCTTGACTAATGGAATATGGAACAAAATTCTGAATTTGTGTGTCATGTGTGGTCATACGATGAGATTGAGTTGTGGTGGCAATGGATGTCACGCAACGATATTGAATTGTTGATGGCACGTGGTGCTTGGTAATCAACTGGGGTGGTTATGATTTTGGATCGGAGTAAGTGGCAAGGGCAGGATGCCTGGGTGGGCCTGATGGGCAAAGGGTATGTATATGTCTTGCTTTGATCAAACCATAAGGACACCTTGCGAGCCTTTGACCTGAGTCAATCATGCAACCACATGTTGTTATGGGGCAACCTAGCTGACTAATTTGCAAAGTCTTGGCTTTAGTACTATCGTGGTGGTGTGGTTCACCTTTGATTGAACCAGATGGCGAAGAGGGGCCTCTTTGCAAGAGTTGTTCCTTGAGTGTTGAAACCTTAGCGGGTAGTACTGGGTTAAGATGATGCATTGTAAAGGCTTTGTCATGATTCTCTGCCGGCATACCAAAGGAAGTGTGCTAATGGCCAGGCACAAAAGAGATTATCATGTCATGTGGGTAAAGTGCATAACCTCTGCAGAGTGTACAACCTATTCGGATAGCCGTGCTCACGGTATTGAGCAATGCTCGGGGATTACAGTCAAGGGTTTAGACTCTTTGAAAATTTGGGATGGATGGCAGGTTGCCATGAAAAATTGAATCTTGACTTAGGACTGGAAACTTGGTTTACTTGAGAAATGCTGAATCTATCTATTACTGTTATTTGTTTTTACTGTCTTTTCAATCTATATACTGTACTTGTTTATAAATGCTGCTTTACTGCGAATGAACCTCATAGCCTTCCTTTGGAATAAGCCTTGCATATAGTTATGTTAGACTTGCATTCTGTGCACAACTTGTTGAGTACGTGTTGGTGTACTCACTCTTGCCTACAAACATCATCAGTGCTGAAGAAGGAGTACCATGGAGAGACGAATGTTTAGGGTGCGAGCCTTGTCAGTTGCTTGTGGTATACTTAGGGGTTACCTACGTCTTCATTCCGCTGCAGTTCAATTTGTTGTTCAGCCTTGTGAGGCATTGTTAAGTAAGTTGACCATAAGGTCATACAACTGGTAATATTTAATATAGAGATAATTGCTTATTTGCCACTCAAAGTTGGCCGGTTCCCCAAACTACCATCGCGAAGATTGTCTTCCCTCCATTGCCATCCGATCTCAAATTGCCTTCCCAAAATGCCACCGCCGTCCATTTGGTACGTGAACCGACCGTTTCTTTGCCACGCGAAAAGACCGAGTTGCCCACGTGTGCTAACTTGACGTGAAATGAATTCAAAACATTTAAAAGCCTAGAAATATTTTATTTAAATTCTAAATAACCCAAGGAACCACCCCAAAAAATTTCATAAATTTTTGAATTTACACTACAACAGGAACACCCCTTTAACAACGGATACATAGCAATACATGATGTTATGCGTTGCAAGCAACAGGGTGGCAACGCTTGCAAAGCGTTGCAAGCATCATCCGTAGGGTTAAACAACGGATACATAGCAACACATGATGTTATGCGTTGCAAGCAACAGGGTGGCAACGCTTGCAAAGCGTTGCAAGCATCATCCGTAGGGTTAAACAACCAGTGGCAACATTCGTCAACTGTTGCAAGAATCATCTGTAGATCGCTTTGTTTTTTTTGGCCGAATCCGTATTAGACCCTTTTAAGATTGTGAGGGGGAGGGAGAGAGGAGATGCCCTTGATCTGGCTTAGATCAATTGAAGCCAAAGCAAACCGTGAGTTTCTTGACTGGTACCATGGTGTACATGCTTGAGATCAATTCAAGCCAAGCCGTGAGTAGGGGTGAAAACGGGTCGGGTAATACCCGGCGGGTATCGGATACGGGTAGTATTTTTATCCATTTTTTCGGATACGGATATGGGTATTTTTTTCTTGGGTCGGATACGGATAGTACCTGGATAGCTAAGCATCGGATTCGGGACGGATTCGGAGCGAGCACTACCCGGCAAATACTAGGGGTGAAAATGGGGCAGAAATATCCGCCGATCCGATCCGGATCCGTTTAAAACCCGATCCGTAATCCGAATAGAGCTACCCGTTCGATCCGGATCCGGATCCGATATTTTATCCGGATACTGAGTCTTTGGTATCCGACGGATACGAGATCGGATCCGGATATCGGGTAATTTCACATTCGGATATCCGTTTTATTGTGAGTCTTTGACTCTTTGTGAGCCGTTCGGCACTTCATCTTCGACCCAGCCCACAGCCAGTCCACGCCTCCTCTATCCTCTCCACTTCTCCAGTCTCTAGAGACCTTCACCCAGCTCTCCTCCAGCGAAACCCTCAAACCCTATCCTCTCCTGCTCTCCTCCGAGCTCAGCCGTTCCAAGGCGTCGCCTTGACCGTCGTCGCCGCCACCGGCGTAGCCGCTTGTACGTCGTCCCGCCTCCACCGAGCCACCGCTGGTCTCGCCGCCGGTCCCAGCGCCTCCACCGAGCCGACGCCGTCGCCCGCGCCTCCACCGAGCCGCCGCCCGTCCCGCGCCTCCACGCCGGTTGCTTCTCTGGTATACTTGGGGTTCTTCGCCCTACTTTCTCTGCATTTGTTATGTGGAGTGAATGAGAACTGTGGTTGTTACTGCAGTTAGTGATTAGGATTTAGGAGCGGTTTTTGTGGCGTGATTTGTTCCGTGCGATTGCTTGCTTTTGAGTGTGACTCGATGCGATTTCTTCCAGATGTTTTTGCTATCCATTTCTGAATTCTATGGAGCAGGGGAAACGTCAACATTGCGGTTAATGGAGTCTTGGGGATGTGGAAGGGAACTTTTTTGTGTGTTTTTGGATAGCTGGTGGAAAGTTAAGGCTTAATAATGAATTATCAATTTATCATGTTTTGTTCAGTCTGCCGTTTTCTGTTCCAAATGCGAAGCCTGGTATCGGTGGTAGATTTGGTTGATGTGGCAGCATACAAGGTATTTTGTTGTCAATGCCTGTCTAAGAAAAACCTTAGCATTTTTTTAGTACCAATTGTTTAAATTATTACATATATAATCATCAGTCCAAGTTGAGAGCATCTTGAATCCTCAGTTACAACTATATCAGTCTTTACTTTTAGGAGGTAGTTCATTTTTTCCTACTCTTGCCATTTGAATGTCCTCTGGCGGTGCATAAGACAATTGCTGTGCAGAACATGCTGATGTGATTTACTTTGTAATTTTATAACTGCAGATATGACTACTCTGGGTATGGAGCATCTACTGGCAAGGTAAGTAACTTATTTACCATGAGGGAAATCTCTTAAATTGTACCATGGACATACTACAGTATAGTTGAAAATGTGGTGAATTGATGCTTAAATCAGTTCTGGTAAATTTTAGTGGCCTTTCCTGACTAATGCAGATATGGAATGATGCTATGTGCCTAACTATAGAGTTTTCACTAATCATTTTTATCTATATATTCTAGATACCTCGAGAAATGTGGTTCAGTTTCACTTTCAGAGAACATTCTGCATGTATCTATAACAGAAGAGTGTTTGGCCCATGCCTGACTGGTGTATTTCATGCACAGCATGGCCAATGCATATCGAAAAGTTGTTCCGAGATAGCAATCATCAGTTCATCACTATGTTTTTAACTTGTTACTAAATCCCAACAACTTTTGTTTTCAGCCAAGCATGCCATTATAAACTTTCAGGATAAATAATATTTCAGTGCTGCCTTTTTACATTTGTCCTGCACGGGAGATAAAATCTCTATTTGAACCATCTGTACATGTTCTCAAGACCCTTAAGTTCATTTTAATGCCGCTTCATTCCTGAAATTTCACAGATGGAGGTAATGTTATTTTGATAGTTTTTGTTGGTTATTTCGAGAATCCCTGCATTCAGTACATTGAGAATTCCTGCCTTAGGAAAAGTTATGCACGGTTGTTTTTGAATTTCTGTTTTGCCTACTAGGTATTAAATATTAGTGTCTACTTATCTGATATATGCTCATTTGAGCTAAATCAGATGGCACTTTGAACTTTGAATTACTGACTTCACTGATATTTGTACTGATTATGTGTATGCCCAATATTTCTTTCTGAAGAAATGCATCTTTGAGGAGCAAATCTTATGTTTGTTATTTGAAGTGCAGCCAAGTGAAGAGAATACATATGCAGACATTGAAGCAGTTTACCAGTGCTTGGAAACCGAGTACGGAATCAGCCAGGAAGACATTATCTTGTATGGGCAATCTGTTGGTAGTGGGCCAACATTGCATTTAGCCTCCCGTTTGCCAAGATTGCGTGGTGTGGTTCTACACAGTGCCATTCTGTCAGGACTACGCGTTGTTTGCCATGTGAACTTTACTTTCTGCTTTGACATTTACAAAGTAAATATATCAAGTTGATCATCTCATTTCAATCTGTACCTTTTGTGCCTTTAGGTGTAGCTTTTACTAACATCTAGTCAACTTGTCTCTGCAGAATGTCAAGAAAATCAAGAAGGTGAAATGCCCAGTGCTCATTATTCATGTAAGTTTTTTACTAATAAAATATCAGGCTCAATTTTCAAATATTGTGGGTTGCTTTTTTTAGGACACTTCCTCTCAGTTTGAATATAGTACCTCGAAAATAATTAATGTTGGTTCCGATTGACTTGCCCTGAATATTTTCTTTCCATTTTGTTTTCAGTTTAGGACCAGCAGCATGACTACTTGAGGATGTGAGGGCTTCCATTGAAATTAGTGCTTTGCTTCTCATTTACTTTGGATCAAGATCTGTTATGACTTTGATTTAAGAGGATTCCTTTGTATATGTCTTGCTATCACAGAAAAATGTTTGAACACGATTATGTGATGAATTAATTTGTGGATGCTACTCTATAATGTGAATATTTGTTTTAATATAGACCGATTTGTGCTTATTTCCTATGTGTGTGCCTTGGATGATCTGGAAAAGTTTCAAATGCACATTGCAAGATCTGTACATATTTATTTGGCTCCAAATAAATATTAATTATTTTTTTCCAATGGTTAATTTCTTGTAACGCATATAAGCGTTACCACAATTCGAATCTAAATGTTGCAACAAGCTTTAGAGGTAAGCTGCCCATGGTGCACAAACACATGTAAGCGTTCTTGTAGCCTATAAATATCTCATTGCAATTTAGCAACGGTTATTAGTAGGGTTTTCAACACATATATAAGCGTTGCAATAGCCCCTAGCAAAGCAAAGATAGGCAACGCATAATTATGCGTTGGTATAGACCCTAGCAACGCATATATGGACTTTTAGCAACGCATATATGCGTTGCAAAAAGGGGTGTCCTTTTGTAGTGTTATTTAGTGCTTCTAAAAAATCAAAATTTAGATTCTTTCATTTAGATAGAATCGCTAAAAGATTTTTCCAGAAAATCACAGAGCTGCTCATGCTCTCAAATTTTTACGGAAATGTTAGTACTCTCTTAAGATCATCTCCAAAAATTTTCATAAAATTCTAAGCATATTTGATAGATTTAAATTAGGCAATTCTTTCATTAAGACAGAATCACTAAACGATTTTTCCAGAAAATCACAGAGTTGCTCATGCTCTCAAATTTTTACAGAAATGTTAGTACTCTCTTAAGATCATCTCCAAAAATTTTCATAAAATTCTAAGCACATTTGATAGATTTAAATAGGGCAGCACACTCAAAAGGAGGGCAATTTGGTCTTTTCGTGTCAACTAACGGTCGATTCACGTACCAAATGGACGGCGGTGGCATTTTGGGAAGGCAATTTGAGATCGGATGGCAATGGAGGGAAGACAATCTTCACGATGGCATTTTGGAGAACCGGCCAACTTTCAGTGGCAAATAAGCGATTTACTCTTTAATATATTATGTCTTTTATCTATTTACGTTGTGTATGATTGTGATATTCACTAATGTTGAGCCTGTGTGCACTAGCGTGATCCTGGACTAGTGCGGTATACACAGAGGGTCCGGATTTACATATTCGGGTCCCGACATCATCCACCCCCGCCTGCATCAACCAGTCGTAGTATATACCTCTTCCTCACTACTAGCTTCATCGACTTGATCACCCTCTCCACCTCTTCACTGATGCCGTACACCACCCCCATCTCCTCTACCATTCCTATCATCAGCTCTAACTAGCTCCCTGATGAGCTAATCCACGCTGATCTCTTTGCTTGTGGCCAGAGGCCACCACTCACCTCGCTCGATAGCAGACATCCTCACCAAGGGCAACAGCAACATGCCAAAGGAGTCCATAAACAACAACATGGTCATAGTCTAAGACGCCCCTCTTCGACGCTAGTGCCACCACTGGAATCAAACATTTTGCCTTCCGTGTTCCCCCAGTGGGAGATGGGGCCACACACCTAGGATGATTCGCCACATCCGCAAGCTCATGGTGGATTAGGTTTTCCCATAGTGCCCACAACATGTTTGCTTGAATTCTCGTTCAAAACAGGATGTGTTTGTTATGGAATTAGATCATACAATGACTTAGACACTTGTTAATCACTCATCGCAAGTGAACGAGGAGGAGGATACACCGATACAGAGAGAGAGACAAGAAGATGATGGAAGGAAGAATGATACTACTATCTAACAAGTGGGCCAAAGTGTAAGGGATTTTTTATATACTTTATTTTCTAACTAGCCAGCATATTATCTCCATACCATCATCCACCATGGCCAAAACCACCTTAGGGGTTATTTGTGCTGGTTTTGCAATATCATAGGGTTAACTAGACAGTTGTTAAAGTCAAAGGGTTATGTGGCCGCACAATATATATTTTAGGGGGTCATATGGACTTTGTTGTGGCAACAATGCCAAACAATGGATATTGTCTACCCTTTCTTTCATCTTTAGGGATATATACTTGGAGGAGCGAGAGCACAAACCACTTGAGATATAGAGTGCACTATGGACAAGATGCCCCCTCAACTACCCCTAGGGCCTTTTATATATAGATGTGAGAGGGTGGCTATTCACTCAGTCCACATGCACTCTAACTTGCATTTGAGCTTGCTGCAAGGCCTATTAGACTTCTAGTAGCCTAATAAGGGGTAGGAGCTCCCACAATAGACTTCTTTCAAATTAGGGATACCAATTCCCCCGTGAGGATAGGCCTCATAGGGATAATCCCCATAGGTGGTAAGGAGGGGGAAAACTCCCCACGAGGGCATGGGGACAGGGCCCGTTAGTTGGTAAGGTAGGGTTGAAGACCCCATGTGGCTTGTGTGAACCCGATAAAATTAAAAATGTATTATTTTCTTTGTATAATATAGATTTTTAATATGGAATGTGGCAACGACTGTGGTGCAATCAGCCCTCCCGTGCAATCACCGTGCAATCCAACTAAGAAAAGTTTCGAAAAATTCTGAAAAAAATCATGGATGTACATCTCATCTTACCCCATCTACATATAAAATTTCATGATCAAATTCGTCCTATGCTAAAAGTTACAAAAAAGACAAATTTCTGACAAACTTAAAAGTTCAAATGCATCTCAAATTTGTCTTTTTGTAACTTCTAGCATAGGACGAATTTGATCATGAAATTTTATATGTAGATGGGGTAAGATGAGATGTACATCCATGATTTTTTTCAGAATTTTTCGAAACTTTTCTTAGTTGGATTGCACGGTGATTGCACGGGAGGGCTGATTGCACCACAGTCGTTGCCTATGGAATGTGTATTCTTTTTTCATATATTTGGATAAAATGTGCATTTATACATGATAGTTTATGTTTTTGGCTATATTTTTATGAAAAATATGCTTAAATACTTATAAAGTAATTAATAAAACCACTTTAATACTTTTAAATATGCATAAATACTACTCCCTTCGTTCAAATTTATAAGATGTATTTTTAATGATCTTATCTATAAATATATGGTGTATTCATATTCCAATACAAAATTAGCGTAATATCCTCTCTATACCTCTAATAAATGTCTATCTTTACTTTATATTCTCTACATGCATGCATAGAGTATAGTGTTTAATGATAATAATTAGAGATAATCTAGATATCATGATATCTTCTTTATATACTAAGAAGCAATACATATCGTAAATCCCCATGGTGGGCGGACGGGGTGCGTTGTCCCCAGCCTTCACAGAGAGCTTGTTGGAGAAGACGGGCATGCAGGACTGCTCCCGTAATCCTTAGACCTATCACCATTTCCGTTCCAAACATTATTAAGCAAGTAGTGTTTTGGTTCTTTTCCTTCTAATATAAGTTATATAAATTTTAAAGAAAAAAAATAATTGCCATCTATTATTTATTTATACTTTAATAGTTACCCAACTTTAAAAAAAAAGAAACAAACGCGTCTTTTATTAAGCTCACGCATTCCTCGTTACAGGCCATCCCATGTAAAAACAACGGCCCAGATAGTACGAACTGCGAGCATAAGACTAACTAGGTAGGGACGCGATGATAGGCCATGAGGAAAAAATTTGGTCCGAGTTTTTTGTAAACTGAATTTGCGGAACTACGGGTCTTTTTTTTTCAAAATAACCAGTGGAAGAATCTATTTACGATATAATTTTTTTAAAAATCTTTCGGGTCGAAAGAACCGTTTTTTTTTGCAAAATAACTAGTGAAAGCACCTGCTCGCGATTCTAATTTTTTGTTAAATCTTTCGGGCCGAAAGAACCGGCAACCGCGTTGAATTTGCGGAACTACGGGATCCTTTTCGCAAAACATCGGTGGAAGGACCTATTCGCGATATAATTTTTTTAAAAATCTTGCGGGTTGAAAGAACCGGTTTTTTTTTTTGCAAAATAACCGGTGAAAGGATCTACCCGTGATTCTAAATTTTTTAAAATCTTTCGGGCCGAAAGAACCAAGAACCGCATTGAATTTGCGTAACTACGGATCCTTTTTCAAAAAAATCGGTGGAAGGACACATTCACGATTTCTAATTTTTAAAATCTCCGGCTCGAAGAACCGGACTACGGGTCTTTTGCAAAATAACCTTGTAGAAGGACCCGCTTATGATTTATGATTTACCGTGAAAGGACACTCGTAATTTCGATTTTTAGACGCTTTTCCGGAATGTGATGACGTGGCGGTATGGTTGCTCTGGATTCTCCGGCTATAAGAGATATACTAGATAGATATGCGCGCTTCTGTACTTGGGATTATGAAACACATCATCTGTAGAAGATCAAGTAGAGAAATTTGTGAATAAACAGGGCATAAAATCGTCAATGGATCATAGTTCCTACGCAACATAGATAGCTAGTTTCTTCGTAGCTAACCACAAAACTAATCACATCCAAGAAATTAAATCAAGAAAACCTCGGGCTAATCCACGATATGGACATGATGATCCATCTATAATGGAAGTTTTCGGCACACAAAACGATTTAACTATTGAAAGGAATAAACAACACCTAATGATCCATCTATAATGAAAGGCTCCTAATATAATGGGCTAAAGAGCAAAAATCTAATGGTCCAAGGGTCACATAACAATGATAGGAAATAGTAGAAAGTTAGAAAATGAGGAAATGGCTAACAATTTACATATCCAACTGGAGGTAGAATAAAACACAAACATGATGCAAAGAGAGTATAGAAAATGATAAGGCACCCCACCCAAAAAATGCGAATCGAGCTACACCATCATCATGCCGAGTAGCTAAAACGCTAGATGGCTAGAGGCATCTAACTTTCAAGAGAAACGATATTTACCCTAAACCTATAGACCAAACAATATTGAAAAGTAGACTAAAACAAATTACCACGAATGGTGGCCAATCTGTATTTGTAGCAATAGTTGTGCCTGTGCCACAATATTATTAGTAATTTTAGTATAGATTGGATAATATCTTGTAATCTCCTTAAAAAGATCATCATGGGTATCACACCCTGGTAGAAATGAATGTATGTATCATAAGCATGATATGTCCAGTGAGAAGATAAGCAGACATTGCTAAGTATATGATTCCTGACAGAATATATACTCTGGGCTATAGTATTCTATGTACTCAATTTGAACTTTGCCATCTTCTAGGAAGGGACACCAGTAGGCAATGTAGCCATTGGATGTTCAAACCTGAAAACTCTATCAGCAAATATGAACAAACACAACTATGGGTTTTTTTTGTAGCGATGCCCGTCGCCTACAACTGCCCTCCTCCCTATCATCTCCCATCTCGCTTTCTTCTAACTTGTAGCAGCAGAAAAATCTTCCTCCATGGCCTCTTGCCCTCTCGGATTATGGGTCAGCTGTCATGGCACCATTTGTGGTCAGGACCCTTTTCGATTTCCAACATATCACAAGATTTCAAGAGAAACTATTTAGTTATAATCGATCCTTACATTTTGTAAGGAAATGAAAGGAAGCTTTGAACATTATACGCTTCTCTGGTGTTGCCAATGATTAGGTATAATGACAATAATTTGCCAACCTAGTTATTTTAGAAGGTACCTTGAAATGGTTCTCTTTGTTGTTTGACAAGTAGAAAGTCAGATTTCGATGGACCAAATGCAACAAAACATAATGGTTCACCTAGTCCTTGATAACTTAGTTGGAAAGGTGGGCCACCGCAAAAATGCAAAGAGATAAAAAACGAAGAAAAAATGTTAAAGCGTACTAATTTCATTACGCCGATTAATCAGAGAATTGAAGGGAAGTGAAATATGGTTAAGTACTAAAAAATGCTTGAGTTTATATATGCTCTAATTCATGATACAGAACATAAAGATATACTCGGTTTCTTGAAAAAGGGCCAGAAGAATTTACCTGATAAACATGGCCACAAAGGATTGCACAGGTCACCAATAAATGAACCTAACATCCCCGGCTTCTGCAAAGGCCCAAAATAGAGCCACAAAACCTAGCACAAGAGAAATGTTTGAAAGATATTGTGTGACTATTCATTAAGACAAGAGATTACATTACAATCGTAACATGCTTCACTTCTAAAACAAATCATGCATATCATCTATAATGCTATTTGGTATTGGAAACAAGCAAGACACATCAATAATGTTAACAACAGATTCTTTCTTGTTCTTATCGATTATCACCGAGATCTCGAAACATAAAATCATTGCTGAATTAAGTCAAATATAGTAAGTCTTTCACTCAGGAACAGGGAAAGGGGATCGATCGTTCACCAGAAAAATAAGCACATCAATGGATGAACAATGCCTTTTATATTAGTCTCTTTCTCTATGTAAGTGTTACCTCAGATTGAGCCAAATGATCACAAGGACTGCTGCAGCCAAGAGAACAAAGTAGCGTTTGACAAAGAACAAGCCCACGTGATGATAAGCGGAAGCACTCCCTACCTGAAGCCAACCGCAAATACACAATGTGTGTGTAACAGTGTAAGGCATCCATAATTGCATACCACAAAATGTTGTGCGATTCCCCCAACGAATTGTGACTAAACAATCCCAATTGTGATGAGCCATCAATTTAGCTTGTTCTAACTATGACATAGCTCCAGTCAATTCGCAATTGGGGTATGGAGAGTGGGTTAATCAGAGCTTATAAATAAGCAATTAAGCATGAAACCACACTTACAATTCTAAAATTTCGGTTCTGAATTGCAGAACAAGAATAATTTTGCTTTCTGGTTGCCATCAAAATCGAAGAGCAAGAGAGAGTAGTGACGGAAGATTTACCATAAACCGAGCGCAGCGGGGAGCAAACGCTCGGACATTGAGGACGATCACCACCACGGACCCGGACAACAGCGCAGGCGGTCGAACCGATGCACGCGAAACGAGCAAAGCAGGGAAAATCTGAAGGGAAAAGCCAGAATAAGATCAGCAAATAAATATAACAGCTAGACTTTAGGAAACCCTAGACCTATGACTGCTCCAGAAGCCCAACCAAAGGAAAAGCAATCGCATTGCCAAAGAAGGAAGGCAAAGGGGAAAGGCGTGCCATCAAACGGAACTCCAGAAGTGGCGGTGCGGCGAAGCGGCACACGTGGAACGAAAGCAAAGAGTAAAATCTGCAGGAAAAAGCGAGCAAGATCGAAGAAACACATATAATGACTAGACCCAGAAACCCTAGACCATTACCGGCTCTATACCATATAAACCCAGCTCAGGAGGCTCAATCAAAGTAAAATAAACCAAGAAGGAAGGTAATGGGCAAAAGGTGTAGCAGAAACGAACTGCGAGTTGAGGCGAAGGAAAGAAGATCGCGGAGAATTGGAGCACGGAGAAAGGGCGATCGGGCGCAGTGGCACGGACGAACAGAGGCGATACTTCGAGAGGAAAAGCGAAGAAGCCGGAGGAGAATCAGCTGGCGACCGAGGAAACAATGACGCAAGAAGAATCGGGAAGGCAGGATCAGCCGACCACGGACCCGGGACAACAGGCACGGGGCGGTCGAACCGATGCACGCGAAACGAGCAAAGCAGGGAAAATCTGAAGGAAAAGCGAATAAGATCACAAATAAATATAATGACTAGACTTTAGGAAACCCTAGACCTATGACTGGCTCGTGAAGCCCAACCAAAGGAAAAGCAATCGCATTGCCAAAGAAGGAAGGCAAAGGGGAAAGGCGTGCCATCAAACGGAACTCGAAGTGGCGGTGCGGGTAAGCGGCACCGTGGAACGAGCAAAGGTAAAATCTGCAGGAAAAAGCGAGCAAGATCATAAAACACATATAACAGCTAGACCCCAAGAAACCCTAGACCATTACCCGGCTCTATACCATATAAACCCAGCTCCAGGAGGCTCAATCAAAGTAAAATAAACCAAGAAGGAAGGTAATGGGCAAAAGGTGTAGCAGAAACGTAACTGCGGGTTGAGGCGAAGGAAAGAAGATCGCAATGAGAATTGGAGCACGGAGAAAGGGCGATCGGGGCCGCACGGACGAACCAGAGGCGATACCTTCGGAGAGGAAAAGCGGAAGAAGCCGGGAGGAGAACTGCGCGGCGCGACCGAGGAAACAACGACGCAAGAAGAATCGGGAAGGCAGGATCAGCCGACCACGGACCCGGGACAACAGGCACGGGGCGGTCGAACCGATGCACGCGAAACGAGCAAAGCAGGGAAAATCTGAAGGGAAAAGCCAGAATAAGATCAGCAAATAAATATAACAGCTAGACTTTAGGAAACCCTAGACCTATGACTTGGCTCCAGGAAGCCCAACCAAAGGAAAAGCAACTGCATTGCCAAAGAAGGAAGGCAAAGGGGGAAAGGCGTACCATCAAACGGAACCCGCAGGCTGGCGGTGCGGCCGAAGCGGCACACGTGGAACGAGCAAAGCAGGTAAAATCTGCAGGGAAAAGGCAGAGCAAGATCAGTAAAACACATATAACAGCTAGACCCCAGGAAACCCTAGACCATTACCCGGCTCTATACCATATAAACCCAGCTCCAGGAGGCTCAATCAAAGTAAAATAAACCGAAGAAGGAAGGTAATGGGCAAAAGGTGTAGCAGGAAACGTAACCTGCAGGTTGAGGCGCGAAGGAAAGAAGATCGCAGCGGAGAATTGGAGCACGGAGAAAGGGCGATCGGGCGTATGCACGGACGAACAGAGGCGATACCTTCGAGAGGAAAAGCGGAAGAAGCCGGAGGAGAAGCATAGCGGCGCGATCGAGGAAACAATGACGCAAGAAGAATCGGGAAGGCGGGATCACCACCACGGACCGGGACAACAGCACAGGCGGTCGAACCGATGCACGCTAAACGAAAGCAAAGCAGGAAAATCTGAAGGAAAAGCGAGAATAAGATCACAAATAAATATAATGACTAGACTTTAGGAAATCCTAGACCTATGACTTGGCTCGTGAAGCCCAACCAAAGGAAAAGCAATCGCATTGCCAAAGAAGGAAGGCAAAGGGAAAGGCGTGCCATCAAACGGAACTCCGAAGTGGCGGTGCGGCCAAGCGGCACACGTGGAACGAGCAAAGGTAAAATCTGCAGGAAAAAGCAGAGCAAGATCGATAAAACACATATAATGACTAGACCCGAAACCCTAGACCATTACGGCTCTATACCATATAAACCCAGCTCAGGAGGCTCAATCAAAGTAAAATAAACCGAAGAAGGAAGGTAATGGGCAAAAGGTGTAGCAGAAGCGTAACTCGCAGTTGAGGCGCGAAGGAAAGAAGATCGCGCGGAGAATTGGAGCACGGAGAAAGGGCGATCGAGTAGCGCAATGCACGGACGAACAGAGGCGATACCTTGAGAGGAAAAGCGGAAGAAGCCGGAGGAGGCTATGGCATGACCAGGAAAGCAATGACATAAGAAGAATCGGGAAGGTAGGATCGGTAGACCACGGACCCGGGACAACAGCGCAGGCGGTCGAACCGATGCTGCTAAACGAGCAAAGCAGGAAAATCTGAAGGAAAAGCGTAATAAGATCGGCAAATAAATATAATGACTAGACTTTAGGAAACCCTAGACCTATGACTTGGCTCCGTGAAGCCCAACCAAAGGAAAAGCAATCGCATTGCCAAAGAAGGAAGGCAAAGGGGAAAGGCGTACCATCAAAGCGGAACTCATGGTGGCGGTGCGGCGAAGCGGCACACGTGGAACGAAAGCAAAGAGTAAAATCTGCAGGAAAAGGCGAGCAAGATCGAAGAAACACATATAACAGCTAGACCCGAAACCCTAGACCATTACGGCTCTATACCATATAAACCCAGCTCCAGGAGGCTCAATCAAAGTAAAATAAACCAAGAAGGAAGGTAACGGCAAAAGGTGTAGCAGAAGCGTAACTGCGCAGTTGAGTAGCGAAGGAAAGAAGATCGCAATGAGAATTGGAGCACGGAGAAAGGGCGATCGAGGCGTGGCGCCGGACGAACAGAGGCGATACCTTCGGAGGAAAAGGAAGAAGCCGAGGAGAAGGCTAGCGGCGCCGAGGAAACAACAACATAAGAAGAATCGGGAAGGCAGGATCAGCCGACCACGGACCCGGGACAACAGGCACGGGGCGGTCGAACCGATGCACGCGAAACGAGCAAAGCAGGGAAAATCTGAAGGGAAAAGCCAGAATAAGATCAGCAAATAAATATAACAGCTAGACTTTAGGAAACCCTAGACCTATGACCTGGCTCCAGGAAGCCCAACCAAAGGAAAAGCAACTGCATTGCCAAAGAAGGAAGGCAAAGGGGGAAAGGCGTACCATCAAACGGAACTCAAGAAGTGGCGCAAGGCCGAAGCGGACACGTGGAACGAAAGCAAAGGTAAAATCTGCGGGGAAAAGGCGAGCAAGATCGATAAAACACATATAACAGCTAGACCCGAAACCCTAGACCATTACGGCTCTATACCATATAAACCCAGCTCAGGAGGCTCAATCAAAGTAAAATAAACCGAAGAAGGAAGGTAATGGGCAAAAGGTGTAGCAGAAGCGTAACTGCAGTTGAGGCGAAGGAAAGAAGATCGCGCGGAGAATTGGAGCACGGAGAAAGGGCGTCGAAGCGCGGCACGGACGAACAGAGGCGATACCCGGAGGAAAAGCGAAGAAGCGGGGAGAAGCAAGGCGCGACCGAGGAAACAATGACGAAGAAGAATCGGGAAGCGGTAGTAACAAGGCTCGTGGCACGAGGCGGCGGCGCCGCGTATGGTTTGAAGCAAACAAGCAAGAAACACATCGGCTCCCGATTCCGCCCGCCATAGCGCAACCACGCAGACGGTCGGATGGCGCCCGGCGAAGGATGAGCGAAGCGAAATCCGGCGACGTGGGCCACCGTGGCCGGGCGCCGATTCCTTCCGCTTTAATAGGTTAGTTATTATTATTGAAGGTCCACGAGAGCCAACCCGACGTGCCTACGTATAGCTAGCGCGACGAATAGAGGTTTTGGCTTCGGGCATCCCTTCTCTCCTCTCCCGCCGCCACCGCAACCCAGCGCGAGGGCCCGGGCCATGGCGGAGCAGGTCAGTCGCCTCCCTTCTAACACTGCATTCGTTTTCCGTTTGCTGCTCTGGTTTGCCAGATCCGAGACGGTGCAATTCGAGTTCTCGAGACGTTCTGTTAAGCTGAATTGCTAAGGCTTCTCACTGTTTCATCTATCACGGCCTCGCAGCTCCGGTTAGGTGCTTATCGGTGTTGAGATCTTTGCTTCAGATGTAGGCTTGTAATGGTTCGAGCAGTACTGATGCCCTGGGCTTGGTAGTGATTACTATTTGGTTGTATGATTCGGTGCACTGGCTTCGCTTATCGCTAATTGGTTTTTACTCTGACGCTCTGAAATAATGTTGGATATGCGTTTGGGTATTGTATCTTTACGAATTGCTAATTCTAATTCTGTGCAACTAGATTGATGTAGTTTACACACTTAGCTTGGCATCATTCTGTGTGAAAATTGCTGTGGGGCTTTGTTAAGTAGTAAAAATTAATCATTTTTCTGGCTTTTGCAGACTGAGAAGGCTTTTCTGAAGCAGCCTAAGGTGTTTCTCTGGTAAGAGGAAGTGGTGCTGTTTTACTATGAGTTGATTGCTGGTACACTCTGTGTGCAGAACTGCCGATCATGACTTGATATGTAATTGCAGCCCGAAGAAGATCACCAAGGGGAAGAAGCCTGGCAAGGGGGGCAACAGGTTCTAGAAGAACATTGGCCTTGGTTTCAAGACTCCCAGGGAAGCCGTTGAAGGTATGTTCTGGAGCTCTTTCTCCCACTAATCCTATAGTTTAGATGCTGTGTTGCTTTTGCCATTTTGTAACGTTATTGATTAGCGTCATACACTCTGCATATTGTTCGTTTTTCAGTACTTTTCTGCTTGTATCCATATGCTATTTGGCTGGATACACCATGAAAGCTTAGTAACCTATAATGAGCTGCTAGTGACTTAGTTTTACTTGGCATGCGATATGCGATCTACATGTTTCAGTGTATTGTTGGTGTTCAGGCAACCAGTATTTGCAATTTTTATTGTTTTCTACAATGCTCGAGTTGATTTTGAAAAGAAATCGTTATCAAACATGTTTCAAAGTAGATAGTCTAGAATGTCGTACATGTTTTTATGGTGAAGAGTGATGACAGCAAAAATTAACGTTGGTTCCCCAAAAGTTTGATGTTCCAGTTGTAGAGGAATTTCCTTTGCTGGGCTAGACATATTATATTATTCGATTCTTCCTTGGATGTCAAATGCACAGTGTCATAAAGTTATTCAATTTCCCTCCAAACCTGAATTTCTTTCAGCTATTGAGGATTTATTGATGTGTCGTCTTATTTGAAGCTGTAATGTTTTTCTTCATCGATCGCGATATCGGTGTTGACCGCGTCTATTCTTGCGCAATCCCCGGATCAGGGCAATCCCGTGATCGAAGCGATGAGTTAATGGAGTTTATCTCTTTCTCTATTTGTTAGTTTATCACTTTCCCTATCTGTTTTCTTGTTGCAATTTCAATTATTAGTTACCATGTTTTTAGGATCCCTTAGTGGAAGTGCGGATGAATAAAAGGAAAGAGGTAGAGAAAAGGGGCGCCAAGATTACCACAAACAAGTCTCGGCTGCTTGTCGATAATGGCCGGTGGCTCCGTATAGCCGACTATCTTCTGTTCTTCCTCGTGCCTGCAACGACTGTGGTGACGGCGAGTTCATCCCTTTCGTAGGGTTCCGACCGGTACTCGAACATCTGACCATCACCATAAGGAGCCGCAACAATTGGTATCAGAGCCGACCGGTCCTCGGCCCCCGCAGCAAGATCCCAACAAGTCTCGACGCAAGATGGCTTCGGAGGATGAAGAGTGGCGTAGCAGATTGACATCCGACGTCGAAGGGCTGAAGGCCTCGGTGACCGAGCTGCACAAGACCGTCGCCGACTTCATCAAGTCCCAAGGAAAGCGGCGAGAGGAGGAAGACCCCAACGCGGACGTCGGCGGTTCGGAATTCGGCATTCCGAGGCGCCAGGCGGAAGGACCCTACGGCCGGATCGGCCAGACGTGGGGTGACCGAGATGGCCGAGAGCACGCCCGTTCCCGTCAGTCCCTCAGGGATGAGTGGAACAATGTGGATGATCGGCACTAGCGTGAGCCGCCTCGGCACTGGCCCCGGGACCATGAAGACTGAGAGGAAGCGACGGATCGTGACCGGCTGTTGCCGCAGGCGCCCCGGTACGAACTTCCTATCTATGATGGAAGCGAAGACCCTCTACTCTGGCTCCGCCAATGCGAGCGATTCGCGCGCGCCTATGACATTCCGCGCCGCAAATACGTCCAGATGGCCGGCCTTCATGTACGAGGTGAAGCCCAGGAGGTACTCGACAACTGGGAGTTGGAGGGAGGCACCATCTCATGGGATGATTTCTATGAAACATTCCTTCAACGATTCACGCGCCATGCCACTGCTGGACCTCTTGGTGATCTAGTCAACCTCAAGCAGGGGGAGTCTCGTGTGGACGACTACGCACGGGAGTTCCAGCAACTCCTTGCCAGGGCTCCGCGCATGAGACGGGAGGATCAGATCGAGACCTTTACGGCAGGGCTCTCCATCACGCTGGCGGGCGACGTGAGACACGATCGACCCCGCGATCTCGCGGAGGCCGTCGCATTCGCGCGCGAGTCGGAACGGCGCGAGGATGCGTGGATCGCGCGGGCTTCCCGGAATTGGGTTCCCCTGAATCGTCCGCGCCCTCCGTTCAGCCGTGGAGTTCCGGCGGTGGGACCAGTGCCGGCGCCCACAACACCGCTAGTGGCGGTAGCCCCGGCTGCGCCCGCTCCGGCACCTACGGGGGCGGCCACCGGTCAAACCACGGGAGGATCTTCTGGCGGCTCCATTCGAGCGGGTCCTGTAGGCTCGCAGGGCTCCTCCGTGACTTCTCCTTATCGTCGCCGTCTGGGCGCTGATGAGATGGCGGAGCGACGAGCCAAAGGGCTATGCTTCAACTGTGATGAAGTATATACCCGAGGACATCGTTGCCGACGCCTATTCTACTGGAAGCTGTCAGCGAGGACGAAGAAGAACCTGCGGCGGTTGAGGAGGAACAGCCCGAGTTGTCGTCCTTGGCACTCCGGGGACCCCGCAAGGGCTGTACTATGCAGTTGGAGATCCGCATGAGAGACAAGATTCTGCGTGGCTTGGTTGACACCGGCAGTACGCACAACTTCATTAGCGCATACTCCGCAGACCGAGTCGGCGTACCACAACAACCTGGGGGAGGCCAGCAGGTTCGTGTGGCAAATGGCGCGGAACTCCCCTGCCTGGGCCGCACCACGGAGGACTTCAGCGTGAGCACTTACTCCTTCCGCGCTCCTTTCTTCATCATCCCCTTGGAGGGCTTTGACCTGGTGCTTGGAGTACAGTGGCTCAAACCATTCGGCGACGTCGTATGGAACTTCGACTCCCTCCGAATGTCATTCCAGTCCGACGGCCGCACCATCACTTTACAGGGCCTGGGCACGCCGATTGGTCCTCAGGCACTCCAAATCAGCGCACAACCGAAAGGAGTGACGGCATTAGTCACTGCCTTCCAGGATATCTTCGCTGAGCCGCAAGGACTGCCGCCCGTCCGGACGTGCGACCATCGGATCTGTTTACAAGAAGGCACGGACCCGGTGGTTGTCCGACCCTACCGCTACCCCTTCCGGCAGAAGGATGAAATAGAAAAGCAATGCGCCACCATGTTAGCTCAAGGGATCATCTGTCCCAGCCAGTCGCCCTTCTCCTCCCCAGTATTACTGGTGGCAAAGGAAGACGGCTTGTGGCGATTCTGCGTGGATTACCGTGCTCTCAACTCCAAGACAATTAAGGACAAGTTTCCCATTCCAGTCATCGAGGAACTTTTGGATGAGCTGCATGGTGCCAGAGTCTTTTCCAAGCTGGATCTTCGCTCCGGATATCATCAGGTTCGGATGCGACCTGAGGACGTGGAGAAGACGGCATTCCGAACCCACCATGGCCACTTCGAATTCTTGGTCATGGCGTTCGGCCTATGCAATGCACCGTCCACTTTCCAGGCGCTCATGAACGAGGTTCTTGCGGATTTCCTACGGAAATTTGTCCTTGTCTTCTTCGATGATATCTTAATCTACAGCACGACGGCCGACGAGCATCTTCATCACCTCCGGCAAGTGCTGACTCGACTTCGGCACCATCAACTCTTCCTCAAGCTCTCCAAGTGTGCTTTCGCGCAATCAGAGGTGGCGTATTTGGGCCACATTATTTCCAACCACGGGGTGTTAGCAGATCCTCGGAAACTCCAGGCCATTGCCTCCTGGCCGACCCCAGCCTCTGCATCAGCGGTGCGCAGCTTCCTCGGCCTAGCAGGGTATTACCGGCGGTTTATTCGGCAGTACGCCACAATTGCCGAGCCATTGACTCGCCTACTTCGACATCAGTCATTTTGCTGGACCTCGGAGGCGGAAGCCGCCTTCTGCGCACTCAAGACCGCACTCCAGTCGGCCCCAGTCCTCCGGCTCCCAGATTTCGACGCCACCTTTGTGGTTGAGTGCGATGCATCCAGTCTGGGCATTGGCGCTGTACTCCAACAAGACGGACACCCCGTGGCCTTCTACAGCAGGAAGCTTGCCGCGCGTCATGTCCGTCTTGCGGCCTATGAGCGCGAATTGATTGGCCTCTCCAAAGCTATTAGGCATTGGCGGCCTTATCTTTGGGGGCGCCCTTTTTTGGTGCGAACAGACCATGCCAGCTTGAAGTATCTCCTGGAGCAGGCGTTGGTCACGCCCCCGCAGCAACATTGGCTCAGCAAACTAATGGGATTCGATTTCAGCGTCGAGTATAAACCTGGCTGTACCAACCGTGCTACCGATTCCCTGTCCAGGATGTACGACGAGCCAGTAACATGTGCTGCCCTCTCCTCTCCCATGATGTCCGTTGTGGAGGAATGGAAGGCGCTTCTTCGCCAAGATCCCGAGGTGCAACGACGCTGCACCGCGCTCCTTCAGGCCGCGCCGACCGCTCCTGGTACGGGTACCGACTGGTCCTCCAGTGACGGGTTGCTTTTGAAGGCGGGTAAGCTATACCTTCCTGCTTCTTCATCGGTCTGCAACATGATTGTGGCTGCATACCACGATTTGACACATGAGGGTGTCCACAAAACTCTTCACCGGGTCAAGTCCCATTTCACCTGGGACAAGCAGCGGCAAACTATCGTGAATTACATCAGACAGTGCCGCATTTGCCAGCAAAACAAAGCAAGTTGCCTGTCGCCTGCCGGCTTTCTTCAGCCCCTTCCTGTACCGCACCATGTTTGGGCCGATCTTTCCATGGATTTCATCATTCGTCTGCCCAAGTCGCAAGGGATGTCGGCTATCCTCGTGGTCGTCGATCGCCTCTCGAAGTATGGTCACTTCATCGCCCTCAAGCGTCGACCACAACTCCTCAGGTCGCGGCCATCTTCTTTGACCAGGTGGTCCGTCTTCACGGCATGCCCGAGACAATTGTGTCCGATCGCGACCCGATCTTCACCAGCGCCTTTTGGCAGGATCTGTTCAAGCGTTGTGGTACCAGGTTATTGACATCATCAGCTTATCATCCTCAAACGGACGGTCAAACTGAGGTGGTTAATCGCACACTGGAGATGTACTTGCGCTATTTGTCTACGGACAATCCATCATCCTGGGTGAAGTGGCCGCCTTGGGCGGAGTTCTGCTATAACACTTCCTACCATTCAGGTCTTCGGATGGCACCGTTTGAGCTAGTCTATGGCCGTCCGCCTCCTAGTATCCTCCCCTATACACAGGGCACCACCACAATTGATGCTGTCGACTGCCAGTTGGTGGATCGGGATGTTCTCCTAGATCAAGCTCGATAGAACCTTCTGCGTGCCCAAAACAGGATGAAGCAGCTCTACGACGGGGGCCATCGTGAGGTCTCTTTCACAGTGGGTTCATGGGTATGGTTGCGCCTTCAGCATCACCGCCAGCTTTCATTGCGCACCACTGCCCAAAACAAACTCTCCCCTCGATTTTTTGGCCCCTTCAGGATAGCTGATCGTGTCGGGGAAGTTGCTTACAGGTTGGAACTTCCAGCGGACGCTCGACTCCATGATGTCTTCCACGTGTCGCTGCTCAAGCCATTCCACGGGACCCCGCCGACAGCACCGCCACCACTTCCTCCGGACATGGCCACCGCCGGGCCTTTCCCTCCTGCTCAAGCCGAACCTGCCCTGGTTTTGGGGCAACGCTTCATCCGCGGCCATCGCCAATTCTTGGTCCATGGGCAGGCGAACCAGCTTCGGAGGCTACATGGTGGATGCCATCACTCTTCGACAGTCGTACCCCGATTTCAAGCTTGAGGACAAGCTTGGTGTCGAGGGAAGCATTGATGCGGCCAACGGTGTTGACCGCGTCTATTGCCGGCGCAATCCCCAGGATCAGGGCAATCCCAGGATCAGGGCAGTAGTTAATGGAGTTTATCTCTTTCTCTATTTGTTAGTTTATCACTTTCCCTATCTGTTTTCTTGTTGCAATTTCAATTATTAGTTACCATGTTTTTAGGATCCCTTAGTGGGGGGGTCTGGATGAATAAAAAGGAAAGAGGTAGAGAGAAAAGGGGACGTTTTCAGTACCACAAACAAGTCTTAAGTATTGCTTGATAATCGATAACCGTGGGTCTCGTATAGACTATCTTCTGTTCTTCCCTCGCACGCAATGACTGTGGTGATGGCGAGTTCATCCCTTTCCCAGCTGGGTTCCCGGCCCGGTACTCGGGCATACAACCATCACCATAAGGAGCCGCAACATTCACTGTTGGTGATATTTTCTTCATAAATATATGCTGATATGTGAAAATTGGTGCCATCAATAGCATTGTCATTGAGTTGCTCTATATCCCCAGTAGCTGCCTAGGAGCATTTGGTGCGACTCAGAGTGACAACTTTCCTTGGGTCTCTTTATGCTCTTGCTTCGTTACCTACCTGATTTGATATGAATATATATGCTCTGTTTGCGCTTTGAAATTAAGATGTTCACCGTGGGGATTACTATCATATTATTTTTGCATTGACATTTGTGATTGTTAAGTTTGTTTCACACTAGATCAATGCCCGTGCGTTGCTACGAAAAATAAAATTGGTAATGAAACATAAAGGTCAAGCAATAAAAGAAAATTATGCTACAAGATCAAACATCTATTTCTCCCGATTACAAAAGTTTTTATAGTTTTTTCTCCAGTATGAATTAAAACCAAATATATTGTACGTAGTAATATATATTACCAATCGGTTTTGTTCGGGAGGAACGAGATCGAGAAATATCGCGAGGAACGAAAGAAAAAAAAGAATAGATCGGTTTTTTTTGTCCGGTTCGGTTTCGTCCGGATCAGTTTTGTGGATTTATGGTGGAGAATGGACGTGACACCACCAACTCCTAATTAGAAGTAGTAGAGATGATCTCATTTGCAAAAAGATAAACACTCGGGTTATTTCATTAATAAATTAATTTCATCTTGAGAAAGATTAAGAATTTGGATTATAAAGGAAAAGGCATCAAATTTACCTTTCGTTTTGACAAGTTGCACTTATACCAGTTGGAATGTGCACAATTCTAACAACACTTTCTGTGGTGTTTACATGCTGCCCACCAGCTCCACCAGCACGAAAACGTTCTATCCGAAGATATGAATCTTTATATGGAATCGGATAGATCACCGAGAATAGGTATTACAGCCACAGCAGCAAACGAAGTGTGCCGCCGCTTTCCACTGTCGAATGGAGAAATCCGCACTAATCTATGAACTCCTACTGCAGCTTTGGCATATCCAAACACATATTCACCATTAACTTTGATAGTAGCCCTCTGGAAATAGCAGGTGTTCAGTGTAAGACCAATATTTTTGCTAAAAATAATCTTCGAATTAAAACACAACACATTGTAAAAGAGAGGAACTTAATGTCTACATGGCTTGATTTTACAGTGGTGATCATCTCTAGAAACAGATATAACTGGTGCCACTTCTGTATAAAGTGGTGAATGCAGTTATGGGAGTTGATGAGAACATGTAAACCTTGATTCCAGCTACTTCACCAGGCATTTCTTCTACCACAGTGATTGCATATCCATGATCTATACATGTTCATAACCATGGCAGCCCAATCCATGCTCTCAGTGCCTCCGCCCCTGCTTGAACCTTGTTATGGTATCATCATGAGGAATCACACATTAATAACCTCATTAGAAAAGCATAAAAGGACCATTACAGTTTCAACTTTCAAGTACAACTGTGCAAGAGCACTGCACTGAAAATTCTGAAGATGATACAATAAATATACCTCAATGAAGCAAGAGCAAGAATCATTATCTCCAGAAAGGAATACATTGAGTTCTTTCTCCTTTGCACCTCTTCTCATATTGGCTAATGCTCTCATGGTTTCCTGCACAGGACAGTTAAACATCGGATAAAACAAGCAGCTGGTTTGCACCATGAAGGGTTCCAACAAAGATCCATATAATTGTGTCTGGAGCTTTATATCATGTAATTATGTAAAGGAAGCAATGTATTCACCATCTCAAGCTCATTATCATCCTCTTCATGCAAGCCTCAACATGTCAATGTGCTCCATCAATTCCTGCTCGAATTGGTTCACTGATTTAATCATGCCCATAAGCTCACCATGCTCACGCTAACCCTCTCAGCGAAAATTGGATCATCCCAGAGGTCTGGCTTCTCCAACACCACTGCCAATTGCTTTGATCTCTCCAGTATCCATCCCCACTGCGCAAATCAAAACGACCCCCAGTTTAAACAGAATGGAACGAACAGGTAAGTGCATCTGTGCCACTCTACGCGGAACTATGCAAACAAGAGCTTGAACAGGCATCCTCGCATGTGCACACACACACATACACGCGCACCTGCAAACGCACATTAGATGCCTGTGGATATGCCTGAGAGAAACAAGCACCTGAGTCCTGAGATGCACAATATAACCCAACAAATCAACAACACTCGGCACTTGACCGATTTCACGAGCGGAAGACAAAGCGTATCAAGTATCGTACAAAGAATGGACCTTGAGGCACTTCTTGATGAGCCTGATGGACCAGTCGCTCTCGGCCTCGGGGAGGATTGTCCACCCCTTGCCGGCGATCGAGTCCACCGTCAGGCCGTCCGCCGTCATCGGCGCCTCCGCCACCGCTGCTGGGGAAGAGAACCACCGTGTCGGCCGGCAAAGGGGGCTGATTTGGCGGTGGCAGGAAGGCCACGAGTGGGTCCCAGGAGGAAGGCCAAGGCGGCGCAACGGGCGAGGAGGTGGTGGGTAGGGTTCAGGGTCCTGGAGCGGAGGTGGGAGAGGAGGACCGCGGCCGTAGATCTAGCTAGGAGGCGGGAAGCCATTCCCCGTGGGCTCCGACGCTGCCTCTTCTGATCCTACACAATCAGCAGACATCAAATTAGCTCCTGATCCAACTGCAGTTTTGATTTGAACAGAGAGAGAACAATCAGCAATAAAATAACCAATTCATTAGACAATAAATTGCACAATGTCTGCCTGGTCCCAGATGCTCAAGATCTGGGTGCGGGCCTCCTCACGGGATGGCCACAACGCCTCCCTCAGGTTCGGGTCATAGGAGAGCAGCGCACCAGCAGGCCAAGGGCGGCGACCGATTGCCGAATGCCAGTGTCGCTAGGGACGGAGAATGGATCTTGCCTCTAGAAGCCTAGACTCCAGTCTTCCAAGCTCCAGTAGTGCGGTGGGTTGAGGGCGGCAGCCGGCGGCCAGCGAACAGACGGAATCGACGGTTGGGGTGGTGGCCGGAGGGCGGGAGCGGCGGGCTCCTGAGCTCCTGCGCATGGATGGCTAGGGCTCCTGAGCTCCTGCGCGTGAATCACATGAATGGCTAGGGCTCCTCACTCCTGAGCTTCTCAAGTCGTCCTAGACTAGGCCGGGACGCTAGGCCTCGGGCCAAGCCCTAGTGGCCCGAGGCCCAGCTCCGCTCTTGGGGGAGAACGTATCACTGCCACCAATTGCTGCTTTATATTAGTAGAGATTTTTGGCAGATTTTGGAAGAAAAGCTTGTTTGATTAGTTTCTTCAGTATATTTTGAAGACACCCTTCATAGCAGAAATGTTTGAAATATGATATTTATATTTTTGCTTGTATCATTGTGTGCTTACTCAGTATTGCTTGTCCAGTTGTGCCACTACCTTGCACGATGTAGAAACCTATGTTGAATCTTTGGGTTATATCTGTCCTTCATTTGGCTCATGTTGCAGGAACCTACATTGACAAGAAATGCCCATTCACCGGCACTGTGTCAATTAGAGGTCGCATCATTGCTGGAACATGCCACAGTGCTAAAATGAACAGGACTATCATCCTTCGCAGGAACTACCTTCACTTTGTCAAGAAATATCAGAGGCATGCCAATCTTCTTTATAGCCTTTTATTGTTTTACTTGGGTTGTTACATCATAGTAACCATTATAATGGTATTCATGAATAGGTACGAGAAGAGGCACTCCAACATCCCTGCCCACATTTCTCCTTGCTTCCGTGTGAAGGAAGGAGATCATGTGATCATTGGCCAGTGCAGGTAAAAAAAATACTTGTTTATACTATACCCTCTCATATAATGGGTAATCTATTTAACCAAAATTGTTTAAGAGGTTGAGCATGTTAGGGAGGTTGTATTTTCAAACTGGCCCCAACCTTGCCATTTGGTTAGAGATGTGAACATAACCTTTTTAATGATCAAAGGTCGAAACATAACGTCTCTTTGTTGTGTTTATGAGATCTGTTGGATGCTGCTTATAACTCGATAATATCATCATGCCATTCAGGCCACTGTCCAAGACTGTGCGGTTCAATGTGTTGAAGGTCATCCCGGCAGGGTCAAAGAGTGGTGCAGGGAAGAAGGCGTTCACTGCTGCCTGAGGAAGACATCAAAGATTCCGAAAGCTCCATCATGCGATTTTGACGCCACTTTCTATACTATTCCATTTGTACTAGGATTTTTGACTTAAGAGTTATTCCAAATCTCAAGTCAAGAATGCTGAATCCAGTGTAGTTATGCTCTAAATGCTTCTTTGTTTCAATCAAATGATTATTTTATACAGTCGGGTGGCTACCCCTTAGCTCGTTATAGGTAAAATTTAAGATACATCAATCGTTTACTTGCTGTGGTTCTGCGTTTTTTCATCGGGTGTTCTATGCCATTCCTTTTGGGAACGTTGGTGCTCTATACCTGATCGGGGAAAGAGATCCAGTGCCGCGGTAAGTTGCAGTCAGCTGTGCCTGGACCGACACCTGGGAATACTGTGCTGACTCACATAGTCGCGTATCGCTGATCCGTTTGTTCGCTCGACGGGACAGTCCTAATTTAGGAAGACTGCAGTCCTTGTACAGGAACCCTCTCCCCCGATCTGGTAGGAAGTATTTCTGCCTCGTCGATGCCTTCGCTGGATGAGTCATTAGGAGTTGTAGGTAGAGTTACGAGTGTTAAACGCGTAATTGTACCCATCAGATCTCGAGTTCTCGACTTCATGTATTGCTGCAGAGTGTAGACAAAGCTAGGATCTGAGATATCTGAAAGGATAAGGGCACGTCCCTTGGACGCGAGTGCTCGTTTTCTGTTTGAGCCGATATCTGGGCGAAAAAAATAAAAGTAGATATATGTATATGTACGCGTTTAGTAGAACAGTATGTTCCTACACTCTAGAAGCACTGTATCCTCTAATTAATTTCTTGGTGTGTGTAAAAAGGATATGCACACGTGTGTGTGAGTTTGTGTGTCCTCATTATACACCTACTTTAGAAAAAACCATCTAGGATTAATGGCTACACTCTTTATAGCTGGTGGAATTCAACCCCAACCAAGCCATCCACATGTCACCTTGCGCATTTTTGCGAAAAAGCTCCTCCGTTCCTTCAAATTACGGATAGGTTCTTACGGATTACGAACAGATCCTTCGCGATATTTTGTGAGACGAAAATAATTTTTTTTTCTTCGCGTATGGGTCCCTGGCGTGGTATTTTACGGGAAAACCTCCCGTTAAGTTCAAATCGTGAACAAACCCTTTTCTAATTTTTCAGGATAACGAACAGGTCCAAAAAAATAACAAACAGGTCCCTACTTCTTACGTTCAGATCCTTTCTCCGTTTTTCCCGGAAAAAATGTTTTCGTCACCAAAAAACCCGGAAAAAATGTTTTCGTAAAAAAAAACGCAGATTCGTCGAAGGTTTATAGCAGTTTATGGATTTACTAACGGGTCATAACCGCGGTTTTTTTTTTTAAAAAATGTAGATTCGTCCGAAAATTTATAGCAACCCATAGATTCGTCGGCGGGTCCTAACGACCCATTTTTTTAACCAACACAAAAACCAGATTAAATCGAAGGTTTATAGAGGTTCATGGATTAGCCCACAGTGCGGCGATCTTTTAAAAAGGAAATACATAAAAAACGGCCGTATTTTTCTTTTAAAAAACAAAAACACAGATTCAACCGCAATTTTCTAAATAAAACGCATCGACAAAAAAAACACGGATTCGTCGAAGATTTATAACAGCTTATGTATTTACCAACGGGTCATAACCGTGGGGTTTTTAAAAAATAGATTAGATCCAAAGATTTATAGCGACCGTAGATTCGTAGGCGGATCTTGACGACCCATTTTTTTAACAAACAAAAAAACAAAAAACACGGATTCAACCGTAATTTTCTAAATAAAACACGATCGACAAAAAAACACGGATTCGTGAAGGTTTATAACAACTTATGGATTTGCCAACGAGTCATAACCATGGTTTTTAAAAAACGTGGATTCGTCGAGATTTATAACGACCCATAGATTCGCGTGGTCCTAACGACCCATTTTTTAACAAACACAAAAAACAAAAAATATCAAATATCCCGAAATGCGTAAAAAAACAACCACGGTTTTCTAAAAAAAATACAGATTCGTCGAAGGTTTATAGTAACCCATAGATTAAACGCGGCTTTATCGAAGGTTTGTAATATCCCATAGATTCGTCAGCGAGTCCTACCGACCCATTTTATTTAAAAAATGCGGAAATCGAAAATTCGATAAATTTTATCAGACGACGGGTTGTAACCGCGGTTTTCTAAAAAAAAACGTAGATTCCTTGAAGGTTTATAGCTAACGACCTATTTTTTAAAACTAATATGAAAACCGAAAATACGACCCCCATGAATTTATCGACGGGTCCTATCAACTCTATAGAACAGCACAGCGTAGCGCGTTATTATTGCTCGTATATATCATCAAGGTGGACGATACTGATGTCTGAAGGCTCGAGACCCCATGCAAAGACGGCATGGTCGTTGTCGATCGGCTCAACGCCCTCCAGCAAGAAGCCGGACAGCTCGCCTACCTCCACGTCACGCAGCCAAGGTACACGGCCTATGGGCAGGCCGTGTCAGGCGACATTGCTCGTGGGCCGCAGCAGTGGGCTCTGGGCCTCTGGCGATATTGCTCATGGGCGCTCTGGTCTGGCCTGTGGGCTGCTGATATCAGCCTAGTATTTATATAGAGAGGAGATTAAATAAAAGAGACAAGCCATTTCTTACGAGAAAAAGCTTCGATACACAAACCAATAAGAAATATACAACAAAAACATGCCTTAGGTAGAGGAAGGTTGTATCCAACTATACTATATTGTTAAGTCTTTGAATGACATTTATTCGGTGTTATCTATATATTCACGACAATATATAATTCGAGGGTAGTATATAGTACTATTTGTTGAAATATAAGTGAATATATTGTCAGTCTTTCCTCATTAGCTTAAACTTTTGGACGAATTGCTTGGTGCATACAAATCAATATGGTATCAAACCTAACAGATCACAATTCTTATTGATGATCACATGCAACTCAATACTATTGATGATGTTGATGCTTTTAAATATAGCTCTAAAAACCATGTATCTATAGTGTTTCGAGTACGGCAACGTATCCTGTGCACACAAATATTTGGTGAAAACCTGGTGCACACCAACTAAGAAAAGTTTCAAAAAAATCTGAAAAAAATTATGGATGTACATATCGGCTTACCCCATCTACATATAAAATTTCATGATCAAATTCGTCCTGTGCTAAGAGTAATAAAAAAGACAAACTTGATCATGAACAGGAATAGTTCTTGTTCATGATCAAGTTTGTTTTTTTTGTAACTTCTAGTATAGGATGAATTTGATCATGAAATTTTATATGTAGATGGGGTAAGCCGATATGTACATCCATGATTTTTTTCAGAATTTTTTGAAACTTTTCTTAGTTGGTGTGCACCATTTTCACCAAATTTAGTACAATGTAAAATTTAGGCCCAGTAGTTTTTCGATAATCGCTCCCTGGGGTGATTCCGTGAAGTGATTCTCGAAATGAACTAGGGGTGGGAGCTGAAAAAAGTCGCTTCTCTGATTCACTCCTAACAAAGAGTCGGTTCTCCATAGAGTTTATCCTATGAATTCGTTAGAGAATCACTTTCAGCAACAGAATCACTTCTCTCGGAGAATCACTTCTAACAGAGAATCAGAATCAGAAAGAACTCTACCAAACAGGCTCTTAGTGGTCAAAAGAGCACAAGCGTCGGTCTTTTTATATCCGGAGGGAGTGTATTTAGCTACAAAAGGCTACATCCTATAGGGGAGATGGTCTGTCTGCCTGTGGTGTGCCCCAGTCGGATACCTACAGTTTACATTGAGTGGTTTGATACAATTTACAGTTTACAACCTGATACAACGGAGCCCCATTGGCAGCTACAGAAACAGAAGCACGGGTGATTTGGCTTATCAGCCGTGGTACAACAGTGCTCCGGCGTGTCAGAGTTCCTTTCTTTGCTCCGGTGGTTGATCCCCTTCCTCGCGCTGCAGCCGCCGGTGGAACCGCCCGAGCTCTGCTCCGCTCTGCATCCAGAAGATCTACAAGCGTGCAAGGCTAGGGTTTCAGACTTAATTCAGTGCCCAGAGGGAACATGTAACTGAACCATGCATCCAAATTTTCGATTTTCGGTGCACACCTGAAGGACACATACAGGGTGCTTCATGGACAATGGCATGTCCAGGAAGCTCCAGGCCTCCATTATGATAAAGAGTGTATCAGATTAGTGCCTTGTTCCCTATTTTTATGCTACTAGGTAGAGTTTACATATTTCAACCTTGGGGAGCAAGGAATCAGGCAATATTGTTTCCATTCTGGAGTGCTTCTGAGCAATCTGATTTAACTTCGGTACAGTGTGATTGTGAAAGGTGTCCAGTGTGAAAGTATTCTCTTGGTCGTGCGGTAATTTCTGTAATTAATACACTATATACTTCCAACCGTAATGCTTTTCATAAAAGAAAAGAAGGGAAGGTGATTCTTGAAGTTCAGATGTGTGACCTGATCTTACAGATTAAACAGGTGAAAAACAAGTGACCACCAGTTCATGAGCAAAAGTCATCAACTCAAGTACTCAACCACGTACAGGAAGCAATATCGCGGGTCTCCTGAACTGCTTGCTCGTTGGCAATGAGCCAGGCTGAGCTCAACTAATCATCAATCGAAGGATGGCCGCAACGCTCCTGGCCCCTGAACCTTGTCGATTTGGCAATAAAATCGATCAACCTGCCAATGATGCTGTTTGGCCTGAGACACGGAGATCTACAGAAGGGCATGCAGTAGTTACCTTCACGTATAGCCCGGCCCTGAACATGCAAATTACAAACTCTCGTAAAGCGTTCCAGAGCCCTCCACGTCCTTCTCCCACGGCATTATCCTCTTCGACCCTTTCCCTTCCCCCCAATATATTCAGCGTCGTCACAAGCTCATTCAGGTGCAGCGAAGTAGCTAGCTAGCCAATTCAAGATCGATCGAGGTCACAAATCAAGAAGCAGTAGAGACCGCGCGAAAAACAATGGCGGCGAAGAAGAGCGGGAGCGATCGAGATGGCGGTGGTGCGGGGCTGCACGTGGCGCTGTACATGGGGGCGGTGGTACGAGATCGCGTACGTCGTTCCCGTTGTTCTTCCAACCGCGGGACGGGAGGGACACGCGGGCCGGCGACGTACACGCTGCAGGAGGACGGCGCGACGGTGTTACGTGCTGAACGAGACGTACGTGGAGCAAGGGGAAGCAAGACTACATGGAGGGCATCGCTCTCCATGTAGTAAGAATTGCTCCGTAAAAGAACGTCGTTGCAATTGTGCTTAATTAATTTGTTGTGTGGCTTGCATGCATGCATGCGTAGATTTTGAAGGAAGACGCACACGGTGGAGGAGGTGTACAACCAGCTGGTGGAGAGGGCCACGGAGGAAGGCTACGACATGGCCAAGCTGCACAAGACGCCGCAGGACGATCCGCCGCCGGAGAGCGACGCCGCACCCACCGACAGCAAAGGGACGACGTGCTTCAAGTCGCTCTTTGGGAAATGATCCCGTGCTTCAAGACGGATATGAGTGCCCTAGAAGGAATATGTTATTAGCCTGCTGGCTGCTGCGCGGTGGCGATTGGCGAATAAATTAATGCATGGGACTTCAAATAAACGAGGCTGTTGTAGAATATAGTGTGTGTTCTTGTACTACTCTTCAAGTCACAAACATTTGTCTGTTTTGAACATGGTGAAACTTTTAAAATTTTGATCGTCACTATCTTTTTACATATTTAAATTGGATATATGAAAATCATACGTGTAGATTTATTTTGAAAAGTACTTACATAATATTATAATTTTATTAGGTTTTATAAATATATTATAATAAAAACTAGTGGTTACAATTGTATTCTGGAGACCATATTAATGTTTAAAATGATAACTATTTGTGACCGAAGGAAGTAGCTGCCTGGTGGACATGTGCTTGGAGAAATGAACTTCAAAGCATATGCATGGTTTAGTTCATTGGAGATGTGTGTTCTGAAGACCGTACAGATTAATATGATCTTGGTTTGCTTGGTACTACGTATTATACAACCTATTAGATCTTGCTTGGTACTACCACGAGTTGCTCGATTCTCTAGATCGATCACTCGTTTCTTGCCTGGCCTGTGGGAAGCAAGTCAAAAGGCAGGTAGAACTACTGCCTTGTCAAAGCCACCCTTGCAAAGGCGACATGTGCAAGGCTGCAAGCCATTCGTTTTCCAAGTGGCTCAACACGTGAGTACCTGACTGACTACTATAGCCATCTCCAGCATCGATCCTTCGTCATGGTCAGCCCGAACCGGGCCTACACCTTTGCCTGCTATGTCCTTTCGCTGCGCAGGTCTTCCATGGCGTGCTCGCCTACGGCAACCACCATGTCCCCCAGTCGGTTCAACCCGCCCGTGCATTTTACACTGCTGACGTACAGCAGGCGACAAAGACGATTCTGAAAGATCGCCGCAAAGAGTCAAAGACTTCAACGGGGTCGCCATGACGTCATCTACGCTACGTCGATCATCTGGAAAGATGGGAATCGGAGAACATTCTAGAATCAGGCTCTAAATGCACAAGAGGTGGCAAATAAAGTTTGTATGGAATTATATGCTTAGGCTTTTTCTTCAACTAAAAGCTAAGAAGTTAGGCTTTTGAAAACCATAAGTTTTTATATAACTAGAAGCCAAACTATTAGAGAGATGTTTTTTTGTTTAATGAAAGTTGGTTTTAGACCAATGTCACTGAAGTAAGGATAAAATTACCCACCTCTACCACTATAAAAGCGGGTTGCTTTTATTAAACTACTTAAAGGCTTTAAACTATAAACAAAAAATTTAAACCTAATCAAATAGGACTTAAGAAAGAGAGCAATAAACACACACGAACGGTCCCGCTGGTTTAGTAGCTAGACTTTTTGGCTAGTTGTACTTTAATTGTACTCGCTCTAATCACAAATAGTCGTTGGTTTGAATATCAACACAATCTTTAATTAAAACATAATTTTGATCATTAATTTTATTATAAAATATTTATAAAATGCAATAAATTTATAATATTATGAAAGTATTTTTGAGACATATCTACATATATGATTTTCATGTATCCAATTGAAATATTTAAAAAGATATTGACAGTTAAAGTTTTCAAAAAGTTTGACAACACTTATGTCCAAAACAACAACCATTTATGACCGGAGAGAGTATTATCTTTTTTAGCCGTTCCTCTTACCTCAACCACATCCAACGGATCTGCGTTTGATTATATTAAACTCCTTTTTTTCTTTAATTGATTGGCAGGGCTTTTGCCCTTTCTCTCTATAAGAGCAACCCCAACCCACCCCCTATCCTAAATTATAAAGAGACTTAGAAAAATATAAGCTCCAACCCAACCTCTATTATAAACCCCTATTTTAGGGAGGTACTCTCTCACCCCTACATCTAGGGGGCTTCTCTTTGCCCCTATTATTTCCTTTAGCATTTTTTTATTCATTTTAAAATAATAATTTATGGGTGCAAAGTAATAATAATATTTAGATAAATAATAGGGGTGAGTAATAGGGAGTATGGGTTGTAGACAAATTTGATATAGAGTACCCCTAATTTTTATACCACCCTTAAATGAGTGATTTAGGGGGAAAATATAGGGGTTTGGGTTGGAGTTGCTCTAAGAGAAGAGGACATGACTACACACCCCACTCCTTTTAGTTAATTTCTCTGTCCGTGCCTCTTCGGATAATTCAGTAGCACTCGTACTTCAGCCTCAACTTATTTAGTTCATGAAATACTTGAAATATGGAGCCATCAAATAAACGTAAGCTGAATTGTGTGTGCAATCAATAAAACACTTAAGCTTCAATTGAGTGATCATAGTTTTTTTAGGAATCCTCAAATTAAAAGTGAAGATATTTAAGAACATAACTAAAAAAACGAAAATACCTTGGAGGAGTATCTTTTTATTAAGAAGAAAGAAAAGAAGAATAGGCATCTAAATTCGAACCAAAGGGAGCTCAAACCAGGGCGGTGGCCGAACACCTGTCCTCCAACCAACCGAGCTAGGATCAGTTCTGCTTCTACGAGGATAATGCATGTCCTCACTGATTGTCCAAAAAAAATCTGAGGATGCGTCCCAATCTATTGCTGATACTAAATAGGTATCACCCTTATTTTAATTAGGTCAGCATCCGTGATTTTAAGGTTTAAAATCTCAGTGAAATTTTGGATTTCAGCCGACGAAAATATTAAAAATCCTACCAATTAAAAACAATTAAAAAAATAAAATTGCTACAATAATTTCAAAAATTTCTGCAAATTTCACTAAAATTTTAGAATTTTTGACCAGATTTCAACTTTTTGGACAATACCTCTTAATAATGTCATCTTCCATGAAAATATTTTGAAAAACCGAATTTTTGAGACGTTTTATAAAAATAACATAAACACTGTCAGATTTTTTTAAACAATGTACAAGCTCGATCATGCTCTGAAAATTTATAGTACCATATCTAGTAGTCTAGGATCATACAAAAAATTTCTAAAAGAATTGAACTTCATTTATTATCATTGAAAAATAAAAAACTAAAGGAACATAAATGATACAATAACATTTTTAGAATTTTATAAATTCACTTGAGTGTGATCATGATCCAAAATTTTTAAAATAACTTAAGAATTTCCACAAAACTATTCTCTAAAAGTTTTAGAAATTTTAAACTTGTTTTGATTACTCAATGAAAAATTCTCCTATTGTGAGGCTTTTATCATGAGTTCAGGACAACAACATTATCAGAATTTTTAAAAATTCTTCAAGCTTAATCATTATATGAAAATTTTATGAGAATATTAATGATTAATTGGGACTATCCACAAAATTTTTAAAATTTTCTAATATGGTTTGAACTTTTTTCATTCGGATGAAATTTACCGAGATTTTGGATTTGAATTTTGCTTTTTGAATTCATCCGGATTTTTTTCCAAATTCTGAGATCTCGCCAAAATTTTAGATTTTGGTCACCTATGAGAACTAATCTTAAACCAAAATTTTAAATCATGTGTGATTTTACACTATCCATTTTAAGACCTAAACTTTTTGAGGTTTTAGTGTGCTCCCTTAATTTTAGCACTAGTTCAAAATAAATCATATATATTGTTCAAAGTCTAACAAGTAAGCATGCTATAACACCCTAATCTTTTAGTCTTTGGAAAGTTTTAAAATTTAGAAATGAACCATTTGGATTTTTTCAAATAAATAAAGCTTAATTTGATTTTTTTTCTATAAAGGAAACATTTAATTTGATTAATCCATGCATCAAATATAATAAATTCCATTTTAATTAGTTTTATTTTGTTTCAATGAATTTTTCTGTATTTTTTAGATTTTTTGAATTTATTTAAATTTTTGGTATTTTCTTAAATCGAAAAAATTCTTTTCCAAATTCGGTCGGTCTGTTCTTTTCCTGGCTTGCTTGTGGCCCATCTCCTCGCCCCACTCTCTCGTAGCCCCCCAGGCGCCCGGTCCAACTACCACGCTGGGCCGCGACCGAGGAACCCTAGTCGTTGAAAGCATTTAGGCCCCCAAATTTGTGTTAGTTTTGTTAATTAATGACAATCATGATTGAATGACTAATATTTTCATTTGAGAATGTTGAAAATAGGTTGGTCCTACATATGGAACACGATGAAGCATGAAAATAAAGCGAAAGAAAATCATTGCATCAAGCTAAAGAGCAAAGGTATATAATTAAGGATCCTTTCATAACTTTTACCGATCTCGGAGCATTAGAGAAAGATTGGATTGCTAGATTAGGTGTCGTACTATTAAGAGGGACTCTTGATTAGTAGCTTGATGTGATTTTAATGAAAATAGCTTAATTAGTGTTTATAAAAATGATTATTTTCAATTGTCATAAAAAAGAAAATTAAAAATCCAATTCGCCTCTGCCATGGCCGTCACTACCGCACATGGTAGGGTGGTACTGCCGCTTGGCCAGCAGTTATTTCACAGAAGGGGTATTTTTTGGGTTGTGCCCGGCTGGCACTACCGCCCCATGGGGGCGGTACTGTTTCTCAACCGGCACTACCGGCCCCAGATGGGCGATAGTGTTAACTTTCTATAGTAACGGCTAGTCTGACAGTGCATTTAATGCTACAGTCGACCGTTGGACCTAAGGCTGACAGTACTGGCTCCAAATAGGCGGTAGTGCTGACCACTCTGAATTTTTCAGGGGTTTGGTAGCAACGTCTAGTAATGTTGTTGAGGACTATAAATACACCCCTATATGTAGCATAAAGGCTCTCTTGGACACTTATTGCATATTCTTGAGCTCTAGTTTGCTTCTTCACTACTCTAGTGCATTTAATCCACATTTTGTGAGTAGTTAAGAGAAAATTCAAGTATGAGCATTAAATTGAGCCATTTAGACACTTGATACACCTCAAGCGATCATTAAAGTTTATTACTTTTGGAGGTTGTCGTCTCTTAGACGGCTTGGAGGCAAAGGAACCGGTGATTTTCTCAAGGAGCTTGTGAGAGAGCCCAGTTGATTGTGAAAGCCAGAGTTCGTCTACCTAGAGTGGGGAAGAACTACCAAGTGATTAAGGGAGGCTCGTGTGATTGGAGCTGACTTGAAGTTGATCAAGCTTCCTCAACGTGGATTAGGAGAGACCGGCAAGTCTCCAAGACCACAGGATAAATTCTTATGTCACCTTCTTCCTTGTGGCTTAATTCCTTAATTCTTTCATTCAATTTATATTTCTAGTCCTTTGGTAGTATTCTTGTGACTAGGATAGTATCATCACTTAAAGTAGCTTGTTGGTGCACTTAATGAGACATAGAACATTTAGGCTTTAATTGTTAAAATTTTATTTCTTGCTTAGTAAATTTATTTATTGCAATTAGAGCTGAAATATTTAGAAACCTCCTATTCACCCCCTTCTAGTAGGTTATCTCTGATGCTACAACCATGTTGCCAATGAAGTCCAATTGGATGTGACTCCCGAGGCTATTTAAGTCTTGGTAAACCGAGATTTGAGGTCCCTATGATGCACTGCACCCAATGCCCCATTTGCCGTTGCCCGAGACACCGTTGTCGTCGCATGGGAGCTCAACGAAGTTTGTGAAGCGCCTCCGCCACCATTTTCGTCCCTAAGCTCTTCTATGCGCTTGATCTCCCTCTCCAGTGAGTTTCGGTCACTATCGTTGCCCTCTTTGGGTTCGTCATCTTGCCCGCTCTCGAGTCGGCGAAACACCGATGTTGATTCGTTGCCTTTGTGTTATCAGCTGCATTGTCTTTCTCGTCACTAGCCAGCTCAGGTCACTAGAGTCATCAAGGTGATGAAGTTAGCAGTGACATCATCAATCGAGTCAGCGTCCACGCATGCGTCCTGGAACTCCTCGTAAGCATGTGTAGCCTCCTCTTCAACTGGTGATTTGTTGTTGCAAGGGGATGATTGTGGATTGAAATCCACTCGATGAGGATGCATCGAGGCGTAGTGGCCCTTCATGTTCTTCTCCCTCTTAGAGATGTAACCGATCCCTCTCTTTTCAACCAACTTTCGTTGATTGCTTAGAATGTCGTTGAGGGTGGTCTTTCCTTTGTAGCACTTCTTCAAGTTATTTTTCAATTTAATTACTTGAGTCTTGAGCTCTTTATTTTCCTTTACAAGTTTAGTCTCACATTACATAGAGGAAGCAGTAGTAATTGAATTAGAGCAATAAGATATATCAATTGAATCATTGTAAGAGGTGGACATTTATGTTTTAGATGAAATGTTATAATTAACATTTAAGCATGGCATTTCATCAATTAAATCGCATTGAATTCCTATATCCATTATTGGCTTAATGAGTTCCTTGAGGAGAAGAGACTTGTGCTCACTTTTGAGCACATTATAATTATTTTGAAGTGAGTCGTGCTCAAGCTTCAAAATCTTATATTTGGATTTTTCTCTCCCAAGATACTCATTGAGCTCCTTTAGCATATTCATTAGATCATCATAAGAGGGCTCATCATCGCCTTTATCGCTTACCTCAATTTTACCTTTAGCCATGAAGCAACGAGTAGTTGAAAATAGAATTTTATGCTCATCGTCACTTGAGGTGAAGGTTGAGGTTTCTTAATCACTTGAGGTAGAAGTGGAGGTTTCTTCTATCGATGTCCATTCCTCAATGCAATCATTATTTGTTAATGTGGATAATTCAAATAATTCTTGAAGTTTGATTCGCATTTCATGGGTGCTTTTGAGATTGCAAATTGAATTAAAGACATCTACGGTCACAAAACTAAATAAAGCATTAGTATCTTGAGCGTCGAGATGTAAACACTTATCTTCTCCTTTAGTTGGAGCAACTTTGTTCAACCAGAAGAGAAAAGCCTACATCTACGACCCACCATATTTGGGGGCTCATGAATTTAAAATGCAAAATTATATATAATTTCCACGAAACATAATTTGAGCCATCCAAAATATGTGAATCAGTGTAGTGCACTAATCCACTAGTTACCATCCTTTACTCTCTAAACGGTTAAGTCTAATAAAATAATAAACCTAGCTCTAATACCATTTGTAAGGATGAGGATGCCGACTAGAGGGGGGTGAATAGGCTGCTTTTAAAAATTACTTGTATGAATCTCTATAATTAAATTCAACCCCAATTACCCTTATACCAAAAACTTAACAATAATTAATGTGGAAGCGATTGACTAAAGGTTTGACAATCAAAGCCCAAATTCTCTAGGTTCACTATGTGCACTGACTAATTATGTCTTTAAGAATAAATTACAATTCTAAATACAAGCAATCAATTAATTTAATTATATGAATATAAATTGCTTGAATATAAATAATAAATAGAATGCAAGCACAAGAGACACGATACTTTCTACCGTGGTGTTTGGGGATTTGCCAGTCTCCCCTAATCCACCTTGAGGTTAGCCCAAATTAATTGGACTGGCTCCACAAATTGAGTACCCACCTTGAATCCACTAGTAGTTGCTCTTTCTCTCTCTGGGTAGGTGAGCACCGACCTTCACAACTTTGCCACGACTTCTCACAACCTCCATTGAGAGCTCCTATGCACGATGTTTCCACACGCCGTCTAGGTATCGGCAAACATCAAGAGTAACAAGTTAAGCTCTTCGCTTGAACTTCACCTAGTGCAACACATGCACTCCGGTGACCTCTTAAGTGCAACACATGCACTAGGATCCTCCTCAAGTGCAACACATGCACAATAGGCTCTCAATCTACTTTCTAATTGCAAAACATACAATTAGGGCCCACTTTTAACTCAAGAACTAAATGTGAGTGTGCAACACATGTACACCTCACCAAAACACTCAATAATATATAAGCCCCTCGAGACCTCCTTTTATAGCCACAAGGCCAAAACTAGATGTTGGGGGCGAAATGGGCTACCTGCCCAGCAGGCCCGGTACTACCGCCCATGTAGGGTGCTGGTAGTACCGGCCTCTAGGCCAACGGCTCAAAAACTAGCCGTTACTAGTGAGCCCAGTACTACCGCCCAACTAGGAGTGGTACTACCACTCGAGCGGTAGTACCGACCTTTTCCCGCGGTAGTGCCGGTCACAAAATCTCGAGAAAACACCCTCTCTGGAAAATAACTACCGGCTTCTCGAGCGGTACTACCGCTTGAACGGTAATACCAGTCCTACATGGGCGGTACTACCGGCCTCAGGGAGAAAGCCCAGTTTTTCACAAAACTTTTCTTCAAACTATTAAAGATTTATTCTTTAAGCTATGTGAGGATCAACACATCATCACAACACTATGCAAAACACATTTGCACATGTTAATCACACACTCCAAAGAATCGCATTAAGCACAACTTATTTGTAAAACACATTTGCAAATAAATCAAGAACTTATGAGATCAATCCTCTTAGCCATGTGATGATCAACACATGATCAAGTTAATTTGCAAAACACATTTGCAAACCCTATTCACATGCTCTAGGATTGAAACCCACAACCTCGAGCTTATTTGCAAAATACATTTGCAAATAACAAATCCATTCAATATTTTGCAAAAACACATTTTGCAAACTCAAAGCACAAAACACACTTAGCTTTGTGATGATCAACACATGGTCAAGTCACAAACTAAAACTTCAATGCATGAGCTCTCTATTTGCAACATATGTAAATCTCTAGCTCCATGCAAACAACCACTTAAACATCAAGTTGCATAAGCTCTCTCCTTTTGCAACATATGCAAAACTTAGCTCCATGCAAACACCACATAAATCAAATTACATGAGCTATCTCCCTTTTACAACACATACAAATCTATAGCTCCATGTAAAACCAAATCGAAATAAGATTTGAATAAGAAGCAAGCATGAGTACCCTTAGTTGCAACACATGTAAATGCTTAGCTCATGCAAAAACCACATAAAAGAGTGAGCTAAAGTGAACCGGATTGAGTTCATCAACACATGATGAAGCTCAAGTTAAATAACTCAACCCCTCTTAATAGTACGGCACCTAACTAGCAATCTGGTCTCCCATCCAAACACCGAGACCGATAAAAGACTAGGAACACATTCTTAACCCTAACTAGTTATACCTTTGCCTTTAGTGATCCACTTGAAGTTTTTATGATTTCCAATCATCTTCTCTTCAGGATCGAATCTTCTTCTTCTTGTTCATCAACGCATGATGAATCTTCTCTAGCCTTTCTCTTCACTTCGGGATCTCCTCTTAAAGCTCATTAACACATGATGACTTCTCATTTCTGATTTTTTTATCTTCTTGGACTCAACCTACTTCACAACTCATTGAAAATCGTTAGTCCAACAAACATGATTGCCTCAATCATCACTTGCACTCTATTAACACATAATGGATGCCTCTAAGATCGATTGAGTACAACCCAAATCAATTTGAATGATTAAATATGTCTTGAGTACTTTAATGTAGCTAATGTTTCATTATACTCAAGAACTTTTCACTTGTTCTTAATCAACAAAGAGACACCATCAACACATGATGAAATATTTTTTGATTGATTGAAAGACAACCGAACTCAATTTAAATTGACATAAGTATATATAACTACACAAGTTTTATATACTCAATATGATGGTAAGTAATGATCCAATATGTTTGAGTGATAGAAAGGAATCAATACATTTGAGACCATCAACTATAGAATAAACTCTATTAAGTATGTGCATATAAATAATTGAGCTTGAAATAAATATGCACATAATCAATCTTAGATAGTATTTGAGTTTATTCCATATTAACATAAGTATACTACAACTACACAAGTTATATATATTACTCAAAAGATTGTTTCAAAGTCTTGATCCTTTATATGTTATTTAGCAAGAGGACATGGATCAATACAATTGAAACATCAAGTTAAATTATGAACCCCCCTAGATGTGTGCATTCATGTATTTATAGATTTGGAAATATAATACACATATTTAATATATAAGCAATAGAAGAGTTCATCATTTAACTTGAATCCTAAGTATGCATTAAAACAATAGAAATGAATACGAGTGCACACCTTGGGTTTTCCATTTTTTATCTAAATTTGAGACTAATAAGAATGAAGCTCAATAAACATGTTAGTCTCATAATGATTAGATTTGTCAATAAACAAGAATTAAACATTAATATAAAATCAATCACCAAAACTAATGAAACTTGAACTTACAAGTGTGAGCAAGCGTTACAAGTTGATCATATTTTATGGGTAAAGCAGTACTGTAGTGTCGCAGGAGAATTATTCGTCGCAGATGAATATTTTTCTGGTCGTGGGTGAAGTTTTTTCCTCTCCCCACCCTTTTTCCCCTTCCTCTCTCTCCCTCACCCGGTTCCCCTCTCCCCTCACCCGATTCCTTTTCTTCTCCCCCACTCGGCTGCAGCCTTCTCCTCCCTGGACTTTTCCCCCTTGCGCCTCCTGTCCCTGGCCTACGCTCCTGGCTCCTTCCCTGGCCGACTGCCCTAGCCAGCGCCCCCCTGCAGCTTCCTCCACTCCTGGCGCCTCTCCTCCTCCACACAGCAGCAAGGGCAGCAGCCTTCTCCTCCCTGTGGATGCTCCGGCGAGCCTCCTCCCTGTGGCTGCTCCGGCGACCCTCCCCCTCCGGCCGGCGAGCTCTCTTCCCCCGGTGTGGCAGCATCTCCTACACCTCCCTCTTTCCTCCATGGGTAAGGGTTGAGGTAAAAACCCTAGGTATTTGGAGGATTTAATTGCTTGCATGCTAGGTGTTTGTGCTAATGCCTAGCTAGGATTCATGATTTTGAGTTGTTGGGGGTTGGGGAATGGAGAGACTATTGTAATTTGGAATCTTCTGTTTTGGACAGATTTTTGTCCACTGTTAGAGCTGCTGTTTGAAAATTCTTCAAGCATTTCCTGGGGGTCCGGCTATGGTGAAAGTTGTAGATAATTGAATTACCTTTCAATAGAGACCGAAATCGCTAAATTTCGTTCAGCCGTTTGAAAGTTATGGCTTTTTTACCGAGTGCTGTCCAGGTTGTGTCGCGATTTGGTACAGTTTGTGTTCATCTTCGATCTGGGATCTGTGGGTGCAGTGGTTGAGTGAATGGCTGTGATATATGGGTAGTTTGTCTCCTCACGGTCGTTATGAGCACAAGAACTCGAAAATCCAATAAGCCAATCAAAAGTTACGCTATTTAGAAGTCTAGGTGCTGAAATTGGTGCGAGGTAAGTACTCCAGATCAATGAAGAAGAGGAGCGGGAGGAAGCCTATGGACAGTGGTACGCGGAAGAAGACAGCAACCAAGTCCATTTCAAGCGAGCCTGCCTCCTCATGGCTTCGCCTCTCGGTGTACCGGACGCTCTCGTCACATCCATGCTTCTTGAACTTGCAGGGGTTTTTTTTTAAAAAAATCATTTTAGTGTGGAATAAGAATGATTCATTGTTTTTTATTAAGCAAATATATTCTTAAGAATATATGAATTTTTTCATATTATTTTGTACAATTGTAGGATCAAATTCATTATATCTGAGAGTTACAAAAAGAAAATTCGACAAGTTTAAGATCTTTAAACTTGTCGAAATTTCTCTTTTTGTAACTCTCAGATATAATGAATCTGAACTTAGAATAATTCACATGATACATATTCATTTGACATGATACATATACATTTCAAACTTCACATATACATAGAAATCTCACACATACATAGAAATCTCACATATACTTAAAACTGATCAATAAAATAGAAATTTCAAAATTCACGAGAAATTAGAATAATTCACATGATACATATTCATTTCACATGATACATATATATTTCAAACTTCACATATACATAGAAATCTCACACATACATAGAAATCTCACATATACATAGAAACTTCACATATACATAGAAATCTCACACATACATAGAAATCTCACATATACATAGAAACTTCACATATACATAGAAACTTCACATATACAATATCGGAAGAGAAATATAAGCAGGACATCCAACATGGATAATAAGCGAGTTAACCAAAAACAAGTATAGTACTCATGTTTGGTTTTGCAACTATTGCTCTCAGATTTAATAAATTGATGGGTTGCTCCAAATGAGCCCTCCAACACCAATTTCAGCAATATATCACAGGGTATACAAATATGAAATTAGTGAATCTATACAATTCACCTTCATTTAATAAAATTGATTCACTAGAACTCAACAATGGACTATGAAAAGCTCTTGAATAGTAGGATGGCACCAATTTGGACTAAAAGCAGAGTAGCCAAAGTTATTCACAACTAAGTTCCAGATTAGATCGAGATATCACTGCGAACCAAGCCTCATAACAGAACTAATAACATGATAGCATGTCACATATACAGCTGACAATAAAACCAAGTTGAAGTTTTAGACACAATGATCTAACAAAGGTCTTTGAATCACAGAGGAAATCACTAACTAATGATTAATATTGCCTCATTTAATTGAATCATCATAGAAGCGCGATAGGAGAATAAAATCGTGCCTCCAGATCAAGAAATACTGACCTCTAGCTTGATGGCTAGTCCTCAAATTTCTCAATCGGTTCACGAATCAACACCAACAGATAAAGTAATGCCACTAAAAGGATCTTCTTAACGAGCATAATTACAAATGACACCAATTCAGAGACAACCAAAATGTCTCAAACATCTCCATCACTGAGCATATGACATTGCTTTAATAAAGAAATGTAAGCGAAGAAATGGAGTAATGTGCATTCAATATTAAGGGTTGCAATGCTCACATAGCATTTTTTACTCAAAAGCAGCGATGGCATTTATGCACTACTCTCTACCCTAAAACAAGCAAACATCAAATATCACTTCAATATCTAAATAAATCTACCTTACCAATCTCCTTATGCCTTAAAATAAGAATGTGGAGAACTTAAATTCAAGCAACGCTTGCTATTCGAAAATTCAATATGACGATTGCATACACAAATGAAATCCCTATAATTTGTACCATTCAATCACAGAAAGATCTAAGGCATGAGCATAGAAATTGATACCTTTATGCACTAAACGAAGAATTCTAGTACAAGCATTTTGCGATTGAAATCAAACAATACAAATGAGGTCATCTAAAGCGCACATGTATGCAAACCTCCAATAATTCCATCAACAAAATAGAAGACACCGATGCGATCAAGTCAATCGGTGGGATTTAACAATTAAGGGTGTCTAATAATTGTAGGTTGCAATCGGGCATATTAACATGACAAACTACTTCGAAAAGAAATGGTTGCAATCAGCAGACACCCAACCAATTCTTTAACCCTAGTTCATCATAGAGCACTACTGAGAGGGCGACACGTGAGGACTATCCGAAGGTGAGGAAGATGAACTTACATTGTACTAAGTCGGAGGTGAGAAATGGGCGAGGTCGCTCGGAGGCGAGGAGGACGGCGGCGGGGGGTCGTCGTGAGGCGAGGTCGTGAGCAAGGCCGGAGGCGAGGTCAGGCGTGGAGGAAAGGCTTGGGAGGCGAGGCGGTGGCGGTGGGGTCGGGAGGCGAGGAGGGCAGCAGTGGGGTCGTTGGAGGCGTCCGGTCGTCGGAGGTCTTGCAAGCGAGCGGAGGAGGAGGAGATTGGGAACAATGGCGGGAGTAGAAAAATTGGGAAGGAGAGGCGGGAGGATTTATAGGTGCACCATTAGTCGGTTGGTGTATTCAATCGATCGATGTCTCACATCGACGGTTGGAGTATCCAACCCATCGATGTGAGACATCGATCGATTGAATACACCAACCGGGATCGATGGGTCACCTCGAGGGAGGAGGAGTCTAGAGACTATCGGTCCGGTTGAAAACACCAACCGGATGATGTTAAAAGACTCAAAACAATTTAGCGCCCATACTAATCGATAAGAAATCTTCCTCCCTTGGTTAGCGAGGCGCTTGAGTGTCTTGAGTTCTCCGACCAGTGAGGTCTCGGGTTGAACCCGCCGTGCTCCCCTAGCCCTTCTTTTTTCGTCTTTTCTTTTATTTCTTTTTTTATTTGTTGTTTAACTACTGTTTCATTCAATAATTTTAAAAATGCTTTTACCACTTTAGATTCATTTAGTCTTTTTTAAGATTTCTTTTTTTAATCTCTTGTTTAACTATTGTTTCATTAAATAATTTTTAAAAATACTTTTACCACTTTAGATTCATTTAGCCTTTTTTGTAAGATTTCTTTTTTAAATGTATTGTTTAACTATTATTTCATTAAATAATTTTTAAAAATGCTTTTACAACTTTAGATTCATTTAGCCTTTTTTAAGATTTCTTTTTTTAAATCTCTTGTTTAACTATTGTTTCATTAAATAATTTTTAAAAATGATTTTACCACTTTAGATTCATTTAGCCTTTTTTAAGATTTCTTTTTTAAATCTCTGTTTAACTATTGTTTCATTAAATAATTTTTAAAAATGCTTTTACCACTTTAGATTCATTTAGCCTTTTTTTTAAGATTTCTTTTTTAAATCTCTTGTTTAACTATTGTTTCATTAAATAATTTTTAAAAATGCTTTTACCACTTTAGATTCATTTAGCCTTTTTTTAGATTTTTTTAAAATGTCTTTGTTTAACTATTGTTTCATTAAATAATTTGTAAATATGTTTTTACCACTTTAAATTCATTTAGCCTTTTTTAAAGATAGTCTTTACAATATTTTTTTCCAACCATGTAATATAAATTAACATTATAGAAAATTGTAAGAAATAAAGTAATTTTGCACTCTTATAATTCCATTGCAAATTGTCACCTTGTTATATTAGTACAGAGAGGACTTTGAACAATATTGTTAGTCAAATGTTAGTACAATTTGAGCAGAAAATACAGGAAAACCACTAGAGGAATGAGAAACTAGTATGTTAGTAGTCTATTACACCAAAAAAAGCAAAGCAATCCTTATTTGCTAACATACTTTGCTTTTACAAGTGATCCTTCATTATGATCATGCGTGCGTGGGGAGATTCCTCTGTATCATTCAGACACTAATGTCTATGTCCACCGTGAAAGGAGGCACTCGTCGGCTGATTATACTCTTCTTCGTCCGTGGCGCCTCAACTCAAACAATCCTTCTTTTACCGGAAGAACCACGTGGCGCCTTGGTCGATCGCTCTCGCTAGTCTTCTCTACCTTTTTCGGTTTGCTATCCATGTCCATCACATAGAATACGTGTCACATCATTAGCGAGCACGAACGGTTCGTCCCTATAGGCCACTTGCTTGAGGTCCACAGTTGTCATACCGTACTTATTGATATCCACGGCTGTCAGTTTGACCCATTGGCACCGAAACAGAGGGACTTTTAATGGCCCGTACTCTAGCTCCCAGATCTCCTCTATGAAACCATAGTAGGTGTCCATCTTTCCATTTTTGTCCAAGGCATCTATACGGACGCCCTTGTTTTGGTTGGTGCTTTTGTTATCACGGGTTGTCGTGTAAAATGTGTACCCATTTATCTCATACCCTTGAAATGATATGATTGTTGTGGGCGGTCCTCGAGCCAAGAGTTTCAATTGTTCATCGTCATGTCGCTTGCCCTTTGATTGCTTTTGTAACCAAGCGCCGAAATGATCCATTTGCTCCATCTGCGATCCACTTATCGACTTCTCTAGGTATTGGGCGTAGACTCATTTCGTGATCATAGATATCTGAGCCACTACAGCTTGCTTGTTTCAATACCGTAAAATGTGCTTGTTTAAATGCAAGTAGATCGTCGCTATAGGATTCTTTTCTCCCTAAAGTCCCTTTTCCCGTAGCCTCCCCTCATGCCGTGATCTGACAGGACGCCAATCGAGTTCAGATCATCAATGTAACTAACACAAAACTCGATCACCTCCTCTGTCTTGACACCTGCAATAATCACCTATACAGGCGAGACCAGGATTCTGAACATACTTCTTTAGGATACCCATGTACCTCTCGAAAGGGAACATATTGTGGAGGAACACAGTCAGAGAATTTCTATCTCTTTAATAATGTGGACCATAAGATGGACCATAATATCAAAGAAGGATGGAGGAAGATCATCTTAAGGCTAACGGACTATTGACCATGTCATCATGCGGACTAGATACCTTATTCGGCTCGATGACCTTCTGCGACACGCGTTGAAGAACGAATCTGACTTTATGATTGTCCTCGTACCCAATCTGGCGAATACCTCGCACCGCCTTTGGGAGCAATCGTGTCATCAACACATGACAATCATGGGATTTTATGTGTACGATTTTTCTCTTTCATGTTTATGAGTCTCCTTATGTTTGAGGAGTATCCGAAGGACCTTCACACTATTCAAGAACTTAATCATGTTTTTTCTCTTCCTTGCTCAGAGTGTAGCTCATGGGGTGGAGGTAATGTTGTCCTTTCTCTCTCTTTTAGGATGTAGGTCGTTCACGAGTCCCAATAGTCAGAGGTCCTTTCGTGCTTGAAGTGTATCTTTTGACTTACCGTACATATCTAGGAAATCTAGTAGGTTCACGCAGACATTCTTCGTGATATGCATGAAGTCCAATTGAGTGGCGGACCTCTAAGTCTTTCCAGTAAGGTAAGTCCCAAAATATTGACTTCTTCTTCCAAATGGGCTTCGTGTGACCTTGTTCAGTCGGGACAGGTTTGCTACCAGGACCTTTTCCAAATACTACTTTCAGATCCTTTACCAAAGAAAATACAAGCGCCCCACTGCGATGCAGGGGCTTCTTACGTTTCTCTTCTGTCCCATCAAAATTCTCACCCTTCCTCCTTAACGGGTCCTTCATATGGAGGAACCTACGGTGGCCCATGTACACAACCTTTCGAGAGTTTTTAGGTACTTCTCTGTCAGTATCCTCTAGCGATGGATGCGGGCTTTATATCCTTTGATAGATAGGCCCGATAGATTACCAAGTGCAAGCGATCGTTGATGGTTACGAATAGCAATGCACGTGAGTGAAGTGCTCTCTTTTGTACTCATCCCATACACGTACACCATCGTTCCACGGTGTTAGCAGATCTTCAACCAACGGTTTGAGGTACACATCAATGTCGTTTCCAGGTTGCTTCGGGCCTTGGATAAGCAATGGCATCATAATGTACTTCCGTTTCATACACAGCCAAGGAGAAAGGTTGTAGATACATAGAGTCACGGGCCAAGTGTCTTGGATCACGCTCATATCGCCGAACAGGTTCATCCCATCCGTACTCAACCCAAATCTTATGTTCCTTGCATCCTCGGCAAAGTCCGGGTATGTTCTATCGACTTTACTCCTTTGAGGAGCCATCGACAAGGTGCCTTAGCCTTCCGTCGTCCTTACGGTCTTCCTTGTGCAGTAGCATCATCCGGGCATGCGCTTTGTTCGCAAATAAACGCTTCAACCGGGGATTACAGGAAATACCACACCACCTTAGCAGGAGGTCTCTTCTTCTTCGCTGCCCTCTACCTCACAGGGTCATCACGCCTAGTCTTATACCGCAAGTTTTGCACACCGGACAAGCTTCGAATCCTCATACTCATTGCGATAAAGGATACAATCATTACGACATGCATGTATCTTCTGTACCTCCAACCCCAAAGGACGCACAACTTGTTTGGCATCGTCACGTAGTTTCGGCGATGTGTTCCCCTCCGAAGTAACTTCTTTATGAGGCATAACAACTCATCGAATCCCTTATCGAGACAATCTATTGGTCGCCTTCCATTGCATCGATTCTAGTGTGGTACGCAACTTTTTATGGCCTGTCGACGGTTTGGGTACAAAGGTGTTCCGTGGTCCTCCCATAAGCGCTGGAACTTTTCGTAATGTCTTTCATCGATGTATTCTCCTCTCCATCACATGACATCTGGTCTAGGTCATCATCACCACACTCCCCAATGTATCTTGAAAGAACCGTGTTGACCGGCGTCAGGGATATTGTTGTCGACCTCTTCTTCTTCACCGCCTTCTGTATAATCTCTTCTTCACCGTGCTTGGTCCAGCAGGTATAGTTTGACATGAAACCTCTTGTGAGCAAATGAAAGTGAAGGTGGCTGGATTTTGGCCACTCCTTCTCATTCTTGCAGTCTATGCATGGACAGCATATGTAGCCCGACGTCATGTGTGCATTGGCCGCACGAAGAAAATCTTGCAAACCCTGCAAGAACTCCAGGGAGCGTCGATCCATGTACATCTATCGCCGGTCCATCTACATTATGTTACATCAAGATAACCGTTAGCTCATTTTCCGATAATGAATTGTTGAACCAAAACCTAAATATTAGCTAGATCCACACCTTCAATCCGAGCTAAATAATAATCCAAGCAAAATATAAACTCACACAACAAGTTTTTGCAATCTACAAAAAGAATTGATCGATCAGAGTCTGGATTCAAAATTCTGAACAAAATTCACGACAGCTTTGTTTTGCAAATTTTGTTGAAATTGTAACACCCTAAAAATTTCCAAATTATTATTCAATCATTTATTTTTATTTTTTCTAAATCTCTAGCACTTAATTAATGATGTTTTCAAAAATAATTTCTTGATGGAAATTAAAACCAAAATTATACTAGAAGTAATTTTCTAAGTTTAAAATATTCCAAAGTATTTTTTTAAACTTTTCTCAAATATTGAACTCATTTTATATTTTCTATAAAGCCATTCATATTTCTGATATTATTTTAATTCACAAATGAATTTAAATTTCTTCTTTTCCACATAACCATTGTTATTTGAAGATCTCAAACTCCATGATTTCCATGCACCATTCTCCCCCCAACTACGTGCAACCAAACCTCATCCTTCATCGATCGATGGAACTAAAACCTAAATTTAAGCTAGATCCACACATTAAATGCGAGCTACATTATAATCCAAGCAAATTCTAAGTTTACACAACAAGTTTTTGTATCCTATTTGAAAAGATCAAGCTAGATCTCTACATTCATAATCTTTCATCAATCATGGGAAAAGATCAAATTTTTTCATAATTCAAGCAAAAAGAGGCTCCATTTAACACCAAATGATGTGAGGAATGATGTTACTAACCTTAGTTACCTTGGTTGCGAGTAAAATGACCAAAATTTTGAAATTTGGACAGCACCTCCTCTACATTCATAATCTTTCATCAATCATGGGAAAAGATCAAATTTTCTTCATAATTCAAGCAAAAAAGAGGCTCCATTTAACACCAAATGAAGTGAGGAATGATATTACTAACCTTAGTTACCTTGGTTGTGAGTAAAATGACCAAAATTTTGAAATTTTGGGCAGCACCTCCCTCCTTGAAGCTCTTGGCAAGCTCCTTTGTTCTTTTCACGCAGTTGAAATGATCTGGTCTGGCGAGAGCGAGAGGAGGAAGAAGTTTAAATTGAGATACTAGTCTGGGTTCAAGACACCAACCGTGATGATGGGCTCATCATCGATCGATGGGTTCATGTCACTTAACCGGTACTAGTGTCTCACTAAATAGTATCTTAGGTTAGTTAACGAACATCGATGTGAGCCCATCGATCTGGGTTGGTGTCTTGAACGGTACTAATATCCTCGTAGCCTTGTGGCCGTTGAAGCGGGATCTGTTCTAACTATCGGTCCGGTTCGTACTAAAACCGATCTTGATGGGCCGGTAGGAAAGGTCGATTCTGTAGTAGTGGGCTCACCTAACTTTGATGCTTTCTTAGATATTGAGAAGAATAATATTAGACCTTAAGCTAACATAGTACCTTAAAACACAATTATAAAAACTACATTGCAATTTCGATTCTAATGAACTGTAAGACTTTGTTTTTTATAACAATTGTTCTTCCATACCCATTAACATTTAAAATCTAGTTCTTACATGATTTTTTTGGAAGTATGTATGCCATGTTTATCAATAATCCATATATACCCATCCCTTTTTGCTAAGTCTAAGTATGACCTATTGCATGGACTCTTTGAATCTCAGTTGTTGTATTTAATTTCTTTTCAAGGAATTATTGAAATCAATTGAATCATCTAATGTAAAAGTTATATTGTTTCATTTTGCCTCTCGCAAATAATGTGGGATTTATGATCATTTGTCTATGCGAATTAAGTGCAATGCATAAGTGAACTCATCTATGCCGTGAGTCTACCAATATGTGCATGCATTAGTGTGATGAGTGAACTATAAAAACAAAGTGTCGTGTTGATCAAACTATAAGTTAATGTGATTTGTTTGGATGCAAATTCAATGAACTTGTCAGATTGGCAAGTATGGTAGTTCTAACCAATTGTTAATGGCTTTGATGGGAATATCTTAGCAGTAGTTAATTAATAAGAGCCAAAATATGGAAAATGTTTATCTCAAATTTGCTACAAATATTTTCTCATAAATGTTCGTATTAAATGCGAATATGTTTTTACCGATTTAGTGAGATGAGGACTGTGTAGTTGTAATCCATTGTTAATGGCTTTAATGAGAATATCTTAGTAGTATCTAATTAATAAGAACCAAAGGAAGGAAAATATTTATTTCAGATATGCTACGAAGATTTTCTCATAAATGTTCAAAGTAAATGCGATTATGTTTTTTATCAGATGTAGCAAACTTATGAAGATGAGGATTGGTATGGTTGTAACCGAATGTTAATGGCTTTAATGAGAATATCTTAGCAGTAACTAATTAATAAGAACCAAAATAATATCTTAGGACATGTACAATGGTGTGATATTGGCTATCTATATACTTTACCATATAACATGTTTGCTGACATGAAAGAGAGGAGGAGAGAGAGTACAGCTATCTCTTTGTGAAGAGACAACTATGTAGACATCATAAAACATTATTACATGAGTTATTGCCAATAATAAACACTTTTTCATGCCGTAATTAAAATATCGTAGAATCTCATAGAGACAACCTAAGATGTCATCTGTTGTAGAAGTTGTCTTTAGTTTTATCTTTAGATGACATAGAGGGGTATATATACAATAGTCATCTCTAATATTGTACATGCTCTTAGTAGTAACTAATTAATAAGAACAAAAAGATGGACCATATTTCTTTTAGATATGATAAGAAGATTTTCACAGAAACGTTCATATTAAATGTGATTTTTTTTTATCAGATTCAGTGAAGTTATCAAGATGAGGATTGATGTAGTTGTAACCAATTGTTAATGGCTTTAATGAGAATATCTTAGTATCAACTAATTCATGAGAACCAAAAGATGGAAAATATATATTTTAGATATGCTGTCAAGATTTTCTTATAAATATTTGTATTCAATATAATTATGTTTTTCTTATCAAGATGAGAACCGTTGCAGTTGTAATGGATTGTTCATGGCTTTAATGAGAATAGTTTAGTAATAACTAATTAATAAGAACCAATAGAATATCTTAGTAGTAACTAATTGATGAGATGCAAAAGATGGAACATATTTATTTTAGATATGCTAAAAATATTTTCTCATAAATATTTGTATTAAATGTGATTATCTTTTTATCGATTCCATGAACTTATCAAGATGAGGATTGTTATAGTTGTAACCAATTGTCAATGGCTTTAATGAGTATATCTTACTAGTACTAATTAATGAACCAAAAGAAGGAAAATATTTATTTTATATATGCTATGTATATTTTCTTATAAATGTTTGTATCAATGTAGTTATGTTTTTCTTGTCAAGATGAGAACTATCATAGTTGTAACCGATTGTTAATGGATTTAATGAGAATAACTTATTAGTAGCTAATTAATAAGAACCAAAAAGTGGAATATATTTTTTTAGATATGTTATGAAGATTTTCTTATGGATGTTTGTACTTAATGTGATTATGTTTGATGTAGATTCAGTGAACTACTTAAGGATGAGGATTGCGATAGCTGTGATTGACTGTTAATGGTTTTAAAGTGAATATCTTAGTAGTAACTAGTTAATAAGAACCAAAAGATGGAAATATTTATTTTCAGTTGTGCTATGACTATTTTCTTAGAAATGTTCATGTTTAATTTGATTATGTTTTTTATAAGGATTCAATTAACTTCTCAAGATGAGGATCATTGTAGTCATAGCCAGTTGTTAATGGCTTTAATAAGAATATCTTAGTAGTAACTAATTAATAAGAAGCAAAAGATATAAAAATATTTATTTCATATATGCTATGAAGATTTTCTTATAAATGTTTTTTATTTAATGTGACTACGTTTTTATGTAGATTTTAGTGAACTTCTAGTGATGAGGATTATTGTACTTGTAACAGATTGTTAATGATTTTAAGATGAATATCTTTGTAATAACTAGTTAATAAGAACTAAGAGATAGAAAACTATTTATTTTAGATGCGCTTATGAAGATTTTCTTATAAATGTTCATATTTAATGTGATTATATTTTGATACAGATGCAATGAATTTCTGAAGATGAGGATTGTTGTAGGTATAACCGATTATTAATGTATTTAATGAGAATATCTTAGTAGTAACTACTTAATAAGAATCAAATATATGGAAAATATTTATTTTAGAAATGGCTACAAAGAATTCTTATAAATGTTTGTATTTAATGTGACTAGCCATGTGCCCGTGCATTGCAACGAAAACTCAATTTGCGATAAAAAGTTTATTTGCAAAGAGTACTAACAGTGGCAAAGGTGGGTAATTAAAAAGCAGTTGTAAAGGTGGGTAATTTTGATGAAGTGCACGCAAACAAAGGTGGATAATTAAAGAGCAGTGGTAAACGTGGGTAATTTTGTTGAAGTGACGTAGGCAAAGGTGGGTAATTAAAGAGCAGTGACAAAAGTGGGTAATTTTGATGAAGTGACGTGGGAAGAAACTCTCACTTTATATAGTAGAGATTATGCTTTCGATGCAGATTCAGTGAATTTCCCAGTGTGAGGATTGTTGTAGCTGTAACCAATTGTTAGTGGATTTTAATAAGACTATATTAGTAGTAACTACAAATACTTTCATATAATTATTCATATTTAATGTGATTATGTTTTTGATGCAAATTCAGTGAACTTCTCAAGATGAGGATTGTTGTAGCTGTAACCAATTGTTAATGATTTTCATAATAAAAGTATAAGTTCTTGAACTCAACTAAGAGCCTAAAAATAGTCAATTGAGATATTCTAATTTAGTTCCCAAGTGCAATCTTTATAGGATCACAACACAAAAACAAACATTTGTGCTACATGCTTGAAATTTGAGAGTGTGCAATGTTGCGATAGCAATGCATAATAGAACCATGTGCTGGAGTCAAAAGATGTGTGTGGTAGAAATTTAGTGTCAAAGAATATTGTGTTGATCATAATTTATGCATAGATGAGCAAGTTCATATAATTTTCATGTTAAACCTCAAGATTAGATTGTACAATGTTGTTTAATGTTCTAAGTATGTATAACTAGGGTGTTTAAATCAAACAGATATGCATGTGTGTTGCTTTGGAAGCTTTGTGTTGATCTAGAACATGTTATAAACAATACAAATTAGTGGTATTTATTGTGAGCAGCATGTATCACAACTTTATTGTAACAAAACAATAAACTTATCAATTCATTGTACTGGACTATAAGAATCAGGTGATCTTCTTTCTATGGTTTACAAATTTAGAATAAATTAAGGACAAAGGATGAAACATGATCACTAAAAATATCAGTCATCTTTTTTGTATAAACTAAGCAATGACAAAATTAAGTAATATGTGCATCGATTCTCTTTTTTACTTGTCGCTATGAAATTGATATTGCATTAAATAATTTTATTTGCAATGATCAAGCGCATGCCTACGCACCTACTACTTGCATTAGTAATAGAACCAAATTTGCTAGTTGTCTTAAAAGATAGTTGACGAATACTCATACCAAGGGTACCCCACAGCAAAGTATACCTGTTCGTATTTCTCTTAGTCATCTGGGTTGGAACCCGGATCGTGATCTTCTTAGAAAGGCGGGAGAGGGTATAACACGAGTCTTCGTTCCCCCAGCAAGATGGGATTATTATTGAATATTAGTGGATCACCGAATAAACCGTCTTGGGCGGCCTTAGCCCAAAGGGCCCGAAGGACCTCGGCCCGACCGCCTCAGGCTTGGTTGGTCGGTCAGCGCCCGCTAGCCCGACCGGGCGGTCGGAGCCCCAAAACTCGGCTTGCGGCCCCGCCACATCACGGTCGGCACAAGCGGTCCACGCCCCATGGGCAATAACCATCTTTGGGGCAGTGGCCTTCCCAGGTGGCCAAGGGACAGTGAGTCAAGCACCGTCTCACTCGCCCCTTGGTCTGATGAAGAAGCACTTCAACTGGCGGTGCCAAGCCAGGCACAACATAGACGGCGTCGGCATCAAAAGTGCAGGCGGTAGCGCCTTCCGATGAAGCACCATCCTTTGTGTCTACCAACCCGGCATGGGTAGCGACAACCCGTCGACCATCGGGACCAAGACCAAGACTAGCATACCCCTACCTCGTTTCTCCAAATTTTAGTGTAACTCCCCCCTCCGACTATATAAAGGGAGGGGGTCCCCAAAGAAGGCGAATCCTCATTCTTCCTTATCCCACCTCGCTTGCTCTCCGACCAACGGCCGCTCGAGGCTTCGAAGCCGCCGTTCGGACGGCGCTAAGGGTCATCCTTAGCCCTCGCGTGTAACCTTCACACACTGAGCAACGAGATCCACCACCACGAATCGGAAGTAGGGCGTTCGGCCCGAACGATGTAATCTGAGACTCCTCGCCCGATCCAGTGCTCATTCGAGGCTTCTTTAGCCTAACCATTCGAGGAGAGGGGGCGCGTGATCCCCTATACTTACAAATTTACCTGCCGGTTATACGAAACACCGACAATAGTCCCTTTGAATGCTAGGAACAACAAATAGGACAAGCCACTGGTCACTCTCTCCTCATGTAAAGGGCAAAAAGATGGAAAAAAGATAAAGAAATGAACTGCGTGACTGTATCAAACAATGGAGTAAAGTTGGCTTGGATGAAGGGCAGCTGGCTGGCTACATATGTGTGGGTGTTGTGGTGTCGACACTTGTGATATGTGTGGTAGCACTGTAATAAATGTGACCTTTAGTGAATGAAGTCCTTGGTTGTCAGAACTAAATATTGGTTATTGGCTTGGTTGAAGGGCAGGTGGTATGTTGCATGTGTATGAGTTTTGGGATGTTGATATTTGTGGTCTATGTGGCAGCAATACAAGGAAATGTAGCTTGGGTGAATGACAGTTGGCTGGCTACATGTATGTGAATTTTCCGATGTTGACACTTGTGATATATATGGTAGCACTACAAGACTTGTGACCTTTAGTCACTAAGGTCCTTGTTTGCTAGAAACTAAATATTGGTTGTTGGCATGAATGAAGGGTAACTGGCATGGTGCATGTGTATGTGTTTTGGGGCATTGATAATTTTGATATATGTGGCAGCACTACAAGAAATGTTGCCTTTAGCCACCAATGTCCTTGGCTGCTAGAATCTAAATATTTTGATTGTTGGCTTGGGTGAAGGGCAAATGTATGGTTGCATGTACGTGAGTTTTAGGGTGTTTTCACTTATGATATACTCCCTTTTCGTCACAAATACATGCCATTTTAGGTTGTGTATAGTCAAACTTTCGAAATTTTGACTATCGATATCTTTTTAAATATTTAGATTGGATACATGAAAAATCATATGTATAGATTTGTCTAGAAAAGTACTTTCATAATATTACAATTTTATTTTGTTTTGTAAGTATATTATAATATAACGTGTCAAAGTTGCGCTTTGGGGACTGTATCAATATCCAAAACGATATGTACTTGTAACTACCGTGCATATATTTGGGGACTGGAGGAAGTATATGGTATAATGGCAGCTACCATGCATGTATGTGTAGCTTGAGGCCTCGATAGTTAGGGTGTTAGGTGTCTTGCTCTCGCTTCTTGCATGATTTGAGGACTTAGGTCGCTCGATGGTAGGTTGACACATCATTAGACAAGAGGTTGTTTATTGGAGTCTCATTAATGAGCAAGACAAGGATGGGTTTATAATTTTATGAAATGTTGAGGGCCACAAAGTAAAATTTTATATTGTTCTAGCATTGTTAAAAAATAAGAAGACTTGAATGTGAGTTGCTATACAATTTTAATATTAGAATAAAAATAGAGGTATATGAATTTTGTTGTGCAGGAGTGTAATTAGATGTAATTATATGCTTAACTAAGTCAGGATTGAGCCACATTGACCATGTTCTAAAAACTTCTTTATCTTTGGTGACAAACAATGGCTAGCATGTTCTATAGTATTTACATATTTAGCGAATGTTTTTGGAAAAAAGATGACCTCCAAATGGCTATAGTATGAATGTCTTAGTTTTAAATGGGTAAAAATTGGGATCAATTTACACATATAACTGAACCCATATCTAATGATCCTGTTGCAAATAAAAAAATTTAATCCAATCCCAAGTTAAAAGACTCCCAGCCCAAACCTTATATCAACTCTTCTCAATCAGCTTTTTCAGCGTAATTGTAACTTGTAGCAAATGCATGCACATTCTCTTTATTTGGTTTGTTCATTTGTTCTAAGCATATTAGTTTCAAAAAATGAAGAGGTCCATATAACATCTCAAACTTTAGTTAAAAATCCATCTAGCATCTTGAACTTTGAAATCTGACATTTGACCTTTTGAACTTTGCAATCCGGTTAAAATAACACCCTTATCCGGTTTTGTATAGTGGTATTGCCTACGTGGTGTAGTGAAGTGGGTTGCTTTGTCATATAGGATTACACGCTGACCAAGTTAGATTAATGGTAGGTAGAGCCTACATGGGCTTCTCTTCTCCCCCACCGAGCTCCCAATCATGCTTCCATGGCCATTGATCCCTTAGCTTCCCCCTCTCTATTTTGATTTAGAAGATAAGTCCCTCTGAGTCCTACCTGTAATTCATCTAAACTTGCTTAGTGTGTCACCGCTATGCGAAATCGGGCCATGGTTTATTTGAATCAAATTGCAAAGCTCAGGGGATCAAATGTCTGGTTTCATAGTTGGGATGCCGGACAGACTTTTGAGAAAAGTTTGGGATGTTATATAGACTTTTTCCTTAAAAAAATTTGTTCTAAGCATAAAAAAACCAAATCCCTCTAAGGAGAAGAACACTTGTCCTTGCTGGATTAATCCTTTTATTTACATTGACCTAAAATTCAGTTTATGAAAATCATCATACGAGGCTATGCACCCGTTAGGCTCTGTGCTAAATCAATCAAATCTGGAATGTCGATTTTAAGGTCCTGTTTGTTTGGGCTTTTTCATCGGTTTAAAAGTCAAAAAGTTAAAGTCTAAACAAACGAGTAGCTTTTTATCTGGGTTTATCAAAAGCCATAAGTCTCCATATAACTAAAAGTCAAAAGCCACTGGAGAGAGCTTTTTTTGACTTATTGATTGTTAGTTTTCGACTAATAATACTAAAGTTAGATAAAATTACTCACCTTTATCACGTACAAAGCTATTAGCTTTTAAGCTGTTTAAGTTAAAAAGCTGACTTTAAATTATAAGCCAAAAAGTCTAAATCTAAATAAATAGAGCCTAAGTAGAGGGCAACCGTGTATGGCATGATCGTCGCATTCACAAGAAAGGGACCAACTAATACAGGGAGATTAGATAAATGTATTTTCGGTTATGTTGGAGAAAATAAAATGGACATGTGTTGTGGTCTGATTAGGAAAATATCACGTGGAAATTGGAATGCGATCGTGCGGTTTTTTGAGTGCTACTAAGCTAAAACTTTCAAATTAAAATTGAGTGACTATTGTAGGGCCTCTTAAAAGTTTATGCCCCAAATATCTTTTATTTGCACATAAAAACACGCATTAACTTTCATCCTGAGAAAGATATTGCAATACATATTACAATAAAATAGGCATCTTATTTATCAAAGGTTCTATCGTACCATAACGTGGATCATTACTTTTTGAACGAGACAATACGCACCAATCAGATTATACCAATGGACACGTGTCTCCCCGTTCGCATAAATACCCTCTTCTCGGATCGTCGTCTCCTACCTCTCGACACACTCGCCTTCGCCGTTATGCTTCCTCTTGTTTTTCATCCTTCCCGCCTCTACTAACATCAAGACTTGCTGCCAATTCTGGTTCATAGACCACCGTCGCCATCGCCCCGCCGCACCACTTTCACTCTTCCGTATCTCCACCTCTATCATCGTCATGCCTATCCCGGCGAACCACAAACCTTTTCACTTTTTCATACTGTCAGTGGGTGAAGTACAGGCTAGGCAGACCTGGGCCAGATTTACCATTTCGGCCGGGGCGCGCCGCGTGCCAACCATCAGGCTGTCCGCCCTACGCAAACGACGGCCGAGATCGTACCAGGGGCAGGGCCTGCGCAGCCCCGCACGCCCACCGCGAGGCGGCGGCTGCTCCTCGGACGCCAGGCCGCCCAAAAGCGAAACTCCATCGCCCCGGACGCGTCCGTGGGCAATTTCTGGCAGGCCGCGCCGAACTGAGCCCAAGGCAAACCACCCCCATAAATCGCCCGCCGAGTGCAAGGCCGAGCCACAGGCCAGCGAGAGCCGCACCGAAATCGCGTCTCGTCGTGGAGGGGAGTGGGAAAGGTTGGGAGCGGGGGGTTGGGAGCGGGACAAATCTCCTCTCGTCACCGCCACCGTCCACCGCCACCTTCGCTGTCGTCACGTAAAGCCCCTCTCCCCGCGTGGGAGGGACGCCGAGGCCTTCTTCCCCGGCGTGTCACCCATCCGCCGCGGGGGGGAAACCCTAGCGGCCGTAGATCCCCGCGGCGGGGCTCCGATCCGGGCGGCCCGCGCCCCGATTCGGCGTCCCCGAGGCAGGAAATGGCGGCGGACGAGGCGGCCAGAAAGCTCGAGGAGTTGGAGGAGCAACTCAGGGATGTTGGGGCCAGGCTACAGTCGGCGCCAGACGACGCCGAAGGCCTGCTCAAGCTCCTCAGCGTAAGCCTTCTCTCCGAACTGTGTGTGTTTTCCTTGTTTGTTTTTCTCATTTAGGGTCCGTTCGTAGGATTTGTCGCTGCGGTTTGTATGGTTTTGGGATGGTTGTTTGATATTAGTGGAAAGAGCGGTGAGGCTCTAGGCTATTGCCTCTTTTGGAGGTTTGATTGGATTTGAGTTTAGACGATGGTTGGATTGGATTGGAGTTAGGCTTAGGCTTCGCTGTGCTCTAGAATTGGTCCAATTTTTCGTTCTAGTAACAAAAGGAAGCATGTTCAATGGGTTATTGATTTACAGTGTTATCGAGGTGGTAGCTTCCTGGAAATGTATTTTTACTGTTTAGCATTTGAGTGAATGTTGAGTTTGAACATGGCTGCTGCTATTCTAGTGTAGGCTTTCTTGTTTGATTTGATCAAGTTGATCGTTTGTTCATGCAGGAGGTCGAGGGATATTTATTGAGAGTGGACCAATCACCTCCGGAGAGCACCGCTAAAGCTATTCGCCCAGCAATAGATGCTCTGGCCAGGAAAGAGCTGTTGGGTCATCTTAACGCTGATGTAAGACTTGCTGTAGCATCCTGTATATCAGATATCACGAGGATCACTGCACCGGACGCTCCATATGATGATGATGTGATGAGGGTACTGTGCCTTTCCTGATTAAAATGATTTTGTTTTGTATTGTGTATCCTGACCTGTGCTGTTTTACATGGTTTCAGGATGTGTTTTCCATAATTGTGGAGGCTTTTCAGCATTTAGATGAGATTGAGAGCCCGTCCTATGAAAGAAGGGTTTCAATTCTTGACACTGTAGCGAAGGTCAGGTCATGTGTGGTGATGTTAGATCTTGATTGCGATGATCTGATACGGGAAATGTTTCATCACTTCTTCAGAACTGTGTCGTAAGAAAACTCTTCATTTATCTTAGTTTCATCTATTTCTTCTCTTTGCTAGTTTTCCTGATATGCTTCAAATAAGTTTTGCTAAGCTATATTCTATAGGCATGCTCAAGGGCGTCAATTTTATGTGCCTAAAATAGTTCTTACCTGTATGAGTTCTTAAGAAACAAGACCATTTACTGTACCTGTTCTGCACAAAAAAAAGAACGAACTGGAATATTTAAGTAATCATGATATCTTGTTCAATGCATTTCTTTGATAAACATTTGTAGTTGAACTCGTTAATATGTGGTAAAGTGCCACTATTAAAATGATTGTAAATTGTACAAGTTTGTAGCATTGCCTTTTTCTGTTGGAAACGCTCCATTTCTGCTTGTGAATCGGTAAAAGGTCCATTTCTGCTTGTGAATCAGTAAAAGGTACACAATTTCATGCTGCTTTACTTTATTAAAAGCGATAAATGTATCTTCTTTACATTGTTATTAGCTAAACTGGCTTGTGCTACTATGTTCAATCGAATAAACATTTTGATGGTAGACAACGAGGCGTAATAATTTCAGATGTATGCACTGTATTTTTTTAATACTAATTCTAATAAGTGGACTATCTTTCTTGGCTTGCTTCAGTTCAAAACATTCAGACATTGTCATATCCTTTATGATAACAACAATGAAACTGGTAATAGAGGAAAGTGAAGACGTACAAACAGAGCTTGCATCATGTCTTCTTCAGAATGTTAAAAATGAAAAGAAGGTATATTGGTCCAATTTTCTTCACATCAATAATATGGATTTACATTCCTCACGAAAAAAGAGATTTACACAATCTAATTGTTTTGATTTTTTTCTTTCCAGGAAACTTCTCCAGCATCTTTTGAACTTGCAGAGAAGGTCATAGGCTTATGCCAAGAAAAACTAAAACCAGTCTTTCTCAAGTTACTTCAAGGCACTCCCTTGAATGAATATAGCAAAATTGTCACGTCAGTTTGCGAAGTTGTTTCGGATGTCAGGGAAGACAACAATGTTGATCCTTGTGGGAAGGATACGGTTAGTTAAATTACTAACATGTACCAACTAGTATTAGGAGATATTTTTTGTTAGCTTAAGACTGTTATGACATTCTTATAGGTACTAGAATAGACCATCCTGTTTATAATTCAATTTCTGTGCATTGTTTGAGATATGGCTGCAATTCATAAATGTTCTCAATTCTCTTGACTAGATTGAAATGGATCACTTGGAGGATGAAACTGTGATTGGTTTTAGCCTGTAGAATGAATTTAACAGTTTCTATTGGTGGAGTGGGAATCCTGGTCTTAGGGTGTGTTTGGTTGGTGGGATGAGGTTGAATGGGATGGGATGGTTTTGTACTATTTGGTTCCATTGTTTTGGGTAAATGGAATGATTCAACATCTATAGGGAATATTCCTCAGATTTGTGTCCCACCATCCCGGATGGGATGATCCATTCAAGCAACTAAACGCATGGATGACTTTTTTCTTGAACCGTCTCATGCATGTACCACTTAGTACAAGCAACCAAACATACCCTTAGTAACTTAATAGATAGTTCTTGACAACACCCGATCTAAAAAAAAAAGAATTGTAAGACCTTGTTTGTATGGATACATCTGTCCTTACTTTTGAATTCTTGACATTCAGGTGGATGATGGCAAACTTTCTGGAAGGACTTCTGATAAATTACCTCAGGTATGCTGATCTGCGTCTTCTGTATTTATATAAATGATTGACAGTGCACCAACATATATTTATTTTCAGGACTCGTCAAAGTTGGAGCAAGATGTCAGCCGTCCTGAACAAGATGGTGCTCTGACTACTGCTATTAGCAGTGGTGCAACTCCAGTTGACAATGGTGAGTCTAATCAAGAACCACCTTCTCCAAAAGAGAATCCTGAACAACCTAGCTATGCTGAAAACACAAACGATACTCATCAGCTGAAATCTGGTAACAATGCAGGTGCAAAATGTGTTTCTGCAAAAGCCAAGAAGTCATCTGATCTTGATTCAGAAAAAGATCCGAAGCTCAAACCCTTCAAGTCTGAGGCTGTTGCACAATGTAACGTTGATATTGATAACACAAAGGCGGTCAATGGAGCACCTGATGATACATCAAAGCCTGATGGTAGTACACCTGATGTAGTTAAGCCCAAACGAGGCCGACCTCCTGGATCAAAGTCACTTGAGAAGAAAGGTGCTGGAAAGAACCACCCTTCAGGTTTGGATGTGAAGAAGGCTATGGCTACTGATTCTGCAGGAAAGTTAACAAAACTGTCAGCTAAGGATGATGTCAAGTCTTCTATAAGAAAGGCTGGTGAAGGAGAATCGTCAAAGAAGCAGCAAAAGATCAATTCAAAACAGCGGAAAGATGAAACCCTCTCCGATGAAGATACTGCCAAGGATCTGAATCTAAAGGTGATTCTCTTATCACTAGTAGATTTTTGTACAATTATTAAAGATGTCTGCTTCTAAGTGTGATTTGTCTGAATTATCCAGTCTTTATTATAAATTTATATGGATTTCTACTTTTGCGTATCTTTCATGATTTTACTGCTGCAAGGTACCTAAGAACTGCTGTCTACTAATACAATTACCTGTAGTTGGAATTAATTTGTTATTTGTAAGCTTGGGTACATTACTACTATAGAGCAGTTATTCCGCGTGGTTGAGTGGCTGGTTTGATCCTATCTTTGCTGGAAGTTCAAACCTAGAGGTTCAGTTGCATGAACAATTGGAATTTCGTATGGCACTGCAACATAAATTTAGTAAATGTGATATCGTAGTTTAGTTGCTTTTTTAACACTTCGATTTGGTGCACCAATTGTTTCATTACAAAACAGGAAATGGTCTCTCCAAAGTCTCTCACCAAGGGGTCAGGTAGAACTAAGGGCCAAAGCGGGGAGAATAGCAGGGTGAAGAGGAAACGGGGACAAGAGACTGAAGAGGTATGACTATATACTTGATTACATGCGCATAATTGATTGTGGATGTAAATAGTCTTTCCTATGATTACTTATGCATAAAAGTGTGACATAAGTAAAATTTTGTTTTCCTTAACTTTGTGCAGCTAAAAGTTCAATGTAATGTGCATAGTGAACTCCTGTTAAGTACATCTACCTGTCTTCTAGGGAGCAGATACTCTATATTTTGATGCTTCTTAATTTGCTATGCAAGAGATCAAATATTTATACTTCCATTTGTTGCAATAACTTAAAAAAGGTGGCTATGCAGTGTTGAAGTAGATGTGTGAATACTTTTGTAATCTTGAAATAAAAAGAATTTGAATAGATTTCTTGGGTGTACCCTAGGGAACAACCTTCATAGGATTCCTAGCTTATTCAGTTGATTTAGAATCAAAATATCTTAATGTGATACAGTAGTTGTAAAAGCTTACAGTTTAGCTTCATGATGCATGGTTGAGTCTCAAATCAAGAATTTTCATGCTGATACCTGGCAAGTTCTATATGTTTCGTATATCTATGATTTCCTTAATCGGATCATCTAGTGTTGATCAATACAGATGTACAGACCTTGCGTTTTCCTTTTGCTTCACCTTAGTTTCCTTTTACCGTGTTATCATCATATCTGCCTTCTTTATTTTTCTGACCTCTCCAGAGATAGCATGTGATCTACTTTGTATTTATTTTTGCTATTAGTAATTTGATCTGATTTGTAAGTTCATATATTTTTTATAGACTCCTCGTTCAAGGAAAAACAAAGGCCTGGATGGTAGCCTAGTTGGTGCGAAGATCAAAGTATGGTGGCCCGATGATAAGAAGTAAGTGGGATGAACATTAGATGTTTCTGAAGTGTACACATCCTTAAGATGTTTAATTCTTGGATTCTCTAATTGTAAAAGCCTTAATCATTGTTTCAATGTTTCTCATTGAGATATCTAACTGAAGCAGATAGATATGATACCACATGACATTGGTTAGCTCATTTCAATTTTACTACATTATGCCTGGTTAATTTTGAACGGTTCTAAATCTGTAGTGTAGATGATTCAACTTTCTTTCCAATGGTGTTCAGAAATGAATTTGTTATTTAAATTTAGGAAAGTCCTGTTTGCTGTTTAAAGTTTAAACTAAATATTTTGGCTCATTATTGATGTGGATGCCTTTTGCTCTAGTACACTTTGTTGGCTTATTATTTTGTAATTTGTTTCAGATTTTTGAAGCATTTCTTTTTAATTATTTGCAGGTTTTATAAGGGTGTTGTTGATTCATTTGATACTGAATCCAAAAGGCACAAGGTGTGTCTTCTGTAAACTGATGTATTATCTCCCTGCACTGGCCATTTGGCTTACATGAAGAACTAGGCTGATTAAAAATTCGTTTGTTCAATTTCTCTTTTTTCTTGTTCGCTCTAACTATTTGGGGCTTAGATTGCATATGATGATGGAGATATAGAGGTGCTACTGCTTAGGGATGAAAAATGGGAATTCATCGGTGAGGTATGCACATTTCATTCACCTCATGATAATGTTATGATTCTGTTTTCTTCCTTTCCTTCTGATTAACTGTTATTACGGCAGGAACTGGACAAAACACCTGATGTGGCATCTGTGATGTAAGCAAAGTCATCTTTAAACCACTTTTGTATCCGCAGCTTTGAAATCGCAGTTTTAATTTTGCCAGTAGCTAAACAGTTAAAGATTTGGATGTTGATTCATGCACCAGGTTCCCCTACTATATGAACCAACATGCACCCAGTGTACTTGAAGTTGCTAACCCAAATCAGAATAGGATCACTATTGTAGACCCTGATGTCATTATGTTAAGAATGCTCACATGCAGGTGTTCACACACACATATCTTAATTAGATCTACACACATAACTTGATTAGAACAACCAAGCTTTGAGGCATGGTACTAGTGTTAAGAATGCTCACATGCAGGTGTGCGCACACACATTTCTTACTTAGATCTACACACATAACTTGATTAGAATAACCAAGCTTTGGGGCATGGTACAAGTAGCTCAATCTTGTGCTTTCAATTCATTTTCTTAATGATATATTTGTCTCCTTTTTCTTCGATGCTATAATGCCTGGTTCCCATTATCGTGTCAATCAATACTTAGCATTGGTTATGTTTTTTTTTTGGTTTGTTAAGTGCAAGTCAGGGAGTGATAGCCAGTGCTAGAAGACTTGCCAAATAGACTAGTATAGTGGGGTTGTGGAACTGGTTGCATAACAATCAAGTTCCAAATATCCTATCCTGGAAATGGTATAGATTTCTGGTTTCTATTGGAAACAAACTATTATCATAATCTCAACTTCTGAAAAAATTTGGAAATATTTGTTCCTGATGAGTTTCAGAAACCAGCAAACGCAGCTTACACCTGATAACTGGTCACTATTCAGTCCTGAACCTTTTTTTAAAAATAATTTCCAAAGTATTTTTGGGGCAACGCTACACCCCCCCTCCTCCCGTGTGTGTGTGTGTGTGCGCGCCCCCCCAAGAGGTATTATTTGTTAAATTTACGTTACCGATTCTTTCAATCAGGTCACGAGGCAGAAAAGGAAGAGGAAAATTGGTTCAGCCCCTGAAGGAAGGAAATGCAGAAACGCCTAAAAGGTAAGTGATTGAGACATAGAAGCCATGCAGACATTTGCCTACAACTTTTCTGAGATTACTGTTTTTCTGCATGGTGTGGCAGCGATGGAGGGGATCCTCCAAAGAAAAGGGGCCGTCCGAAAGGTGCACGCCCCAGCAACAGCACATCGAATAGTGGCAGCTCTGCTACTCCAAGCAAATCAAAGGGTAAAACTGCAAGTAGGGATATCAAAGAGATGCCTAAAATTGGCAGTGATCTTAAAAAGGAGGGTGAAAAGGCCTCCAAGGCCAAACCCACTAGGTCAGCGGACAAGGCAAAGGATGATTTGCCTAAGGACAGTAGCAACCAGAGTGCCAGCAAAACAAAGGAGGCTGGCAGCACAGGCAAGGATTCAAAAGATGAAAGCAAATCAGGCGAAGGAAAAGCCAGGCCAGGTCGGAAGCTAAAAGGTGCTGGTACTCCTGCAGTTAGTGATGGATCTGTCAAAGAGAAGCAGGAGGAGAAAGAAGGTGAGGCAGCTGAAATGGAGGAGGCATCTGGCAAGGCATCGACTGGAAAGAAGCGCAGAAGAAAGGCCTAAATTTCATAGCTTCCTGTGAACTTCTCTTGTAAATGAATTCGCTCCCGTAGTCTCGAAAGGTGTTGCTCATTGCACCGTGTATGGATTGTAACTCCTGGGTCGGTTGCCTATTGAATTCTCTGCTGATTGGGCATGATGTAGTAGTAGTTAGGGAGTACTGGAGTAGTAGCAAGAAAACGTTTGCTGTAGTAATGTTAGGTGTAACTCTGTTGTCGAATGGATGATTGCAAATCGTCAAGCGAAATGAATCCCATGCTTGCCATGAGAACCATGACATCATATGGTGTTGTAGCTGGTTTATTGATGTTCTATTTATGTTAGGCCATTTGAACAGTGAATTTTGTAGCAGATGTGCCGGTCGTCTTGTCCTGTCCGGCACCCATAAGAAATGCTATTTTGGAGGGCTCATGCTCATCGACAAGTAGTATTTATTATTATTTTTAGTTCCTGCAGTGAAAACGTCTTTTTTTTTTTGGCAGGGTATGCCTGCCAATGGCAGTGATGATTTTTGCAGCTTGGTTCATCGCAATGTCCGTCTGTGCATGTTTTAGTGTTCTCACTGAAGGCGGGTGGAAATAGTAATGTCATGGTGGCACCGATTGATCTGCATGCATTTTTTTTGTTGGTGACGATCAGGCCATTGACTGGCACCTTCAAATTGCAACTATGTAATGTAGTCTATTTAACTGTTACATTTGATTCTGGAACTGATGTGTTGAAGCTGGCTATTGATTCGACGCAGCTATGTCTGTGTTCTACTTGCCTGCAAGCTGGGTTGCAGGTCAATGCAACCACCTGACCATAGGGTCTGACGCAACAGAGCACGCGTGAGCAAGGGATCCAGATCGCAGGGACGGTCGTAGACAACTAAGACAAATGCGCATCCTGGCAGCTCGTTTTACCCATTCATCATCGTCCACGAGTGGCTAACGAGTAACATGTCTTAGCTAGGGTGGCTTCCCTCGAAGCCTTAAAACTCAGCATGGTCTCCTTTCTTACGGCTAAAATATGGAGTAGAATCTTGCAAATTGATCATGATCAGTTCCTTTTTTTAGAAAATCTGGTTACGACTTACGATCTGTCTCGCAAATTTATCGGAGTTGTAAATACTGAGTATTCTTTCCTCTTGTTACCCAGGCCCAGTCCATAACCAACAACCAACTTATAATCTTATATCGACTTGGTCGCCTCATCTCATGTTAGATAGTGACCAGGTCAACAATTCCAACTAGAACACATCCACGTCGACAGGAAAACGTCGTGGTGGTCAACTAACACATAAAGGATACTACCTAATATCAGAGCATCGTTGCCTTTGAAATTTCGTTAGTCATTTGGGTCCAAGCATCAAGGTTTAGGTCTAAGCTCTGAACTGTTCAACTTGCAACGTTTCAGTCTCCTAGTGGTCAACCTGATGAAACAGTAGACCGAAACAGAAGAGCCAACTAGATTAGGCAGCGCTTGCATCGCTCGACAAAACGAGTGTGGGATTCGGCCGCCGTCCTTGTATAATTTGCACTATCCATGGTCGTCATCATTTTTTTAATGGGTTCTGAACTGAACTGATCGAAACGAGAAGAATATGTCCCTCCAAAGAAGAAATGACATGAAGATTATCCGACAATACCAGAGTCAACCAAGATGAGACCTAAATGCGATGCTGGGTCAGCTCGCTACCCTTTTGCTTCATCTGTCATTTTCTTTGCACAAATTGTAGGATCGAAAGATACTAATCTAGCAATCAGAGGGGGGGTGAATGGTTGCGCGGAAGCCAAATTCCAATTTTGATCTTTTAAAAATTCACACCAGAAACAAACTCAAAATACTTGATTAGATTTGTAATGCACTCAACAAAACCTTAAAACACAGACCAAAACTTATGTGAGCGCCGGACCTAACTTTTGCTAAAGCCTATGTATGCCGGACCTAACTTTTTGCTAAGGTATGTGTATGCCGGACCTAACTTTTTGCTAAGGTATGTGTATGCCGGACCTAACTTTTTCTACAGAACGTGTATGCCGGACCTAACTTTTACAGCATGACATGCAATCACTAAAAATGAAATTCCCGACGATCTAACCGTTGGATTGATGTGAAATTTTAACTGTAGAAACTAGACTTCATTCCGAAGCTAACCCAAAAAGAATCAACTCAATCGGACTTATAGATCTAAAGTTATATCCCTCGCAAAACAGCTGAAACAAATCCCGATCTAATAACGACGGACCAAATGAGACCAGTGACGGACCAAACTTAAAAACAAGATTACCAGAGATCCAACCGTTAGATTAACATGAAATTTTAACTGTAGAAACTAGATTCAATTATGAATCTAACCCAACAAAAATCAACTCGATTGGATCTACGAATCAAAAGATATTACCTTCGCAAGATGACTGAAACAGATGATGACAGAAATTGATTGCAAAAGCTGTGACGGACCAAACTCCAGATGAAACGCCCACTACGCCGGACCGAACTTTCTCTGAAACGCCAACTATGACGGACCTAACTTTCAAGGAAGCTTCAACTACGCCGACCGATCTTAGAACAGAGTCTCTCACAATGAACAGCCGCGGACATGAAGTAAAACTTTCGAAGATTGATTTTATTTCATTGTCTAAAGTACTCCAACACAAGAGTACAAACCCTAAAACCCAAAACGCTCAATCATAAAGCAGGGACACCTCCACCTATTTATACAGAGCAAGAACGAGAGGTTGAATACAACTCCACTTCCAACATGGAAAGAGTTCATATTCATCTCAATCTGGTCTAACATGACCAAAAACAAATACAGAGATTTTAATACAACTCCACTTCCATCACGGAAAGAGTTCAGATTTATCTCAACTTGGCCTAACAAGGCGAAACAAGAATCTTGCACGCATAATCAGCCCTCCCGCTGTTCATACGTGACTAACCAACCTTCACGCATGTTCTCTAGCCCGAACGCCCCGCATGACATCCTTGACCACCAAGACCTTGATTCCTCCTCGAACCTAGTCTCGAACCTCGGTTCCTCCATGAACCTAGTTCCGGTCCCACATCGACCACGTTAGCCTCGAGCAACACCGCACATGAATTAAGAAAAACGAGTCCGAACACAAGTCCACGACTTGACTCAAGGTTAATCCATGCAACCACTGCACGAGTGTATTGCATCAGCAAAACCATTATGCTATCACCAAAGATAATAAACATATCAACATAGCACATGCACAAGCACCACACATGCTATAACCAAAAACCACTTAGCAATGCCAATTTCACCAATCAGCCAATTTTTCATTACATGATTTCACAATCTCCCCCTTGATGAAAACATTGGCAACACCATTTGGAAACGAACATTGGCATTCACCTTACAATAGCAACACCATTTTTAAAAGAAGTAAAGTGACCAAAAGAAGAACAAAAATCTCCCCCTATCTAAAAAGAAATCTCCCCTATGAAAAAGAAAGACTCCCCTAACGTAAAGAAGAAATGTGTGTGAATGTGCAATGTGTAACAAAAAATTCTCCCTTTGATTCCAAAATTTCTCCCCCTTTGACAATGGATTCATCAAGAATGCAAAAAGAGAACAAAAGAGAAACTTCTTCCCCCTTTATGTTGTTGTTTTCCTTTTTTTTATGTACCGAGCATTATGAATCATGCACAAATGAAACAACTTGATCACCAAGTCATGCTATCAACAGTACTTGCACCCTCAAATCTACACATAAACAATGTAGAGTAAGCATAACTAGAAATCAAGTACTATTAACGATTTTTTGCATGACATGATCTCCCTTTCTCAACAATCTTAAAACCTGAAAACATTGAATTTTTGTGCACTTTATTTGTGCTTTGAAAAACTAATTCATTACTTTGATTGCAACAATAACAATTGCAAGGAATTACATGCACCATCAGCCTTACTTTTCAACCATGCCAAGCAATCACAAGCTTAAGGTTTCATGGTTTCGGTCATACACAACCTCTTCCAAGTTCATATCAAAGTGCAATGATAAGGCCTCAGAAAGAAGAAGTGCGATAGTACATAACCTTGTTCTTGTATTTATCAACAAACACTCTTTTAGTTTTAGCATTTAACTTTCATATTTAGCACTTTTTGAGCAGGATCAAGATAGCCAAGAAAGTTCAACCATGACAAGATTTAATTTAAATTGTTATTCCATTTAAATAGTCATGACATAAACTACACCATATATGTATAATAGGAAGTTGCAAGGATCTTGTAGCATAAACATGGCTTCAAATGACATATGTATATGAAATACAATGCTCAGTACTTTTACTGTTTTTCATTTTTTTTGTTTTTCATTTAGAGACACAAAATAAAAAGCATGTTACCAAATATTACAAGGTTTTTCACAAGCTCCCCCTCAAAACAACCATCTTAAAAAAAACTTCTTCAAAATTGTCACTTGAAGAGAATAATCTTAAAAAAAAGGCTTGAAAGAACAAACCACCCAAAAGCAACCAAAAAAGACTTTCACCAAAAATCCAATAACTCCCCCTCAAATGGATAACCAATGAGATTAACAGAGAGGAGATGATGATATACATGTGCTTGAGTTATCATGGTATGTTCAATTAAGCATAAGCATGAATCATGATAAGCAAATTCAAAGCATGAAAGGCATGATATAAAATATAACATTATTGAACATGCTAGGGATACATATGAGCATATGAACAAGAAGTCTCATCTCATGTCACAATTAAATATCTCAGAAATGTAAAAGACATGAGTATATAAGATAGCTCACAAAGTAGATGAAGAATTATTGCACATGTCTCTTGAAAACCATCTCAAGGGTGAGAACCATCTAAGTCTTGATCCCATCTTGCAAAAGACCAAGATCCACTAAGCTTCGTTCTCCAACCCATCCGAAAAACCTACATAGCACAAAAAGATGTCGAGGCCTCGATCAAGTTAGAAATAAAGCATTTGGGAATCCAGTACTGAGACACACGACGAGTAGGCACAACACGAGTATGCTTGTTCACAAAAACAGATTTGCCCTTTCCCGTGTTTCTTGTAACAAAAGGTGTTTGCATCATCCTCGGCACAACACGAGTATGCTTGTTCACAAAATCAGATTTGCTCTTTCCTGTGTTTCTTGCAACAAAAGGTGTTTGCATCACCCTAGGCACAAAATGAGGAGTGAAATGTGCCTTCCTGAAATTAGACCTAGCCTTAGCCTTTTCTTTCTTTCGCTGTTTGGCTAGCCTAAAGCAAAAATCTACTAAGTGTCCATCTCTACCACAGTGAGTGCAAGTGTACTTAACATGATGTTTAGCTTTAGAAACAGAAGTAGCATTTGCATTCACCATAGTAGAAGATAACACACCAGCAGACTTGAAAACAGTTTTCTTAGGCTCATTGACAATTTTGAATTTTCCACTTTCAAGTGTCTTCACAACAGTTGGAGCATGTGATTTATGACGAGCATAAGAATCAAAACCTAAACCTTTATGATGAGTACTGACTTTTGATTGATCCAAAATCATGTTTAGGTTTTTCTTTCTGAAGTGAACTGTTCTAAAGATTTTTCCAAGTAATCAACCTTTCGAGAAAGAGTTAAACAGTTATTACATGGAACGCCCACTTTTCCTTTTCGCTATGCATAAGTTGAGCATGAAAGAACCTCATGTGTGAGCAAATCATTGGTAATTTGAGAAACTCTACCATTAGCATCATTCAACTTCAATTCAAGTGTGGAGCATTTAGAACATGGAGTTGAATCATGCAAATCAACAAGAGAACAACTAACATGTTTAACAAGTTTCTCATTTTTATCCTTTTCAAAGATTAATTTGCTCTAACAAGCTAACATGTTCTTTCCTAAGCAAACTAAGCTCGTTGTAAATTAAGTCACATGATTTGCAAGCATCATCATCGAGAATCAAAGATTTAAGTCTAGCAATTTCAGCATTCAAAGATTCCACAAGAACATCATGTTTCTTAATTTTCTTGTCGTGTTTGTCAAGCAATTTTCCAAGACGAACAACAAGCAATAGTTAATTCATCGTAAGAAGGTTCTACCTCATTGCGATCATTGTCATGATCGCCCCTGTGAAGCTTACATCACTCCTAGCCATGAGACACAATCTGTCAAATCATGCTTGCTTGAGTTGCATCTTCCTCGCTCTCCGAATCCACATCGCTCAAATTAACTTGTTCAAGAGCGGAAAGAACCCGATGAACAACCTTTTGTTGATGAAGCTTTTTTTTTCTATCACTTGGAGAAAACTTTTTCTTCCCTTTGCTTCATCATTGTCCTTCTCCTCCCTTGATGTTTTACCCGCAAGCTTAGGACAATTTGGACGAATGTGGTTGAGATCACCACACTCATAGCATCTTGGAGGTTACCACCAACTCTCTTCCTCATTCTCACATTCTCGCAAAGCTTTATTAAAACGAGAAGAGAGTAATACCAAGTCTTCTTCAGAAATTCTTCAACTGTTCATCGGTTAGTGAAGACAAGAAAGACAAAGCAAAACTTGAAGAAGCATTATTCGAGACATGTTAGATTGGGAGGTCAATGCAATTGATTTATGATCATTCTTCCTAGCAAGAACATCCAATTCATGAGTTTTTAATTTAGAGAAAAGAACATCTAAAGTAAGTGTACTCATGACAGCTTGATTCTCTAATGGATGTAACTTTCATCTCCCAAATTGACATGTCTAATGCACCAAGCAATTGTCTAGCATTAGCAGCATCATCAAAGTTAACTCCAACAAAGACGCAAATTGCTAAGAATTTTATTAAAGCGCGCAAAGAAATCATCAAGCGACTCACCGGTTTCATCTCAAATCGCATATATTCTTTCTTATATATATCCCGATTTAACCTCTTTGACAAGTTAGAACCCTCATGGTAATCACAAAGAGATTTCCATACCTCATATGCAGACTTGAGATGGATCACGCGGTCAAGTCGCTTCTTCCCAATCCTTGAATGATCAAATTTCGTGCTTTGCTATTTGCTTCCACATGTGCTCGATTGGCTTCACGACTTCATCATTCTCTGCACTTGATATGGCTTGTAAACCTTCTCCCAAATTGCAAAGCCCCGAGCTTGAATGTATGCTTCCATCTTCGCTTTCGTAACTGAAAATCAACACCATCAAAAATACAAGGTTTTGTCGAATACCTATCCATCGCTACGGTTTCTAATCACCGGTTAAGATTAATTAGAAAAACCTTGCTCGATACCACTTGTAGGATCGAAAGATACTAATCTAGCAATCGAGGGGGGTGAATGGTTGCGAAGCCAAATTCCAATTTTGATCTTTTAAAATTCACACCGTAAACAAACTCAAAATACTTGATTAGATTTGTAATGCACTCAACAAAACCTTAAAACACGACCAAAACTTATGTGAGCGCCGGACCTAACTTTTGCTAAAGCCTATGTATGCCGGACCTAACTTTTTGCTAAGGTATGTGTATGCCGGACCTAACTTTTGCTAAGGTATGTATGCCGGACCTAACTTTTTCTACAGAACGTGTATGCCGGACCTAACTTTTACAGCATGACACGCAATCACTAAAAATGAAATTCCTGACGATCTAACCGTTGGATTGATGTGAAATTTTAACTGTAGAAACTAGACTTCATTCCGAAGCTAACCCAAAAGAATCAACTCAATCGGACTTATAGATCTAAAGTTATATCCCTCGCAAAACAGCTGAAACAAATCCCGATCTAATAACGACGGACCAAATGAGACCAGTGACGGACCAAACTTAAAAACAAGATTACCAGAGATCCAACCGTTAGATTAACATGAAATTTTAACTGTAGAAACTAGATTCAATTATGAATCTAACCCAACAAAAATCAACTCGATTGGATCTACGAATCAAAAGATATTACCTTCGCAAGATGACTGAAACAGATGATGACGGAAATTGATTGCAAAAGCTGTGACGGACCAAACTCCAGATGAAACGCCCACTACGCCGGACCGAACTTTCTACTGAAACGCCAACTATGACGGACCTAACTTTCAAGGAAGCTTCAACTACGCCGGACCGATCTTAGAACAGGAGTCTTCTCTCACAATGAACAACCGCCAGACATGAAGTAAAACTTTCTGGAAGATTGATTTTTATTTCATTGTCTAAAGTACTCCAACACAAGAGTACAAACCCTAAAACCCAAAACGCTCAATCATAAACAGGGGACACCTCCACCTATTTATACAGAGCAAGAACAGAGAGGTTGAATACAACTCCACTTCCAACATGGAAAGAGTTCATATTCATCTCAATCTGGCCTAACATGACCAAAAACAAATACAGAGATTTTAATACAACTCCACTTCCATCACGGAAAGAGTTCGTATTTATCTCAACTTGGCCTAACAAGGCCGAAACAAGAATCTTGCACGCATAATCAGCCCTCCCGCTGCTCATACGGACTAACCAAACCTTCACGCATGTTCTTCTAGCCCGAACGTCCCGCATGACATCCTTGACCACCAAGACCTTGATTCCTCCCTGAACCTAGTCTCGAACCTCAGTTCCTCCATGAACCTAGTTCCGGTCCCGTCATCGACCACGTTCGCCCTCGAGCAACACCTGCACATGAATTAAGAAAAACGAGTCCGAACACAAGTCCACGACTTGACTCAAGGTTAATCCATGCAACCACTCGCACGAGTGTATTGCATCAAGCAAAACCATTATGCTATCACCAGCATAATAAACATATCAACATAGCATATGCACAAGCACCACACATGCTATAACCAAAAACCACTTAGCAATGCCAATTTCACCAATCAGCCAATTTTTCATCACATGATTTCACACAAATTTTGGTCTCTTTTCACTCGCATATCTCACTTGGATGGACGGCCAAGAACGCAAGCGAGGTGCGTGCATTTGAGCGCCATTTTGATCCATCTTGATAAGGACGAAGATAAAGCTAGCGTAGCATGGCTATTTCTTTATTCGCAAAATTTTGTAAGCTCGAATTCTCCAGACCCCAGGCTCCAGGCAACGGTTAAAATTGCGCTATATGCCTAGTTAGCCTTTTGTATTACCACTCTTTTAAGTTCAATCCAACATCCTAAAAAGCACTCCAGCTAAGTGCTTCCAGTAAGCTGTCCAGATTACGAGCATTCTGTAACCTAGTTGCTGCTGGCGTTGAAAATGTCACTGGATCAGAGCCTCCCTTCCATCTGCTATAACCTGTACGTAGTTGCAGTCGTTATTGTTGGAGCAAGTCGTAGTGTAGTGCCGCTCGAGAGTGGTTCGGGATCTTTAGTTCTTCACCACGATGAAGAGTCGCTTTTCAGAATGTGCAATGTGCAGGTCAAGTCCAACCGACCCACGGAACTTTCTAATCCACTATACTGTGAAATTGCGACAGAGAGCCTCGTCGCTAACCGTTGGGCGAGATACAATACGCTTCCAATTGCGACATGCGCCTCGCTGCAATTTGGAATTGTTACTGAGACTCGTCAAGAATTGGAATTATGACAGAGAGCCTGTCGTGACATTGGATGTGCGACAGGTGTGCAAATCTGTCATTTTTATTTTTGGTATATTATTTTTGTAATTTTTGATTAAATATATATTATTTAAAAAACAAATTCTGTCTTTCCGAGTCCCAAATTCGAATGTGCGACAGGTGTGCAAATCTGTCATTTTTATTTTTGGTATATTATTCTTGTAATTTTTGATTAAATATATATTATTTAAAAAACAAATTCTGTCTTTCCCAGTCCCAAATTCGCAAGCGAAGGCGGATGAATTGGTGGTGAGGCAAAGCCCTGTCCCACATTCCACTCACCGCACTTGTCTCTCGTAATAAAAAGAGGTACTATGAGCTACCATCAGATTACACTAAAATTCTTGTTAGCCCTTAGCAGTTCTACCTTTAAACTTGAGCTCTTTGCTCTACACTAAGTTTAATATTGTTAGCCCTTAGCAGTTCTACCTTTAAACTTGAGCTCTTTACTCTACACTAAGTTTAATATGGATGTTCATTTTTTCGTTGAAATTGATCGGATTAGCTAGGATTTATTTATACTTCCTTCGATAGTAGAGTAGTAGAAATATCCTTAATAAATCAATAACTAAATCTGATTTCTACTACTTATAATTAATATACTGCCAGTATAATGTACTATAAAATTTATCTTAAACTTTTGATAACTTTTGTATATCTTAAGGCATGTACAATACGACTACCTCAACTGGTTCTTATTTAGTAGCAATCATTGCACAGAAACATAGGTGCTATCACTGGTTAAAAGCCGGTTTTGTTGTTGTACAAAGCTAGTTTTTATTGTATGATGGCTTTATCGCTAACTTTAGAGATAACTTTTAGAGATAGTTATTATACAATCTTACTTTATTATTTACTCTAGATAATATGGATGAGAGATAATGTAAGTAGTAAGTTTTGTTATTATACTTACTCTTAATGCTGCATCAATGGATAGCTCTAGGCTCTTCACGTACCTTTAAAAACATTTCAAAGAAGATGCCACCAGCACGCGACGCACCCAAACCCACTTCGCGACTCCCTCACACCGCCCCACCCACCAGCCGAACCCCAAAACCCAAACGCCACTCTCGTCTCGCGTCGAAGGAACAACCGCGCGTGCCCACTGGGTTGGGTCATGGGTGACGTCCCGCGCGATCAAATCCCCGGTTCCGTCGCCACGTGAACCTGAACCTGACCGGTCTGTTCCTTTTCCTCCGCCCCACCCAGGAAAGCCAGCGCGGCACGACGCTGCGGACGTTATAGACGCCTTGTTCCCAGTCCCGACTCCTCCCCAACGCGCGCCCAGGAAAACGCCCCGTGCCGGGCAAAAAACGATCGCCCGGCCCCGTCCTGCCTGCCTGCCGCATGGTGCAACCGTCGTTGCAACCTCTGCACGCCGCGCGCGGGTTGTAGAGTTGTAAACGGCCATGTGCACGCCAGCGGCTGGCCGCGGGCGCGTGCGGCTGAACGTTGGCGGGCGGGTGTTCGAGACGACGGCAGCCACGCTCGCCAGCGCGGGCCGGGACACCATGCTCGGCGCCATGCTGGACGCCTCGTGGAACGCGGCCGGGGAGGCCGCGGCCGAGTACTTCATCGACCGCGACCCGGCCTGCTTCGCGGTGCTGCTAGACCTGCTCCGCACGGGCGGCCTCCACGTCCCGCCGAACATCCCTGAGGGGGTGCTCTGCCGCGAGGCGCTCTACTACGGCCTCCTCGACCGCGTCCGCGCCGCGCGCTGGGGCGAGTTCGACGGCGACCGGCTCCGTCTGGCCGCTTCCGTGACCGGCCCAGCGCCAGGGGACGGGACTGCCGTCCGCGCGGCGCCCGACGGAGGGTGCTGCGTCGCGCACGGCGGCACCGTGCGTGTGTACAACTGGATGCTGGAGGAGCGCCGGCCGATCTACCTCGACCATGCGCCGGTCAACGACGCGGCCTACCTCGACGCTTCTACGCTCCTCGTTGCCGCGCGCGAGCGCCCCGGTAGACGCGACGGAGGTGTGGCCGCCTTCTCCGCGCTCACCGGCGACCTGCGCCAACGCTTCCGCGTCGCGCACGATCGCCAGGTCAGGTCCTTCACTCCCGGGGCACTGGCCTTCGACCAGCAATGCAAGATGTTTGCAAGCTGCAAGGGCCGGTTCAACGAGTACGGCATCGGTCTATGGGACTGCACCACGGGCGAGCAGGTCGATTTCTTCTACGAGCCACCCGGCTGCGCACTGGGCGACGCCGATAAGCTTCAGTGGCTGGACGGCACCAGCACGCTCATGGTGGCGACGATGTTTCCGCGGACCGACTCCTCTTTCATCAGCCTGCTAGACTTCCGGGACAAGAACGTCGTCTGGTCGTGGTCCGATGTCGGCACAACGGCGTCGCTCGAGGACAAGCACGTGCTCCACGCCATCGTAATGGAGGACGAGAAGTCGGTCTGCGTGATCAACCAGTACGATGACCTCGGGTTTCTCGACCTACGGAGCAACGCCAGCGGCGTGCGGTGGAGATCACGGAGCAAGCTGATGAGCAGGAAGAAGTCGCACACCGAGGAGACGTGCTACCCGAAGCTCGCCGCGCACGGCGGTCAGCTCTTCGCGTCGACGAATGACACCGTCTCGGTGTTCAGTGGCCCCGACCACGTGCTGACGTCGACGTTGAGGGGGAGCGACGGCGGCGCCATTTGCGACTTCTCGATTGGGGGTGGCCGTCTCTTCGCCCTGCATAACGAGGAGAATGTGTTCGATATCTGGGAGACGCCGCCGCCGCCGATCATCTGACATACTGGCACTGCCAGTGGATTAGTCTTGTATCAAGAGAAAAAGAATTACTGACAGAGGTTTTGACAGATGAACACGTTGAAACTTTCTCATCGTTGTGATTTCTGAACAGATCAGAAAAGATATATTGAAGTGTGACTAAACTTATTCTGTTTCTAAGAAAGAAAATATATATGAGTGGAGTTTTGTCCTTATCGACCAAAAACCTTCGTCGTCAGCTCCTGAGTTTTCTTATATTTTCAATTCCTTCTGATGTTAATGATCACCAAAGCAAAGATTGTTGTTGCTGAGACTTTATACTTTAGTAGTCAATTGTAGCTGTTGTTTTGCCAATCAATTTCTTCTAAACGGTTCTGTCAAAATCATTACCCGATGTTTCTGGGCTACAGTTCGGAAAGCTTTTGAGCTCGGAAGATCAGTTCTGTACTGCTTAGGAGGTCCCATCAGGTCATAATTATATTGCATTACAGTGATGATAATGATGGACTTCTCTCACAAGACTGACAAAACTGAATCCCTGTTTGTCCTTGTCCATCTCCGCAAGTAAAAATAAGGAAAGAAACAAAAGGGAGAGAAGAAAAGATAATAAGAACAGATCTTGTTTGGATATCTCTACTTTGTCCCACTAGTCTATTTATCTATTGTGGTGGCAAGTCTCCTCATCTTTTGAACTTTGGTATCTTTTTCTCGAAAGAAGCTGAACTAAATCCACATTAACAACTCATCATATTTGCATTTCTGTTTGTTGCTTTTGATGCAACCCTAACAATTAAGTACAGAACCTAGGAGTCGAGCTTGTTGCCACTGATGTAGTAGGAGCAGAATATGCTGCAGTGCCGACTACATCACTGAGCAACTGCATCTGTAGCTGGCCATTGGAGCAATCGGTGGGTAAGCATTTAACTTCAGAGTCGGTACATATATACGTCAAACACAATTTTCACGACATGCTTTTACTTGAAACGTAAGGCACCGGACTCGGTGGTGCAGTGTGCAGGGAACTTCCCTTTCGTCGTATGTACTGACTGAAAAACTTATGTCTACTGCAAACCTCACGAGAAATATGGTGGTGTCATGGTGTGGAAGTTGTTTGCACATATCAATCTTTGTTTCGTCGTACGTAGACTACCTCCCTGCATTGGGTAACTAAACAACAATTGGAAGAGCTGCCTTTCAAGAAAACAGAGTAGGCTAGTAGCATTGTCAGGACACCTTGAAGGGAGCCTTGCAAGTAATCAGAATTCAGAAACGTGTTTGGTACGCAAGGCTTGAGAATGTGCAGAAGTGGTTCGGAATTCAGAAAGAGAAGCAATTTGACGTGCTTGTTGCTTATTGTTAGCCCTCAGGGTGTGATACATGTTGGTATTCAACGCGGTCACCACTGCAGCTGCTCTGTTCTTTCTATTCACTCAGAATTCAGAGAAGAAACGTACCAGAGTGTTTCGTTTAGAACTCAAGATAGATGGGAAATACTTCCGTGTTTATTCCATACAAGTAGACAATACAACTGATGGGAATTTCAAAAATATACGCTGGTAACAAACTTGACTGAAACAGTGCTAAAACAGGATCTATTCCTGCCAAAACTAACTACTAAACTTTGACGCAGCAAAGTTAGATTTACGTAACGATAAATTCAGAAGCAAACTTGACTAAGTTTAGATTACAAATAACACTCACAATCTAAACTTCTACTCCGCAAAATTCTTCATTCCCAAATTCCATCGCATTTCTTCAAATTGAGACCGTGGAAACTTTCGTTAGTACATCGGCTAGTTGTTCCTCTGCACTGACATACTCTAACTTCAATTTCCCCTTTGTCAAAGCGATCTCTGATAAAGTGATAACGCGCATCAATGTGTTTGCTTCTTTCGTGAAATACTGGATTCTTCACAAGAGCTATCGTAGATTTGTTACTAACCAACAATTTGGCTAGGACTAACTGCTGTTCTATGAGTTCGGAGATTAAACGACTCATCCATAAGTCCTGACAGGTTGCAGTTGAAGCAGCCATGAACTCTGCTTCACACTGAGGATAGTGCCACTGACTTATGCTTCTAGGTTGACTAGCTCACTAAATTTCCATTATAGAACAACGCTACTCCTGTTGTACTTTTCCGATCATCCTGGTCTCTAGTAAGATTGCTATTAGAGTAACCAATCAGACCTTCATGCGTAGAATTTTTCACTGAATATTCTATCCCAAAATCAAGTGTCCCCTTGATGTAGTGCAGAATCTGTTTTACATCATTGTAGTATTTTTCACTAAATATTCTATCCCAAAATCAAGTGTCCCCTTGATGTAGCACAGAATCTGTTTAACATCATTGAAATGACTCTACCTTGGTGCTTCCATGAACCTGCTTACCACACCGACAGCAAACGTAATGTTTGGTCTCGTGTGTGTAAGATATCTTAAGGCTTCAACAATGCTCCTATGCTGAGTTTCATCAACTTGTGAACTTGTGTCATCCTTTGAAAGCTTCAGTTTGGCATAGTTGCAAATCCATGAGAAGCCGGATCTTGGGCGAGACCATTCCGCAATGGCTTGCACCTTTTTTGCCACACCCCTACAAGAGATGATATGGCCTAGGTACTGCCGCAAACGCACATTTGGCGCGTTTGAGAGAAAAAGGTTGTGGAGGCGAAGTCGGTCCATGACTTGACGAAGGTCCGCAGATGGTCGCCATGGATGTCTAGATCAAAATGTCATCGAAAAAGACGAGGACAAACTTACGAAGCGCGGTTCCATGAGAATCTTGCAACTATTGCAATTACCCATCCCATTTTGTTCCAAAATCTTCTTTGCATAAGCCGTGTTATTGAGTTGGATTCCTCTGTCTCCTTGTAAGACTTCAATTCCAAGATAATAGCTGAGTTCCCCAATACCACTCATTTCAAACTCCCTTTCATCTGAACTTTAAATTTATGTAAGAGCTCTGGATTTGATCCTGTGATAATCAAATCATCTACATATACTCCTACTATCAATATACCATACCTTTTGTACACGGCATGTCCTTGAGGGCATCTTTCAAACTTCAATGATAGTAGGCTGGCATCTAGTTTTGTGTTCTGGGCCCTTGATGCTTGATGAAGCCCGCCTATCCTCCATACCGGGTCATCACGCCCTACCCATCTCCTCCTCGTTGTCGCTATAATGCTTTGTGGAGCTTGTACACCTTTTGTTCTTGACCTTGAACGTTGAACCCGTGGTCCAGATAATGCTTTGTGGAGCTTGCGTCTTGACCTTGAACGTTGAAACATATACATCCTCTTCAAGCTCTCCATTCACCGATTATATGCATGCAATTTCCATAAGACCGATGATACTTACCAGAAGTTAAGTACAAAAAAGTAGGAAATTGCATATTTTGAATAATAAACTTAAGATGTTCATCTCCAAGCTTAGCCTACTCTACATTATCATTATGATTTCGTGGGCACTTCCAACCGTTTCTTGCCACTTGCTAGTTCAAAGTCTAAAAGCCGATCAATAAGACAGATCTAGATCCTAGTGGAGATGGTTCAATTGCTAACAAAGATAGAGGGTAGCCTTCCCTTCTATTGTAGAAAGAGTTCTCAGCCATCTCATTGCAATGCTAGTTGCCAACTAGCCGTTTGACATCCATATGGTGTACAACCTATTTCTCCTGTGATGCTAAGGCTAAGATGAGCCGAATTGATTCTAATGTAGCCAATGGCGCAAACACCTCATCAAAATCTATGCCTTGTTTCTAGACATATCCTTTAGCCACCAACCCTTGCTTTGTGTTTCACTATATCGCCCTCTACATCTTTCTTGAGTTTGAACAACCATTTTAGCCCAATTGGTTGAACTCCTTTGGGTTGATCCAACGAACCCCAAGTATTGTTCTTCTTGATGGACTCCAGTTCTATTTCCATTGCTTGCCTCCAATTTTCTAGTGGCATGACTCTTGCTGCTGCCATCACAGTCCTATTGCACCTTTCTGAAAGTTGAGCTAAATCAGACGATATTCGATTGATAATCAAAGGGCTTACATATATAGGCACAAACCTTCCATATCTCAACCACCGGTTTATAGAAATAAGAATCCGGGAGAATAGGAAGGAGGCCCATGATTGATGTGAACCAAATATAGTCTAACAGTGAACCAAATATAGTCTAACAACCAAATATGGTCTAACATCCCCCGCAGTCGAAACGGTAGCAAGATGAACATTGAGACTGGACGAACATCAGGAGGAAGGTAGCCGGTCATGCCATGCAGCCGAGACCGAGGTGCCGACGTCATGCATGCAGGAGCCGAGGCGCCAGAGGCCAATGACCAAAGACTGTCTAACACGCCCGCAGCCTAAGCGCTGGCAGGTAGACGCTCAGTGGATCGTAACTCGTGAAGATGCAGTAGGTAGCCCCTTGGTGAAGATGTCGGTGTAATGCGAAGAGGTCGGAACATGGAGCACACGAACATCACCAGCAGCAACACGCTCCCGTACAAAGTGGAGATCAATTTCGACATGCTTAGTGCACTGATGCTGCACCGGGTTTATCGATAGATAGACCGCACTGATGTTATCACAATATATCAAGGTGGCACGGCAAAGAGGAGTGCAAAGCTCCTGGAGTAACTGGTGCAGCCAACATACTTTGGCAACAGCATTTACAATAGCCTAGTATTCGGCCTTGACGCTGGAGCAGACACTGGGTTCTGGCACTTGGAGGACTAGGAGACAAGATTGTCACCAAGGAACACGGCATAGCCCGATGTGGACTTGCATGTGTTGGGGCAACCGGCCCAGTCAGGATCGAATAAACAATGAGATCTGTTGGTGCAGAAGGATGAAGAACAAGACCGTGGTCAATGGTGCTATGGAGATACCGAAGAATACGCTTTACTGCCATGAGATGAGGTTCCCGAGGATCATGCATATGAAGACAAACCTGCTAGACAGCATAGGAAATATCTGGGCAGGTGAAGGTGAGGTACTGAAGGGCACCGACAAGATTGTGGTATTGTGTTGGGTCACTGACAGGAGGACCAGCATCAGAGGAAACCTTGGGATGAGTATCGACAGGCGTGCTGCAGGGTTTGCAATCCGTTATACCGACACGTTCCAGAATGTCCAACGTGTACTGGTGCTGAGACAAGAACAGACTGCCGCCACGACGCTAAACTGAGATCACTAGAAAATGATGAAGTGCGCCCATATCCTTCAAGAGAACTCCCGCTGTAGAGCATCAATTGTGCGGCGAAGAACAACAACTGAAGATGCAGTCAGAACAATGTCATCCATGTATAAGAGCAAATAAATAGTGTCTGTGCCCCATTGATAAATGAAGAATGAAGTGTCGGACTTAGCCTCAATAAATCCAAGAGTCAAAAGATGGGAGGCGAAATGATTGTACCATGCACGGGGCACTTGTTTGAGGCCATAAAGTGACTTGTTCAGATGACACACGAAATCGGTGTGGGAGGAATCCACGAAGCCAGTAGGCTAGGAGCAATATACTGTCTCAGTTAGTGTGCCATGAAGACAAGCGTTCTTGACATCCAGCTGATGAATCAGCCATTGTCGTGTGAGCCAGGGATAGAATAGTGTGGACTATGGTAGGCTTGATGACCGGACTGATGGTCTCGTCATAATCAATACCCGGACGCTACCACGAAGAACCCAACATGCTTTATATCTGTCGAGAGTGCCATCAGCCTTGAATTTGTGTCGAAAAATCCATTTGCCAATGACCACGTTTGCCCTGGAGGGGCGAGGGACAAGGTCCTAGGTGGCGTTGTCTTGGAGAGCAGCAAACTCTTCCTCCATAGCACTTCGCCAATTGGGATCAACAAGCTCGAACCGGTATGTCTTCGGGATCAGTGAGAGGATGTAGCCTGCAGGTTGAGGCGGTGCACAGGCTGCCAAAAGCCTTGTTTGTCGCGAGTCACCATGCCGTGGCTGTTGGTGACTAAAGCGATCGACATAGCACAGGAGGTGCAGCCATGGCCGTCGCGTGGCGCAGCGCGAGTATGGGCAAGGCCGCATGTGGTGCGGGGGAACAAGCCAAGTCGGTTGCGCGTGGAGCTGGTTCGGTCGATGTTGAAGGTGCTGCTGAAGAAGTTGCGCGTGATGCAACCTGGCTTGCAGCGTGAGGAGGGGCGCAAGTGCTGGGGAGGTGCACACGGCCATTGTAGTTGCGGCACTAGAGGAGGTGCACAGCAGGGCCAGTGGGGCCACATCACCAGGAGCGGCACCGGATGGCACAGGAACCAAAGCCAAAGGAGCACCTGCACAGGAGATTAAGTGGGATAGCCCAATGGGAGCCGGCATGGTTCCAAACTCCGACAAAAAATCAAAGTTAGTAGTGGAGGGTGAATTCGACTCAGCGAAGGGAAACAATGTCTCATCAAACGTGACATGACGGGAAATAATGATCCCGTTTGTCGACAGATCAAGACACCGATAACCTTTGTGATTAGAAGAGTAGCCAAGGAAGACACATAACACAGAGCGAGGTGCGAGTTTGTGGGGGGCTGTGGCAGACAAGTTGGGATAACACTTGTAGCCGAAAACGCGGAGGTGGTCATAGGAGGGATGTACACCATATAAGGCGAAGAACAGGGTGGAAGAATCAAGTGTCTTGGTTGGAAGCCGGTTGAGGAGGAGGGTGGCGGTGTGGAGAGCCTCAACCCAAAAAGAGGGAGGGAGCGATGCCTGAAATAAGAGAGTGTATAATATTGTTAATAAGATCGACGAGGGTCAAGGCCCTTGACCGGCCCAAGACACGGTCAATCTGGACCCCGAAGCTCTGGAGGCCCCTCTCTCGACTGGCGCAGGTGAGGCGCCGACCTAGAGCGCGCTAGACCTGAGCACGCCCCGCCGACCTCGAGCTCAAGGGCCCTTGTTTGAAGCCACGATCCGCCCTTGGATTTGGATCAAGCATTTGACCGACTGTTGCTCAAGGCACGGGTTGTGGGGAGTGGATGCGCACAACAAGTTCTAAGAAGCATGCCGCCCTCAACGCACGAAGGCTACTTCCCGAATCTAGCCCGCCATTATGCATCGAGGAGGTATAAAACCAAGGAACACAGGTCCCTTAGGAGACACGAAGACAACACACAACGCGCTCTAGCTCGAGCTTAGACTTAGCCATTGTTGAACTTGAGCCAGTAAAACACCCTTGTACTCGTAATTAGCTAAAAGAATCGCATAAGGCATCGAGTAGAGTCATTACCTCCACAGGGCTCGAACCAATATAAATCTCTGTCGGTGTTTCGAGAACCGGCAAGTAAATTTGTAGGTCTAGAGGGGCCACGCGCTCCCGCTCCTTGAATGGTTAGACCGAAAGAAAGGAGGTCCAAGATTTATACTGGTTCGGGGCGTAACGCCCCTATTAGCCGTGGGGTGGTCGGATGTTATTGATTCTGGTGTATCCGTCGTGTTACAAGCGAGGGCTGAGCTCGGGCTCAGAGCACCTTGTGTATGTAGTCCGGGAGGGCTATGTTCGGCTGCCTACCTCGTCGCGGTCGTCCCCGCTCCGAAGGGCCATGCCTCCCCTTATATAGCCTGGGGAGGCCGGTTACAAGGAGGTTACACGGGAGTGCGAAAAGGAAAAAATGGATGGAGCTCCCTACGCCTAGGAGTCTGGTCTTTTGCCTCGGTGTCTGGTTGCTAGACTTGACCTGTGACGGGTAGGTGCACGTCCTGTGTTGGGTCGGTGGAGGCGCAAGGCGACGGCTCGGTCCGTTCCTCCGGGAAACGGCGTACCTGCTCTCTGCGCAGTGTCAGGTGCTGACGTCGGGGGTGTCAGCCTTTGGGAACCGTCTTGGGAAAGCGCAGCGGCATCCGCCCCTCGCCGATCATGACGAATCGCCAGACGCGCTTTAGGTGACAGCGAGGGCCGATTTACGACGATTTGACGCTTGCTTCTCGGTGAGGATGATCCCAGCTTGTTCGGGGCTGCCGATCGGTCCGACCCATTGGTCGGGCCAGCCCTGGGTCGTCGTTGCCGTAGTTCGTGGGGCGCCGGTCCTGTAGCGCTTGGTCGGACTGCTTCGTGGGCTGGTTGGTCGGAAGTCGTGGGCCTCCGAGTAGGGCCTCTTGTTTGAAGCTCAGGCGAGGTGGCGGCCCATACGATTCTCCTGGGCCACTGGGGATACCCATGCCCTAGGTATTCGTCAATAGCCCCCGAGCCCCCGAGCGGATCGGAGAGCCGATTGGGGGTTTCCCCTGTTCAACGGATCCTGGTCGGGCATGCCGCTTTGATACGGCCGGATCTCTGTGCCTTAGGACTGATCGACCGGTTTCTGCGATTTCTGGTGCCCGGCCGGTTAGGTTCGGTCGGTTTCGCCCGGGTGCGCGCGAGCACATCCGGTGGATGGAGCCCCCGAGCGGATCGGAGAGCCGGTCGGAGGTTTATCTTTCGTGCGGAGGCAGCTCCGGTTGGACTCAAGCTCCTGGTCAAAGTCGCTTAAGTACCTGCAAGTACATCAGTTGGTCGGAGGTGGCCTCCTCGGTTGCTGATGTCCGACCAAACGGGTTGGTCGCCAATGCCCGGGTGCGCGCGAGTGCATCCGGTGATCGAGCCCCGAGCCCTCGAAATGGGAAGAGCCGGTCGGGTTTACCTCGTGTGGAGGCGCCCATTTTGCGTCGTGGTCCCGGCGTACCGCAAGGTTGGCGTTGCGCTAGAAATAGATAAAGGCGCCCATCCGTGCTTTGTTGAGCGAGGGCGGCGCGGCGCTTCCCACGAATATGCCCCCGCCCGCAGTGTGGGACTGGAGGGTGAGCTAGCGCGCTTGCTGCGCGCTGGCTTGAACGCCGCGGCTCGTGGCGAAGCTAATAGCGGGTTTGTTCGAGTGGGCCCCGCGGCTTCCCGAAAGGAGAACCGCTTTCGAGCGGACGTTATCCCATTCGCGGGCGCCCGACTGGGGCGACCCATGAGAACCTTTCTTTACTCGATCTCAGATCGGACCTGTGTCGTCCGCCGACCTGGAGCGCAATGGCCGCCACCCATCGACGGGCTCGCGGGTGAGCGTGAAGTATGGTCTCGAACACGACAAAGGTGACTGGTCGTCCGCCGACCCAACTAGAGGCCCACCGAGCTCACCTTATCCTCGCCCTCGCTCGATTTTTCGCCGGCGGCGTGTGCATCCACTTGGTGGCTGGGCGTCGAGCCCACAACACTTGGTCGAGCCCCGAGCGAAGTCGACGAGCCCTTTCGTGGCTTCCGGACCGTGAACGGCCTTGGCATGTTTTTCTTCCGCTGTAAGGCGCTCTTCAAGTCCGGAACGAGGCTCGAGGAGCCGCGGCGCCACTCGCCTGGCGCGCAGGCCTTCCCACGTGGTCGCTGTCTCGTCGAAGTAACGCAGGGGCAATCATGAATCGAGGCGGCGTACCGTTGAACCGTCACGACGGTCGGGGGAGCGAATCGCACGCCGTTTCTCTTCGCGATATCGTCTGTTCGGTTGACGCCTATCCGACCGATAGGCGTTGCGCTCCTTATAAAAGGGGGTAAACACCTGGTCGGATTCCTCCGTGTTGTCCTGTTCTTCACTGCGAAAGAAAGAAAAGCGAGGGCGAGCGTGAGGGAGACCGAAAAACCAAGGAGGGGGATTCCTCGCCTCAGCCCCTTTCCCGCTCGTCGTCCTGCCCTTTCGGAGATGTCGTGGCCGGAGTGCTCCGTCCTCGATGCTCGTGTGCTTGGCCTGGCAAAGAAACGGTTCCTTCCCCGCTGACGATCTCGGTGGAGGGTGCCGACGGAGCCGCGACCGAGCTCGGGCGACGGCGAGATCGTCAGATCCGTGTCCTTCTTCGAGCACGGGTTCGGGCTCTCCTCCACTCATTTGTTCGCGGGCTTCTTCATTTTACAAGGTGGAGGCGCACCATCTGAATCCCACGGCGGTTGCACATCGCATCTTCATCATCTTTGGCGAGGCCTTTCGGGATCGAGCCCCATTGGGCCCTCCGAGGTATTTCTTCCATATGCGGCCGGGAAAGTCGGGCGCGCGCGACTGTTGGCGCCGATCGGTGGCGCCGCCATCCAGCTTCGGTCTAACCGGGCGTCGGAGTACATCGACATGAAGCTGCCCACGTCGAACCGAGGGTGGCACTCCGAATGGTTCTACATCCGGAACGCAGGGGATAGCGCCCCGGCCTTCACCGGGAGACGTCCTGAGGCGATGCCTGAGTGGAACCGGCCGGCAGACGCGAAGGAGAAGAGGAAGATGGAGGTGATCCTCGAGCAGCTCGCGGCTCTGAAGAGGCGAGGCTCGAGGGTGACGATGTCGTCCGTGGTGTTCATGGCGAGACGCGCACAACCCTCATGTATGTGCCTCACCCAATGTTCGAGTATGTGGGAGCACCGACCCCATGAGGATGGAGCGACGGACCTCCCCTCATCGGAGGTAGAGGCTCGGTGACGCCGCCCCGGTCGTGAAGGCCACGGTGGCGGAGGCGGCGCCCCGAGCCCTTCTCGGCAATGAAAGCCCCCAAATTTGGTAATTGGGCAGCTCCCTTATTTTTCCTTGCGCCCTTGTCTCGATTCCTTATGCGTTTTGACCCGAACGGAGTTCCTACCCTTTTCAGGCTCGCTTGAGAATCCTCCCGGGCGTGGCACGGGAGAAGGAGATGAGGGGCGTGCCCGCCAAAAGGTCGAGTCACAGGAGTCCGCCGAAAGAGCGCAGGAGAGCAGGAGGAAGGAGAAAAGGAGGCTCGCTTGGCCATGAATACAAGCGAGGATGTGTCGAGTCGACCGCCTCTCCTCATTCGGCGCGGGGTCATCTTCCGCTGTGGCGCAGAGATCCCGGCGATCCATACGGCGTTCGATTTCGGGTCGTTGCCGAGCGACGACCATGGAGGACGCCGACACGGAGGTCACTGCCGCGGCGCCCTCAGCAAGAACGCCTGGGGAGGTGCCCGGAGGGAGAGACGGCTCTTCGCCAGGAGACCGCGAAGAGAGCGCGAAGAAATCAAAGACCGCCGACGCGTTAGTCTTGTTTTTTTGCGGCGCGCCGATTTCGCTTGACTCGCTTCGATCGCCCGCGCTTTTAGGGATTTCGCGGGAGAGCTCGACGGAGGCGGCGGAGTTGCCATCGGACCGACGCCGCTACTTCCGCCAATGAAGTTAGATACGCCATCCGGCCGAGCAAATGGCGAGGTCTGGCGTTGGTCGTGTTCGCATGTACGACGAACGACAACCGCGCCGATGGTTGTGCCGGAATCAACAGTGGAGTCGGCACGCCACGAAGGCTCGGCGACCGTCCGCCGCTCGCGTCGGGATCGGGGCCGATGATGGTGGAGCGAACCTGCGCCGCCGGGCCCGCATTTTAACAAGGTCGTATGTAAGGACAAGTCTTAGGGAAAAATTGCTCGAGCTTTCCAATGTTCCAAGCGTTTGAAACAATATTGCCGCCGCCGCTTTTAAGTCGATAGGTGCCGGTCGGATTACCTCGCAATGGTAAAGGGTCTTCCACGGGTGAAAGCTTGCTCGCTTAACGTTGGATCGACTTGGCGCAGACCAAGTCGCTTACGTTGAAGGCTCGGCCGCGACTGGCGACTCGATATCGCCGCAGAGCGTTTGTTGATACTTAGCCGATCGGAGGATCGGCGGCATCGCTTGCCGAAGGTGGTCGACGGCTTTGTCGCGAAGTCAAGCCCCGAAGCGTTGTCGAAGGTTTGCGACCTCGAGCTCCATACTCTAGGTCGGTCGGCAGGGCGGCCGCGCCAACACCAAGAAGAACGGCGTGAACCCGGCCGACCGGTCGGAGTGGTCCGCAGCTCCAAGCGATCGGAGGGCAGCTCGGTACGCCCATCGCCCCGCAGACTTCTTCAAGCGATTGAAGATTCTGGCTTGAGCCCCTGGAGGATCATGCCGTTTGCCCTCTCGGCCTGGTCATTGGTCTGCGGGTGGGCCACGGACGCCACCGACGCGGATGTTGAAGTCGTCGCAGAATTCGAGAAATTCCTTCCCCGTAAACTGCGTGCCATTGTCGGTGATGATGGAGTTCGGGACTCCAAACCGATAGACGATGCCGCGGAAGAAATCCGCCGCCTGCGCAGACGTGATGGAGGCGACCGGTTTTGCCTCAATCCACTTAGTAAACTTGTCCACCGCGACAAAGAGGTGAGTGAAGCCCCCGGGCGCCTTTCTGAAAGGTCCGAGCAGATCGAGTCCCCAGACCGCGAATGGCCATGTGATGGGAATCGTCTGGAGGGTTTGGGCTGGAAGATGTGTTTGCCGGGCAAAAAATTGGCACCCTTCACAGGTGCGAACAATTTGCTCGGCGTCGGCCACGGCGGTCGGCCAATAAAAACCTTGACGGAAGGCCTTACCCATGAGGGACCGTGGTGCGGCGTGATGACCGCACACCCCGCCGTGGATGTCGAGCAGCAATTCCTTGCCTTGGTCGGTCAGGATGCACTTCTGGAGGACCCTTGAGGGACTCCTCTTGTAAAGGTCTTCGCCGACCAGGACAAAAGATTTCGCTCGCCGAGCGAGACGCCGGGCCTCGGTCGGGTCTAGAGGGAGGGTCCCGTCCGTCAGCGATCGACGAGGGCTTCCTCGGTCTGGTTCGACCGCCAGCACGCGTTCGACTTGAGCCTGACGGCCGCATCCGGCTGATTGGTGGTTGGTTCGGCCGAGCGGGCAATCCGGTCGCTTGTTTCGGCCGGGCCGGGTCCAATCGGATGGACGGTTGGTGAAGGTCATGGATTTAAGATCCGGTCGGGACCGGTCCCTTGCCGAAGCGAGGTTGGCAAGGTAGTCGGCCTCGCCCGTTATTGCGCTTCAGAGTTGTGGTGGAGCTCGAACCCTTGAACTTCTCTTCGCTTATGCACCTCCCGCAATACGCCGCCATGCGGGATCTCGGCTCGAGGCCTTCATGACTGGTCGACCACCGCCTTTGAATCGCCAGATACATAAAGCCGCCGTACACCGAGGTCGGCGGCGATCCGGAGACCGTTGATGAGGGCTTCGTATTCGGTGACGTTGTTTGTAGCGTCGAAGAGCAATCGGACGGCATATTGGAGCTTGTTGCCGAGTGGGGAAACGATAACGATTCCGGCACCTGCTCCATTCTTGGTGTAGGATCCGTCAAGTACATCGCCCAATACCGGGTCTTCAAGCACCGGGGCGCCTGGCTTTGGCCCACTCGGCGGCGAAGTCACGAGGGCTTGTAACTTGATCGCCGTCCCGGGGCGAACGAAATGTCGTGGCTGCTGAGCTCAAGTGCTCACTTGGCTATCCTTCCGGCGCCACGGTAGCAGGATGATCTCGCCAAGCGGCGAGGAAGTTACGACGGAGACGGGTGTCGGCGGTAGTGGATCGATTTCTTCGCGATTAGCACGCCAGAGAGTAACTTCGTGACTTGTGGATAGCGGGCTTTTGACTCGAGAGTACTTCATCGATGAAGTAAACCGGCCGTTGCACCTGAGGGCGCGGCCTTCTTCCGACCGCTGACAACGAGTGCCGTGACTCACGACCGGGCCGTGGCGGCAATGTAGAGGAGTAGAGGTTCGATGGCGCGGTATTGTCAGATCCGAGGGGATGTCGAAGGCCTTCACCGACGAGGGCTTCGAGCTTCTGCGCCCAACTGAAGTGGTCGGACTTCCGGAGCAGCTTGTAAAGCGGCATCCCGCGCTCGCCGAGGCGGGATACGAAACGGCTCAAGGCTGCGAGGCATCCTGTTAGCTTTTGGACGCCCTTCAGATCAGCAATGGGCCCCATCCTCATGATCGCGGAGACCTTTACCGGGTTGGCTTCGATGCCGCGTTCGGATATCATGAAGCCCAGGAGCTTCCCTCTGGGGACCCCGAAGACGCACTTTTCGGGGTTGAGTTTTATGCGAAACCGTCGGAGGTTCGCAAAGGTTTCTTTGAGGTCGGCGACGAGGTCGCCGGCCTTTCCTGTTTTGACGACGATGTCGTCCACGTACACCTCGATGTTACGGCCGATTTGGTCATCAAAACAAGTGTACATACATCATTTGGTATGTAGCGCGTTTTCAGACCAAAGGGCATCAAGACGAACAAAACGAGCCGAACGGGTGATGAAGGAAGTCGCGAGCTGGTCGGACTCTTTCATCGATCCGTGATAGCCCGAGTAGGCGCCCAGAAGGAGAGCGATTCACACCCGATGCTGAATCGACGACCTAGTCGATCCGGCAAAGGAAAGTGGTCTTTGGGACACGCCTTATTCAGCCCGTAATCAACACGATCCTCCATTGCCCGGACTTCTTTTTACAAGGATAGGTTGGCAAGCCACTCGGGGTGGCGTGCCTTTTATGAACCCCGCCTCCAAAAGTTTGGCTACTTCTTTCCCTATGAGCTGCGCAAGGCTTCGTTTAAACGACTTAGCGTTAGGCGGCCGACCTCGCCGGGTGATATTCAGGGTGTGCTCGGCGACCTCCCTTGGGATGCGAAGATGTCGGAGGTCTTCCATGCGAAGACGCCCGGCTTGTCTTGAGGAAGTCGACGAGCGCGCTTCCTATTTGGCGGGAGGGCGGACCCTACCCGCCACGGTCTTGGTTGGGTCCCTGGTCGACCGCGACCCTCCTCGTGTTCGGCGGATTCAAGGACCGGGTCCCGACTTGCCAGAGGCAAGGAGGGACTCTAAGCTTCCTCCGTAATGGTCGAGTTCGGCGGATGCAATGATCGCTGGTTACCAAGAATCGCTCTTCTCGCAGCTTGAAAGCGAGTGGAAGGATGAGGCCACTGTAATGACGCCCGCTGCCTCGAATCTTCAACTTCAGGTAAGTATAGTTGGGGATCGCCATGAACTTGGCGTAACATGGCCTCCCCAAGATGGCGTGGTAGGATCCCGCGAACCCCACAACCTCAAAAGTGAGGTTTTCGGTGCGGAAGTTCTCGGGCCCCCAAAGGTGACGGGTAGGTCGACCCGCCTAAGGGGTAGGCTCACGGCCGGGATGACGCCGTGGAAGGGCGCCTTGCTTGGTCGCAGGGTTGAGCGGGGAACTCCCGTCGAGCGTCTCAGCATACATGATGTTGAGGCCGCTTCCGTCGTCCATAAGCACCTTTGTGAGGCACTTCGACCCCACGATGGGGTCGACGACGCAGCAGGTACCTCCGGGTGCGGGATATGGTCGGTGGTCCGTCCGATCAAAGGTGATCGGAGACTCACCACCGGAGGTACCGGGACCGCTGGGTCACAGTGTGCACCTCGCGTAGGCAGCTCGCCTCCGCTTGTCGTACAGAGCTCTCAAGCCACCGAAGATCATGAGGCATCCGCTGGCTCCGGAACCAGCCGTCGCTTTTTTCCCGACCTCGGCCACGGGTCGCGCTTCTTCCCTTTACCCCGTGGCTGCGGGGGGTTCCCGGAGAGAAAGCGCCTCAGGAGTTCGCAGTCCCGGTATCTGTGCTTGACGGGGTACCCGTGGTGTGGACACGGGCTCTCCATCAACTTCTCGAAGTGGTCGGGTGCCTGCCGCGCCTGCAGCTTGTCAAGGCGGTCGGCGGCGGCGACCGTGTGGTCCTCGCGGGCTGCTTTTCCTTCCGCCCGCTTGCCGGAGTGATCGGAGGGGGCGGCCGAACCGACTCTCGCTTGGCCTTCCCTTGTCGAAGATGGCCCCCACGCCTCCTCACGGAGGCGTGGTTGGTGGCAATGTCGGCAGCTCCTTGGTAGTCCCGGTTTGATGCGCCCACCAGGACCAAGGCTCGCGACGTCCGGTCGTAGATGAACGCCCCACGACGCCGGTCCGCTGATGTCAAGGAGTTCATTACCTTTGTTGGGAGAAGCGCCGATATAGTCCCGAGCGCTTCGGCCGCCGCTTGCGACTTTGAGGTCTCAGGAGTTCCTGTGGCGCTGTAAGTGCCTCGAAATTTCCGACGAAGACGTTTTCAGTCGGCCAGCTTCGATGGTCCCGCGGCAGATATCGAGCGAGCTCGAGCGAGTCCGCGGGTAAATGGGAGGTCTTGAATGATAAAAGATCTTGGTAGCTCCTCCGCTCGGAGCGAGCCGTAATCTTCCACCAAACACCGGGTTCGCTGCTCCGTGTATTTGGCGATGTTAATAAAGCTTCGAAACGGGCGGGAAAATCCGCCCGACGAATCTCCCCGAGAGAATGCTTGGGGCCCCGCCTGGGCTCGGACTTGATCATGGCCGGCCGCTGTCTGCTCATGACTGGCGAAGCGCATCGACGGCGATCGCCTTTTTCGTAAGGCCGAGGGTGTCTTCGTAATCGTGTATACGCCGAGGCGCCGACGTCGGAGTGTAGGAGGCCTGGGCCGCTCAACTGTGGTGCGGTTTTGCCGACTCATGGCGTGGTCTCGCTCCGCGCGCCCGAGTGAGACTCGAGCGTTGAGTGCCGAGGGCCGCACATGTTGTATAAAGAACAGGCTCTACCAGCCCCGGAGGTGCCGATAGGTAGCCCCTGCCTCAGCTCGTTCGGCTCGGGGATGCTTGAGTAGCATCGCGGCCGCGCGGTTTTGGCTAGGAAGGGAAACACGGCAACATCGGCCTGCCGCTAATTGTTGTTCAGACTGGCCTTGGCTACAAGGCTACCTGGTGCTGCGGGGCCCCGACGGGTCGACCTCGCCTTTTGCCGAAGTCGCCGCTCGCAACTCCAGGCTCCGTGCGCCGGAGAAGCTCGTCGTGGTGGGTCCGAGGAGACCCAAGCTGGTCGTGCTGACGCCCCACCTCTGGCGCTTCGGAGCGCCGGTGGCGGGCTTCTTGGCTCGGGGAAGTAGCGGCCGACTGATTGGCTATGTCGGCCATGTTGCATTCGCGGGAGTATCGTCCCTCTGAAGCTTGCTCCGCGTCGGAGCCGGAGTCGCTGTCGGAGGGGGTCCTCAGGATTTCGTGGAAAGAGGTTGGCGCATAGCCAGCCATTGCCACGAACGCAGGCCTACGGGAGGCGGTGGCGCGCCCAAGACGGGCGCGACGCCTCCTTCTCCGGATGGCGCAAGGGCGGTGCCGGCAGATCAAGGACGGCGCAGGGGCCTCAAGTCGGAGGTTGTCAAGGCTGCCGGCGACGTGGTCGGCGCCGGGGCCCGTCCCGAAGTGCGGCGGAACAAGGATGAGCTCTCCCGCCGCGGTAGTGGTGAAGTCGAGGGAACCGAACCGGATTCGGCTCCCGGGCGCGAGCGCGCTGTCGTTGGTGATGGAAGCCATCATGGAGACAAATGGAAATCCGGAGATGCTGACGACGCGCGAAGCCCCTACCTAGCGCGCCAACTGTCGGTGTTTCAAGAACCGGCAAGTAAATTTGTAGGTCTAGAGGGGCCACGCGCCCCGCTCCTTGAATGGTTAGACCGAAAGAAAGGAGGTCCAAGATTTATACCGGTTTGGCGTAACGCCCTTACCCAGTTAAGTGGGGTGGTTGGATGTTATTGATTACGTGTATCCGCTGTGTTACAAGCTCGGCCGAGTTTTGACCAGAGCACCTTGTGTATGTAGTCCGGAGGCTATGTTAATTGCCTACCTCGTCATGATCGTCTCGCTTGAAGGGCCATGCCTCCTTATATAGCTCGGGAGGCCGGTTACAAGGAGGTTACACGAAGTGCGAAAAGGAAAAATGGATGGAGCTCTCACGCCTAGGAGTCCGGTCTTTGCCTCGGTGTCCGGTTGTTGGACTTGACTCAGTGGACGGGTAGGTGCACGTCTGTGTTGGGTCGGCGGAGGCGCAGGCGACGGCTCGGTCCGTTCCTCCGGAAACGGCGACTCGCTTCAAGAATGTCGTGCCGACGCCGGGTGTCACCTTCGGAACCGTTTGGGAAGGCGCAGCGTCCGCCCTCGCCGATCATGACGAATCGCCAGACGCCTGGGCTTTAGGTGACCAGTAGGGCCGGTTTACGACGATTTGACGCTTGCTTCTCGGTGAGGATGATCCCATTTTGTTCGGGTCGCCGATCGGTCCGACCCATTGGTCGGGCTAGCCTGGTCGTCGCTCTTGCAGTAGTTCATGGGCGCCGGTCTCAGTAGCACTTGGTCGGATCGCCGTGGGCTGGTTGGTCGGAAGTCGTGGGCCTCCGAGCAGGGCCTCTTGTTTGAAGCTCAGGCGAGGTGGCGGCCCATACGATTCTCCTGGGCCGCTGGGGATACACATGCCCTAGGTATTCGTCAATCTCGGTCTCCCGCTCGCTGACGTCTCGCTCCGACCATAACCTCGTCTATACTTCTCCTTCGACTGAGCGAAGCGTTGCTCGGGTCCTGCATCACACCGACCCCCAACTCACTTCTTGCGGTCGGCGATCCCGATCGTCGACAAGTACGAATAATACGCTCAACCTTATCGTTCTGTTGAGCGGTGTGGAGAGCCTCAACCCAAAAAGAGGGAGGGAGCGATGCCTGAAATAAGAGAGTGTATAATATTGTTAATAGTACGAATAATACGCCCAACCTTATCATTCTGTTGAGAGGTGTATAGACACGACATGCGAAAGTGAACTCCATGTGTGAGAAAGAAAGTGTGAGTGGATGAGTTATCGAACTCACGACCATTGTCACATTGTACAGTCTTGATCATTCTGCTGAATTGAGTAGCCCCAAAAGAGAAGAAATTAGAAATAGTTCTGAAAGTATCGGACTTAAGACGTAAATGAAACGTCCAAAGAAAATGAGAGCAATCATCAAAAATGGCTAGATAATATTTATAACCCGACAATTTATAGTGGAGTCCTATTACACTCATACAACACAAAACAGAGACCACGACACTCTCCAATCATAGAGGAAGACTACTGGGGAAAGGAAAGGGGGTACCACAGGATAGCTATAGCTCCTATGGCATTGCCGAGACGCAAGGGAGCTATGGCTCATATAGCAGCTATGACTATACCATCCCCGATGCTCATACATAACTAACCACCCATTGGGTCCACGAGTGGCATGACCCTGAGTTTTATGCCATGTTATATCAACAATGGCAAACAACAAGTATATAGACGGGGCAAAGCTGGCACGATTACAAGACGGAGTTGCTAACTACACGAGGATAGATCTTGATGTCCACCAAAGAATATAATATGGCCAACCAAGTGTATACCCAGCAATACTACCCGTAACGCCAAAGGCAATGTTTCATTTGTATGTTTCGTTTCATTGCAACTTGATTTTTTTACTAACATAGCATTCACGTAGATCCAACATGGCATATGTGTAACAATAGAAGGACGACAAAGCTGTGCTAGGTGTGAACATTCATAATTGGTAAGAAAAATTGATTTGAAATGTCATATGCCATACTATTGAAATGATTGTTACTGAAGTATGGATTTGTTGGATTGAGTTGTCAATGGTATTGAATGAAATGTTATTTCTTAATATATTATTGCTAAATGTCTGCTTTGCAACTTGAGATTGTCTAAAATGTAGCAAAGATCATGTCAAAATTTTTCACATTCTTCCATACTTGTGATATTATTGCAAAATATGTACTTTAAACTTCATATTGTTGTAAAATATAGCAAAGGTTATGCTAGAATTTCATCACAATTTTCTATATTTTTTTTATATATTTCTTACATTTTCCTAGATTTTTGGGCCTCCCTCGGCTTTTTAATAATTTTTTAAAATTTTTTTACAATTTTTTCAATTTTTCCTTGCATTTTCACCCTTTTTCCTTTTTCCGCCGATTTTCGAACCATACCGATCGGTTTTCAAATGTTTCGACTGGTTTTCTTTTTTTAATCTGTTTGACCGGGCGTTTGACTTTCACAAGCCGTTCAGTTTTTATCAAAATTCGGTCAAAATCGCAAAAAACCGGTACCGACCTTACTTCGGTTTTCGAATGGCAAACGAAATTGTGAACCCTGCCAAATAGGTTCGCATGGACAAGCTCCAGTAGTGATGTTGCCCTGAACTTAGCCTATCCAAGAAATGGAGATCGCACCATTTTTGTGATTTGGCATCCACTGCACACTTGATTAATTTGATTAATCTTAGGCGGTCATTTCACCATGGTCTTGTTGCTCATCTCCTTGAGGGCATGAAAATTCAAATGGCCCATTCTTTCATGCCAAAGCCCGCCCTCATCTCGTACTTTTGCTAACAAGCACACAGGGGAGCAAATCTTAAGTGCTAATTTATACAGTCGATTTGGCGTTCTCTTCACTTGAGCAAACAAAACTCCACTTCTGTCATAGCTCTAGCTTCCCTCCTTGTATCACCACTCGACAACCTTCCTCATCAAGTTGACTAAGACTTATGATATTGCTTTGAGATCAGAAAGATAATATACTCTAGCTAGTACCTTGTGCTCCCCATTTTTGCATTGGATGAGGATGTTACCAATGCCTCTTATTCAGACGATTGAGCCATCCCTGAAATGCCCCAAAATTTTCAAAATTTTGTTTTATTTATTTTAACTGGAGCTTATTCGAATTTTCGGATTTGTTTGAATTTCTTTTGGCCTTCCTTTGTTTCTTCCCTTTTGGGAAACTTTCCCATTTTGGCCATCCTCCATTTCCGAAAACCTTCCTTTTCGGACCAGGCTACTTTTCCTTCTGACCAATTCTTTCCCTCCGCCAAAATATACGCCTACCGATCCTTTCCGCTTTTCTCTGCGTTCCATTTTCCCGACCCTTCATCTTTACCCTTCCGTCCGATTCATTTTTCAAGAACCCAACTCTTCTCTCTAGCACAAATTTCCTAAGTCAAGTCAGCGGTCTTTTCTTTTTCTTTTCGGCTTGCTTTTTTCCTTGACCCAAATCCCTTTAACCCATTCTTTCGCCTTAGCCCAATCTTTCCTCATCCAAACTTTCTCGGCCAGTTCATTTTCTCCGCCCAACTTCTTTTCTCCCCAACGGTTTTGTTTCTCCTACCATTCTTCTCCCTTGGCGCCTCTCTTTTTCTTTTCGGCTCGCCATCCAATTCTTTTTCTCCGGTCCGCCTCGAAGATCTTTTGCCCAATTCAATTTCCTCCAGATTCCTCTTCCGCTTCGATCGCTGCGTTTTCTCACCCATCCTTTCTCCTTTTCGAAAATTCCCTCGAGAATCCGTTTTTTTTTTTTGGTCTTCTCGCTTTTCCTTTCGCCAATTCCCCATTTGGCCATCATTGCTTTTTGGCCGTCCTCTTTCCGCTTATATTACGGCGTGGCCAATTTCCTTCCTATTTGATGCCTTCATTTTCTCCTTCGACAGAGATCTTTCTCCTCGGTCCAATTTTTTCCTCGGCCCAATTTCACCCATACGTTTTCATACGACTCATGCTTCTTCAACCAAATCCACGCCACTCTTCCCCATCCCGATTTGAAATCCCCTCTGGCCTATTTCTTTTCCCCCGACTTGCGCCCGTTTTCCTTCGCACGACCCAATTCTTTCCTACGCGCTCTACCGCCTCTCTTTTCCTTTTTTCCGAATCGTTTTGTTTTCCTTCACCGAACCAATTTCCTTCATTTAAAATTCCCTCAAGGCCCAAAATCTTTTTTCCGCTAAGTTAGAATTTTCGGCCCGGCCCGCCCGCGCCACCTCCTTTCTTCCTCCCCTGTCTTCTTCTTCGCTCAGCCTCGCGCCCGAAGCTCTTGCCATGAATCATGCGCCGTCTCCGTCTGATTTCTTTTCCATCGCCACTTTGCTTCGCCTGTCGTTTCCAACCTGCGGGCAGTAGTGGACGCCATGGTCGTCCCCTCCGCTGAAAACCGGCGCCTTCTCTCGCCTCGCCACCCACCAGGCAAGACTTTCGCCCGGTCATCTCCGCCCATCAAGATGACGCTCGGCGCCCGCCCCGTTGAAAATCCGCCGCGTTTCTGCCGCCCTATCTTTCGCCTTTTCTTCCTCCGAATGGTCAAGCTCGCCTCGCCTCGTCATGTCGCTCATCGGCCGCGCGAAACCCGCTGTTTCGCCCATGTTGCCTCGTCGCTACCGCAAGTCCACCGCGCCAACTCCTTCTCTCCCAGTGTCGGTTTCAACGCCCATCGCTTCGCCGATTGCAGCTTCGTCGATCCCATCGCCCGCCTCAAGACGAATCCCTCGCCGCCCCATCGCCTCCATCGCCTACCCAAGATCGTCCTCGCCATTTCCCCCGTTGAAATTCGGTGCCATCTTCTCTCCTCCGCACCGCATCCCTCCCCTCTCGCCTCCCGGCTATAAATAGCCTCGCCAGGTGCCCCCATTTTCGATGCTCGAGTCCATGAGACTCTTCTCTCCCTCCCACTGCTTTCATTTCTTCTCCGGTGGCGTTCTTGAGCTTCGCCGAGCTTCATCTTCCCCGTTTCCGGTGCCACGCCGCTGCCCCGCCGCCACCCATTCTCTTCCAGCGATTTCTGCCCACCATTGTGCTCACCGTGAGCTCCTCCACCCTTCCCGCCACTTCCTTCTCCCTCGCACGCCGCCGGTCGCCCGATCGCTCGCCTTCTTCCTCGCCTCCGGCGTTTTTTCCCCTCTGTTTCACCTTCTCCTCCTTGATCTCGTGACCTTCGGCCCCTTGCTTGACCTCTTTCTCCACTCACCGCCTTAGGCCTCTTCTTGGCGCCTTTCTCCGTCGTTGCCGGTGGGCAGCCATATCAACCCCTTCGCTCTCTCTCTCTACCACTTGGGCTCTTGCCATTGCCTGCCATCATGGCCGCCAGTCGGCAGGTACTTTCGTCAAATGGCCGCGTGGGCATATTTATTCGCCCCAGGGCGAATTCGATATCTTGTGCGGCCCATTGCACAGTAATCCCTTTTCAATTTCTTTTCGGATTTTAATTTATTTAAATATCCGAAAATTCATTTTAATTCCAGAAAAATTCCACAAAATCCCCAAAAATCCCACAAATTCCCAAAAATCCAAAAATAGCCAAAAATATATATTCTTGATCTTTTTGAGCCTCTGAGTCCAAAAATGATCTCCGTTTCGCCATATCAAATCCAGAAAATTCCAAAAATGCCCTTGAGCTCCATTCCATTTTCTCTCTAAATCCTTTTTCGGTTTCTATTTTCCTTTATTGTTTTATTCGTTTATTTATTTCGTATTTTCGCTAGATCCGACATTGGAGCAACTCTCGGGAGCGAAATCGAGTCGAGCAGATTCTTGGAGCGGCTTAGGAGCAAGCATCGTTCGAGACCGGACACTACAATCGAGTCTCTCGTTAGGCGAACCTCTAACCACGCAAGGCAAGCCACACTCCTTGAACATGTTGAATCCCATTTTAGTATATTTCTCAGATATCTAGATGTAGTTAATTGCACTTGCTTGTATATAGAGTAGCATGTAAAAAGAGCTAATTTAGAATGACATGAATAGTTAAAACCTACCCCCTTGATTTAAAACCACGTTGATTACGCCATACTCACTTGTCAACCCTAGATTATCATGAAATGAACCACGTAGGGTAGTTAAAACTATAATCCCTACCTTTATTTAATTACTCAAAAACCCCGAATATCGATTTGGGGCTTATTTCAAAACTGAGGACCAGGCCCGGAGTGGTGTATGATGGGTAGAAGGGACCGTACCAGTATTGTTGTGTGTGTTGGGCCGGTCTTCAAGATTTAAGGATCAACCCCTTGAGCAAAGTAAATAACTTAGTCCTCTCTCAACTACAAGTTGGTAGGTCACTCTGTTGACTCGATCCAACAGAGTCTTAAGATATTGTTTTTCCCCTTTGAATGACTACAGGTTGTATTGAGTGGGTTTGGGGCGTGGAACGGAATGGCGCTGCCATGGCCGATTCTCACAACGGTGGGTGTCTTCTCGGTTACCCAGCCCGTGCCGCCTTGGCTATTCTGTGGGCACTGGGACCGGGAACAAAAGCTTAAACTTACCGGAAGTAGGAACTCAAGCGGGGAAAATCAATGAAAGGTTATGTTAATCTCGGTCCGGCCGCATGCATAAAAGTTGCATGTTGATCTATAGTGGCATCAACGACCGTAGATATCTTGTGGGTAAAGTTGAGTAGCTCTGCAGAGTGAACCAAATGGTATTCGAATACGCCGTGCTTCCGGTTAATGAAGCTGGGTTAATTTCGGGTGATTCCGGTAACTAAGCTTAAGTAGTTTTAATAATAAAATAACCAGTGAATCGGATTTTATTAATAACTCGCGGGTGTGGATGATGATGATCTTTGCTTATGGTTTGTGTTTCAAATGTAATATATATGATAAGTTAAGGTTCTAGTTCATGCATCCACTAAATACTTAAACTAGAGCCAACCTCTTGAAACTTCAAGCATGTAATATTGAGTATTTCCGTGTGGTTTGTTGAGTACGGTTGTGTACTCACCCTTGCTCCTAATCCTTTTTAGATTTCAAAGAAGATGGCGAGTTCAAGAATCGCTGCTAGCAACGATGTTTGGTTTTGAAGGCCTTGGTCTATCCGCCGAGCCTTTCTCGTGGTTGTTTTGGTAATGTATCTGGTGCCGATCGCACCTTTTGTAAAGCTCTGGCCTTTTGGCCCATAATTTGACTATCAAATATTCGCATTTGTGTTTATATCTGGCAATGTGCACTTGTTTACCTACAGCTAAACTCCTGGGTAGCTGTGAGGGTATTTATACGCACCCCCTGAAAAGGGCGGTCCGTTACAAGTGGTATCAGAGCCCGGCTTGACCAGTAGATCAAGACCTTAAGATGGTTTAGGAATGGTTTTTCAAAAATTATTTAAAACTTAAACAAAATTGATTGCAAAAATATATAAGCATATTAGCCATCTTCCTCTTCTTCTCATCTCCTTCGACCTTACCTAAAACTCTGTTTCCAAAAAGTATTTAAGGTTTTACTTTCTCAACTAAACTTCAAAATTTGCGTAGTTGATGACGCATAGGTTTTGCTTATCCCTAGAAAATCTTAGTAGTCGTCTTTAGGTGGTGGCCCTGAACCAGCTCGTCGACACGAAGGAATTTCTGCCGTAGTCAATCGTTAGTCTTAGATCATACCCCTTCGTTGTAATAGGTTTTCTGGCAATGTAACATGGGTCGTACCGGACCTTGAGATGGTACTAAGTACGACTCCATAATATATGAAAACTATGTTCCCTTAATTCGATATTTTGTGTTGTCTAGCCTTGCCAAACTCAAAAATCTCCTTCCCTTAAATCTAAGGCCTCTCACTGCTCATTCTACTCTTACCCCAAGCCCTAAACCTTACTTACCTCCTAATTACCTAAAAACCCGCCGCAGAACCTAATAAGAATCAGATTAAGTCGATGGCGGAATCGACCACACCAAGATCTCAAGAAGGAAGTAGAATCCACGTAAAATCAACCAACTTGACCCTGTGCTAGCCATGATGGAAAGGAATAGGCATCAGCAGAGATCGGCAGATACAAGCGATGGAAAGAATGTTAGACCAATTCGCGGCAGCACCACAAGGATATCCCCAAGTACAGCTTCCAAGGACAGATGAAAACATTGAAGGATCAAGATGGTCGAATTTGAAGACAAGACCACCCATCTTTTCAAGTTCAACAGAGCCACTTGCGGCAGATAATTGGATCGAAGCATTCAATGGAGACTCGACACCATTCATTGTTCTGACAGAGAGCTTAGTATTATGCGCCTCGACTGACTTCAAGGACAAGCCACACCGTGGATGAACTTCAACCACGTAAATCAGACAAGAAACTACATGGTCAGAATTTGAGAAAGCATTCAGAAAGGCCCACATCTCTGAAGACTTAATGGCAGCTAAAAGAAAGGAATTTTTGACTCTCCACCAGGGTGAAAGAACAGTTTTGGAATACCTTCATCAATTTAACCAGCTATCCCGATATGCCCCTGAAGAAGTAGATACCAAAGCCAAGAAGAAAGAAAGATTCTACGAAGGCCTGCAAGAAGATTTGAAGCTCCCCATCACATCACTTGAATTCCAAGACTTGTCAACAATGATCGACAAGTTGGTCATGACTGAAGAAACCCGAAACAACTCCGAAGATGTCCGGAAAAGGAAGGCCCAGCAGACAAGGACACCAATGCCAGATTCTACCCTCAATTTCCGTACCAAAAGACTAGCTAAAAGAGGGCCAAGGCCGACACCTGCTATGCCTCAACTCAAGAAAGTAAAGTGCTTCATTTGCAAGGGAAATCATTATAAGAAGGATTGCCCCCAGAAAACCCATGGCTGTTACCACTGCGGACAGACAGGACATTTCCGGCGTTACTGCCGTAAAAGGTACTTACCATCCCATGTGGCCAAAGCTCAGGCATCTAGCTCTGCCTCAACAGACCAACAGAATGTGCCGCATCAGCCGCCAAGACAGCAGTAAGAGTGCAACAAGGAAAGGCACCCTTCAAGACCGAACCGGACTCCAATGACCAGAGAAGCTAATAGATCATATATCCACCAAAGAAGTTGTAGAAGCCACAAATGATGTAATCAGCAAATTTTAAATTCAGACTTAAGTCCGCATTGACTCTTGTAACCCAGTGCAATTTCACCCTTTGGCTTTATTAAATTTTGAGTGCAAGGATGGTTTAGCCAAGTTTACCTTCATTTCCATCTCCTTCTCCAAACCCCTGAGAAATTAATAGCAACTTAGATCAAGTATGAAAATCCTAGGGATTGATCATTCAAGAGGTTAAAAACATGATCAGGTTACCAATGATATAAAAGTGGAAGATCTGAATATCACTCTAATAATGGATTATTAACCAGACATGAGACGATGTCGGATCATCAAGAGCATTCATCATGGTCGTGACAGTGAGTCAACATCTTGAGATAAGCCCAAGATCGTGAGAAAAAGAAATGAATCAGCCTCCTCACCTCAGAGATATCCAAGACACCATTTCATTCAAGAATAGCCAGACAAGTGGACAAGAAAAATAACTTAACCCACCATGAAGAACCAATCAGAAATAGAAAAGAAATCTTGACCTACAAGTAGTGGCAGATTCATACCCTTAATTGAGACCCCACCAGAGCATTGGATCAAGTCATGACCACCTGACAAAAAGATGAAGAAAATCAGCGGTGTAGAAAGAGAATGACGGATAACAACCCCAAGAGCTTTTCGCCGGATGAACAAAAGATATTAGGGCTCTACGACTATATATATGAAGATAAAAATATGAGAGGATTGATTTTGACAAAGAAAGCAGCTAAGAATGTCCCATGCAGCGACATGTGTTGAAAGGTTAATAATGACCCTAGAAGACTGCTAGCCCATCACAACTCTTTTCCCCAGACAGGTAGAAAGGATCCAACCAAGATTTGAGGTTGATTAAAGGATAATGGACAAGTTGACCCAAGGTAACCCACCTCATTGCAACTAAGACAGACTTATGGCAAGAATGAAGTTCAGGAAGATATTTATGATAAAGATTGTAATGATTTTCAAAGAAAGTAGTGCCGTAACCTAAGCCAGTTCCATGTACCAAAATTTTTAGAAAAGTCCACCTAAAGCAAAGAAGACAGAGTCAACATGGAATAAAGCCTAACATCAGCAGACTGACCGCCAGACTGAAAATAACCACCAGACATTGAAAAGTGTGCTCCAGAGATCATTAAAGAGGTCACCTTTTAAAAGCCCCTTTATGAAAGAAAGGTGCAGAACCTGATTGGGATTACAACAAAGAAAGTTATGCGACAGAGATCAAGAGAATGTCAGTCACCAAAATGAAGACCCTTGTTTACTTGAAAATAATGCCCTCCAAGCCAATTCACAAATTCAGAATTAAGGAAAAATTTGCACCCAGATATGAGAGACCCTATCAGAACCTCAAGGAAGATTGCGGAATGACCAGCAAGTCACCATCATGTCAGAATTAACTCAGACCCACAGCAGCTTCAGGAATCCCAGTTAAGGAATTATCCTCAAGAATCGGTGACCAACCATGATTAAAAGAATTTGACCTCGCTAAAAGACCCACCTCATTCACAAGTGGTATATCTTATCACAAGTGGTACCTCCAGATTTTCGAGACAACCGAAAGACTTCGAAACCGTAATGTCGAGAAAGTGCGAGAGGATGCAGAGTGTTGCGTAGAGATTACTTTAAAGGAACCCGCCCTAAGAAAAAAGGAATCGGGATTGCGGCGAGAATTTTCCCAACCTGTTTCCCTCGGACGAGTAAATCTCGGGACTCAGATTTATTTTAAGGGGGTAGGTTGAAATGCCCCAAAATTTTCAAAATTTTGTTTTATTTATTTTAACTGGAGCTTATTCGAATTTTGATTTGTTTGAATTTCTTTTGGCCTTCCTTTGTTTCTTCCTTTTGGGAAACTTTCCCATTTGGCCATCCTCCATTTCCGAAAACCTTCCCTTTTCGGACCAGGCTACTTTTCCTTCGGACCAATTCTTTCCCTCCGCCCAAAATATACGCCGGCCCGATCCTTTCCGTTTTCTCGGCCGTTCCATTTTCCCCGGCCCTTCATCTTTACCCTTCCGTCCGATTCATTTTCGAGCAACTCCAACTCTTCTCTCCTGCACAAGAATTTCCTCGCCAAGTCAGCAGCGGTTCTCTTTCTTTTTCCCGGCTTGCTCTTTTCCTTCGACCCAAATCCCTTTAACCCATTCTTTCGCCTTAGCCCAATCTTTCCTCATCCAAACTTTCTCGGCCCAGTTCATTTTCTCCGGCCCAACTTCTTTTCTCCCCAACCGGTTTTGTTTCCCTCCGGCCCATTCTTCTCCCTTGGCCCGCCTCTCTTTTTCTTTTCCGGCTCGCCATCCAATTCTTTTTCTCCGGTCCGCCTCGAAGATCTTTTGCCCCGACCCGAATTTCCTCCAGATTCCTCTTCGCTCGATTAGCATTCGTTTTTCAAAGCCCATCCTTTCTCCTTTTCAAAATTCCTCGAGAATCCGTTTTCCTTTTTTGGTCTTCTCGCTTTTTCCTTTCGGCCAATTCCCGTTTGGCCATTATTGTTTTGGCCGTCCTCTTTCCGCTTATATTCGGCGTGGCCAATTTCCCTTCCTATTTGATGCCTTCATTTTCTCCTTCAACCCGAGATCTTTCTCCTCGGTCCAATTTTCTCCCTCAAATTTAATTTCACCCGCTTTTTCCAATACGACTCATGCTTCTTCAACCAAATCCACGCCCACTCTTCCCATCCCGATTTGAAATCCTCGGCCTATTTCTTTTCCCCGACTTGCCGTTTTCCTTCAAGACGACCCAATTCTTTTTCCTCGCTTTACGGCTGCCTCTCTTTTCCTTTTTTTCCGACCCGTTTTGTTTTCCTTGATTGAACCAATTTCCTTGCCCATTAAAAATTCCTGCTGCCCTAAAATCTTTTCCCCGCTTAAGCCAGAATTTTCGCCCGACCGCCGCGCCACCTCCTTTCTTCCTCCCCTGTCTTCTTCTTCGCTTTCGACCTCGCGCCGGTCGAGCTCTGCTGCTTACGCGAATCCAGCTGCCGCCGTCGTCCGATTTCTTTTCCTTTGCATCCTTTGCCCCGCCTGTCTGTTTCCAACCTCGCAGTAGTGGACGCCATGGTCGTCCCCTCCGTTGAAAAACCGGCGCCTTCTCTCTCCCTCTCGCCACCCACCGTGCAGCACTTCGCCCGGTCATCTCCGCCCATCAGCATGACGCTCGGCGCCCCGTCCCCGTTGAAAATCCGCCGTGCGCCTGCTCGCCCTATCTTCTCGCCCCCTTTTCTTCCTCCCGAATGGTCAAGCTCTGCCTCGCCTCGTCATGTCGCTCATCAGCCCGTGCCGCGAACCCCGCTGCTCGCCCATGCCGTCTCGTCGCTACCGCAAGTCCACCGCGCCAACTCCTTCTCTCCCCAGCGTCGGTTTTCAACGCCCATCGCTTCCGCCAGTGCACCGCTCGTCGCATCCCATCGCCAACTGCCCCGCACGAATCCCTCGCCTGCCCCATCGCCTCCACTGGCCTACCCAAGATCGTCCTCGCCATTTCCCCCGTTGAAATTCGGTGCCATCTTCTCTCCTCCGCACCGCATCCCTCCCCTCTCGCCTCCGGCTATAAATAGCCTCGCCCGTGCCCCCATTTTCGATGCTCCGAGTCCGCGAGACTCTTCTCTCCCTCCCTCACCGTTTCATTTCTTCTCCGGTGGCGTTCTTGAGCTTCGCCGAGCTTCATCTTCCCCGTTTCCGGTGCCACGCCGCTGCCCCGCCGCCACCCATTCTCTTCCAGCGATTTCTGCCCACCATTGTGCTCACCGTGAGCTCCTCCACCCTTCCCGCCACTTCCTTCTCCCTCGCACGCCGCCGGTCGCCCGATCGCTCGCCTTCTTCCTCGCCTCCGGCGTTTTTTCCCCTCTGCTGGACGCCTCGCCGCCCCGTCTCGTGACCTTCGGCCCTTTGCTTGACCCTCTTCTCCACTCATGGCTAGGGCCCCTTGCCACGCCCTTCTCCCGTCGCTGCCAGGTGGGCCGGCCATGTCAGCCCCTTCGCTCTCTCTCTCTACCACTTGGGCCCGCCGCCGCCACCCTGCCATCATGGCATGGTCACCACCACTGCGTCAGATGGCCCGCGTGGAGCATGTTATTCTGCGCCGTGGGCGATTCGATATCTTGTGCGGCCCATTGCACAGTAATCCCTTTTCAATTTCTTTTCGGATTTTAATTTATTTAAATATCCGAAAATTCATTTTAATTCAGAAAAATTCCACAAAATCCCCAAAAATCCCACAAATTCCCAAAAATCCAAAAATAGCCAAAAATATATATTCTTGATCTTTTGAGCCTCTCGAGTCCAAAAATGATCTCCGTTTAGCCATATCAAATCCAGAAAATTCCAAAAATGCCCTTGAGCTCCATTAAACCATTTTTCTCTCAAATCCTTTTTAGGTTTCTATTTTCCTTTATTGTTTTATTCGTTTATTTATTTCGTATTTTCGCTAGATCCGACATTGGAGCAACTCTCGGAGCGAAATCGAATGGGAGCGATTCTTGGAGCGGCTAGGAGCAAGCATCGTTCGAGACCGAGACACTACAAGAGTCTCTCGTTAGGCGAACCTCTAACCACATAAGGCAAGCCACACTCCTTGAACATGTTGAATCCCATTTTCCGTATATTTCTGTATATCTAGATGTAGTTAATTGCACTTGCTTGTATATAGAGTAGCATGTAAAGCGAGCTAATTTAGAATGACATGAATAGTTAAAACCCACCCCTTGATTTAAAACCACGTTGATTACGCCATACTCACTTGTCAACCCTAGATTATCATGAAATGAACCACGAGGGTAGTTAAAACTATAATCCCTACCTTTATTTAATTACTCAAAAACCGGAATATCGATTTGGGGCTTATTTCAAAACTAAGGACCCGGGCCGAGTGGTGTATGATGGGTAGAAGGACCGTATCAAGATTGTTGTGTGTGTTGGGCGGTCTTGACATTTAAGGATCAACCCCTTGAGCAAAGTAAATAACTTAGTCCTCTCAACCACAAGTTGGTAGGTCGACTCTGTTGACTGATCCGGTAATGAGCTAATATATTGTTTTTCCCTTTGAATGACTACGAGTTGTATTGCGTGGGTTTGGGGCGTGGAGCGGAATGGTATTGCCATGGCGATTCTCTAGCGGTGGGTGTCTTCTCGGTTACCCGGCCGTGCCGCCAGCTTGGTGGGCATTGGGGACCGGGAACAAAAGCTTAAACTTACCGAAGTAGGAACTCAAGCGGGGAAAATCAATGAAAGGTTATGTTAATCTCGGTCCCCACGCATGCATAAAAGTTGCATGTTGATCTATAGTGGCATCAACGATCGTAGATATCTTGTGGGTAAAGTTGAGTAGCTCACAGAGTGAACCAAATGGTATTGAATCGCCGTGCTTAGGTTAATGAAGTGGGTTAATTTGGGTGATTCGGTAACTAAGCTTAAGTAGTTTTAATAATAAAATAACCGTAACTTTGGATTTTATTAATAACTACGTGGTGTGGATGATGATGATCTTTGTTTATGGTTTGTGTTTCAAATGTAATATATATGATAAGTTAAGGTTCTAGTTCATGCATCCACTAAATACTTAAACTAGAGCCAACCTCTTGAAACTCTGCGCATGTAATATTCAGAGTATTTCCGTGTGGTTTGTTGAGTACGGTTGTGTACTCACCCTTGCTCCTAATCCCCTTTTTAGATTTCAAAGAAGATGGCGAGTTCGAAGAATAAATAGAGTTATAGCGATGTTTGGTTTTGAAGGCCTTGGTCTATCTGCTCGAGCCTTTCCTGTGGTTGTTTTGGTAATGTATCTGGTGCCGATCGCACCTTTTGTAAAGCTCTGGCCTTTTGGCCCATAATTTGACTATCAAATATTCGCATTTGTGTTTATATCTGGCAATGTGCACTTGTTTACCTCAGCCTAAACTCACAGGTAGGTGTGAGGGTATTATCGACACCCCGAAAAGGCGGTCCGTTACAAGTGGTATCGAGCCTGCTTGACCGAGAGATCAAGACCTTAAGATGGTTTAGGAATGGTTTTTCAAAATTATTTAAAACTTAAACAAAATTGATTGCAAAAATATATAAGCATATTAGCCATCTTCCTCTTCTTCTCATCTCCTTCGACCTTACCTAAAACTCTGTTTCCAAAAAGTATTTAAGGTTTTACTTTCTCAACTAAACTTCAAAATTTGCGTAGTTGATGACGCATAGGTTTTGCTTATCCCTAGAAAATCTTAGTAGTCGTCTTTAGGTGGTGGCCTGAACGGCTAAATCGACACGAAGGAATTTCTGCCGTAGTCAATCGTTAGTCTTAGATCATACCCCTTCGTTGTAATAGGTTTTCTGGCAATGTAACATGGGTCGTACCGGACCTTGAGATGGTACTAAGTACGACTCCATAATATATGAAAAACTATGTTCCCTTAATTCTGATATTTTGTGTTGTCTAGCCTTGCCAAACTCAAAAATCTCCTTCCCTTCGTCTAAGGCCTCTCACCTGTTCATTCTACTCTTACCCCAAGCCCTAAACCTTACTTACCTCCTAATTACCTAAAACCAACTGCTGAGAAAGAATAAGAATCAGATTAAGTCAGATGGCAGGAATCGGACCACACGCATCTCGAGAAGGAAGTAGAATCCCTGAAAATCGACCAACTTGACCAGTGCTAGCCATGATGGAAAGGAATAGGCATCGAGCAGAGATCGACAGATACAAGCGATGGAAAGAATGTTAGACCAATTCGCCGACAGACCACAAGGATATCCCCAATCTGCAGTTCAAGGACGGGATGAAAACATTGAAGGATCAAGATGGTCGAATTTCGAAGACAAGACCACCCATCTTTTCAAGTTCAACAGAGCCACTTGCGGCAAGAGATAATTGGATCGAAGCATTCAATGGAGACTCGACACCATTGATTGCTCTGACGGAGAAGCGAGTATTATGCGCCTCGCACCACTTCAAGGACAAGCCGTCACTGGTGGATGAACTTCCAAACCGTAAATCGGGACAAGAAACTACATGGTCGAATTTGAAAGCATTGAGAAGGCCCACATCTCGAAGACTTAATGGCGCTAAAAGAAAGGAATTTTGACTCTCCACTGCAGTGAAAGAACGGTTTTGGAATACCTTCATCAATTTAACCAGCTATCGATATGCCCTCAAGAAGTAGATACCAAAGCCAAGAAGAAAGAAAGATTCTACGAAGGCCTGCAAGAAAATTTGAAGCTCCCCATCACATCACTTGAATTCCAAGACTTGTCAACAATGATCGACAAGTTGGTCATGAGTGAAGAAACCCGAAACAACTCCGAAGATGTCCGGAAAAGGAAGGCCCAGCAGACAAGGACACCAATGCCAGATTCTACCCTCAATTTCCGTACCAAAAGACTAGCTAAAAGAGGGCCAAGGCCGACACCTGCTATGCCTCAACTCAAGAAAGTAAAGTGCTTCATTTGCAAGGGAAATCATTATAAGAAGGATTGCCCCCAGAAAACCCATGGCTGTTACCACTGCGGACAGACAGGACATTTCCGGCGTTACTGCCGTAAAAGGTACTTACCATCCCATGTGGCCAAAGCTCAGGCATCTAGCTCTGCCTCAACAGACCAACAGAATGTGCCGCATCAGCCGCCAAGACAGCAGTAAGAGTGCAACAAGGAAAGGCACCCTTCAAGACGAGCAGGACTCCAATGACCGGAAGAAGCTAATAGATCATATATCCACCAAAGAAGTTGTAGAAGCCACAAATGATGTAATCAGCAAATTTTAAATTCAGACTTAAGTCCGCATTGACTCTTGTAACCCAGTGCAATTTCACCCTTTGGCTTTATTAAATTTTGAGTGCAAGGATGGTTTAGCCAAGTTTACCTTCATTTCCATCTCCTTCTCCAAACCCCTGAGAAATTAATAGCAACTTAGATCAAGTATGAAAATCCTAGGGATTGATCATTCAAGAGGTTAAAAACATGATCAGGTTACCAATGATATAAAAGTGGAAGATCTGAATATCACTCTAATAATGGATTATTAACCGGACATGAGGCGATGTCGGATCATCAAGAGCATTCATCATGGTCGTGACGATTGAGTCGACATGCGAATAAGCCCAAGATCGTGAGAAAAAAATGAATCGGCCTCCTCACCTCAGAGATATCCAAGACACCATTTCATTCAAGAATAGCCAGACAAGTGGACAAGAAAAATAACTTAACCCACCATGAAGAACCAATCAGAAATAGAAAAGAAATCTTGACCTACAAGTAGTGGCAGATTCATACCCTTAATTGAGACCCCACCAGACCATTGGATCAAGTCATGACCACCTGACAAAAAGATGAAGAAAATCAGCAGTGTAGAAAGAGAATGACAGATAACAACCCCAAGAGCTTTCGCCAGATGAACAAAAGATATTAGGGCTCTACGACTATATATATGAAGATAAAAATATGAGAGGATTGATTTTGACAAAGAAAGCAGCTAAGAATGTCCCATGCAGCGACATGTGTTGAAAGGTTAATAATGACCCTAGAAGACTGCTAGCCCATCACAACTCTTTTCCCCAGACAGGTAGAAAGGATCCAACCAAGATTTGAGGTTGATTAAAGGATAATGGACAAGTTGACCCAAGGTAACCCACCTCATTGCAACTAAGACAGACTTATGGCAAGAATGAAGTTCAGGAAGATATTTATGATAAAGATTGTAATGATTTTCAAAGAAAGTAGTGCCAGAACCGGAAGCCCAGTTCACAGCCAAAATTTTTAGAAAAGTCCACCTAAAGCAAAGAAGACGAGTCAACATGGAATAAAGCCTAACATCAATGATGGCCAGGTGAAAATAACCACGGACATTGAAAAGTGTGCTCGAGATCATTAAAGAGGTCACCTTTTAAAAGCCCTTTATGAAAGAAAGGTCACGAGAACACGATTGGGATTACAACAAGAAAGTTATGCAGACAGAGATCAAGAGAATGTCAGTCACCAAAATGAAGACCCTTGTTTACTTGAAAATAATGCCCTCCAAGCCAATTCACAAATTCAGAATTAAGGAAAAATTTGCACCCAGATATGAGAGACCCTATCAGAACCTCAAGGAAGATTGCGGAATGACCAGCAAGTCACCATCATGTCAGAATTAACTCAGACCCACGCGGCCTTCAGAATCCCGATTAAGAATTATCCTCGACATTAGCGGTGACCAACCATGATTAAAAGAATTTGACCTGCTAAAAGACCCACCTCATTCACAAGTGGTATATCTTATCACAAGTGGTACCTCCAGATTTTCGAGACAACCGAAAGACAGCTCAGAAACCAGAATGTCAGAAAGTGCAGAGGATGCAGAGTGTTGCAGAGAGATTACTTTAAAGGAACCCGCCCTAAGAAAAAGGAATCGGGATTGCAGCAGAATTTTCCCAACCTGTTTCCCTCGGACGAGTAAATCTCGGGGACGAGATTTATTTTAAGGGGGGTAGGTTGAAATGCCCCAAAATTTTCAAAATTTTGTTTTATTTATTTTAACTGGAGCTTATTCGAATTTTCGGATTTGTTTGAATTTCTTTTGGCCTTCCTTTGTTTCTTCCCTTTTGGGAAACTTTCCCATTTTGGCCATCCTCCATTTCAAAACCTTCCTTTTCGGACGAGCTACTTTTCGCCGGACCAATTCTTTCCCTCCGCCCAAAATATCGCCGGCCGATCCTTTCCGTTTTCTCGGCGTTCCATTTTCCCGACCCTTCATCTTTACCCTTCCGTCCGATTCATTTTTCAAGAACCCAACTCTTCTCTCCCTAGCATAAATTTCCTCGCCAAGTCAGCGGCAGTTCTCTTTCTTTTTCGGCTTGCTCTTTTCCTTGACCCAAATCCCTTTAACCCATTCTTTCGCCTTAGCCCAATCTTTCCTCATCCAAACTTTCTCGGCCCATTCATTTCCTACCAACTTCTTTTCTCCCCAACCGGTTTTGTTTTCTATCCTTGACATCCTCAAATTCTTCAATCTTATTTGATCTTCTTTTACTATCCTTTTTGCATTCTCGACATTTACTAATTCTTCCGACCTTCTCCACTCCTTTTCCTTTGCATTCCTCCATCTTACACCTTTCCTGTTGGCATCGTCTTATCGCACTTCTGTTCTTCCCATTCCTCTTAGCCATTGTCATCTTTTTCCTTTTGCCTTCCTTTCTTCTTCATTTTCCCATTTGTCCTACCTCTTCTTCACCATTTCTCTCCGGCAATTCGCGATTTCCCCAATTCTTTTCGCTGCTTCTCATTCCGCCCAATCTTTCTCCCATTCTTCCTTCCCAATCTTTCATCACCTTCTCGCTTGCTTCTTCCGCTCATTTTTCCTCCCATTTTCTCTTCCGATTTTTCTATTCCTCGCTTCCTTCTTCTTTCCATCTGCCATCTCTTTCGTTCTTTTCCTTGCCCATCATTTCACTCTTTCCTCCAGTTCTTCCTTCTCGCTCATTCCTTCCATTTCTCGCATCTTTCTCCTTTCTCCGATTTCCTCTCGCCCTTCGTATATTTCCTTCTTGCTTTCCTGATCCCTCTTTCCATTCCCATTCTCCTTTATCCTCCTTCTCTATTGTCCTTCCATCATTTCCCTCGTTCATCTTCTTCCTTGTCTTTTCCGTTTCGCCTTCTTCCCCATCTTCTTCTTGCCGATCTTCCTTCTCAACCATCCCGCTCTTCCCCTTCCGTTTCGATGCCTCGCTATCTTCCGTTCCACTTCCTTCCTCTGCCATTTTTCCGATCCTCGTTCCCTCATTTCGCTTTCCCTCGATCCTTTTTTCCATCGCCCGATTTTCCTTTCCATCGCGCCTCATTTCCCTTTCTGCCTCATCGTCTTCATACCGTCGTTTCACGCCACCTTTCCTCCCATTTCCTTCCCCTGATCTTTCGCCTTGCCTTCGACTCTTCCACGCTCCTCAGCTCCTTCCTCATTCGTCATCCGCCTTTTCCGACGCTCCATATCAAATCGAGAAAATTCCAAAAATGCCCTTGAGCTCCATTAGGCCATTTTCTCTCTAAATCCTTTTAGGTTTCTATTTTCCTTTATTGTTTTATTCGTTTATTTATTTCAGTATTTTCGCTAGATCCGACATTGGAGCAACTCTCGGAGCGAAATCGGAATCGAGCGATTCTTGGAGCGGCGCTAGGAGCAAGCATCGTTCGAGACCAGACACTACACCGACCGTCTCTCGTTAGGCGAACCTCTAACCACGCAAGGCAAGCCACACTCCTTGAACATGTTGAATCCCATTTTCCGTATATTTACTGTATATCTAGATGTAGTTAATTGCACTTGCTTGTATATAGAGTAGCATGTAAACAGAGCTAATTTAGAATGACATGAATAGTTAAAACCCACCCCCTTGATTTAAAACCACGTTGATTACGCCATACTCACTTGTCAACCCTAGATTATCATGAAATGAACCACGTAGGGTAGTTAAAACTATAATCCCTACCTTTATTTAATTACTCAAAAACCCCGAATATCGATTTGGGGCTTATTTCAAAACTAAGGACCAGGCCCGGAGTGGTGTATGATGGGTAGAAGGGACCGTACCAGTATTGTTGTGTGTGTTGGGCCGGTCTTCAGCATTTAAGGATCAACCCCTTGAGCAAAGTAAATAACTTAGTCCTCTCTCAACCACAAGTTGGTAGGTCACTCTGTTGACTGATCAGTACATAGTCTCCAGATATTGTTTTCCCCTTTGAATGACTCACTGAGGTTGTATTACGTGGGTTTGGGCGTGGAACGGAATGGCGCGCCATGGCCGATTCTCACAGCGGTGGGTGTCTTCTCGGTTACCCGGCCGTGCATAGCTTGGCCGTGGGCATTGGGGACCGGGAACAAAAGCTTAAACTTACCTAAGTAGGAACTCAGCGGGAAAATCAATGAAAGGTTATGTTAATCTCGGTCCGCGCATGCATAAAAGTTGCATGTTGATCTATAGTGGCATCAACGATAGTAGATATCTTGTGGGTAAAGTTGAGTAGCTCACAGAGTGAACCAAATGGTATTGAATCGCCGTGCTTCAGGTTAATGAAGTTTGGGTTAATTTGGGTGATTCAGGTAAATAAGCTTAAGTAGTTTTAATAATAAAATAACCGTAACCTGGATTTTATTAATAACTCTGTGGTGTGGATGATGATGATGCTGTTTATGGTTTGTGTTTCAAATGTAATATATATGATAAGTTAAGGTTCTAGTTCATGCATCCACTAAATACTTAAACTAGAGCCAACCTCTTGAAACTCTGCGCATGTAATATTCAGAGTATTTCCGTGTGGTTTGTTGAGTACGGTTGTGTACTCACCCTTGCTCCTAATCCCCTTTTTAGATTTCAAAGAAGATGGCGAGTTCCGAAGAATCGTCGTTAGCAACGATGTTTGGTTTTGAAGGCCTTGGTCTATCTGCTCGAGCCTTTCCTGTGGTTGTTTTGGTAATGTATCTGGTGCCGATCGCACCTTTTGTAAAGCTCTGGCCTTTTGGCCCATAATTTGACTATCAAATATTCGCATTTGTGTTTATATCTGGCAATGTGCACTTGTTTACCTACAGCTAAACTCCTGGGTAGCTGTGAGGGTATTTATACGCACCCCCTGAAAAGGGCGGTCCGTTACAATCCCTGAATTTAACATCACCCAGATTCTTTTCTTTGAGCTCCAGAAACCTATCACAATGCCCTGTCATATGATTGCTTGCCCCATTGTCGAGATACCACATGTCTTCTCTTGTAGCTCCCACTTCTTTGATGATCTCCTTTGTTCCCAATAGCATGGATTGTGTTTGGGACCGGTCTCAAGACCTAAGCAATAGCGTCGATTGGTCATCGGCACTTGTCCTCATGAGATTGGCTTCGGGCTCCGTCTTCTTACTGCGACATTCAGCTAAACAGTGGCCATAACAATTGTAGTTATAGCACTTTAGCCTTGATTTGTCACGTGCAGCTCTTTCGCCGTTGCGACCACATCTTTCATGCCTACGTCCACGGTCACTTTGCTAGCAATTTCATCCACCGAGTCGGCCTCCCCCATTGCTAGGGACTCAAATTCTGATCGCAATGTCCGGAGCTTCACCTCCTACACTCGCTCATTGCTGAGATTAATCATGCGGAGAGTATCCCGAGCATCCTTGGTCAACTCCTTGTTGGTGATCTGCATCAACATCTCCTCATCGACAGCATTGAAGATTATCGCGAGTGGAGACAGCATTGGTCCAGACAGACATAGCAGCTTGGTGGAGATCGATCCGTGCTGCGATCAGTCGACAATTACGCAAACAGGCGGATGGCACCTTCATGTATGTAGCGTGGAACATCTGGAAGGAGAGGAATGGCAGGATCTTCAGTAATCAGTATAGATCCGTGGACTCCGTCGCCGACGCCGCGGTTGATGATATTTGCAGTCGACGGGTGGCTGTAAACATCCGCCATACATAGCGAGGCTTGGCGTTACCTGCTGTTGAGGATGGCGCATAGGGCCAGATTTCGCGAGATAGTCTTGTCTTGTCTTCATTTCCTCGCCCTCAATGTCTTTACCCGTTCTAATTTCCTTTTGTTTCTTCCTGTATTCCTGACTATTCTACTTCTTTAATGCAAGGTAGAGCTCCTGCCATTTCCTTTCAAAAAAGATTATCGCGAGTTTTGTTTGATCTTTGCGCTCGTCGATGGCTTCTGTGGTGACCGGTTTCGCTGCTCTACAGACGCCTTGTGCGCACATGTTTGCACACTTCTTAATTACCCATGTAGAGTAATTCCAGCGCGGGAGGACAGGGTAAGGCGTACTCCCAGAGTCTGGCGTCTTACACAGAGAATCATCCCGTGCTTCCCCATCTACTGCACGATCGGTTCATAGCCACACAGGCCTTGATACCACTTGTAGGTATTCAATGCATTCACCTCTGCAGTTGCTCTGTTCTCTCTATTCACTAAGAATTCAGACAAGAAATGTAACAGAGTGTTTCATCTAGAACTCAAGGCAGATGGGGAATTTAAAAATACACACTGTTAACAAACTTGACTGAATCGGTGCTAAAACGTGATCTATTCCTAGCGAAACTAACTACTGAACTTTGACGCAGCAGAGTCAGATTTACGTAATAATAAATTCGGAAGCAAAACTTGACCAAGTTTAGATTACAAATTACAATACATTCTAGAGAGAGGCTAGTGTCTCTGGTACTCGTTGTAGCATCAGTATCAAGCTTGAGAACTATTTCATGTTATATGAAACGCGAGAAGGGGCAAATCCATGCACGCCCAATTTGAATCAACAGTGTGCTTAGCACCGCAACTACTTGCTCCGAATATTTGGCACTGCAAGAAAACTTAGATCTTTGTTATCGTATATAGTAAATGACCGAACTAGAGGATCAGGGTCACCCGCACATTGTACCGACAGATTTTTTTGTAGGGTAGCCAGATGATTTCAACATACTCACGTCTCACGGTGTGCAACTTGTCAGACATTGTCACATTGCTATTTGCTAGCCAGGTCCAACGACGAATGGCAATGGGCCCGGTTTCTGTCAAACCATAGAGAATTACTCTATTATGAGATGGAGATGGGAGAAAGTTGTCCCCGATACTCTACATGGGGATGGGGACAGGAACTCCTCCCCTAACCCCGCTCTCCATCATAATATCTAAAACATGAGTTTTTTCGTCGCTAGCCTTATATACTTTTTGGAAATTGCTAAATAGCACTTTAGTGTTTTTTTTGTGAGCACTCAATTTTTCATATCTATTAGAAATTGCTTTGTGATCCATGTTATGCTTTATTATTTTGATTTTGTGGGTTTTTTCGAGGTGAATAATATGATAAGGGAATAATCAATTTGTTTATTATCGTCGGGAACTAAAACATAAACGAACAAGTAGAGATTTCTTTAGAGTTTTTGTTTGTTGTGTTCCTTATAGTTTGTTTTATTCCTCTTTTTTACAAATTGTCACATCATTTTTTGACATAATTTCATTTTTGTAAAACTAGTATATAATTGATGTAAAAAGGCCATGTAAAAAAATGTGCTCCTCTTTTTTTTTACAAATTGTCACATCATTTTTTTACATAATTTAATTTGTGCAAAACTAGTATATAATTGAAGTGAAAAGGCCATGCAGGAAAGAATAATGCTCCACTTTTTTTTTAAAAAATGATTTCATTTTTTACATAATTTAATTTGTGTAAATCTTGTATATAATTGATGCAAAAAGTCAATGCAGAAAAGAATAATCTGTATTGGATATTTCTCAATGTATCAAATTGCATGCTAATAACTATAAGGAACAACCTAGTGGACAGAGCTACATACATATCCAATACCTACAAAATTGAGTACTTCTTGATAAATAGTACTCGGATGGGGAGAGAGAGGAGGAAAACTGATTTCATCCATTGGATCTACATCTAAAGGCTCAAAATTTGAATTCTATTTATTAAGAAAACACCCAAATTTTCCCTAAGACTCCCATATTTTTTATAGTCCATAGTATATAACTCATTTAGTATTATTCTATTGTTTTGTGTATTATTAGTTTGCTTGTCTCTATTTAACCATGTTATAAATTTATGAAAATCAACCCAATTTCATTTGGATTTAGAATCTCCCAACAGTATTGTTCATTTGAATTTACGTAATCGAGGAAGCCCAGCCAGCAAGGCCTCCCTAGTTTGAACAGTGCAGCAACGGCCAGCACAGTGAATCTCGGCGTGGTGGGGTGCCACACGTCGTGTCGGAATAAGAGGATACGAAGACGTGCCACCATCGGTGGTTTGCACTTAGTACGATACTAGGACGCAGCGTTGTGTTGTGCGGAGCCACGGTGCGGTGATCGCATTTTGGACGAGCATTAACAACCCACACCGCGCCAACCAATGGCGCGTAAGCTGCTCAGTCGAGTTTGTTACTTCGTCGCTGTCTTGCTAATGATTTCCGAACGCTGCGGTCGGCTCTAGATCGGTGAACACTTGCTGACGCGCAACATTGCGAACTTGTGATTTAGACCCTGTTCGGAAGAGCTAAAGTCCTGTTTGTAGAAGTTGTATCTTTTCTGAAAAAGCTACTTTTTAGCTTTTCGGACTAAAAAACAGTTATCGTTTTTTATAAGTTACCGTTCGATAAATAACTAATTTTCTTTAGCAATAAAATGTAAAAATATGTTTAGCTCAGCTTTTGGTTTTTATTAGTTATATATGGATTTTCTAACTGGAAATCAATTGGTCATCCCGCCGACTAGGTTTCTTCTTTCAAGGAGCCTTCCCTTTGGAGTATACAGGTCATTTTAAAACACCTGTAAGTTCTCTTTGAACAACTTTTTAATTCTTTTTCTTATTCATCCCTTTGTGGTCCTTAAACTTGGAGGTTTTTCTGGATTTTTTTTATCCTTAGAATTTTCCAAACCTGGTTGTGGTGGTGTATAGCCATTATAGACCATATGGTTCTATTCAATGGCATCATGTGCATTTGAATACTGATTTGCCATATCGAATAACTTTGATATGATGGAAGGTGGATGAATGTGGCATCATCGTGCTCACTTTCTGATTTCTTAGGCAATGGCACTTCTGCTTTAGTAACATATTCAGAATAGCTCGTGCTCACTTTCTGATTTCTTAGGCAATGGCACTTCTGCTTTAGTAACATATTCAGAATAGAAGTCACAATTACATTCTTCTTTCGAGAGATAATCATTGGTGTCAAGATTGGCACAGTCAATTAGGTCAAATGAGTTTTCCTCGTCCATCGTTGAGAATGATAGGACATGCTTTTTGCAATCTTGATTGCCGGAGACCCTCCTTATAGTGTCAATTGTCGATGTTCAAGACCTAGAGTCTTTAGATCGAATTTATGAAATGAAACAGTTGCAGACTTTCGTTGAATCAAGAGTATGAAAATTGGAAATGAGATATTGCTTCTTATTAGCCAAAAGGCTTAACATAATACAAGTGTTACAATGTATAACATTCGATTTCTCGATGCCTTGACGCTACAAAGGGACTCCTTATTTATACTTATTTATACAAAATGAAGAGGTGGCAGTTTGTGCTTCAAAAAAGTGTCGCACGGCCGAAAGATGCCTACTCGTCAAATGATGTATTTTCACAAAGGGTGCCTCTCTGAAATAACATTCAAGTAGTTATTTATACCTGTTAGTTAATTATTCGTACGGACACATATGAAAGATAATTGCTTAACGCGATCAGTATTACTAGTCAAGATGACTATTATATAAGTCAGAGACAACCAGTGTGAAACATATATAGGCTATACCAGTAAATTAGTCGGAGATATAACCGGCTAACTATGAATATGAGCCTTATGTTCTTCGTAAGCTCTCTTTCAAAAAATTCCTAACACATTGATAATGTTGCCATAAAAATTTTAGAAAATTATAAAACCTGTGGAACTTTAAAAATTTTCAAATATTCCTACTGTCCCGATAAAACGATGATCGGCAAATTTGAACCGAATAAAACATGAAACAAACCATGTTAAAAAATTTTGAAATTTTTTGTGCATGGTTGTGATGCATCACTAATGTTCTCATAAAATTTTTATATGATTACCAAGCTTCATGAATTTTTAAAAATTTAGACAATGTTACTATATTGATAAAAGCTTTACCGGCAAACTTTAACCAAATGAAAAATAGTACAAACTACGTTAGAAAATTTTCAAATTTTTTTAGATGGTTCTGATTTATCATTAATATTTCTATAAAATTTTCATCTGATGACCAAGCTTCAAGAATTTTGAAAAATTAAAGCGATTACTACGTCTTCATAAAAGCACGATGATCAATATATAGATTTGCTTTAGAAAAAAATATTTAAAAATTTTAAAAATTTTGCATAAAGGTTATAAGAAAATTCTTAAGATCTCATAAAAATTTTGAATCATTAAAATTCTTACAAGTATAGTGTACCATTTATGTTCTTTCTTTTTGATTTTTGAAATAGAACAAATGAAGTTCAATACATACATAGATTTGATTGAGTAAATAAAAATATTTAAAATTTTTGAAAATTTTATAAAATGTTACTGAGTCAATTATTAATTTCTCATAAAAATTTTGTATCATGATCACATACGAGAAAATTTATAAAATTATGACAATGTTATTGTCCCAATTATGTTCATTCTATTTTTATTTTTTAAAGATAACAAATGAAGTTCAATTATTTTGAAAATTTTCTGTATGATACTACACTTCATAGGATGGTACCATAAATTTTTTATGTCAGGATAAAGTATTTACAATTTTATAAAAATTTGTAAGTGTTTCTGCAGTTTTTAAAAAATATCTCAAAAAAATGGTTTTTGACAAATTATCATGGAAGATCACTTTTTCCAAGGTAATTGACCTAAATCCGGTCAAATCCGAGTATTAAAATTTGAATTCTGGGTTCAAATCCCGAGATACTGAGCGGTAAGAGTGAAATCTCGCCAAAAAAATGAGATTACTGTAGCAACATGAATTTTTTTGAATTTTTGAATTCAGTCGGCAATCAAAATTTCGTCCAGCTCCAGAAAACGAGATCTCGGCAAGATCTCATGAAATCTCACAGACATTTCTAACCTTGCTTTACGAGGTATCATGATATATCATTCAATTATATTTAGGGTTTGTTTGATAGAGCTACAGATTCCAGTTTCTCCTGAAATCTGAAACTTGTAGGCTAAAATAAAGTGAATTAAGTTTATATTTTTGTCAAAAATGTAAACAAGATGATCTATCTAAACACTTTTAATGTACTCACAGCTTCAGCTTCATAAATCTGGTGAAGCTAGAATTTTCAGTTTCACCAGATTCACGAATCTGGAGAAGCTAAATCTCTGCCAAACACACCCTTAAACTCTTTAGCTCTCGGTATCTCTATCTTTTAAACTGAATTTAATATGGATCATTTATTCTTTTTATCTAATAAATTAAATTAACTAGTATTTATAATCCCTTAAGTAGTAAAGTGATACAAATACCCTCAACAAATTAATAACTAAATCTAACTTCTACTACTAACTTTGTACTACCAATGTAATGCATCGTAAAATTTTTCCCTTAAACTTTACTAAATCTTACCAGTGCTAGCTATTATAGCATGACCTTTCAAGTGCCATGAAAAGTATCCAAGGATCTGTTTGTTTTTAATTTTGATTCTGTATTCTGGTCTAAAAACAGAATAAAAACACAAATAGTCTGATTCTATAAACCAATTCTCACAATCCAGTTCGCCTATATACATTCGAATTTCATATATGTTTTTGATTCAAGTTTTTAAAAAACCAACTTCTCTACCACTATAATTTAAAATCAACTTTTAAAAATTCCGAATCACCCGAAGCCCAATGGGCGGCGCAAACCCAAACGCCACTGTCTCATCTCGCGTAAGGAATAGAGGCCCGCGCAATCAAATCCTCGGTTCCGTCGCCACCTGAATCTGAACGGCCTCTTCCTTTTTCTCCGCCCCAGAAAAGCCGGGGACGCTGTGGCCGTAATACTATACGCCAAGCAGCACCCAGTCCGATTCCTCCCCAGCGCGCGCCCAACAAAACGCCCCGTGCCGAGCAAAAAAACGCGCCCGCCGCTGTCCTGCCTGTCTGCCGCATGGTCCAACCGTCGTTGCACCCTCTGCACGCCGCGCGCGGGTCGTAGGGTTGAAAACGGCCATGCGTACGCCAGCGGCTGGCCGCGGGCGCGTGCGGCTGAACGTTGGCGGGCGGGTGTTCGAGACGATGGCAAACACGCTCGCCAGAGCGGGCCGGGACACCATGCTGGGCGCCATGCTGGACGCCTCGTGGAACGCGGTCGGGCAGACGGCGGCCGGCGGCGTGGGCGTGGCCGAGTACTTTATCGACCGCGACCCGGACTGCTTCGCGGTGCTGCTCGACCTGCTCCGCACGGGCAGTCTCCACGTTCCGCCGCACATCCCCGAGGGCATGCTCTGCCGAGAGGCGCTCTACTACGGCCTCCTCGACCTCGTACGCGCCGCACGCGGGCCCGAGTTCGACCGCGACCGGCAGGATATGGCGGTGTACGAGGCGGCCTGGAAGCTCGAGGAGTTGGAGAAGCAGCTCAGGGATGTTGGGGCCAGGCTACAGTCGGCGCCCGACGACGCCGAAGGCCTGCTCGAGCTCCTCAGCGTAAGCCTTCTCTCCGAACTGTGTGTGTTTACCTTGTTTGGTTTTCTCTGTTGAGCCCGTTTGTAGGATTTGTCAGTGGTTTCTATGGTTTTGGGATACTTGTTTGGTATTATTGGAAAGGGGGGTGAGGCTCTGGGCTATTGCCTCTTTTAGAGGATTGATTGGATTTGAGTTTAGACAGTTGATTGTTAAAACTAGCCGATACTATTCATTTCATTTGACTTCATTTGACGCCTCTCGTAATATTTTTTTTTACAATGCGTGCAATTTTTTTTTCAACGTGTGCAATATTTTTTTTCACAAATGTAACATGCCTTTTACACCCCTATTTCTACTATTATCGAAGGAAAATATTGCATGCGTGGAAAAAAATATTACACACCTATGAAAAAAAATATTACAAGGCGTCCGAAAAAATCTAACGTCCGAGCACAACTCATTCGGTTGTTGGATTGCATTGGAGTTAGGCTTAGACTTATTTAGGTGTTTTGCTCTAGAAATCGTCCAATTTTTCGTTCTAGTAACAAAAGGAAGCATGTTCAATGGGTTTTAGAGCATTTTCCATTGCGGATTATTGATTTACAGTGTTATTGAGGTGGTAGCTTCCTGGAAATGTATTTTTACTGTTTAGCATTCGAGTGAATGTTGAGTTTGAACGTGGCTGCTGCTATTCTAGCATAGGCTTGTTTGTTTGATTTGATCAAGTTGATCGTTTGTTCATGCAGAAGGTCGAGGAATATTTATTAAGAGTGGGCCAATTACCTCCGGAGAGCACCGCTAAAGCTATTCGCCCGGCAATGGCTGCTCTGGCCAGGAAAGAGCTGTTGGGTCATCTTAATGCTGATGTGAGACTTGCTGTAGCATCCTGTATATCAGATATCACGAGGATCACTGCACCTGTGGTTCCATATGATGATGATGTGATGAGGGTACTGTGCCTTTCCTGATTAAAATGATTTTGTTTTGCATTGTGTATCCTGACCTGTGCTGTTTTACATGGTTTCAGGATGTGTTTTCCATAATTGTGGAGGCTTTTGAGCGTTTAGATGATATTGAGAACCCCTCCTATATAAGAAGGGTTTCAATTCTTGACACTGTAGCGAAGGTCAGGTCATGTGTGTTGATGTTAGATCTTGATTGCGATGATCTGATACGGGAAATGTTTCACCACTTCTTCAGAACTGTGTCGTACGAAACATCTTCATTTATCTTAGTTTCATCTATTTCTTCTCTTTGCTAGTTTTCCTGGTATGCTTCAAATAAGTTTTGCTAAGCTATATTCTGTAGGCATGCTCAAGGGCGTCAATTTTATTTGCCTAAAATTGTTCTTACCTTTATGAGTTCTTAAGAGACAAGACCATTTACTGTACCTGTTCTGTGCAAAAAAAGAACGAACTGGAATATTGAAGTAATCATAATATCTTGTTCAATGCATTTCTTGGATAAACATTTGTATTTGAACTAGTTAATATGTGGTAAAGTGCCACTATTAAAATGATTGTAAATTGTACAAGTTTGTAGCATTGCCTTTTTCTGTTGGAAATGCTCCATTTCTTCTTGTGAATGTTTAAAAGGTACACAAGTTCACGCTGCTTTATTAAAAGCGATAAATATATCTTCTTTACATTATTATTGGCTAAACTGGCTTGTGCTACTACATTCGATCGAATTAACATTTTGATGGTATACAGTGAGGCGTTGTAACTTCAGATGTATTCACTGCATTTTTTTAAATACTAATTCTGATAAGTGGACTATCCTTCTTGTCTCACTTCAGTTCAAACCATTCAGACATTGTCATATCCTTTATGGTAACAACAATGAAACTTGTAATAGAGGAAAGTGAAGACATACGAACAGAGCTTGCATCATATCTTCTTCATAATGTTAAAAATGAAAAGAAGGTATGTTGGTCCAATTTTCTTTACATCAATAATATGGATTTACATTCCTCACGAAAAAAGAGATTTACACAATCTAATTGTTTTAATTTTTTTTTCTTTCCAGGAAACTTCTCCAGCATCATTTGAACTTGCAGAGACGGTGATAGGTTTATGCCAGGAATAACTAAAACCAGTCTTTCTCAAGTTACTTCAAGACACTCCCTTGAATGAATACAGCAAAATTGTCACATCAGTTTGTGAAGTTGTTTCGGATGTCAGGGAAGACAACAGTGTTGATCCTTCTGGGAAGGACACGGTCAGTTGAATTACTAACATGCACCAATTAGTATTAGGAGATATTTTTGTTAGCTTAAGGGCTGTGATTGAAATGGATCACTTGGAGGATGAAACTGTGGTTGGTTTTAGCCTGTAGAATGAGTTTAACAGTTTCTATTGGTGGAGTGGGAATCATGGTCTTAGTAACTTTATAGATATTTCTTGTCAACACCTGATCTCTAAAAAAAGAAACTATAATAGCCAGACGGTCCTTACTTTTGAGTTCTTGATATCCAGGTGGATGATGGCAAAATTTTCGAAAGGACTATTTCAGATAAATTACCTCAGGTATACTGATCTACATCTTCTGTATTTATATTGATTGATAATACCTATCTTTGCTGGAAGTTCGAACCTAGAGCTTCAATTGCATGAACAATTGGAATTTCGTATGGCGCTGCAACTTAAATTTAGTAAATGCGATATCGTAGTTTAGTTGCTTTTTTAACACTCCTATTTAGTGCACCAATTGTTTCATTACAAAATAGGAAATGGTCTCTCCAAAGTCTCTGACCAAGGGGTCAGGTAGAACAAAGGGCCAAAGTGGGGAGAATAGCATGGTGAAGAGGAAACGGGTATGACTATATACTTGATTATATGCACATAATTGATTATGGATGTAAATAGTCTTTCCTATGATTACTTAGTCATAAAAGTGTGACATAAGTAAACAAAAAACTTTGTGCTGCTAAAAGTTCAATGTAATGTGCAGAGTGAATTCCTGTTAAGTACATCTGCTGATCCGCTTGTCTTCTAGAGAGTGCAGATGTGAGATCATGTGATGAAAAATTGGTTGAATGGTGAAATTGGCATTGTAAAGTGATTTTGATTATAGCATGTGTGGTGCTTGTGCATGTGCTATGTTGATATGATTATTATGCTGGTGATAGCATGATGGCTTTTGTTTGATGCAATGCACTCATGTGAGTGGTTGCATGGATTGATTTTGAGGCAAGTCGTGGACTTGTGCTCAGATATTCATTTAATTATGCTGGTGATAGCATGACGGTTTTGCTTGATGCAATGCACTCGTGTGAGTGGTTGCATGGATTAACCTTGAGTCAAGTCGTGGACTTGTGCTCGGACTGCTTGTTGTTTATTCGTGTGCAGGTGTTGCTCGAGGGCGAACGTGGTCGATGACGGGACCGGAACTAGGTTCATGGAGGAACTGAGGTTCGGGACTAGGTTCAGGGAGGAATCGAGGTCCTGGTGGTCGAGGATGTCATGCGGGACGTTCGGGCTAGAGAACGGTGTACACGAAGGCTGGTTAGTTACGTGAGTGCGGCAGACGGGCCGTACGCGTGCATGTGTGAATTTTGGGCTGTATGCATATTTTGGGCCATGTGTTATTGGGCCAAGTGGATATGCATACATGTGTTAGGGTTTTGAGTTGTATAAAAATCCTGGAAAACTTAATCAATTCATTGAGGCTTTTTGCGGCGGCTGTGTTGCCGTTTTTCATGCAACGAGTTCTTTTGTCCGGCGGCGGAAAAAGAGAGCACATTGCGGTTGCTTGAGAGGATTGATTGCTGGCGGCGGCTTGTTGGTGGCGGCTGGTTTTTTCGGTGGTTGTTGCAACGCCAAAAGAATCAATCTCCGTTTTGCTTTGTTCTGTTTCAGGCTTCGGCTTCAAGTTCAGAATTTCTAGCGTGAATTGCTTCTTGCGGCTCGGCAGAGAAAGGAAAAGGCGAGACTACGAGACGACGGCGACTTCCAGCGCGATGCGGAACTCCGGTGCTACAGTAATCGCACGGCTACAGTGATTCGGTGCTACAGTGCGCGGACAAGAATTGCTCCGGTGATTCCGTTTTGATTTGCTTCATTTTCTTTTAGTAGATTGAATCATTGTATCTCTTTATTCAACAAGTTTAATTTTGATCTGATCCATCTAAAATCTTCTTAGGGCATTAATTTAGTGTTCCTTAAAGTTTTGTTGGTTAACCTTTTGTAGATTGTGATTAATCACGAAATTAGGGTTTGCTTGATTTTCGTCATATTCTGTCACAGCAAGCTTGCAGGATTTATAACTTTTGATCCGTAGATCCGATCGACCTGATTCTTTTTTTGTTAGATGCGTACTGGAATCTAGTTTCTTCTGTTCAAATTTCAGGTCAATCTGACAACTAGATCTCCGGGAATTCACAATTTACCGAACGCATATACTCTGTTTTGTTGAATACGAAGCAATTATTTGAGTCCGAATTAGGGTGAATTTTTAGTAGATCAAAAATTTGATTTTAACTTCCGCGCAATCATTCACCCCCCCTCTGATTGCTAGTTTAATATATATCGATCCTACAAGTGGTATCAGAGCAAGGTTTTTCTAATTAATCTTAACCCGTGATTAGAAACCATAGCGATGGATAGGTATTCGACAAAACCTTGTATTTTCGATGGTGTTGATTTTCAGTTCTGGAAAGCGAAGATGGAAGCATACATTCAAGCTCAGGGCTTTGCAATTTGGGAGAAGGTTTACAAGCCATATCAAGTTCCTGAGAATGATCAAGTTAATGAAACCAATCAAGCACAGGTTGAAGCAAACAGCAGAGCGCAGAATTTGATCATCCAAGGATTGGGAAGAAGCGACTTCAACCGCGTGATCCATCTCAAGTCTGCATATGAGTTATGAAAATCTCTTTGTGATTATCATGAGGGTTCTAACACTGTCAAAGAGGTTCGTCAGGATATATATAAGAAAGAATATATGCGATTTGAGATGAAACCTGGTGAGTCGCTAGATGATTTCTTTGCACGCTTTAATAAAATTCTTAGCAATTTGCGTCTTTGTTGGAGTTAGTTTTGATGATGCTGCTAATGCTAGACAATTGCTTGGTGCACTAGACATGTCAATTTGGGAGATGAAAGTTACATCCATTAGAGAATCAACTGTCATGAGCACACTTACTTTAGATGTTCTTTTCTCTAAATTAAAAACTCATGAATTGGATGTTCTTGCTAGGAAGAATGATCATAAATCAATTGCATTGACCTCTCAATCTAGCATGTCTCAGAATAATGCTTCTTCAAGTTTTGCTTTGTCTTTCGTGTCTTCACTAACCGATGAAGCAGTTGAAGAATTTCAAGAAGACTTGGCACTACTCTCTTTTCGTTTTAATAAAGCTTTGCGAGAATGTGAGAATGAGGAAGAGAGTTGGTGGTAGCCCTCCAAGATGCTATGAGTGTGGTGATCTCAACCACATTCGTTTAAATTGTCCTAAACTTGCGGTAAAGCATCAAGGAGGAGAAGGACAATGACAAAAGAAAGAGAAGAAGAAGTTCTCTCCAAGTGATAGAAAGAAGAGCTTCATCAACCGCAAAGTTGTCCACCGGGTTCTTTCCGCTCTTGAACAAGTTAATTTGAGCGATGTGGATTCGGAGAGCAGCGAGGACGATGCAACTCCAAGCAAGCATGATTTGACAGATTGTGTCTCATGGCTAGAAGTGATGAAAGCTTCACCGAGGGCGATCATGACAATGACTTCAATGAGGTAGAACCTTCTTACGATGAATTAACTATTGCTGTTGTTCGTCTTGGAAAATTGCTTGACAAACGCGACAAGAAAATTAAGAAACATGATGTTCTTGTGGAATCTTTGAATGCTGAAATTGTTAGACTTAAATCTTTGATTCCTGATGATGATGCTTGCAAATCATGTGACTTAATTTACAATGAGCTTACTTTGCTTAGAAAAGAACATGTTAGCTTGTTAGAGCAAATTAATGCTGAAAAGGAGAAAAATGAGAAACTTGGTAAACATGCTAGTTGTTCTACTGTTGATTTGCATGATTCAACTCCATGTTCTAAATGCTCCACACTTGAATTGAAGTTGAATGATGCTAATGGTAGAGTTTCTCAAATGACCAATGATTTGCTCATACATGAGGTTCTTTCATGCTCAACTTGTCGCAAGCAGAAAGGAAAAGTGGATGTTCCATGTAATAACTGTTTAACTCTTTCTCGAAAGGTTGATTACTTGGAAAAATCTTTAGAACGGTTCACTTCAGAAAAGAAAAACCTAAACATGATTTTGGATCAATCAAAAGTCAGTATTCATCACAAAGGTTTATGTTTTGATTCTTATGCTCATCATAAATTGCATGCTCCTACTGTTGTTAAGACACTTGAAAGTGGAAAATTTGAAATTGTCAATGAGCCTAAGAAAACTGTTTTCAAATCTGCTGGTGTGTTATCTTCTACTATGATGAATGCAAATGCTACTTCTGTTTCTAAAGCTAAACATCATGTTAAGTATACTTGCACTCATTGTGGTAGAGATGGACATTTAGTAGATTTTTGCTTTAGACTAGCCAAACAGCGAAAGAAGGAGAAGGCTAAGGCTAGGTCTAATTTCAGGAAGGCACATTTCACTCCTCATTTTGTGCCTAGGGTGATGCAAATATTTTTTGTTGAAAGAAACATTAGAAAGGGCAAATCTGTTTTTATGAACAAGCATACTCGTGTTGTGCCTACTCGTCGTGTGTCTCAGTACTGGATTCCCAAATGCTTTATTTCTAACCCCAGTACCAAGGCCTCGACATCTTCTCGTGCTATGTAGGCTTTTCAGGATTGGGTTGGAGAACAGAAGCTTAGTGGATCTTGGTCTTTTGCAAGATGGGGTCAAGACTTGGATGGTTCTCACCCTTGAGATGGTTTTCAAGAAGCACGTGCAATAATTCTTCATCTTCTTTGTGAGCTATTTTTACACACTCATGTTTTTTACATTCACAGATATTTAATTGTGACATGAGATGAAAAGATTGTTCATATGCTTATTTGTATCCCCTGGCATGTTCAATATTGTTATATCTTATATCATACCTTTCATGCTTAGAACTTTTGTTATGATTCATGCTTATTCTTAACCGAACATATCATGATAACTCAAGCACATGTATATCATCATCTCCTCTCTGTTGATTTCATTGGTTATCCATTTGAGGGGGAGTTAATGCTTTTTGGTGAAAGTCTCTTTCGGTTGTTTTTGGGGAGGTTTGTTCTTTTAGCCTTTTGTTTTCAATTTAATCTCTTCAAGTGATATTCTATAGAAGTTTTTTTAAAGATGGTTGTTTTGAGGGGGAGTTTTTGAAGTTTTTGTAATATTGTGTAACATGCTTTTTATTTTGTGTGTTTCTTAAATGAAAAACAAAAAAAAAGAAAAACAATAAAAAGGTACTGAGCATTGTAGTTCATACACATATGTCATTTGAAGCCATGTTTATGCTACAAGGTCTTTTGCAACTTTCTGTTTATACATATATGGTGTAGTTTATGTCATGACTTTTTAAATGGAATGACAACTTGAATTAAATCTTGTCATGGTTGAACTTTCTTGGCTATCTTAATCCTGCTCAAAAAGTGCTAAATATGAAAGTTAAGTGCTAAAGCTAAAAGAGTGATTGTTGATAAATGCAAGAACAAGGTTATGTACTATCGCACTTTTTCTTTACGAGACTGCTTATCATTGCACTTTGATATGAACTTGGAAGAGGTTGTGTATGACCGAAACCATGAAACCTTAAGCTTGTGATTGCTTGGCATGGTTGAAAAGTAAGGCTGATGGTGCATGTAATTCCTTGCAATTGTTATTGTTGCAATCAAAGTAATGAATCAGTTTTTCAAAGCACAAATAAAGTGCACAAAAATTCAATGTTTTCAAGTTTTAAGATTGTTGAGAAAGGGAGATCATACCATGCAAAAAATCGTTAATAGTACTTGATTTCTAGTTATGCTTACTCTACATTGTTTATGTGTAAATTTGAGGGTGCAAGTACTTTTGATAGTATGACTTGGTAATCAAGTTGTTCCATTTGTGCATGATTCATAATGCTCAGTACATAAAAAAGGAAAACAACAACATAAAGGGGGAGAAGTTTCTCTTTTGTTCTCTTTTTGCATTCTTGATGAATCCATTGTCAAAGGGGGAGAAATTTTGGAATCAAAGGGAGAATTTTTTGTTACACATTGCACATTCACACACACATTTCTTCTTTCTGTTAGGAGGAGTTTCTCTTTGTCATAGGGGGAGATTTCTTTTTAGATAAGGGGAGATTTTGTTTCTTCTTTGTAGGGGGAAATTTTCTCTCTTTATCTTTTGGTCACCTTGTTTGTCTTTTTGTTTTATAAACAAAATTTCTTACATCTGTTCTTGTGAGGTGAATGCCAATGTTCAGGTTCAAAGGGTGTTGCCAATGTTTTCATCAAGGAGGAGATTGTGAGATCATGTGATGAAAAATTGGTTGAATGGTGAAATTGGCATTGTAAAGTGATTTTGATTATAGCATGTGTGGTGCTTGTGCATGTGCTATGTTGATATGATTATTATGCTGGTGATAGCATGATGGCTTTTGTTTGATGCAATGCACTCATGTGAGTGGTTGCATGGATTGATTTTGAGGCAAGTCGTGGACTTGTGCTCGATGTTCATTTAATTATCTTTGGTGATAGCATGACGGTTTTGCTTGATGCAATGCACTCGTGTGAGTGGTTGCATGGATTAACCTTGAGTCAAGTCGTGGACTTGTGCTCGGATCGCTTGTTGTTTATTCGTGTGCGTGTGTTGCTCGAGGGCTAACGTGGTCGATGACGGACCGAACTAGGTTCATGGAGGAACCGAGGTTGGGACTAGGTTCGAGGAGGAATCGAGGTCTGGTGGTCGAGGATGTCATGCGGACGCTCGAGCTAGAGAACGGTGTACACGAAGGCTGGTTAGTTACGTGAGTGCGGCAGGCCGGCCGTACGCGTGCATGTGTGAATTTTGGGCTGTATGCATATTTTGGGCCATGTGTTATTGGGCCAAGTGGATATGCATACATGTGTTAGGGTTTTGAGTTGTATAAAAATTCTGGAAAACTTAATCAATTCATTGAGGCTTTTTGCGGTGGCTGTGTTGCCGTTTTTCATGCAACGAGTTCTTTTGTCCGGCGGCGGAAAAAGAGAGCACATTGCGGTTGCTTGAGAGGATTGATTGTCGGCGGCTTGTTGGTGGCGGCTGGTTTTTTCGTGGTTGTTTAACGCCAAAAGAATCAATCTCCGCTTTTGCTTTGTTCATTTGTGCTTCGCTTCAAGTTCAAAATTTCTAGCGTGAATTGCTTCTTGCGCTCGGCGAGAAAGGAAAAGGCGAGACTACGAGACGACGGCGACTTCCAGCGATCGCGGAACTCCGGTGCTACAGTAATCGCACGGCTACAGTGATTCGGTGCTACAGTGCGCGGACAAGAATTGCTCCGGTGATTCCGTTTTGATTTGCTTCATTTTCTTTTAGTAGATTGAATCATTGTATCTCTTTATTCAACAAGTTTAATTTTGATCTGATCCATCTAAAATCTTCTTAGGGCATTAATTTAGTGTTCCTTAAAGTTTTGTTGGTTAACCTTTTGTAGATTGTGATTAATCACGAAATTAGGGTTTGCTTGATTTTCGTCATATTCTGTCACAGCAAGCTTGCAGGATTTATAACTTTTGATCCGTAGATCCGATCGACCTGATTCTTTTTTGTTAGATGCGTATTGGAATCTAGTTTCTTCTGTTCAAATTTCAGGTCAATCCGACAACTAGATCTCCGGAATTCACAATTTACCGAACGCATATACTCTGTTTTGTTGAATACGAAGCAATTATTTGAGTCCGAATTAGGGTGAATTTTTAGTAGATCAAAAATTTGATTTTAGCTTCCGCGCAATCATTCACCCCCCCTCTGATTGCTAGTTTAATATATATCGATCCTACAATATTCTATATTTTGATGCTCCTTAATTTGCTATGTAAGAGATCAAATATTTATACTTTTATTTGTTGCAATAACTTATAAAAAGGTGGCTAAGTAATGTTGAAGTACATGTTTGAATACTTTTGTAATTTTGAAATAAAAAGAATTTGAATAGATTCCTAGCTTATTCAGGTGATTTAGAATCAAAATCTCTTAATGTGATACAGTAGTTGTAAAGCTTACAATTTAGCTTCAAGATGCATGTTTGAGTCTCAATCAAGAATTTTCATGGTGATACCTGACAAGTTTTCTATGTTTTGTATATCTATGATTTCCTTTGTTGGATCATCTAGTGTTGACCAGTACAAATGTACAGAACTTGTGTTTTCCTTTTGCTTCACCTTAGTTTCCTTTTACCGTGTTATCATCATTTCTGCTTTCCTTATTTTTCTGACCCCTCCAGAGCTAGCATGTGATTTACTTTGTATTTATTTTTGCTATTAGTTATTTCATTTGATTCATAAGTTTATATTTTTTTTATAGACTCCTCCTTCAAGGACAAACAAAGGCCTGGATGGAAGCCTAGTTGGTGCGATGATCAAAGTATGGTGGCCTGGTGATAAGAAGTAAGTGGGGTGAACATTAGATGTTTCTGAAGTGTAACACATCCTAAAGATGTTTAATTCTTGGATTCTCTAATTATAGAAGCCTTAGTCATTGTTTCGATGTTTCTGATTGAGATATCTAACTGAAGCAGATAGATACGATATCACATGACATTTGTTAGCTTATCTCATTTTACTACATTATACCTGGTTATTTTTGAGTAGTTCTAAATCTGCAGTGTAGATGCTTCAATTTTCTTTCCAATGGTGTTAATAAATGAATTTTTATTTAAATTCAGGAAATTCCTGTTTGCTGTTTAAAATGCAAACTAAATATTTAGGCTCATTATTGATGTAAACTAAATATTTTGGCTCATCATTGACGTGGATACCTTTTGCTCTGGTACACTTTTTGGCTTTATTATTTTATAGTTTGTTTCAGATTTTTGAAGCATTTATTTTTAAATATTTGCAGGTTTTATAAGGGTGTTGTTGACTCATTTGATACTGATTCCAAAAGGCACAAGGTGTTTCTTCTGTAAACTGATGTACTTTCTCCCTGCACTGGCCATTTGTCTTACATGAACTAGGCTGATTGAAAATTCGTTCGTTCAATTTCTTTTTTTCTTGTTCGCTCTAATACTATTTGGGGCTTAGATTGCATATGATGATGGAGATATGGAGGTGCTACTGCTTAGGGATGAAAAATGGGAATTCATCGGTGAAGTATGCGCATTTCATTCACCTCATGATAATGTTATGATTCTGTTTTCTTTCTTTCCTTCTGATTAACTGTTATTATGGCAGGAACAGGACAAAACACCTGATGTGGCATTTGAGATGTAAGCAAAATCATATTTACACCACTTTTATATCCGCAGCTTTGCAGTAGCTAAACAGTTAAAGATTTGGATGTTGATTCATGCACCAGGTTCCCCTACTGTATGAAGAACCAACATGCACCCAGTGTACTTGAAGTTGCTAAACTTAATCAGAATAGGAGCACTATTAAATTCTCTGCTGATTGGGCATGATGTAGTAGTTAGGTAGTACTGGAGTAGTAGCAAGTAATGTTTGCTGTAGTAATATTAGGTGTAACTCTCTGGTCGAATGGATGATTGCAAATCCTCAAGTGAAGTGACATCATATGGTATATTGGTGTTCTATTTATATTAGGCCATTTGAGCAGTGAATTTTGTAGCAGATGTGCCGGTTCGTCTGTCCTGACTCCTGTCCGGCACTCATAAGAAATGCTATTTTTGGAGAGCTCATGCTAGCAAATGTGCCAGTTCGTCTGTCCTGTCCGGCACCCATAAGAAATGTTATTTTGGAGAGCTCATGCTAGCAGATGTTCCGGTTCGTCTGTCCTGTCCGGCACCCATAAGTAATGCTATTTTGGAGAGCTCATGCTCACCTACAAGTATTTATTGTTTACTTAGTTCCTGCAGTGAAAACGTCTGTTTATTTTTTGTTTTGTCAGAGTATACCTGCCAATGGCAGTGATGATTTTTGCGAATTCTTTACTGTTCTGGTGTGGTTTGTGTTTTTTTTCGTAAATAGTTTTTTAACGGACGAAATTTCAGAAATAGCCTCTCAACAGTGACTTCCAGCGGAACTTATCCGTGGGAATTTTTTTTTGGACAGAACGATTTCTTTTATTTTTTTTTATTCGGCGTGCGCGGGAGTATAGTGACATCTAGCCGATTGGAAACGCAGGATGTCACTGTGCCATGATTCTCCAGGGCGACGCGTGGGACCGGGCGCAGGAAAAGGATAGTTGGGCACAGGTGATGGGAAAAAAAGGCTCAGGCAAAAAGACAGCTAGGCGCGCAGATGATGAGAAAAAAGGTTAAGACCGGACGCAGCGTAGAGAATCTGAAGGGGACTGGGTAAGTGTATAATGGACGTGTGGAGAAAATTTTTAATCATTTATTTTACGTGTCACACGCAGGGAGGAGTGGCCTCGTGAGTTGCTACCATGCATGATTTAAATCACATCGTCCTGTCACGTCTATGCGTTGAAAGCACAGACAAGCAGATTCCCACTCTTCGGTGCATTCGCGCTTATAAATCCCACCTCTGTTGCGATGATGTGCGCTGAGCATTGAACATGAGAAACAAATAAGAGCAAGAGTGAGGGAGTTCGAGCGATGGTAACCAAGCGGCAGAGGAGAGGAGGGAAAAACAAAGAGGAAAATAAGGTGGAAAAGGAAATTTAGAAGTGTATTTGCGGAGGAATTTTTGCGATATTCATATTTTATTGAAATTTGGTTGGAGTTTATATTTTTGATGATTTGTCGAGGGATTTGTATTCTGTAGGAATTCTTCGGAACGGTTAGTTTGTACATCTGTCAGGATATTTAATCTTCAGGAGAGCTTCAAAAAGGTTAGTCGGAATCTTCATGAAGATTAGTATTTTGTTATTATGTTATTAGTATAATTAGTACAACATTAGTGTTATTTGTAGTGCGCGAAACGGTGGTATTAGTACAATCAGATGGACAAAAATAATGGTAATTGCAAACTGAGTAGTACAGAAATGGATGATACAATTTATAAAAAAATGTTGTGTACTTAGTGTCATGTTAGTGCAATAAGTAGTATAATGATAAAAGTGCATGCAATGAACACTTTAGTATAATTAGTGAAATGAAATAACAATGTATAGAATATATAATGGATCCATGTTATTCAAATATTAGTGTAGTATTAGTATAATATTATAGAACTAGTAGTTCATATGAATGGTAGTATTGGTACTATTAATGTTGTAATGGTATGTTATTTCTTGTAATGTTATTCGGCGAGCTGTTGGACGATCTTATTTATTGTTCACATTTTAGACGAGTTTAGTTTAAGGAATTGATAGTATAGTAGCGCATTGGTAGTATAACGGTAACAATACATTAGCCGTAAAATAACGCTATAGCCATATTTTTGTCATACAATCATGAATTTATTAGAATGACAATAATGTGGTTCTTTTATTAGTTTAAAATTGGTTTAATATTATTGTGATATATGGATAACTTAAGTAATGTTACTGTACATGAAATGATACCATTACTTAAGTAGGACCTGAATTGAGGAAATATAATTTTTTTTCTGAAGTGGCCTTTTGGTAGAAATATTTTGCGAAAATAGCCCTTATGCCGACTAATTATCGGATATAGGCCTTATAATTTTTTTTATACCGAAGCAGCAGACGGCGAGCGTTGTAATTTTTTTATTAATTTTTCGGCTAAATTCAGTGTTTCATAACTGCTGTTTTATTTTCTATAATATTTTGTGTTTACTGCATGTGCTTGCGTCTTTCGCTATGGTAGGTACTAAATGGCAGAAATTCAACATTTGACTGTGTTTTATGGTGACGGCGTTGTTCGAGAGGGTCCATATGGGGTGGACCTTTTGAACTGCGAAAGGAAGGTGATTTGGGCTCTGGGTCTAACGGAGATGACTCTGGCCAACCTCCGTTCATGTGTGAGAAGCGTATTCGATCGGGAGACTACCCGAAAGAAGCTCGTAATCGAGGCGGTGTATGCCAAAGTCGTAGGAGGTTCCACCAACTACATGTGGGGCCTATGCAAGATTGTGAGAAGCATAATGTAGGGGGAATGCATGCAAATTGTGATGAACCCTGAAGCGCTGATACACCGTCGGCCGATGGTGTATGTGCGCCTTCTGGACAGAGGCCAAACCTCTAGTCCCCTCGATGGCGGTGGCGTCGAAGCATCCTCTGGGGCCACTAGTGGAGACATTGGTGCGGATGACTTTCTAGTGAATGAAGATATTGGGCAGTGGTGGTCCGCTCACATTGACTGCCACGAGCACCTAGAAGGCATGACGGACAAAGCAATATCCGATGAAGACGAGAAAGTCAACATGGATAGCAGCAGAGACGACGATGCAACTCCAGTCGGTGGCATTGTGTCCACTGATGTGGAGTACGTGTCTTCTCGGTTGGACGATCTAGCGATGACCTCTCTCGTGTTACCAGATAAAGCCGACACTGAGTGGGCCTTCGATCAGGACACTCTGCTGGTAGGGCAACGCTTTCCTACGAAGGGTGCCGCCCAGCAAGCAATTGCTAGATATGCAGTAAACATCAGCCGCACATACCGGGTGTACAGGTCGAACCAGGAGACCTACATTGTGAAGTGCATGAATCCTGAGTGTCCCGACAAGATCAGTGCCTAGAAATTCAAGGGTGTGAGTTCGGGCTTCAGAATAACCATCTTGACGGACCACACTTGTGCGCTTGATGTGCCACTACAGAAGCACAGAAATGTCATGTCCTCATGTGGCCAGCCTGATTTCTCACTTGGTCACGCCGGACGTGACCGTTTCACCGAAGATACTGATGGCTGATGTGGTTAACATGGTGGGATATCCTGTTAGCTACGGTAAGGTGTGGCGAGCGAAGAAGAAAGTGATAGAGACAATGTACGAGATGTACGAAGAGGGGTACAGTCTTGTTCCTCGCATGCTTCACCAGATTGTTGAAGCCAATCCTGGGACCTACATCAACAAGATGGATAGGCTGCACCCCACGAAGGGTCCCAACTATTTCATCCTTGACCGTGTGTTTTAGGCATTCGGACCAGCCATTCAGGGTTTCAAGTACTGCCGGCCAGTGCTGACCATGGATGGCATTTTCCTATCCGGCAAGTACAGGGGCACCATACTGATGGTAGTCACGATGGACACCAACGACAAGATACTTCCGGTGGCTTATGCAATCGTGGAAAGTAAGAACACGGAGAGCTAGTTGTGGTTCCTAGCAAATGTGAAGCAAGCTGTTGTCCAAGACCGCCCGAACGTATGCCTTATCACGGACAGGCATACTGGGTTAATGTCTGCCATCAACACCATGCAAGGAGGGACACATCCACCGTACTAGTGGGATGACGTCATCAATCACTGGTGCATGAGACATCTTGCCGCGAACCTACATAGGAGGTTCCGCAGCAAGGAAGTCATGAAGACATTTAAGAGGCTCTGCATGCAAAACGAGAGGCGGAAGTTCGAGGCCATATGAAGAGTGCTCCATGAGGAGACCGCAAAACATACGACGTAGTTCGTAGAGGGTCAGGTGAACAACTTCTCTCAGTGGGTGCAGTTGCACGCTCTAGAGCTAGAGAAGTGGTCCCTGTTGCATGACACCGACGGTGCAAGATAGGGCATAATGACAACTAACATGTCAGAGGTTTACAACAATGTTCTGAAGGGTGTTCGATCTCTCCCAATCAGTGCCATCATGGAGGAGACTTGGAACAGGACCGTTGGATACTTTGTGAACAGGGGATGAATGAAAGGAGGCATCTAGATGAGGGAAAACAATTCTCTGAACGTATGCACGCATACATGGAGAAGAAAATAGAGAAGACTCGCTCCCACGATGCCCGCACCATGGATGAAATCAAGTGGAAGTTTGAAGTGAGTCTGCGGGAGAAGTTTGTGGATAGCCATTGCAAAGGTTACGGTAAGCAAGTGTGCACAATACGTGATGTGGCGACATGCACATGCAACAAGCTACAACTATTGCACAAACTATGCTCGCATGTATATGCGGCATGCGCGGTTCTTCATTAGTCCTCTGTGGTGTACATCTCTGAGTACTTCAGCGTCGACCATCTATTCGGTACATAGAGTTCGGAGTTCAACTCCTACGGCTTGGACATGCATTACAGGGAGCTGTGGCTAGGGCAAGTGACTTGGTCTCAGAATGACGCTTTGAAGCGGAGCAGCCGTGGACGGTGGCAGTCACGGCGAATCCGTAACGATATGGACGCAAGCCAGCGGGGAGATGGACGAGCTACACGGAAGTGCCATGTATGCAAGACAGTGGGACATTCAATGAAGAACTGCCCTAATAGGGTCGGCTCGTCGACCCATCCATAGCGACAATGACAATGTGCCTTCATGTAATTTTCTCTGTGCGAGTAGTACCTTCATGTAATCTTATTTTTTGGTAATGTAATATCATGTACCACACTACCTATATCATGTTACCTAATATCATGTCGTGACATGTTATGCATTGTTATATCATTTAATGTTATTTTTTATGTTACCTATAATTTATTTGCTTGACCCATACTATAATGCCAAGCATCGTAGCAGACTCTGGCTTACAGGTGTTATACCACCGTCTTTCGTTCTCAGGGCCTCGAGGAGTGTTGGCCCTTGGACAAGCGGTATATGCCCACTCTACGGAGTCAGGGCTACGCCATCGGTTCGATGATGGACATCGGGCAATCCTTCACTTTTGACAGGGTTCTCTTCTCTGTGCTAGTCGATCGTTAGAGGCCGGAGACCCAAACTTTCCACCTCCGCTGAGGGGAGATGACCATCACACTCCAGGACGTTTTGTACATTACCGGCTTGCCTATCAGGGGCAGGCCAATAGTTCTGCCACTGAGGAGGCCTGACTGGAAAATAAGGTTACAAGACAGGTTTGGTCATGAAGTCCCTGAGCAGAGTCTGGGGTTCTGCTGTCGTGGCTTCGCCGCTACATCCGATGCCTCGATGATGCACCTAAGTACATGGTGAGGACTTACCTTGTCGCATACCTACTCTTCCTATTTGGCTAGGTGTTATTCCCTACAGCACAGGGAGATCTTGTGTACCCTAACTACATCCACATCGTGGAAGTTTTGGCTGACGCCCACCTCGACGACGTCCCTTAGTTCAATTTTAGATCAACAGTGCTTTGCTCCACATACAGGGGATTACTCGTTGCTACAAATCTGGTCTTGGGAGCACTTTTCTGTGTGGCGCCTGTACTTCTGGGGGCCCGTTCACCCGTATCCGTTGGAGGCTGAGTTCTACGGTGGACACCCGAATGATGGTCCCACCATGGGTATTCGGTGGATAGCTTCCTACTTGGGATGGGCTAGGGATAGGCCTAGGAGAGTTTACTTTGAGTTTCACAACCATTTTGAGACCCTACATGAGGATGACATAATATGGCAACCCTGGACATCTGATTTGTTGGTCACTACAGCGCCGCATGGATTATCACATCAGTGCGTTCAGGATGGTGCTTACTGGTTGACAATGTGCCACCTCGTGTTCTATCATATGGTGGAGGTGTACTGCCCAGCTAAGGTCATGCACCAATTTGGACTTCATCAGGAAATCCCACCTCCAGTTGGCCCGCCTTTGCCACGAAAAGTGCATATGTACATTTTATTCATAAATATGAACTGTAATTTGTAATTATAATTTGTAACTTACAACTTTCATTCTCACAAGCAATCTCGGAAGGGCCAAAGGAGCGACGAGTGGCGTGACACACAGTTACCATAGACGACTGCATGGGAGCAGTCAGCCATAGAGCATATCATAGTGGAGGGTCGACCATATGACCTTGAGTCGTACATCATATACTTAGAGTGGTACGTGCCTCGTACACGTGCATGACTTACTGGGACACCTCCCTCAAGGCCCAAGGAGGTCACGAACATCGAGCAGTTGGCCCTCAGCCACCCAGTACACCGCGCATCACACCAGGATGACAAGGTATGAACATACATTATATTTCAATTCAAATTCCTTTTACTAATCATGTTTTCATGCAGTTCGATCATGCCAACCGTATCTTCTAGGAGACTACTACTGTACTATAGCGTGGGAGGCACAACACTGTGTCCGGCCTACTAGGGGTTATGCGTTCTATTAGGGACGATGCCAAAGCCATCATGAAGACATTTACATGCGGCCGTCACAGTGATGTTGCCGCACGGGGTGCTGGGCGAGATGCTCGTCCTCCATCTCCCAGGTCGTCATGCCCGAGCATGGGCGGAAGACGATCGAGCTTTGCACACTCGTCTTCCTCTCAGCATGACCTTTAGGATTCGCAGGTATGACACATACATTTAGTTATTGTATTTTAAACTACTGACCCAATGTTACCTATTTGATAACGCCACATCCTTCTATAGTGCAAATGCGCGCGATCAATCTATCCTGCTTTCGTCGTCAAGACCCGATCGTGACTTGCCTAAGTCCGCGCAGATACATTTACCGTAAGATTTTGGCTTCGGCCAGGCCTATACCCCGCACGCCTTCCACAATTTCGATTCTGGCACATCATCTATGCAGGCGCCATGTGAGGTACATTACCTTTGGTTGAAGATATTACCTGCTATCGAACATAACTTTCTCGAAGGTACCTAACATTTTCGTTCTATTACGTCCTCTCGCAGGACATGCGCAGGGATCAAACTCTCCTTCCACCATTGATAGCTGCTGAGGTACATACACCGACTGACGTGAACACCCCCGATCAGCAGTTGCCACCAGTAAGTTATAGTTGGGGTGCGTTTGCACCTGCACGCTTACCGCAACACCCACCTCAACAAAGTTGGTTGGCGCCAGAGCAGGTATGCTTGTGCAACTCAAGTTATTCCTAATGCGACGTCGTGCTAACGGTACATGTGCACAGGTATCTAGGGACGAGTTCTTCCAATGGGCATCGTGGTATACGACCCCACAACCATCATCGGTAAGTGTTTCACGTAATTTAAGTGCACCCCCTTTTCACTATGGCACTAACAGTGCATTCCAATGCAACCTCCAGGGTGGGTGGACCGCATGTTGGATATGTAAAACCTGGCCAACTAGCTTGACGATGCCCCTCGTGTGACACAAGACACACAGTACGACTTGCGCAGCACGACTTACGAGCCTGATCGGTTCATGTTCCCAGAAGACCAACTCCGCCGTCAGCGAAAGCGGTGGCCAGATCAGAGTTGAGGTTTCAAGCAAGCGATCGGATATATTGCTGTAATGAAGTTCATATGTGTAATTCTTGTAATGAAGTTCGTATGTGCAAATGAAGTGTGCATTGAAAGAATGTTACCTTAAAACCATCTTTCTCAATAGAAATGACCACACTGAAATTTTCATTACAAGTGGAAGCTTTAAGATTTGATTCCTTCGAGTTGGAGCATTTCTCTTTAGAAGATGATGCCTTTATATCTCGTTCCTCTTCTTACGACCATAAATGCTGGAGACTCAATCCAAGTCAGCAGCATAACTTCTATTGTTTGGACTAGAAGAGAATTTGAGCAACCCTTTTATACAGGAAACCATTATTGAACATCAAACCATCAGGCCGATTATATAGGCCATAGGTAATAGCTTTGTTAGGATGAGTTGTCAAAGAAGAAAGCATCCATCACCTTTTGCAGTGACAAGTTGCAATACACTGCACAATCCGAAGTGACCACTCGCTGCCTACTTTTAACTTTGAATTGACCACTTATTCTATAGTACATTTGTTGGTACTGAGACCTTGCATGCATGACTATCTTTTCAGCCGGACTTGACTACACACTCTAGTTTTTTGCTGACTGTCTCCAACACTTAGTCCATACACCACCCTTTCGAGGTTATAAAAGGCTAAACCGCAGGTACATATACATAGCTCCCACTCACATTTCACCATGGCTGAATCCTCTAGCAGAACATTCTCGTGGACACCTGATATGAGTAGCATAGCCCTTCATTACACGTTGGAGGTTACGTGTAATGGGAAAGATGATCCTTTCAATGAAGACAACCTAAGTAAAGTGATGTCCAAATTGCAAAAGTGGCGTCCAACATCATCGAGGCAAACCTTGACAACCTCTTGCCTCAACCTTGTGACCTCCGACGACCTCAAGGCGCACTTGCAATAGTGGCGTCGAAGGTATTTAAGGGTGTGCGAACTAGCCGACCACCCTTCTGCTAACGGCTTCTCGTCAATATCTCGTAGGGTACTGATGCTGCCTAAATAGTATGCAAAGCATATTAAGGTTAGTTATTTCATATTCGTTCCCCGTACTAATCTTTTTAGTATCATCCGTAACTTCACTACTTCGTATACTCGTCTTGTGTGTTAGTCATTTCCCGAAGATGAAAAGTTTATCAACAAAGATATCCCAGAATTCGTAGCGATGTTTGTGCTCTTCAGCGGAGGTGTGATGCTTGGTTCACGCAGAAGGCGCAGAAGAGGTCCACCCATCACTGTTGCAGTAAAAAGTTCAAGACGACGTTCAACCACCATGGAATGAGGGTTTGCTCCTAACTATGGCGATGACAATGATGATGACGACTTTGTATCACCTTCACCTCGATGTTTAAGAACTATCAGAACTGGCCGTTCAAGCACTACAACAGGCCGTTCCAGGAACAATACAAAATGACGTTCAACCAGCACTGAAGGAGGGGTACCTCCTAACTATGGCGATGACGACAATGATGATAACTTCGTGTCACCTTCACCTCAATGTTCAAGCACTATCAGAACTAGCCGTTCAACCACTACAACAGGCCGTTCCAGGAACAATACAAGAGGACGTCCAACCAACACTGAAAGAGGGGTACCTCCTAACTATGGTGATAACGATGATGACGACAACTTCGTGTCACCTCCACCTCGACATTTAAGCACTATCAAAACTGACCGTTCAACCACTACCATAGGCCGTTTTAGGAACAATACAAGAGGACGTCCAACCAGCACTAAAGGAGGGGTACCTCCTAACCGTACAAATGATGATGACAATTTCATGCCACCTAGGCCATGAACCTTGCATCCTCGGAGTCCTCTGAATTTTGACGATGATATTATATTATGCCCTATCAGGTATCAAAGCCTACCCCGTTGGGGCCCAATATATAATCATGGTACCGAATTATTCCGAGAACCATGGCCATGAAATGTATGGTTTTATGATTTAGCCCTTCACCAAAGGCATGTAGCTATGTTGTATCTTAGTTTTATGGATTCCCTAAGGCATATACGTAGTTCACTTGCCATGCTATTGTAGTTGTTGTACTTATTGCACTTTGTAATATCAATACCGGGTTTTATTCAATGTTTAACTATGATTTGTCGTCAAATTTACCGCACATCGAAAGAGAATACCGAATAATGAAATTTGATTTTTTTTGTGAAAAAATCAACTGACAAATAATTTTCTGAAATACTATATGAAATATCACAGACAAATATGAATTTTTTTGAATTTATCGAACGCTTGTTTGAACTCTAAATTTTTAGTAACTCTCAAAATAAGTCCGACTTTTTCTGCATTTTGCGCTATTGTCACCCAACCATATGGCGACAGAGGTATAGTTTTCCAATTCTTTTAGCTCAAGGTATATTTCTTCTCCTAACCCTTTGTAAAAAAAATCCGGTCGTTGACCGTGCAAAACAAAAATCTCACCGGCCCCAACCGCTTGAAATAATATTACATGCTCGGTCCACTAAATTTCTAGAATTTCATCGCGACCATACCTATTTTCGTAAAAAATTATACACAAATAGGGGCTACTACACTAAAAAAATCGCAGCCGATAGTATCCATAGCAAAATATTTTTTTACTTCTTTCCAACGGAATTGATGTGCTTAAATTTTTTAGCGACAATAGACATCTGCGATTTTAGCGAGTTAAATTTATCACACACCGAAAGAGAATGACAAACAACGAAATTTGAATTTTTTGTTAAAAACTTCAACTGACAAATAATTTTGTGAAATACTATATGAAATATCACTGACAAATATGAATTTTTCTGAATTTATCGAACGCTAGTTTGAACTCTAAATTTGTAGTAAGTGTCAAAATAAAACTGTCTTTTTCTGCGTTTTCAAAAAATTATATGCAAAGGGCTATTGCAATACAAAAATTTTGCAGTCAATGGTATCCACACCAAAATATTTTTTCGATGTGTCTAAATTTTTTAGCGAGAAGAAACATATGCTATTTTTAATGACAGAAAATTGCCCAGACCGGAAAAAATTGAAAAAAAAACTCCCGCGAGTTCCAACGGACTGGAACTCATTGTGCCACCGGTTTCAGACCGCTGGATTATACTGTGCGCGTAAAAAAAGCAAACAAATCAGTCTGTCGACAGAAAAAAAAACATAAAATCAGAACCAGCGGACTGATCCGCTGGAGGTCATAAAAAATTTTCCAGCGGATCCGGTCCGCTGGATTCATCCGAAAAAATTTTAAAAAAATTCTCACGGACGGGTTCCGCTGGAAGTTACTGTTGAGAGACTATTTCTGAAATTTCGTCCGCTAAATGGCTATTTACGGAATAAAAAAAACACGTAAGCCAGATCAGAACAGTAAAAAAATCGATTTTTGCAGCGCGGTTCGTCGCAATGTCCGTCTGTGCATGTTTTAGTTGAATGTCCTATCACTGAAGGCGGGTGGAGATAGTAATGTCATGGTGGCACCGATTTATCTGCATGCATTTTTCTGTTGGTGACGGAGAGGATCAGGCCATGGAGTGGCACCTGCAAATTGTAACTATGTAATGTAGTCTATTTAACTGTTACATCTGATTCTGGAACTGATGTGTTGAAACTGGCTGTTGTTTTCTTTCGACGCAGCTATATATGTCTGTCCTGGCAGCTTGTTGTACCCATTCATCATCGTCCACGAGTGGCTAACGAGTAACATGTCTTTAGCTAGGGTGGCTTCCCTCGAAGCCTTAAAACTCAGCATGGACTGTAGATCCGTCTCCTTTCTTACCGCTAAAATATATAGAATCTTGCAAATTGATCATGGTCTGGTTTTTCATTTTCATAATATCTGGTTACGATCTGTCTCGAAAATTTATCACAGTAATGACCATTACCGCATTGAATAAAAAGGGCCACTTACCATTAAAGTTATCCTTGTTCTTTTCGTTCGAACTTCTAATGATGTTAAAATCACCTCCAATCAGAATGGGCAATGATTCTTTGCTACAAGACCGAACCAATTCGGAGAAAAGCCTCTTTGAATTTTGGTTGAGGAACCAGTAAGCGCTACCAAAATCCATTGAAAGTTATCATCTTTACATCTCGAGATGGAATTTAACGAAAAATCCCCTCTTCGATGTTGCTTATATCAAAAATATCTAAATTGACCCCAAAGCAATTCCTCGACCTCCCATGCGGTTCAGACCATGCGAAAATTCCTTCCCCACATAAATTATTTAGTGTATGGGTAGCAAAATCCTTTTTCCGGTCTCTAAAACAGCAATAAAATCTAATTGCTGCTCTTTGACGTATCTGAAAGGAATTTAGACTTAGCCAAGTCACTCGGACCTCTGCTATTCCAAAAATTCCTTTCATTTTAAACCTTTTTGCTCAGCCAAACATGGCCAAACCATCAGAACCCCCATCAACCTCCAAACCAGATGAACCGGTTACCTCAGGACCCGACTTCCTCTGATCAAGACCCCCATTATCCGCATGCTCAATAGCTTTAGGCACTGACTCCGACTGCCCTTTGCAACCTGCGGCCTGACCCTCTACAACCACATTCATACCAGCAGAAAACACTCTTCCGCTCTGCCCTTGAACTCCCTGATAACCATCCTGATGTCCAAGATACCCATATGCCCCCTGCCTGGGATAAGCTCCCCGCTGAACCCGACCACGCCATGCACCTCTGCCTTCTTGCCCATAACCTGATCCTCTACCTTCACCATACACTCTTCCTCCCCTCTGACCCTGCCCAGTGCCAAAAAACCTTCCCCCTCCATAACCAAACCTACCTGCGCCACCTCCACCCCTATTCCAGCCTCCTCTCCTAGCAAAGAAAGAATTTCCACTCTCCATGACCACCGGAACACTTCTGGCTAAGCCAAAGTTAGAGGCCAGCAAATGATTACCAGAAGAATTCACAACACGAGAAGAGCAAGTGCGACGCCAAGACACGCTAGAAGAAGGCTTACCAGCATTAGCAAAGAGACTACCAATCTCAGAAGACAACCTACAGCTACTCAAAAGACCCTGATACGTGAGCCTCCGGATTGGCTTAGCCATTCCTAAAGCGGGCCCACACCTTTGAACTGCTGGCAATGCTGGGAATTCCGAAGGGTCGTCCAGACGACTGCCCAATACCTTTGATGTCTGCGGCAAGAAATTACTACTCTTGATCACCGAGCTAGTCGGGAAAAGATCTCCAAATCTTTGCCCCTCCTCTAGATTTTTTACCACTATATCACCAATGGATCTAGGCTGCGAAGCCCGAGGTTTAGGTAAAGGACCCCTCCACGGTTTATTCAAGCCAGCTCTCCTAGCTGCCACTGCCTCCACAACCCTCGAGGCCAGTGCACTCGAACCTGGAATCTGGCTAGAACCCTGAACCATAGCGCCAAAGCAAAGAGAATCATTCTCACAGGCTAAGGATTCCTCCGCACGCTGCAGATCAACAATTGAAAAGCCTTCCGCCAGAGCATCATCGACAAAAGCTTCAATGGAGGTTTCTGATTCACAAACTTCCCTACTAGAACAAGTACTAACACCATCATCATCAGCTAGAATTCTGAATCTTGAACCCGCTTCTGGGCACCTAATCCCCGCTAGCAGAGACATGGAACCAAGAACACCGGGTTCTGAAAGACGATTCTGAATATGGCTTTCAAGGCCAGAAAGAGAACAATGCCTATCTGGGATGCAACACCACTCAAGGATGAATCACCCACAGAACGACGAACCATCACCGCCTGCAATGCACCATAGGTGCACAACAAGCTAGACAAAATGCTGAACAAGTGGCGCGCGCCACAAGCAGAAGCGACCCAGAACACCCAAACCAATCTACTTTGGAGAAGATCACCACATCACACACACACACCGCGAAAAGCAAGCACCGCGCAACGGACGAAACCCCGAAGGGACCCGCCATGACGAAGACACCCATGAGCCAAAAGGATCCCCCACCGGAAGCCCCCACCGCACGCTGACGCCCCCAAAGGATCCTCCACCGGAAGCCCCCACCGCTGGCCGAAGTTAATTCATTAATTGATCCGTGGATGTAAGCTCGTTGCTTAGCTATGTAAGTTAACTATGTAATGTAGTCTATTTAAACTGCTACATCTGATTCTGGAACTGATGTGTTGAAGCTGGCTGTTGTTTCGACGCAGCTATGTCTGTCCTGGCAGCTTGTTGTACCCATTCATCATCGTCCACGAGTGGCTAACGAGTAACATGTCTTTAGCTAGGGTGGCTTCCCTCGAAGCCTTAAAACTCAGCATGGCCTGTAGACCCGTCTCCTTTCTTACTGCTAAAATATATAGAATCTTGCAAATTGATCATGGCCTGTTTTTTCATTTTCATAAGATCTGGTTACGATCTGTCTCGAAAATTTATCACAGTAATGACCACCGAGTATTCTTTTCTCTTGTTACCCAGAGTCCCAGACCCAGTCCATACTCCATAACGAACAACCAATTTACATCGACTTGGTCGCCTCATCTCATGCCAGATGTAACACATCACTACGTGTCAGATAGTAACCAGGTCAACAATTCCAACTAGAACACACATCCACGTCGACAGATAAACGTCCTGGTGGTCAACTAACACATAAAGTTCCTAATATTAGAACATCGTTGCCTTTGGAATTTCGTTAGTCATTTGGGTCCAAGCATCATGGGTTAGTTTTAAGCTCTGAACTGTTCAACTTGCAATGTTTCAGTCTCCTAGTGGTCAACCAGATGAAATAGTATGCCGAAACAGAAGAGCCAATTAGATTAGGCAGCGCTTGCATCGCTCGACAAAACGAGAGAGTGGGATTAGGCCGCCGTCCTTGTTTAATTTGCACTATCCATGGTCGTCATCTTTCTTTAATGGGTCCTGAACTGCACTGGTCGAAACGAGAAGAATATGTCCCTTCAAAGAAGAAATGACATGGAGATTATCCGACAATACCAGAGTCGACCAAGATAAGACCTAAACGCGATGCCAGATCAGCTCGTCACCCTTTTGCTTCATCTGTCTATGCACAAATTTTCGTCTCTCTTGTCACTCGCATATCTCACTTGGATGGACGCCCAAGAACGCAAGCGAGGCGTGTGCATTTGAGCGCCATTTTTTTTTTGAAAGAGAAGCCAAGAGCTCTACCGAATACATTAACGACATGTGAGAACAAAAGAGTTTACAGATGTAGAAAGAGCTCTGACAACATGTACAAAACAACTAGCGCTGCGGACAGTGCCTCCACTCTCAAGTCAAACGCTATATGGTCTGAAAAAAGCATGAATAGAGCAGATCGTAAAGATGATGTCCTCTCCACTTCAGATCGCCGCGAAGTTGAGCGCCATTTTGATCCATCTTGATAAGGACGAAGATAAAGCTAGCGTAGCGTGGCTATTTCTTTATTCGTAAAATTTTTAATCTCGAATTCTCCGGATCCCAGGCTCCAGGCAACGGTTAAAATTGCGCTATATGCCTACGCAGCCTTTTGTATTACCACTCTTTAAGTTCAATCCAACATCCTAAAAAGCACTCTAGCTACTGCTGGTAAGCTGTCCAGATTACAAGCATTCTGTAACCTTGTTGCTGCTGGCGTTGCAAATGTCACTGGATCAGAGCCTTCCTCCCATCTGCTATTCTGTAACCTTGTTATTGTTGGAACAAGTCGTAGCGCCAATCGACAGTGGTTCGGGATCTTCATTCTTCTGTTCTTCACCACGATGAAGAGTCGCTTTCAGAGTGTGCAATGTGCCCGTCCAAATCCAACCGACCCACGGAACTTTCTAATCCACTATACTGCTGTTTTTCCGAGTCCCAAATTCGCAAGCGCAAGCGGATGAATTAGGTGTCAAGGCAAAGCGCCGTCCGCCATTCGCACCTTTTAAACTTATGCTCTTTACGGTATATTAAATTTAATATAGATGTTCGATCTTTTCGATAAAATGAATCGGATGAGGTAATACTTATTTATACTTTCTCGGATAGTAGAATGGTAGAAATACCCTTGCCAAATCAATTATTAAATCTAACTTTAACTATTCACTATATACTATCAATATAATACAATATAATACGCTCTAAATTTCTCTTAAACTTTTGGTAACTCCTAGATACATTTTAGTGCAAATAGGTAACCAGTGAGACAAATAGTATTCGAAAGAAAACTCCACCACCACGCGACGCACCCAAACCCACTCCGTGACTCTCTCACGCCGCCATCAAATCCGCCGGCCCGGCCGAGACCCACCACCCGAACCCCAAACCCAAACGCCACTCCCGTCTGGCGTCGAAGGAACAGCCGCGCGTGCCCCGTGGGTTGGGTGACGTCCCGCGCGATCAAATCCTCGGTTCTGTCGCAACCTGAACCTGACCGGCCTGTTCCTTTTCCTCCGCCCCCCAGAAATGCCAGCGCGGCAAGACGCTGCGGCCGTTATATATACGCCAAGCTTCCAGTCCAACTCCTCCCCAACGCGCGCCCAAGAAAACGCCCCGTGCCGGGCAAAAAACGCGCCCGGCCCTGTGTCAGTGTGCGGGTCGTATAGTTGTAAACGGCCATGTGCACGCCAGCGGCTGGCCACGGGCGCGTGCGGCTGAACGTTGGCGGGCGGGTGTTCGAGACGACGGCAGCCACGCTCGCCAGCGCGGGCCGGGACACCATGCTCGGCGCCATGCTGGACGCCTCGTGGAACGCGGTAGGGGAGGTCGCGGCCGGCGGCGTGGGCGTGGCCGAGTACTTCATCGACCGCGACCCGGCCTGCTTCGCGGTGCTGCTCGACCTGCTCCGCACGGGCGGCCTGCACGTCCCGCCGCACATCCCCGAGGGGGTGCTCTGCCGCGAGGCGCTCTACTACGGCCTCCTCGACCGCGTCCGCGCCGCGCGCTGGGGCGAGTTCGACGGCGACCGGCTCCGTCTGGCCGCGTCCGTGACCGGGCGAGCGCCAGGCGACGGGACTGCCGTCCGCGCGGCGCCCGACGGAGGGTGCTGCGTCGCGCACGGCGGCGCCGTGCGCGTGTACAACTGGGTGCTCGAGGAGCGCCCGCCGGTCTACCTCGACCATGCGCCGGTCAACGACGCGGCCTACCTCGACGCTTCTACCCTCCTCGTTGCCGCGCGCGAGCGCCCCGGCAGACGCGATGGAGGTGTGGCCGCCTTTTCCGCGTTCACCGGCGACCTGCGTCACCGCTTCCGACTCGCGCACGATCGCCAGGCCAGGTCCTTCACTCCCGGGGCACTGGCCTTCGACCAGCAGTGCAAGATGTTTGCGAGCTGCAAGGGCCGGTTCAACGAGTACGGCATCGGTGTATGGGACTGCACCACCGGTGAGCAGGTCGATTTCTTCTACGAGCCGCCCGGCTGCGCACTGGGCGACGCCGATAAGCTTCAGTGGCTGGACGGCACCAGCACGCTCATGGTGGCGACTATGTTTCCGCGGACCGACTCTTCTTTCATCAGCCTGCTAGACTTCCGGGACAAGAACGTCGTCTGGTCGTGGTCCGACGTCGGCATATCGGCATCGCTCGAGGACAAGCACGTGCTCCACGCCATCGTAATGGAGGACGAGAAGTCGGTCTGCGTGATCAACCAGTACGATGACCTCGGGTTTCTCGACCTACGGAACAACGCCAGCGGCGTGCGGTGGAGATCACGGAGCAAGCTGTTGAGCAGGAAGAAGTCGCACACCGAGGAGACGTGCTATCGAAGCTCGCCGCGCACGGCGGTCAGCTCTTCGCGTCGACGAATGACACCGTCTCGGTGTTCAGTGGCCCCGACCACGTGCTGACGTCGACGTTGCGGGGGAGCGACGGCGGCGCCATTTGCGACTTCTCGATTGGGGGTGACCGTCTCTTCGCCCTGCATAACGAGAAGAACGTGTTTGATGTCTGGGAGACGCCACCGCCGCCGATCATCTGACAGACTGCAGTGGATTAGTCTAGTATCAAGGGAAAAGGAGTTCCTGGCAGAAGTTTCGAGAGACGAACATGTTGAAACCTTCTAATTATTGTGATTTCTGACCAGATCAGACAAAACATGTTGAAGTGTGACTAAACTTGTTCTGTTCCTAAGAAAATAGATATGAGCGGAGTTTTGTCCTTATCGACAAAAAACCTTTGTCGTCAGCTCCTGAATTTTCTTATATTGTCAATTCCTTCTGATGTTAGTGATCACCAAAGCAAAGATTGTTGTTGCTGAGCCTTTATACGTCAGTAGTCAATTGTAGGTGTTGTTCTGTCAATCAATTTCTTTTAAACGGTCCTGTCAAAATCATTACCCGATGTTTCTGGGCAACAGTTCGGAAAGCTTTTGAGCACGGAAGATCACTTCTGTACTGATTAGGAGGTCCCATGAGGCCATCATCGTATTGTATTACCGTGATGATAATGATGGACTTCTCTCACAAGACTGACAAAACTGAATCCCTGTTTGTCTTCGTCCATCTCCGCAGGTAAAAATAAGGAAAGAAACAAAAAGGAGAGAACAAAAGATAACAAGAACAGATCTTGTTTGGATGTCTCTACTTTGTTCCACTCATCTATTTATCTATTTTGGTGGCAAGTCTACTCATATTTTGAACTTTGCTAGCTTTTTCTCGAAAGATGCTGAACTAGATCAACATTAACAACTCATCATATTTGCATTTCTGTTTGTTGCTTTTGATGCAGCCCTAACAATTAAGTACAGAACCTAGGAGTCGAGCTTGTTCCCACTGATGAAGCAGGAGCAGAATATGCTGCAGTGCCGACTACATCACTGAGCAACTGCATCTGGAGCTGGCCATTGGAGCAATCAGTGGGTGAGCATTTTGCTTCAGAGTCGGTACATATATACATCAAATACAATTCTCACGACATGCTTTAACTTGAAACGTAAGGCACCGGACACGGTGGCGCAGTGTGCAGGGAACCACCTTTTCGTCGTACCAACTGACCGAAAAACTTATGTCCACTCTAAACAGAAATATGGTGGTGTCATGGTGTGGAAGTTGTTTGCACATATCAATCTTATTTTCGTCGTACGTAGACTACCTCCCTGCATTGGGTAAATGTCTACTCTAAACAGAAATATGGTGGTGTCATGGTGTGGAAGTGGTTTGCACATATCAATCTTATTTTCGTCGTACGTAGACTACCTCCCTGCATTGGGTAACTAAACAACAAGGGTAAGAGCTGCAGATCAAGAAAACAGAGTAGGCTAGTAGCAATGCCAGGGCACCTTGAAGTGAGCCTTGCAAGTAATCAAGAATTCAGAAACGTGTTTGGTACACGAGGCTTGTGAATGTGCAGAAGTGGGTCGGAATTCAGAAAGGGAATCAATTTGACGTGCTTACTGCTCATTGTTAGCTCAGGGTGTGACACATTCTAGAGAGAGGCTGGTGTCTCTAGTACTCGTTATAGCATCAGTATCTGAATTGTACGGTACAACTAGTACTTTGCTAGAGCTGCAGCATAATTGGATTGAAATGATTGGTTCGGTAAAGCCATCAACATCGAGTAGGGCAAAATCAAATTCTGAGCTTGAGAACTAATTCATGTTATATGAAACGCGAGCAGGGGCAAATCCATGCACGCCCAGTTTGAATCCGGTGCTTTAACAGTGTGCTTAAACTTAGATCTTTGTTATCGTATATAGTAAATGACCGAACTAGAGGATCGGGGTCACCCGCACTTTGTACCGACAGAAGTTTTTGTAGGGTAGCCAGATGATTTCAATATACTCACGGTGTGCAACTTGTCAGACATTGTCACATTGCTATTTGGTAGCCAGGTCCATCTAGGGATGGCAACGGGCCCTGTTTCCCGTCAACACAGGGAGAATTTCTCTATTAGCAGATGGAAACGGGATAAAGTTGTCTCCGATTCTACGTGGGAACTCCGGTCCCCGCTGTCCGCCATACCCTGACATGCACATATTTAAGCATAAATTAATACATCTACCAGTCTAAAACATGAGTTCTTTTTTGTTTTTGCCTCAAGTCTTATATATATTTTTGGAATTGCTAAATAGCACAAGAATTTTTTGTTTGTGAGTATTCAATTTTTTGCCTGTTAGATATTGCTTTATGATCAATGTTGTGCTTTATCATTTTAATTTTATGAGTTTTTCTTGGGGTGAATAATATGAAAAGAGAATAATCAATTTGTTTACGATCATTGAGAACTAAAACATAAATGAACAAGTAAATATTTTTCATAGAGTTTTTGTTTGTTTTGTTCCTCTTTTTTACAAATTGTCACATCATTTTTTATATAATTTAAATTGTGCAAAACTAGTATATAATTGATGTAAAAAGTCCATGTAGAAAAAATATTTTTATATAATTTAATTTGTGTAAAACTAGTATATAATTGATGTAAAAGTCCATGTAGAAAAAATAATGTTCCCTTTTTAAAAAAATTGTCACATCATTTTTTATATAACTTAATTTATGTAAAACTATTATATAATTGATGTAAAAAGGACATGCAGAAAAGAATAATACTCATCTGTTTTTTTTACAAATTGTCACATCATTTTTTACATAATTTAATTTGCATAAAACTAGTATATAATTGATGTAAAAGGCCATACAAAAAGAATAATGCTCCTCTGTTTTTTTTACAAATTGTCACATCATATTTTTACATAATTTAATTTGTGTAAGATTAGTATATAATTGATGTAAAAGGACATGAAAAAATAACCTATATTGGACCATTTCTCAATGTATCAAATCATATTCTAATAACTAAAACACAAACTAGTGGACAGAGAACATCCAATACCTAAAAAATTGAATATTTCTTGATAAAATAGCACTCGAATGGGAGAAGAGGCAAATTGATTTCATCCATTGGATCTAGACCTCAAGACTCAAAATTTGAATGCTATTTAGCAAAAACACTTACATTCTCTGTAGACACTCCCATATTTTTTTAATAGTCTATAATATATAACTCATTTAGTATTATTCTACTATTTTGTGTATTATAAGTTTGCTTGTCTCTATTTACCATGTGATAAAATTATGAAAATGAACCCAATTTCATTTGAATTTAGGATCTTATTGGGGATCGTTTCCCGCAAATTTGCCGGTAGGGATGAGGATAAGAGGAATGTTATACCCGATATACTCCCTCCGTCACAAATAACTGTCGTTTCGGATATCGATACGGTCTCTAAAATACAGCTTTGACCATTAATTTTTATCATAATATATTTGTAAAATCGAATAAAATTATAATATTGTAAAAGTACTTTTCAAGACAAATCTACACATATGATTTTTATGTATCCAATTTGAATATTTAAAAATATATTAACCGTCAAAGTTTTAAAATTTGAGCTGCACCTACATTTAAAAAGGCAACTATTTGTAATTAGTGGAAGTAGTAAATAGGGATGAAGATAGAAGACATCCCTGATGGAGAATAGGCCCAAGGTGAATAGCCCCGCTGCCATTCCTAAATCCATCGACCCTAGCATTTGGACAAGAGAGACGACATATGTAATCAGTGGAGGCCGGGCCCAGCACGGCCTCTCTAATTTAAACAGTGGCAGCAACGGCCAGCACGGTGGATACCGGCGTGGTGGCCTGGTGAGGCGCCATACGCCGTGCCGGAACAGGAGTTACATGCCAATGTGTAAGGGTGAAAACGGGTGGATATTGCTCCTTTTGGATTTTAACGTATATATTTTTCTGATTTGGAACTGGATACAGATACGAATCCAGATTATTCGATATACGGATATGGGGTAGATACGTAACGGATTTGGATCGAAAACAGATGAAAACATATGGATAATAAACGCATATATAAAGTAATATATGTTGAATCAAACCATATGAGTACATGACTATAGTAGCAAATTATATATCAATCAAACCCAACAGACATTTTAGAAAGAATATGCTACTTGAGGATCAATATAACCAACTAATTGCAATATAAATAGGATGTCATAGAAAATATATGATAAAAGGGTTGGATCATGCTGATATCTGAATAGAGAAAATTTAAATATGCAAATAGAAAAAATGGGATATCCAGATCCATCATGTATTTACTAGATATTAACGGCTCCGAATCTGATCTAAAGCCGATCGGATAATCAAATTCCTTACCAATTAGAACCGGCTTCATGGCTCATTTTCACCTCTACCCTACGTGCCACCATCCACGATTTACACTTTCGCTACCGAAAAGGACGCAACGAGCATTAACGGCAGGCGTGCGTCGTCGCATGCGCCAAGTCATGAAACAAGGCAGCAGAAGTCTGCGTGTTTCGGTTAAGGCCTGTTTGTTTCAAATTTAGGGATTGTGAAAAGCGACTTTTAAAAGCTGGAAGGGCAACAAACGACAAGCTTTTAATCTAGATTATAATAATCTGGAGGCCGATTGTAGCAATCCCACAATCCACTCTTCCCAATTTTTCCAAATTTTTTTTACAAAAGACCACAATACCCATCCAACTTCAACCAAAATTACCCACCATTGCCCCCAGCTTTCCCTAACTTTCCCCAACTTCAACCAAAATTACCCACCATTGCCCCTAACTATAATCTGGGTTACCAAACAACCATGAGCTTTCAACCTCTAGCTTTTTAACAATTCAGCTTTTACAATCTAGTTTTTAAAAACTGTTTTTCATAATCCAGCTGAAACAAACTGGGCCTAAGTTTGTTACTTCCTCCATCGCCGTCTTGCCGATGATTTCCGAACGCAGCGGCAGATCGGCGGACGCGTGCTGACGCGCAGGGCTGCGAACTTGCGATATAATCGTGGGCTAGATGAACGTGCTGGACGACGTGGGCTCATCAAGCGGGAAAGCCGCAATCGTTGATGGGCTGTTGAACTAGTGGAGTATTTGGTCCAATCTTTCTCAGCCCATGTTTATTTCGATCCAACGCACGGCTAGAAGCTACTGCTGTATCTGCTATCCTAAGTCCCGTTGAAGTAGTTTTTTTTATTGGAGTACGACTGAACAACTAGAGCATGCTATGCTATGTTACCGGTAAAAACCAAACCTGTCAATACTGTACTCAAGGTTATATAGGTTTGACTTTTAGAATAGTACTACTTCGTACCGGTATATTGTTTTAGGTTTAATATAATAATATATATTTATAAGTATACATATGTTTAACTATATGTACACTAAAATTCACTTAAAATATTACTTTTTAATTAATGCACATCAAAGTTCACTTATAATATTACTCTAAATATATACATAGTAGTACTATCAAATATAACATATAGTTTAATAGACCATATTATCAATTCTACCGACATGACTATTGAATAATTAGACAGTTTCAGGATTAAATTCCGAATATAGATCATGAACAGCATCACATAAACTAGCATGCATCTCTCTAACATAATAGACAGTACGAACATCATGATCATCTTGATAGAAATAATTAACCACGAGATTAGAACAGATCGAGCGTCGAAAGCGAAAAGATGCACGACGGCGTGGTGAGTGCGATTGCGGTGTTGAGCGTGGGACGGCGTTGATAATGGCGCGTCACGAAGCGGCTGGCGGCAGCGCCCAAAGAAGGAATAGGAAGACGAGCCGTGGTGAAGATCTTGAGCAATCGCGCAGAGCGCTTCCCTAAAACCTTATTCGCCCTCTCCCGGTGCAGGATCTCGAAGACGAAGGGTTCCGGAGACCTGCTCTCCCGATCGCAGGTGCACGTCGGCGCTCGGGATGGAGAAGGTTACGATGGCGGCACAGCAACGAGAGGTGGCAAAACCCTAACTCAAGGCATTCTATCTCTTTTGCTACTCGGGTGGCAGGACGCAGTATATATAGGGATAGTCTGGTAACCGTGACAGAACGTGACTCGAAGACGTACCACGATCGGAGTCTGTTACGGAGTCCTTATCTCATACTGCAACCGCGACGATCCCGAGTAGCAAAAGAATAAACTGCAAAAGGAGGCTCCGTCTGCGCAAGACCCTGGACCGGATTTCGGCGGACCATTCACGCAGGTGCCGCACGCCCTCGCCCTTCGCTCCGCCCCGAGCCCGACGAGGCGAGGCGAGGCAAGCGCGCGCGTGTATTTTTCCTCCCTCTCTCCCACATGGTTCTACCATAGTGGATCACACTCCACTATATAAACTAGTGTTCACCACTTTAGGCTAGCAATGTGGTACTATTGTTAGTGCACATGCCTCCTTATGAGGTGGGTTTTTGAGATTTTCTAGGAATTATTTGTCTCAATTAAATGGGCTTGACCCAAATGATCCAACAGTGACCGGTATCGAAACCGGTATGATCGGTACCAAGGTGGTATTGACCAGTATCGAACTGGTTCAGTGCCGGCCCTGGAGGGGGGCGAGAGGGGCTGCCGCTCCGGGCCCTTCAAATCATGGGGCCCCACCCCTGTACATGTACTAGTATAGTATATTGTATATATAACAGTATATACTGTAATATTGTAATATGTACTTCTTACTTTACCTGTTGCTTGATATAAATAAATTTTTTGAATACACCTTGAGTGTTTATTGGTAACACTTATATACATATATATGTGGAAGAACTAGCGCTCGGACATCCGACACTGTTCATGTCATCGGACGCCTCTTGCAACATTTTTTTTCAACACTTGAAACATTTTTTTCCGACGCGTGCAACATTTTTTTCAACGCTTGCAACATCTGTTTACTGTGCCGCAATTCATTGTTTGTCGAAGAAAAATGTTGCACGTATTGACAAAAAATATTACATACGTAGAAAAAAAATGTTGCAGTGCGTCCGAAAAATTCCGTATATATTATTATTATTATTTAGAAGGGCCTCTATTTTAAATCTCGTTCCGGGCCCCTAAAATCTCAGGACCGCCACTGAACTGGTGTGAGACCCCGTTCTGATGAACAGGAACCTCCATGTGTATACAGTACTAGTCCCTGGATCAGTAGCTAGCACACACATGTTTACAACAATGATATCACAAGCAAAGAGGATACTTTATAACCTGCACCTGAATAATTATACAGAACAAATTTTTACAACACTTAGGAATATAGAAGTAGCAACAACACTGCAATGGAAAAACCAAAACCAGTGGATTGCCCTACAACCCGCAGCATTAGACTGGGAAACACCTAGAAGAAAAAGTCGTCATCTAAACTCCCACGCTTTGGAAATATCGTCGTCGCAAAAGCGCATCTTCATCTTCGAGACGGCGGTAGAGCAAGATTGAGTACATTGGTACTCAAAGAAGACTTATTAATGAGATGCAATTAAATAAATGCGAGCTTAAACAAGGACAGGCTCTAGTTATTTTGCGATTTGCTAAAAGCGAAGAAAGCATAAACTATTATTAGATTGCAATTGCATTTAAAAACAATTGCGAAAAGAAAAAGTAAATTCTGAAAGTAAACACCGCTTCTCAACTATCTACCGACATGACCATACATGTCGATTCCTTTGGACATAAAAGTTGCTAAAACCGGTTTCAAACCGAAACTCGGTTTTGAAATTAACAAAGTCTAACATTGGAATGACTTCACCAAGTGCCCTTGACCGCGGGCGCGGCTAATTAATTAGATTTTAAACTCTGCAGAGGTGTACAACTTTACCCACAAGGAATTCTTGGATCAATAGCGTCCCATTGCTCGGTCCTTAAAGCGACGTGGGCGACACTCCACCCTACACTACGTGCATTTCCTTTTTGCACTATCGGCTATTGCCAATAGTCGCCCACATCCAAATCATAGTTTTAGTTGGAGTTTTTATTAAACTAATAGCAACCTTTTCAAATGGCAGTTGGTTGAATAAACAGTTCGAAACTGAAACATTTTAGCGTTAAGCATGGCTAAGCAGATATTATATCTAACGGTTATAACCACAGTGACATTAGTTTATGTCTAACCCATACATATGGTTACAAGGTTCACATGTCATAGAGATTAAAGGAAAACCATGATTACACAGGGATAACTAACTGTTCTACCCAATATAGCTGTTTTACGGAGAATTACTCGGATGCAATATACAGTTGCAAAAACAACATATTGTAGGTAAATTATTGGGCTCAACATGATCAAGGATTTGCTTGCCTTGCTCTGTGCTGTCAGGATCAAACTCAGGATCAGCTTCAGGATCTTCCTCCTCGACGGGCTCGTCAACGTCTATACGTCGCAAAACAATGCAGAAAAACAGCAATTAACAACTAAAATAGGCAAAAAGAAAGGAGATAGTCAGGATAAATAAAATTGAATACACAAAACAGAGTTGCTTAATTGAATTCATTATTTTTATTTTACGAATTAAAGATGCAAAGATTGTGATTTCTTTTACTTATATTTTCGAATTCAAGACGCAAAAATAGATTAAGATTTAATGATTTAATCAATTCAGGCCTAGACAGATCCTTACCCCTTTTGTTTAGATTCAGATTCGAAGCAACGTTTTAATAAGATTCTTGTTATTGATAGCATTCTCATTGCTAGAATTTATATATATGAATCATCATATATATGTATACTAGCATATGTGTGGTTATGCATACAAGAGCATACATGAATAACTAAGGTTTTCATCTAAGTTTTAATGTTTACACAGATTTAACTCCAGTTGCATTTTATAATTTCCGATCATATAACATTACTTATTTTACTAAAGCCCTTATTTATTTTAAATCTTTATATGTATATATATATATAATATGTTCATTCAAAGATTCATTATACTAATGGAGCAATTTAACTTGAACATCATTATTTTACATTTTTGAGCTATTGACAGTATCAGGGTTTCCTGAAAATTCACTTTTCTTAATTTTGCCTAATGTAAAAATCATTAATTTCCTAAGACAATAAAGCTTTTCTCAAGTATTTCATTTACTAAAATTCATACAGTAATTCTTCTAACAATATTTTTGCATATTCTAATTCTTCCGGATTTTACATGAATTTACAAATTTATTTCACTCGAATTGGATTTCTAAATCACAAGATATTTAAACTTGAATCTTCACAGTTATGCAAATTCCTGAAAATAGAACTTTCCACAAATGGCAAATACGTTTTCCACTGGAGTTTACGCTTTCCTTTCTGGGCTAAAACCGATCGGCCACTGCTACTGGGACCCGAAGGTCAGTGACCGAAAACAGGGGGTTGGCTCACGGCCTCGCCGGCGGCGAACGGCGGCCGGAACGGGGAAATGGCCGGCACCTACAGCACCAGCATGACGAGGCGAACACATTGGTGGGGGTTTGGTGTTTCGGAACGGCCGGGAGCACAGTCGCCCACGCGCGCAGGCGGCGGCCGCCACTGGTCTCCGGCGAAAGCTCTACTCCGGCGATCGATTGACTAAGGCGAGGATTTGGTGAGCATCAGTGAGTTGAGGAGGTTCGATTTTACCCGAGAACGGCGCAGAAGAGTTAGCGAGGAAGCTCGTCCACGGCGCGCCTGAGACGGAGAAGATGACCGGCGGAAATGGCAGGCTGCGAATCAAAGGACATGAAATTGATGCTTAGTTAGTACTCCTGGATGCACGGCGAAGCTTCTGGACCAAGAAATTTCGGGGATTACCAATCGATTCGAGCTCGCGCTGCTTCCCCCCTTTCCCCCTGGCTCCCTGCGAACAATGGCGCAGCAGAAGAAAAAGCCAGGAGACTGACGAAGGGAAAGGGGAAATGTGCTAATGCGGCTAGGAGAAGGCTTTGTAGTGGTTTCGGGCGTGCTGTGGAGGCTGGGACGCGCGTTGGCAATCGGCATTCCTCGGCTCGAAAGGACGGGAGCAGGCGGAAGAGGTTAATGGCGAATGCAAGGTGCGAACGACTCGTGGCTGAGCAGTGCGATGGTGAGGAAGGATGACGCGGAGGAATGACCGAGTGGAGAGCTGGTTCAATGGATCGAGCATGGCTTCGGGAGAATTCGGCGTCTCCTGCTCTGGTGGACCGAACGGCACTTGGGAAGAAGCCTCCATTGTCAGCGACTGAAGCTTCCTCCACTGCGCCAGCAACACGGGACGGAAATGGAATTGGCCCACAAGTCAGTGAGGGGTCAAAAGAAACAGGGTGGTTGGGGTCCAATTCTCCCTCTCTCACCGATTTTTGCTGGTGGTCAATGAAGGTAGAAAATGGTGAAAATTTTTGACCGTGTTCTCCAACCAGTGTTCACCTCCGGGTAAAAATTTGAGGTTTATCCAAACTACTGAGATTTTATAAAAATTCTTTCAATACAGACTATTTAATTTCTTAGCCTCTGTCTTCGAATTTTATTTGAATTCAAATGAATTCTATTATTTTTGAAATTTTGTTTTTCTATTAGATTTGGGCTAAAGATACCTGGGTAAAATTTTCAGCTCAATTACTCGAGCCAGTATTTAATTAAAATTCTGACATTGAATTTTCCATTTTCTCAAGTTTTCTGTTTTAGAATTTTATTAAATCTCAAACCAGCTTATTATTTTATTATATTTTTACTTCGTACAGATATGGTAATAATATTTTCATAATAATTTTCTCAACTCCATTTGTTGTTCCAATATTTTGCACAAATTCTGACAATGCATGATTTGGAAATAATATTGGTTCTGCCATTTTTCTTTCCAAATTTCTTAAGCATTAATTTCATCTGAAAGATTTGAATGGCTTATTTACATGCTCAAGATTTCATGATTAAATTTTCCAGATTTTTACTTTTTGCTTTATAGCCTTTCCTTGTTTTTCATTCTTTAATTCACTTTTATTGCAACTCGAAATGCAAAAGATGTCACAACCTCCAAATAAAATCAAAAGGCATTAAGAACAGGCTGTAAATATTCACATTCGAATTTAAATATTATGTTTTACTGTTCCTAAATTTCTGGGCTGTTACAACTGGTTTGGCTAGTATCGAGATTGGTATGGTAAATAGGATATCCAGATCCATCATGTATTTACTAGATATTAACTGCTTCGAATCTAGTCCAAATCCCTGATCAGATAGTTAAATTCTTTACCGATTAGAACTGGCTTTAGATCAGATATAAAATATCTGGCTCATTTTCACCTCTACCCTACGTGCCACCATCCACGATTTACACTTACGCTACCGAAAAGGACGCAGCGAGCATTAACCGCGCGCGTGCACGCCCGCACGGCGCCAAGCCGCGAACCAAGGGCGCGCAAGCTGCTCGTGCTCGGTTAAGTTCGTTACTTCCTCTTCGTCTTGCCGATGATTTCCGAACGCAGCGGCAGATCGGCGGACGCGTGCTGACGCGCAGGGCTGCGAACTTGCGATAAAATCGTGGGCCAGATGAACGTGATGGACGACTAGAAGCTACTGCTGTATCTGCTATCCTAACCCGTTGAAGTAGTTTTTTTATTGGAGTACCACTGAACAACTAGAGCATGCTATGCTATGTTACCGTTAAAAACCAAACCTGTCAATACTCTACCAAAGGTTATATCGGTATGATTTTTAGAATGGTACCACTATACTGTTTCAGGTTTAATATAATAATATATTTATAAATATATATATGTTTAACTATGGGTCTGTTTGGCAGGGATTCAGTTTCTTCAGATTCTGAGAATCTGGTGAAGTTGAAAATTTTAGTTTCACCAGATTCATGAAGCTGGAGCTGTGAATACATTAAGAGTGTTTAGATGGATCATCTAGTTTACATTTTAGACTAAAAATATAAACTTAACTCACTTTATTTTAGCCTATAAGTTTCAGATTTCAGGAGAAACTGGAATCCTCCTGAAATCTGGAGCTCTACCAAACAGGCCCTATATGTACACTAAAATTCACTTAAAATATTACTCTTTAATTATATGTACACCAAAGTTCACTTATAATATTACTCCAAATGTATACATAGTAGTACTATTAAATATAACATATAGTTTAATAGATCATATTATCAATTCTACCAACATGACTGGTATCGAAGCCGGTATGACCGGTATTGACTGGTACCAAGCTGATATTGACCAGTATCGGACTGGTTTGGCTAGTATCGAGATTGGTATGGTAAATAGGATTACTTTGTACCGATTTAGGCGTCGAAATGGTACATACCGACTATGTACCGGTATTGATAACTATGCTAAAATCAACATGCCTTTTTTCTCATCGGTACATAGACTCCAGATTAGGAAACACTTTGGCAGGTAGTGATAAGGTTCGCAATATCATCGATAATCACTCAAATATCGCGATTATTGACCATATCGAGCCAGTATGGTATATAATATCGGTCGGTAAACCGGTTAAATTCAAAATTTTGAAAAATTTATGCGACATAAATATTGTGATAATCACTCGATTTTCGATGAATATCGAGTGAAAATCGTTCATAAAATCAACCGCCGAAGAACACAAGTTCACAAAACCGCTCACAAAATTTTGATCGATTATCGAGGCATATCTATCGCTGAAAACCAAATTTTTTCTATTTTTTCAATAAAAAGTTTGATTTCGAAACCCTTCGATTTTCTACCGATTTTTATCTATTTTTTATTTTTAAAAATCTCGATATGATCGATTATCATGATATTGATAGTGTGAATCCTGAGCAGTGATAAGGAGTACTGAGACAAAAAATTATAACGGGCCGACTTTCAACTAGTGTGCACGATACTCCTACATCAGGTAAAGGGCGACTACTAGCTAGGCTAGCAAGCTAGAAATTGGCATGCATGCACTCATCGTTCAAGAAAAAGGGTAAGCAATCATATATCAGATCACGTGACACAGAAACTATTGATGAAGTAAGCTTATACCTAAACTCTAAAAGAAAAAAAGAGCAAAAGTGCGTCTTACTAGACCAACTGGGCCAAACTAGCCTAACCGAAAGGTGCCCTAGCTCCCCCGACGTGTGGCGCCGGGGGGCGGCGGCATCGACAACCACGTCATGGGCGTAGATCCTGCGCTTGAGCCCGTGGTGACTGAGCCCTCCGATGGCCGTTACTCCCTCACCGCCTTTCCCCATGATCTATTTAACCCAGGTCCATGTTCCTCCTTAATACACATAGAGAAAAAAGACGTGTTCTCCTCATTTTTTCCCAATCTCTAACCCACCTCCGATCTTCTCTTTTCTGGCAGTGCTTCGACAAGATCCTTAGCTACTTGACACCTTCGTGAGGTCCTCTACACCGATTTGTCTTCCTTTACCCTGTGGTTGCCGCTTCTTGTGTAAACCATGGTGATCCGAGGACGGTGGTGATGACCGAAGATTCAAGGTGCTCCATGCACTACTATAAAAGGGGTTATATTAGACACATCATCATAGACGGTTTTAAGAAAAAAAATGTCAGGATGATTTTCGAAGCACATCAAAAGGCGGTTTGTAGATAAAACCGTCTCACGATACTAATTATCACGAGCGGTTTTAAATACGCACCGAAATGCAGTGATATTGTTCGAGCACATCACGAGCGGTTTGTAGATCAAACCGTGCGTGATTTAATAATATGATGAGCGGGTTTAGCTACAAAACCGTGCAGGATGTTATGAACAACTTCATAGGCGGTTGGTGGATAAATCGATGCAGGATATTTCGTCATCACAGAGCGTCTTTATCCACGAACCGTCGGTGATCATACATTGAATCTCGAGAAGCTGCGCACCATACAAAAAAAAATCTTGGATTATAGATTGCATTATAATTGAGAATTCTTGCATTATAGATTGCATTATATACACAAGATCATTACAAAAGCGTTATAGATTGCATTATATATAAGAAGCATTACAAAAGATCGACTAGTACTATATATACTTTAACTAAAACAGATCACTATTAGCTAGCTAGCTTGCTACGCCTCGTCTTCGTCGGAGGAGGAAGCGGAGTGGGGTCGAGTCGCGGAGTCTCGCTGCGGCCGTCAGTCTCGCTCGAGCCCGCTCGATCCGGGTCATCCTCCGGCTCCCACCGTCGCGATAGCCCTCCGACCAGTCGTAGCTTACATCGAGGAGGAGGAGGAGGGCGGGGCCGGACGCTTCTGGCTGGGGAGGCGGAGGAGGCTGGTGGCGCGGGGCCGCCTGCCTGGTGGAGGCGAGGCGTCTGGGAGGGGCGGGTGGAGGCGGAGGCGGCGAAGGAGCAGCCGTGGAGATGGCACCGGCGAAGGCCATGACCATTCGCGCATGGTCATGCTTGCGTGGTATGGTTGGAGGTGGCGGCGTCGGTGGGGTGGAAGAAGCGAGGAGTTCTTTGGTGTGTTGCTCATGGCTCTAGCTTGGTCTTGCCGTTCTTTGGTATGGAGGCGAGCGCTTGGTGAGGTTCTTAAAGGCAATGCACTAGCATTGGGAAGACAAGGGCATTAATGGGGACACGGCGATATGGCCAAATTGCTAATTCTGTTGCATTAGGCGACGCGACGGTCAAGTGCCGTCAAGAAGGCGAAGGGTCATCATTGCGGACGGTTTTAGTCAAAAACCATCTATGGCTGATGTGACATCGCAGAGCGGTTTTGACTAAAACCGTCGAGAAGTTATCACGAGCGGTGCCATCTATAGACCGTCATGATATCTGATGATATCGCAGCGGTTCGATCAAAAACCGTCTGCGATATATCTCGACATCGCAGACGGTGTTATCTACTAACCGTCTGCGATAGCGACGTCTCATGAGAGCTCCCTTGACCGTCCTTCTCTGTTTCTTTAACATTTCCTCGGCCAGTCTCACGAGCTGCGCATGCGATTGAGGCGTTCCTTGTGAAAGAGACCCTAGATTTGGTGATTTTATTGCAGATCCTTGTGCTCTTGGTCATCCAAGGTTAGTAATTGCTTCTAATCTGAATTACATTTTATATCTAGCTTGGGAAAATGAAGGCGTGTTCTAGGGGCTGTTTGGGAGAGCTCCATTCCAAAACAATCACTCCACTCTACCATAGAGTTGAAGTAGGGAAGAGATCTGTTGTTTGGCTTGCAAATTAGAGCTAGCTCCAAGAATAGATGGTTTTGGTGTGGATACCCATTTATGCCTCATATGTGTAACCGATGGCAAAGGTGGGTAATTATTTTCAAACTTCACAGTGGACACCCCTAGATCTAGCTTGTTGTATCCATTTGTGCGTTATGACCTAAATTCGTCATTTAACTATTGTTACATGTGTTGCGTAGATGGACAGAAGCTGGATGTATGCTCAGAACCGTGCAAGCACTGAGTACATTAATGGTGTCTCCGCTTTTAGAAGAGCTGCAGAGGTAGATATGTCGAACAAGGGGGTGGAATTTATGCCTTGTCCATGCGTTGACTGCGAGAATCTCCGGATGTTTGAAACCAGCCTGATTGAAGCACACTTGATTCTCGAGGTTTCAAAGGGATATACATGTTGGACCGATCCACGGTGAAGAGCAGATTATGCGAGAGCAAGTAGTACTAGCATGGTGGGCGAAGTCGATGATACTCCGGATGATATCGATGTACTTTCGATGACAATCTGGATCGGTTGCTACGGGATGCGAAGGAACCGTGATGGCGGGACTATGTAAAATTCCGGAGCTTGATGGGCGACTTCGGAGAAACCTTTGTTCCGGGTTGCAAGTCAGATACACAAGATTGTCGTCCGTCTTTGGAATTGCTAAAATTAAAGGCAAGCAACGGGTGGTCCGACAAGAGTTTCACAGCATTGTTGGGTGCATTAGCGGATATGCTTAGGAGAAGCGAGTTGCCAACAACAACCTACAAAGCCAAAAGGTTCTTTGTCCCTTGGGAATGGAAGTAGAAAGAATACATGCCTGTCCAGAATGATTGTATCTGTCACATAAGCGGTATGCAAACTTGCATGTATGTCCGGTGTGCAACGCATCCAAGTACAAGCATAAAGATAGATCGGGTGATGAGGTGAAGAAAGGACCTCCAGCTAAGGTGGCGTGGTATCGCCTATAATTCCTCGTTTGAAGCGGTTGTTTGCGAACCCAAAAGAGGCCAAATTGCCGATGGCACTTTCGGATGGCGTAAAACGATGGAATGACTAGGCACCTGGCGATTCAACTCGGTGGAGAAACATTGATAGGAGGTTTGAAGAATTAAAGAGCGGATCAGGAATATAAGGTTCGGATTGAGTACGGATGGAATGAATCCTTTCGGTAACATGAGCGCCGCCACGGAGACTTGGCTGTAAATCTCTGTGTGTACAACCTTCCTCCTTGGTTGTGTATGAAGCGAAAGTACATATTGATGTCTCTACTCATCGAAGGCCGAAGCAACACAGGAGCGATATTGATGTGTACCTAGCACCATTGGTGGAAGATATGAACACATTGTGGGCTCTGGGGTGCGGTATGGGATGCTCACAAGCGAGAGTACTTCACTTTGCGTTGCCTATTGTTACGCACCATAAATGATTATCACGCCCTTGCTAACCTATCGGGCGAGTACAAAAGGAGCCAAAGCATGTACACTTTGCTTGGATGACACCGAGAGTGTCTGGTGAATCACTCACGCAAAACCGTGTAAATCGTCATCGTAGGTTCCTTGAATCACCCATACCGCAAGATGAAGAAACAATTCGACGGCACTGGCGAAGGCGCTTTAGCTCCAAAGCCTTTAAGCGGCTCGGACATTCATGATATGGTTAAGAAGTTGGATGTTGCGCTAGGAAGGGACATAAATCGAGGACCCGTGAGAAGAGCATGTGGAAGAAGAGATCAATATTTTGGGACCTACCTTATTGGGAGCACCTAGAAGTTCGACCTTTGCATCGGCGTGATGCACGTGAGAAGAATGTGCGTGATAGCTTGATTGGTTTCTTCTTGAACACTAAGGGTAAAACAAGGGCGGTATCAATGCACGGCTTGACTTGGTCGACATGGGCATCGGACTGAGTTAGCACCAAAGAGAGTGATAAAGGCGAACATCTTGTGAGCACGCTTGTTACACTCTGTCCAAAGGTGAGAAGAAGGAAGCGTGCTGCTTGCATGGTGTGAAAGTTCCGTCCGGTTACTCGTCCAACATGAAGAGACTTGTTTCGATGCATGATTTGAGTTTAACTGGCATGAAGTCCCATGATTGCCATGTGCTTATGACACAGATGCTCCCTGTGGCAATTAGAAGTATTTTACCGACCAAGGTTCGGGAGACAATCACAAGGCTGTGTTATTTCTTTAACACAATTGCTCAGAAGGTCATCGATCCCGAAGGACTTGATGCTCTGCAGGCCGAGGTGGTGATGACTCTATGTAATCTTGAGATGTATTTCCCCGTCGTTTTTGATATCATGGTCCATCTCATTGTTCACCTTGTGAGGAGATAAAGATGTGCGAACTGTGTTCCTCCGTAGCATGTACCCGTTCGAGAGGTACATGGAATTCAAGTCGACGTCGGAGTTGATCTCGACCAGAAGGTAGCATTATTGAAGGTTATGCAACCGAAGAGGTCGTCGAATTCTGCGTGGATTACATGGCTCGGATCGAACCGATAGGTGTGCCTCGATCCCGCCATGAGGAAGGCTCCGAGGCATCGGGACCATCGGAAGAAAGCAATCACGCTGATGCGGTTGCGTGTGCAAAAGCCCATTTCACGATTTCGCAACACATGGTGTTGTGGCCCTTATATCGGCGAGCACAAGAATTGGCTTGCAAGAGATCCGACGCCAGAGTAATCTTGGATCATTAGACAGCATAACCTTCACTTCAACAGATGGTTGAAGGGCGACAACCCATTTCGGTGAGGCGGCGACATGGTTGGCAAAAGGGCCACTTTACGGTTGTAACATGGCAAGGATATGACTTAAATGGGTACATATTTTACACGAGATCGGGACATGAAGAGCACAAACCGAGCAGCGGTGTTCGCATCGATGCACTTAATACATTTGGATCGATGAGGAGCTCGTATTATGGGTTCATTGAGGAAATTTGGGAGCTCGACTATGTGCTATTCAAGATCCCTTATTTCGGTGCCGTTGGGTTAACCTCTGAGACGTCAAGGTTGACAAGTATGGCGTCTGGCTGTGGACCTCGAGCGTCTCGGATACAAAGAGGAACCATTCGTTCTCGCCAACCAAGTTTTCAAGTCTTCTATGTAACCGGCCCGTCCAACAAGCGGCGACATGTCGTTCTTCAAGGAAAAAGGAGAATTGTCGAGTCGAGAATGTGGTGGATGAGGAAGAATACAATCGATTCGATGAGTTGCCTCCTATTGAATGCAGGCGTAACAATCCGGGAAGACCAACTTTGAGGAAGCTAGCTACGCGCGTGTTGATCATCACGAAGGGCTAATTTTGATTAAAATTAAGCGGTGTATACATACATGTATTAATTAATGGGATGTATTGATTAAAATTGAGCAACTCTCTGAGATATGGCCATGTATTAATTAGAGATGTATTCATGAGTAAAATTAATCGAGTTTAATCATTATTGTCGGGTTTGATGATTGTCGCTCTCTGCTTTAGCTGTGAAAACTCGGTTTCAGATATTGTCGATCAAGTTCAGATGCAGCGAAAATCGACAACACACACGAGGAATCTGAGAGAAAGATCGAGGTCCTCGGCGATTTTCCCGAGACGGTTTAATCATAGGAAAACATGTTTTCCCGACGGTTCAATCCGCAACAAATGCGGAATGGTCTTCGCGCCACTCAATAAATTCATACTGCCATTTCACCAAGTCCCGCACACTTAGTATATTGCAACCCTAGCTCCCTCGGCGGCGCCCTCCTCGTCGGCCCCCTCCCCGTCGGCCCACTCTCGGCGGCGCCCACCTCGGCGGCGCCCTCCCTCGTCGGCGACGCACTCCCCACTCGTCGGCGCTCCATCGATCGGTGAGTATTTTCAATTCGGTTCTCCACTTGATTCTTCTTTGGTGAGATCTTGGTGTTGCTCTGTGATGAAATTAGGGTTACTACATGAATCGACTATTGATGAAGTGACTTAAGCCTTGAACCGCCGGACATGTATGAAATTATTGATTTAGCTAGTGGTCTGTATTTCTTGATCTGGAAGCCTTTGTTTTGTTCTATTATCTTTGCTCGATGATGATTTAGTTGAATGAGGCAATACTAATCTGGTTAGTTAGTGATTATCCTCTGTGATTCAAACCTTGTTTAGATTATTGTGTCTAAAACTTCAACTTGGCTTTTGTTCTTCTTTGTATAAGTGATATACTATCCTAGTTTTATGTCTGATTATGTGACTTGATTTGATTTGGAATCCTTGGTCTATTACGAATCTGGATTGTCCTTTGGTTTGTCATCTCTGTCTTGGAGAAGCTGTTGCTATCCTGCTGTTGAGAGTTTTACATAATCCATAGTTGAGTTCTAGTGAATCAAACTTCTAAAAGCGGTCTGAATTCGTACAACCACTAATTTCAGATTAGTAAAACACAGTGATATATTGCTGAATTTTGGTGTTGGAGGGCTTCTTTGAAGCAACCCATCAAGACTTTAAATCGAGAGCAACACTTGTAAACCAAACATGAGTAGTACACTGTTTTGGTTAACTCCTTTAGTATCCATGCTAGATGTCCTGTTTATATGTGTTCGATCATATCATGAATCTGTGTGCTTATAAGCTTATACCTGTTGAATTCATGATCATTTCATATGTTCTGGACATTGAGGATAAGTTGTGCTTAGTAATATCTGGATTAAGTCTATGTTTCATTATGAACACATACTGCACTATTTTCAACAATCCATAGTTTTACCAAACTCCTTGGAAACCATGTCAAGGCTTAAGTTATTGAATTGATTAGTCTACTCCATTTGTGAGTGTGGTGAAGATCCTTATCGTCATCCAAACCCTAAAATCAGAGAGCACAACAAAATTTATTCCTCTCGTTGAGGTACAATATATGCATAATATGGGCAAATATGTGGTGCAAACCACCCTTCCCAAGTGAAAACTCCGTGAAAACCAAATTTTAATGAGCCATGAAAAGTTCTCAAAAATTACCATATATACGGAGGTGAGCTTCTACAATCCGCATTTGAAGTTGCGAAAAGTCATCTTCAAATGCGGGAGAAGCTCACCTCCCGTACATATGGTAATTTTTTGAGAATTTTTCGCAACTTTTAAGGCTGATTTTCACGGAGTTTTCACCGGAAGGGTGGTTTGCACCACATATTTGCCCATATATATATATATAGGTATAAATATGCACTTAGAAGTAATAATGAATGAAATCTTGCTCTTATACTCGCATCTTTTCCAACAAGATGGCGCCCAACGCACCACCGATGGGATCGATGATCATAGCGAAAGAAAAGCAGTAGCGATGCAAGAGGGCTTAGTAAAAGGCCTCAAAGCCGATACACCATCACGGCGGTCGATCTGCATGATGGGGCCCCTACCGCTCCTCCGAAGGCTGTTGCAGCTTTCCGGACCACGTGTGGGATCGTTGGGCGTGAACGGGTCCCCATCACCTATCCATCATGGAAGACGGCGAGATGAGAGGCGCAATAACACGGTGACGAAATATTCGCGTCATTCCAGGTTCCACAAGATGCCAAGCCTGCACTACGACGGTACGCCTTGCTAGTGGCGGGAAAGGCGTGGAAGAACTTCAAGAGCGTCTTTGTTGCTAATTTCGTCAATAAGGAAATAACTCCATTCCAGAAATACGGGTTCATCTCTGAGGATGTTTGGAACCAATTTGTTCAGTTGAAGGCGGCGGAAGAGTTCATGCAACAAAGCGCGGCTCACAAGGCGATTGATCACGTAACACACACCCACACGACTCGGCTCAAGCTGAGTGCCGCGGGTAAGATGGCGCAATGGATGAGGGAGGACAACGAGGCGATCGAGCGAAGTCGCGCCGCCATTTGCCTCGATCGTGGACCCGCGTGCTCGGCGGTAAGAGCGAGGTCACAACACGCCGGTATTGTGTCCTTTGTAAACCCCGATGAGGCGGTGTCCCAACGCCTAATATCGTTGAGCACGGAATCTTCGAGGGCTCTTTCACTTGACAGAGAGAAAGACATACTCTCCACGGCCTTAGGAAACAAGGAGCACCCGGGTCGTACCAGAGGCCTAGGTGTTTTCGTTCCATGAAAATTGGGATTCCCAGAGGACTCGGCCACGTACCGGAGTAGGAAGAGAAGCAAAGCTGAGCATGAGGAAGAACTAGTAGCCTTCATTGAGGAAAGGGTTGAGGAAAGGCTTAGGCGCAATTCGATAGTCGACTCTGAAGCCTTGAGGCAAGGTTCGAGCAAAGGGTGGGTGAGGCAAAGCAGGGGGCGGTGATAACCCAAGAAGCACAAGTGCAGTCACCCCAACCAACCTTGAAAGCGATTCGCGTCCCCGAGGCAGAGGTGGATGAAGCAGATTTCCTCCTAATGACAAACATGCCCATGCGTGCAATCTGCAAGTGAGGCTTGCCAGCAGGCTGTGTTCCCTTGCAGTTGCTTGGGACAAGCGTATCCATCAGTCTTGAGGGCATTAGTGCGGTCATGTTTTACACGGGCCATGCGAAGGTCTGGTCGATGGTGTACACGAAATGTTCAAGGTCAATCACTGGAATTCCCCGAGCAGCGAGATCGTTACACTAGGGGATGCCATCGGCTGTTCATCGATGGCCCAAGAAGGACATCTCCTTCGGCGCTTTGCCAAGGAGCACCCAAGGTACAAGCGGTCCCAAAGGCACCACATAATGTGCGGAGCTACCAACACTACGAGCCATGCCATGCAACGAACAAGCCCGCCAAATCGGCTATCGTGTCCCGTCCCGCAGACCATTACTCTTGTTAGGGCCCAATCATCTCTGTCGCAGCGAACCTTGGTTGCGAGGCCACGCAGAGGCAAGGGCAAATCGAAATGTACCCGTCACTCGGGACTATCCGCTTGCCCCATTGGTGCGGCAATCCGATTGGGCCAACCATTTGTACCGAAAAGCGTAAGGAGGCGCTTTCATTAGCTGCGTTAGATTGCAAAATTGGTACCTAAAACAAGCTAACAAGCCGGCTGGCACAACGGGTAACGAGTATCTCCGTGACCTTCCGTGAGGAGTATTTCTTACACCGGTCTTTAGATGGCGTCTTAAGTGGTCGGCTTCACCGACATTTTCGATCTATACAACCTCAAAGCGCTCGGCGCCTCACTCCTAAGATCTTTGGACAATGTAAGTGTGTGCAATCACCGCTCTACAATTCTCACGCATCGATAAATATCATATATATCGTTCTTGATTTTGTATATGTAGACACATGATCCACGAAGCAATAGCAAGGAAGAATCGGTGGGTTTCGCCGACCCACACATAATGTCCAAGCAAACCATTGATGAAAATAAACAATTTGTCTCTGATGCGTGGAAAAAGTAATGCATACTTATTGAACAAAAATTCATACTTGTACCCTACAACAGGGGTAAGTGCTTCGTCCGGATGCTATATATACGTTGATTTCTACTATATATCTCACCTCGAACTTAGGTTCGATGACCATGACGACATACTTGTGTAGGTTTCCTTTGGGTTCTACTCGTAATTATCCGAGGCGAACCGAGTAATTTATCTTGATTCAAAAAAGGGCGGCACCCACGATTTGAAGCCTATCAGAGATTTGCTCGACACGTCGTTCGGTGTCTACAAATCGATGGGAGGGCCACACAAGATGGGTCCAACCAATCTAAAGCATATTTTTAACTTTCCGGTATCTGATAGTATGCAATAATCCTTCACACTCCATTATAATACTTTCGGAACTAATCAAACTATTATGTTTTGGCAGTGCCACCAGCAGCCAAAGGCCACTGACCTATGTGGTTTCTATGCTTGCCACAACATGGCACTCCTCCTTGGTGCCAAGCAGACCAATGTTATGCAGTCCGCCAATCTTGCAACAAATATCTCTCCACTTATTAATTTATATACACGGGACTTTACTTTTCTCATTGGCAGGCTTGGCAATCGCTGGCTTGCATTGGAGCAGTGACCTTCAAGGTATTCGAGGACAGCTTTGTAGCTTCTGCTGCGTGAGGTCCTAAATTCAAATGGCGAGATGCTACTCGGGGCTTGAATTAGAGTTGTGAATTTGTTACTTAATCGTACATTATATTTGTGAACCTTGTGATGTGAATTTGTCATTTCTCTACTTCTGAATCCAATTCATTTGAACATATGTCAGTTGATTTATGCAATGGATGAGCTTTAATGTGCGATGTGAGTACATTGATTCATGAAATGGATGCGCTGTTTGTTGTGTGATATGTGATTGGAGTACATTTTGTAAATCTATGTCATAATAATTAATATGCTTGTTATCTTGATGCATGTCTTTTTGTTTCAGAGGGCATGGCTAGCAAATCCTGAGGCTAGCCAATATATTGAATTTCAATACAAAATCAAAAATCAACATCACAGACGGTTATTACTTCAAACCGTCTGAGTTATTCCAATCTTCACATACGGGTTAGTAATTAAAACCGTCTGAGATGACAGAACATCACAGACGGTTAGTAACTAGAACCGTCAGAGATGTTAGAACATCACAGACGGTTATTACTTCAAACCGTCTGAGATGACAAAATATCACAGACGGTTTGTAAATGAAACCGTCTGCGATTATCATTTTCACAGACGGTTGAAAAACCGTCTGCAATGATTCTTCGCATCACTGACACTTGCTTACAGACGGTTCGCAAAACCGTCTGTGATGGGGTTTACGAACCGTCTGTGATCACCTGTTCTGTAGTAGTGATGGATGGCGAGGTACTCTGCGGTGCACTCGGTTGTTGAATCTTTGTGTTGGTTGTGCTTAGTTGTGCGGTTGGTTCAGTCGTGTGGTGGTTGTGGTGCTCGATGATTTGCTACCTCTTTCTATGAAGTAAACCCTTTGAGGCTTGCTGTCATTGGTTGATGTGATCCCCCTGGCTAGGAAGTGGAGCCTGTGGCTTTTTGTAGCTTTGGTTGCATCTCGGGACTGCTTAGTGAATTTTGCCTTACTTGGTAGTTAAGTGACATTGTATCTCTGAAATCTTCACCACGCGATCTACAGTACAATGGCGATATTGTTTTCTAGGACATTATCTTTGAAGAGCCTTGCCTGTTTCATTGACTTTGTGTTGGTGCTCTGTGAGTATTCTTGTTCCTCTGTTAATTTATTTATATTGTGCAAAAGGGCTGGACAGTTCTCTATCTTTGGGACCTTGCATGTTGTGGTGACCGATGCTTTGTGTTTGTGGCAATCAGTAATTTTATTTTACTATTTTTGTGATCATAATTGATATTTGCCTAATCAATTTACCTAATCCCTAAAATTTAATTAGCTTGTTCTGAATAAAGTTCACTATTGCTACTGTCTTCTGCTCATTTATCCGTCAATCCTTGTTCTTTTGTTAATTTCAATATTCTATTGATAAACTGATCAGTGTACGTGTTTTGTTTAAAGGATATTGAAGTAAATTAATTTTGGTGAGTTTGAAGTCTAAAATTGGTAAGACTGTTAAGAGGATATTATGATAAATTAGTTGGTTATCATGTCCGTGTTATCATGGTCGGTTTATTCAGGTAACCCGACATCTAAGAGCAAATTTAAATAAGTAACTTGAGCTATGTTTCTTTTACAAGTCGCAGTTTGTTGTCTGTTACCATGCATGGTTGAAAGTTTAGTATATATGAGTAATATTTATGCCATGGTTTTAGTTCATGTTATGCTCCTGATATTATTTACACTATATGGCAATGATATTCTTTGTTTAATAATTATGTTTAAAATTATAGTTGCGAGAATTGCTAAGGCCATATTTTGTCCAACAGAAGCTCCGTACGTAACAGTGACCGATTCCTATTTCGACACTATTGTGGCCAGCGCAAATTTCATTTCGGTCCACTGTTGGTGAGGTTGGCTGTTGGCATCCAACCAGCAGCACTGCCGGCCGGTGGCTCCACCTAAGACCCAAGAGAGACGCACGTAGACGATAGCTTTCAGATACGCGTCGCATGATCTGGACCCATCCGTCCATGGCCATTGGCCGCATCACATGTAGCTAGCTGCAGACGCGATCAGCTACCGCTGTAGCACACACTGTCGCCAAAACACCTCCACGGGGCTACAGTGTACGGCGCATCGCAGATCGACCGACAGATCGGTCTCAAGCTGAACCCGCGAGCCCAATGACAGCTCAAGCGATATACCCTGTTCCTGGCTGGCTACCGATCGACCGATTGATCCGGTCACGCGCAGGATTAGAGAACGTCTACAGGCACCAAGAAGAGAAGATACCGGCCGGCCGGTACAAACAAACACCTGTTGAGTACTCGCAATGCATGTGTTGATGTGTATGCGCGTACGAGTATTCAGCCGTATGTACGTATGTGCGTTGGTGTGGAGTACTGTGGCGTTGCGCGCGCCTAGGCTCAGTTTGACTTGGAAAAGGAATCGCCAAGCTATAGAAACCGCCGTTCAGAAAATGGGAAAGCGTTCGATGGACCACGCTTAGCTAACTGATCCATTTCGTTTTTATTTGCCTGAAAGAGGTCGAAAGGACCACAAAACCCATGCATGTACCCAGCTGCAATGTACGTGCGAACCCATGGGAATCTCAAAAATGTTTGCCGTGGGTTACCGTTGAATGTGGAATTATAGTCAATGAAAGGATGGTTAGATCGGGTCATTAATTTTATTCGTGTCACCTAACCCACTTATGACCGTCGAATCCGGAACCTTTTCTATAAATATATTAGATCGGGTTATTTTATTTGTGACACCTAACCCACTTATGACGGTTTAAAACTTTTTATGTAAATATATTTACTGTAAAGTAAGTCATGTGACAGTCTGCTTTGCAAGTTTATACATTATTAACTTCTAACTTTGGAGAAAGCATCCGGGAATCGCGGCCTGCAATGCTGTCATATTGGGCTAGTTTATCCATAACCATTGAATGATGAGCTTTTTTTCACATATTTACTACAAAGTGAGTCGTATCATAGCATGCTCTATTGGTTCATGTATTATTAAATATTAACTTCAGTAAAAGCAATCAAGAACCATATTGTGCATCCTCGCGTGCATGCATACAGGTTTTTTCTCTATGTGTGTATGTAAACCGATAGTGCATCTAATAGTAAGGCGTCGAACATATAAATGATTGCATTGTGTATTGTTTAGAGTAATCCACGCTATTTGTATCAAAATTTAGAGTTATTCTAGGAGGTTGATTAAAACTATAATGTCTCTATTATATAAAGTGAGAGTTTATTCCCGCGTCACTTTATCAAAATTACCCATCTTTGCCACTGCTCTTTAATTACCCACTTTTGACACTATTAGTATTCTTTGTAAATAAACTTTTTATCGCAAATTGAGTTTCCGTTGCAACGTACGGGCATATGGCTAGTTTTCATAATCGATCTCTAGGGTATAGTCCTGCACTTTTTTTTAGAAAATGGACAAAGTGTGATACTACTTCGTCTCTAGGTTACTTCCCCCTCCATTAAAAAGCCCAAACCCCAGTTGGATTTTCTTTATGATTGTAGAAGTTGGAGTACTGTATAGTCCAAAGTACGCCACACGCATGCTCTACCGTTTAAAGCTCTAAGTATAAAATGAATGTAAGGACCAGAACGTCGATAATGGCTTAGTATATAAGCGTAGCCAGCTAGGTGCATGCCGCCGCGCCAATCCACAGCACGCATCGTGTATTGGTAAATTGTTCGGTGGTACCAAAAGTTTTAAATAACGATTTTTACAACATGGTTCTATAAAAATAACATCAGCTATCGTAAACTATTACGGAAGCTATCATTCGTCACAATTTTCGGCATTAATTTTTTTTAAAAAAATAATTATCTATGTAATATAAATCACCTTCAAACAAATCATAAAAATATAGTACTTTAGAAGGCACTAATATTTTATAATAAGAATATAAGTCAAGTCTAGAATCAATAAACATACTAATACGTATCAAAAAACTATAAATGGTAAGAATATCATAATAGTCTTAACAACAAGTACTCAATCATTGAGAAATATGAATATTGGATCTTTGAAAAGGGACAATATGAGGTCTTTCACAGGTTTTCTCATAGTTCAGTCTTATAAAAGAAGCATTTGAGATTTTTGGTGATGTTAAATTTCAAAATAGATCTAATGTTTTGGCTTATGTAGGATAGCGGAGTCATCATTAGCTATAAGCTACATCAAATAGCGGAATTATTGCTAACTACAGTGCTTGTAGCTAATATAGCGGAACATTAACCCGTAGCTTTGTTGTTGAGGTTCGAAAAAGCTATGTCTAACTATTTAGAACACTGGTTTTACTGATGCAATATTTTAAAGTACAACAAGAGGAGTATTTTCATAACAAAAAATACAAGAGGCGGCCTAATGTATACTATATATTATAGCGCTGAGGATTGCTGCAGCCGGAGTGGTGCCACGTCAACGCATTCGCGGAGAGGCCCTTCGAAAATTTAGAAATTGCGTTTAGATCCTTTCGGCAGTTTTTTAATAAAATAAATCCGAAAAATATTGAAATTACGTTTAGGTCCCTTCGCGGTTCACATTTAGGTCCTCTTAGTGGTTTTTAGCGGAACGGACCCCAAAAAAATTACTTTAGGTCTCTCTACAGTTTACGTTTGACTCCTGTCAACTGTTTTTAGATAAGTGAACTCAAAAACAAAAATACATCTCGACAAAAAAAACGCAGATACATCGAAGGTTTATAGCAGCACACGGATTTGCCGGCAGGGTCTAGCGGCCTTTTTTTTAAAAAAAAACACAAAAGCCGAGAATAGATAAAAAAAGGTCAGCTGCGGTTTTCTAAAAAAACACAAATTCATCGAAGGTTTATAGCAGCCCATGAATTCGCCGATCGGTCCTAACCGCGGTTTTCTAAAAAAAATACAGATTCATCGGAGGTTTATAGCAGCCTATAGATTCGTCGACGGTCCTAACGACCCATTTTTTTTTAAAAAAATATGAAAACCGAAAATACGACCAAATTTTCCAAAATACATAAAAAAAAATAACCGCGGTTTTCTAAAAAAACGGAGATTCATCGAAGATTTATAGTAACCCATAGATTCGTTGACGGGTCCTAACCGCGGTTTTCTAAAAAAAACACAGGTACGTCGGAGGTTTATAACAACCCATAGATTCACCGACGGGTCCTAGCGACCCATTTTTTTTAAAAAAATACGAAAACAAAAAATATGACCAAATTTTCTGAATTTTACATATTGCATTGTCGTGCACGATGCAGCGTAGCGCGTTATTCTGGCTAGTTTGTGATGTATGTTCCAATCATGTCTCAGCATGATGTTGTGTACGAATAAACTAGAAAAATCGTATTCCTCAAAATAAATATATAAGCCTCTTCAGTACTGTAATTCTTATGATCGAGGCACGCACGCACGTTACATCACATCACCAAATATTGATTCTATTCAGAAGTGCAGACACCGTGGGGTAGTCATGCATGTTAGCTCGGTGATCTGCCTTAAGAAAAAGATTGGAAGAAGTGTTCTTTACCCCCTTAAACCTATGCTTTGAATCCAAATAACACCTTAATTTATCTATAAAGCTTTGCCCTCTAAACTAGCAAAACTAGTATAAATCACCCCTTTCACACAAAACCACCCTGGTTTTGATTAAGGTGAAATATACGTGTTTATGTTTTAATGACATGGCATCTAAGTGTACATCTATAGCCGATTCACTAAACAACTAATTAAGCAGATAGGTTCACAGGTGAGACCGTAAAGGGGACTTCTTCCTCATCTCTCTCTCCCTCATTCTCCTCCCCACCCATGCCGACTGCTTTGCTACCCTCCTCTCCTCCAACCGTCGTGGCCTGCGAGCTCGAGATGCATCCTAATTTGGCCGATGGCAACATATTTGGTGATGGATGGAGGAGAGAAAGAAGCAAAGTGCTTCGCCATTGTTGCCTTTGAGCTCTGCCGCAAACCCTCGTTGACCATCTCATTCTCCGGTAAGTCTGTGCACCTTCCGCACGTGTAAAATCATGTCCCTACTCCTTCAATCTCCAAAGTTGATTACGTTAGTTTTGGATGTAGTGACTGAACCAAGCCACCCTTTCCTTCAGCTCTGATGGGCTTCACCGTCGTTGTACACCCCCAAAGGTGAGACTCCGATTAATTGCTTCACAACACATTCTATGTGTTTTAAAAGAAGGAAGAAGAAGCTAAAATGACATGGAGTCTGACGCGTAGATACAAACGTATGTAGCATGTTGGCAAAAAATGTACGTGTAGATGCTACACATCAGCGATCAAACCATGCATGGTGGTTTAGGGAGAGGGTTGTATCTTAGATAGTTTGATTGTTCAAGGTTGTAAAATGAATGATTTCGTAACTGAGGGTGTCATTCGGATTTGAGGCATAAGTTCAGGAGGAAAAGTGGATTAGGAGTAAGTTCAGGAGGAGGTAAAGTGGATTTTTTCAAAAAAAAAATCTTCATAAAGATCACGCAAGCTCTGATACGACACAAGAATTTGGACAAAATTAACATTTATCTAATCCACTTCACTACTTAATTCCCTATCGTTAGTTCTGCTCCAATGATGTCCTGTGTTATCGCACCGAGAAAGCAGCTATAAAGATCACGCAAGCTCTGATGCGACACAAGAATTTGGACAAAATTAACATTTATCTAATCCACTTCACTACCTTATTCCCTATCGTTAGTTCTGCTCCAATGGTGTCCTGTACTCCTGTTATCACACCGAGAAAGCAGCACTAAACAAGAACCAGCTGAGCGATAAATTAAAATATCGCCGTGCTATCCTATTAAATTAGTGGTATAGCGAGGACTGACCAATCCCTGATCGACAGCTCGTGGCGAATGGCTTTCGCCGTGTTTCCTTCCTCGAAGCACCGCGACTTATCTTCTAGGGCAGTACAGTACTGTGTGCAGGAGCAGGAGTATCTTTTTGTGCTCCATGTGCCTGGCGTGATACTTATAATCTCCATTAGGAACAAACCAAATGGGGAAAGCCTATAGGTAGAAGACCGGCGAGGCCAGCGCTATTGCTAGCCTCTTCGATCAGGTACAGACGGATAATAGTTTTACTATATTTATTTTCATATTTTTTTAGGATGCGAATACAGACACGAATAGTCTGGATATGAATACAAATACGAATAATATCGAATACAGATACGAATCGAATCGGATACGGTTTCGAATATTTATCGAAACATGATAACCCCTTAGATTGTACATAAAAAATCAACGAAAACATATAACTAGTTGATTTGATCAAAATATTATTGAAAATTGAACAAATATAAGTATTTTCATTCACTTAGACAATAGTTAGATACTATATTACAAACAAAATTATATATGATTTAGTTTATCACACACATATGATTAGTTTATCATACACGTAGATCAAAACATAAATTAAAGGTAATCCTTGCTCGAGAGAAAAAGTTTAATAATACTTAGATATCACGCCTCTAAAAAGTATATAACACATACGTGTAATGACTCAAGATTTATATATATTCTTTGTTGAATTATGTTTAAAATAATAAATTATGTATTTATGAGTTTTTATATGTTTTTAGCTACTTATTTAAAATATTTTCCTATTAAGAATAGGAGTTTTTGAATTTTGAGAAAATTAAAATCTAAAAATATTGAAAATAATTTTTTAAAAGCTATATTATTTCTGGAACTTTCTCAAAAAAAATTCATAATTTTTGAAGTTGGTTTGCTAATTTTAATAATTGAAACTTGCCTTATGGATTAATTAAATTAGAAAACAATTCTAAAATTAAAAAACCTTTTTGGGCCAAAAGAGTAGTCTTGATTCAGCCCACATGTATATCCGGATATCCGACCCATCAATATCCAGATTATCCGAATCCGTATCTAACGGATAGTAAGCTACTGAATCCGTATCTGACAAAAAAATCTGTATCCGTATCTGATCCGATACTATCCGGTAAATATCCGATCTGACAAAATCCATATCCAAAAATATCTGTATCAGTTAGAAACTATCCGATCCGTTTTCAACCTTACTCAGAACTCGAGAACTGTGCTAAAAAAATTCTGGAGCTACTGCTTACCAAACAGCGCGCGTGTGAGTCCTCGATCATATTGTCGCTCGTACCTGGAAAGTTTTTTGCAAGGACAACAGATATGTACAGTGTGAGTTGAGGCAGATCCCACACCAATATGGCAATATGTTAGGACCAGTGCTTTTTAGGTCAGTACTTGGTAGTAAAAGGCGAAGGACCTGTACGAATTTCACAGGAATTTTGTAAAAACTTCACAAAGAAACAATTCCATTCACGTAAGAATCTGCAGCTAGAAAAATTCTAAACAGGGCTGTGAGTTGTGACACCTCAATAAGGCTACTTAAGTTATGCTTTAGAGTTCATGCTTTTCATCACCTTTGTGAAGAGTATTGAAGGCAACATATCTAGTGAAACTCACATGTACAAGTTTTCAAAAATTCTCAAAAAAGTTACCATATGTAGTAAAGATAAGCTTCTACAATTCTGCAAAATTTGAAAACCAAACTCAATCGCATTTGAAAGATATGAAAAGGACAAATTCAGCTAGAATAGTGTTTTTTCACTGTTCAGCACTATTCATTTCACTTTTTGTCTTTTTTTTTTATATATTTCAAATGCGATTGAGTTTAGTTTTCAAATTTTGTAGGATTGTAGAAACTCATATTTCCTATTTATGGTAATTTTTTGATAATTTTTGAAAACTTCTACACGTGGGTTTTACGGAGTTTTCATGGTAAGGGGGTTTCACTAGATATGTTGCCGAGTATTGAAGCATTACTTGTTTTTTTATGCAATTTTACATATTCACATTAATCTCTACATCACATTAGATAAAAAAAATCAAGGTTAGACAGGCCTATACATATGTTTTATCATATGGCTGCCATATGGAGTATTTTGAGATCGACTCGGCATTCATTGATTACCGTGGTGGATCCGGGGTAAGTGTATACATTGAATTATCCCCGTCAGATCGAGCAATATATGTAGATCTGAAATTTATGAATAGTTTTGTACATGATCTTGCTCACCCAACGCTGCAAGATCCAAATTTAATATTTATTCTTTAATTTTGAATGAGATTACTATGTACACACACTTTTTCACTGTCCAGTAATCATCGCACAAGTAAGAACGGTGTGGGGAGTGGGAAAAATGTTGGCGAACGAAAAATTTTAAAATAAATCGTAACTAAAAGTTACATATAAAAGATCTGAGTCATTACAACACCGGAAGGCGGTTAACGAGACAAGAAAAAGCTAGCTGAACCCTTCCAAAATGAGTAAATTAATAATACCATATATACTACCATAGTATTGATATGATTGTTATTTTTAAGACAACTATATTTTTAAAATGACTTTATTTCATTACATGTTTTTAAAAGGACTATATTTCATTAAATATTTTTTTATAAAATGATTATTTGCTCCGGTATTCATACTCGATAAGTTTTTGCAACCTACTAAAAGAATTGGTCAATCAAAATTTAGATTCAAAATTCTTCATCGATCGATGGAACCAAAACCTAAATATTAGCTAGGTCTACACCTTCAATTCGAGCTACATCATAATCCAAACAAAATCTAAACTTACACAACAAGTTTTTGCAACCTATAAAAAGAATTGGTCGATCAGAGTCTAGATTCAAATTTCTTCACTGATCGATGGAACCGAAACCTAAATTTGAGCTAGATCCACACCTTCAATGTGAGTTACATTATAATTCAAGCAAATTCCAAGCTTACACAATAAGTTTTTGCAACCTACTTGAAAAGATTGAGCTAGATCTCTACATTCATATTCTTTCATCGATCATGCATGGGAAAAGATCAAACTTTCTTCATATTTCAAGCAAAGAAGAGGCTCTATTTAACACCAAATGTAGTGAGGAATGATGTTACTAATCTTAGTTACCTTGGTTTCGAGTAAAATGATCAAAATTTTGAAATTTGGGCAGCACCTCCCCTTCCTTGAAGCTCTTGGCCGAAGCTCCACTGTTCTTATTGCGCACTGAACTGTTCTTGGTCGGGCAGAGAGCGGGAGGACAAAGAAGTTTAAATTGGAGCTCAGTACCGGTCGGTGCCTTGAATCGGTACTGAGCTCCCCCCGCAGTCCTGTAGCCATTGAATCGGGACTGTTGTAACTATCAGTCTCGGTTCATGTCCAACCGGTACTGATGGACCGGTATCAAAGGCCGGTTCTGTAGTAGTGTATATATCCATGTGTTTCTCATGAGCCAGTGAAATTTTAATTAACTCATGTTAGGCGACTCAAATACTTACTCCATGTAAATCACTCCTATATTTCATCTGTTTCAGAATAGAAGGCTCTATTTATCTTCAAATCTATCTTGTCTCAAAGGTAATGTCCATATGGAAATCACATGGAAATATGCTAGAAATTATATTAAAAAACAAAATATCTGCCTTTTAATTTGTTGGACTCTAATTTTAGAGGCTTAGATTTTGGTAGTTGGATTAGAGATATTTTTAAAAAAAAATGATATAAGAGCACTACATTTGCTGATTCAAAAGTTGAGTGTCTAAATTTGCTAGACAAGGCCAGGTCTCGATCCTATCTTTCACAATCGGGGACAAAAATCTCAAAATAAATTGACCTAATTGAATATTAAATTAACAAATCAAATATCGCAAATATATTTTGTTTGCAAAATAGGAATTGAATATTTTGAAACTGCGCATAGAAAACTTTATGTGATATACTATATACTCTACACCGGGAAGAAACACTTCCACGTTACTAGTCACAACTCACAACCAGGTCGATGATCAGCCTAGCTAGTTACACGGATGGCTCTGCTTTCGTCTGGCAGGGAGTACTCAAGGTTGGTTCTCCCTCCGTTTATAAGAAATACTATTGTTTTAGACATTCATACAGTTCTAAAACCATAGCTTTGTTCGCTAATTTATATATGGGCTATTTGGTTGGCTGCATATACATAGATTTACATCAATAGATACATAATCTTCCTTTTTTTCTCATATTTAGTTGACTGCATCTGGTTTTAAACTTGGTTCTATATATGCAAGATTCCCTCACAGCCTGGCTCTGAGGAAACGACCAAAACTGGCATTTCTACTGGTGCAACGATACTAGCTTTGTGTTCTGCTCGAAATGGCCCACTGACCGGCGACCCGCACTGCACCACACAGCATGCATCCACTACAGGAAACAAGAATAGTGTCCTCGGCCGAAACATTTTTATCGTCGGTAAAAAGGCCGACGACACAAAGTATGCCTCTATCGACGGTTTTAACGCAACCCGATGACATATATACACCAAGCAGGCCTGTCTCGGCGGTTACATCAAACCCGCCGATATAGACCACGAGCTGTGTCCTCGGCCTCATTAAACCCGCCGACACAGGCACTCCGCCTCAAAGCAGGAGTATCGGTAGCGATGAAAATTGAATTTAAGATTCCGCCAACACAAGTTGTGTCCTCGGCCTCATTAAACCCGCCGACACAGGCACTCCGCCTCAAACAGGGAGTATCGGCGCGCGATGAAAATTGAATTTAAGATTCCGCCAACACAAGCTGTGTCCTCGGCCTCATTAAACCCGCCGACACAGGCACTCCGCCATGTGGGACCAACCTGCAGGATGCTCAGGCCCACCAGTGGCACGAAGACTTTTTGTCGTCGGGAGAGAAACAGCCGACGATAAAAATAAGTCTATGTCCACGGCATAAATGTTGCCGACGACACAGATTAAATTTTGTCGACCGTTTCATTTTAGCTGACGACAATAGTAATTCCAGATTAATTCAGAAAATCTATTTGAAAATGTTTTTGTTGTTTTTAAAATTAAGAAAAATTAAATAGAGTTTTTAGAATAGTTGTTAGGTAACATACATCTATATGACATGTAACTTTTATTATTTAATTAATTGGTATGTTCTGGTACGCTATGTGTATGTCTCCGTACGTACTACGTCGAGTACTTTGAGTAGAACCTTGTGACGATCCAACGCAGACCAATTGAAAGAGTGAGGAATGACCTGGAATAGGCTGTGCGTGTTGTAAAACCTTTAAGTGACTGTAGAAATGTCTCGTTCGACCCGTCGTAGGCTACAAAAATATCGAAGAACGTACGACCGGTGGTGATGACTCTGTTACTCTCCTTGAGTTTTCAGAAGAATTTGTTGTGACGATGAAATGCCGGGCGAAAGAAGAGCAAGCAATTAGCTGGAATAGGTTGTGCATGTTCTAAAAACCTTAAACTGGCCTTAAAAATCTCGGGCGAAAGAAGAGCGAGCACAACCTGTGTCCCAGTATCTGACGGTGGGCCCATGAGTGCTGTCTGTGTCCACGGCATAAATGTTGCCGACGACACAAGTTCAACCTGTGTCGTCGGTTAGATCTTAACCGCCGATACAAGCACGACCTGTGTCCCAGTATCTGACGGTGGGCCCATGAGTGCTGTCTATGTCCACGGCATAAATGTTGCCGCCGACACAATTTCAACCTGTGTCGTCGGTTAGATCTTAACCGCCGACACAAGCACTGGCCTGGCCTGCACGACCTGTCTCCCTGTATCTGACGGTGGGCCCATGAGGGCTGTCTGTGTCGGCGGCTAAATGGTGGCCGACGACACAGGGCTTCCGTTATCAACCAACGGTGTCTGGTCGATCTACTCACTTGTCTCCCTCACCGCCGCCATTTACGTGCGCTCCTGCGATTTTGGCTCCACTGCTCGGCCGCGCCTCTTGTCCGTGACCCGCCTCCACCGCCCCGCCGCCCCGCTGCGCCGCCGGCGCCGCTGCGCCATCCGCCCGCCTCCTGCGCCCGCCGCCGCTACTTCCCGGCCCGCCCTCTGCGCCTTACGCCGCCTCCACCCGCCGACCGCCTCGGTCGCCCTACGGCGCCTCCCGTCCGTGGCCGCCTCTGACTGCCCGACGCCGCCTCCACCGTGGCCGGCGTCTCTGGTGCGTCCATGCGGTATTCTCTCTCAAATGATCAAATCAATTCGTCGCCGACGATGTTATTTCTTCGTTGTGGAATGTAATGTTCATGTTAGTGTAGTTTTACCTGCGTTGCAATGTAACATCTTCTTGAGTTATTAGTTAGCTGGTATGGACACAATAATACTTGCATATACATTATTATGCTGGAGGAGTCCAGGACATTGTGGAATGTAATATTCATGTTAGTGTAGTTTTACTTAGCTTATTGTGGTGCTTGCTTCTCTAGTGAATAGTGATGAAATAGTTCACCACAGAATGGTAGATTAGGCCTTCTGATCTGTCATTGGAATGCTATACTGTTATCCTGAATTACTTGAATTCAGGGAAAGATTAGATGTAATGAGCTTTTTACATTCTATTACGCAATGCATTCAGGTCTCAGGATCATTTAGAAGTGCTCCCAATATATAACTAAGGTCATTTTTTCCATTTGGATCCTGACAGTTGTCAAGGATTTGCAAATGCATCCTTTGTGTGCATTGATACTCTCTGCGGATAGTTTGACCAGGTGTTGCTCTATTGCAATTCTAACATCTTCAAACTTGTATTTTGTTAATACAATTCTAACATCTTCAAACTTGTATTTTGGATAGCTTTCTTGTGGCTCATCATCAATTACGCAATTAAAGGGCGCTTAGAGAAAGAAATCTTGGAGGTACTTTTTTCTTCTTAAACAAATTAGGATTGACATCATCCCGTTTTGTATTCCATCTGTTTCTAAATAGATGCCATTTTAGAATTTGTGCAGTCAAGTTTTTAAAATTTTAAAATAGATGCAATATGTGGTTGTTATTATATTAAATCTTGTCTTTTGTCTCACGAGTGGGTGTCCTAGTTTTAGGGAGGTCTTGCGAAATTTCTAATAATTTAGGAGACCGACAACTATAGACGCATACAAATCCGTAATTAGGCTTTTGGTGGTTCAACATTTAGCATTTATAACGCCAACCGAGCGAGTTAAACCCGTTGGGCGTATTGCATATCTTCGTAAGGAGCTCGACGGTGATTCGTTGGGTTCCATTACGAAAAGTGTTGCGCTCTCGAGTATCCACGTTTTGAACGACTCACGGATGTGCGCTTGAGTACGATGGTCGTGACACGAAGGTGTACGGCGGGTTGGGATTCCGACGGTATTTCCTTGTCGTTCTCCTAGTGCATAACATAAGTGGTACGCCGTGCCGTCGTTGCACTCGGAGAACAACGGGTTATCTTTGCGGAATTTCGACCGAGCACTCTCGTGCCACGACCCGTATTTAAGCCCACATCGATGGGTGGGTAAACCCTCCTATTTAGCAAGGCTTAAACTGTCTAAATATGAAATTTGGATGCATGCATTGATGTTATGTAGTGGCGATCTTTGGATGGAAGATCGGCGGTGGATGTACGATGGTTGGATGAAGTCAGGAGACACACGGACGAGTGGATCGACAAGGCTAGAGCATTCGTGGATGATGCTTTCGAAGATTCCCGACCCTAATGCACGTGATGCGTGTGGTGTCCTTCTTGCTGCGTGCTCGAACACCGAGAAGAGGACCAAGAAGGATATTAGCCATCACCTATGTAGGCATGGCTTCAAACCAAATTACTTTGTATGGGTAGCTCATGGCGAGAGGAAGCGTCCGCGCCGGTGTGTGACCTGTGGATTTTGAAGAGGGCTACGACGAAGTCGAAGTTGATAGATTAGACGAGCTCACGAATGATGTGGCTCGACTACGATCTCTCCCGAGGAAGAGTCCGAGCCACTTGCCGAACAATTCGAGAAGCTCCTTGATTTCGCCAAGTTGCATTGCATGAGCATACCGATGTGACTGTACTCTCGGCAGTGTCGCGTCTAATGGCGGTGAAGACCAAGTACAACCTGTCAGCCAATTGCTTCAACGACCTTTGCAAACTATTTGGATAGCCTCCTTCCGAGTGGACACAAGATGACTCCGAATCTTACGAGTCGAAGAAGCTTCTTCGCGTGTTAGGCATGCCGCGGCGAGAGGATAGACTATTGCCCAAAGTTCGCATGCTTTATTGGAAGACCGATTAAGGGCCGACTCACAGAAGCATTGTAATGAGAGTCGGACGAGGAAGTTAAATGTACAGAACGTGGAATGAGACAGACGACGGTGGCCCGGAAAACATTCCGTTTCTTTCCGATCACTCAACGTCTGCAGCGACTGTACATGTCCAAGGCCCCGGCGAGACACATGAGGTGGCACAAAGAGGGCAAGCGTAGAAAGGAGGGTGTGATGATTCATCCGTCTGATGCAGAAGCTTGGAGGCATTTTGACCAACAACACCTTGAATTTGCGGTGGAGCCTAGGAATGTGCGTATAGGCCTCTCGACCGACGGGTTCACGCCATTCAATATGATGGCGCACCAGACTCGTCTTTGGCCGGTGTTCGCAATCCCGCACAACCCGCCTCAACTCGCTTGAAAGAAGAGTACATGTTTCTTTCGTTATAATACCGGCCTAAGTCTCTGGAAAAACTTAGATCTATTCATGCAACCTCTGGTAGAAGAGTGATCGACTGTGGACTAAAGGAGTCTTGACACATGATAGCTACAAGGGAAGAACTTTAGGATCGTGCCGCATACGCGTGGTCAATACACGATTTTCCGCATATGGCATGTTCTCGGTGGAGCACGCATGGAAAGTTGTCATGCCCTATATGCTGCGAACACTCGATGCTTTCACCTTGAAAAATGGGGTAAGTCTGTTGGTTCGATTGTCACCGTTGTTTCGGAGCCAAGCACCCATTTAGGAATCAAAAAGGCATTTCGCAAAGGCAAGGCGTGAAGAAGGGCCACCGAGCGTTTGAAGTCGAGGATATCATCGATGGCATGACGATCTAGCGGATATCGGGTATGTGAAAGACTATGGTGAGGAGCACCATTGGACTCATAAGTGCAGCATCTACAACCTTCCTTATGCAAAAGACACGAAGCTACCTCACAACATCGGCGTGATGCATCAAGAGAAAAATATGTGCGAGTCGATCGTGAATACAACTGGGACATCCCACGAAGACTAAAGATAACAAGAAAGCACGTTTGGATTGCAAGGCTCGATATGTGATCGGCGGACATGAACCTCGATGAGAATGGGAGGAAACCTAGGGCAAAATTACGCGCTTACACGTGGGCAAATAAAGCGATTCTTGATTGGATTAAAGAAAAGGTTAAATTCTCGATGGTTATGCGGCGAACCTTCGACATGCCGTTAGTATAGAGCAATGCAAGTTAAATGGGATGAATGCCCACGACTACAAAGTCTTCATAGAGCGTCTGTTTCCAGCTATTGTGGCGTGGATATGTTGACGATGATATATGGATCACTTTGGCAGAGCTTAGCTTCTTCTATCGAGAGCTCTGCGCAAAAGAGATATCCGCATCGAGGATGGAGGAATTGGAGAAGGACATTGTCGTGCTTGTGACAAAGCTCGAGAAGATTTATGTCCCTGGGTTTTTCAATTGCATGCAACATCTATTGGTTCATCGCCATATGAAGCAAAAGTTGGGGGGTAGTGATTTAGTTGGATGTATCTTTGTGGGCGCATGATGAAAAGTCTTAGAGCGAAGGTGAAGAACAAAGCACGAGTCGAAGGCGTGATTGCGAAGCTTGGCGATTCAGAGATAGCCTACTTCACGGACAAATACTTTGCGACAAAAACAAGGTCTATGTGCCACAACCAAGGTATAAGAAGGCATGTCGCAGAAGTACTTCCAACTTGGAGGTGTTCCATGACCAAGTCGGATGCAATGTCGGCAAAAGCACCACACGTGACTTGGACGCAGCGGAAAAGGATTTGATTCAGTTGTATGTGTACGACAACATGGATGAAATGAAGGTGTACATCGAGTAAGTCAATAAATGTCTGAAATAAGTCATAAATACGTACTTATGAAATAAATATTAAATCTTGTAGTCAATTTATTCAAGAAGAGTGGGAAGGATCAGGTGAACCTTCGGGCGAACAAATTGACAATCTGAAACGGCGAGGCCGTGGACAAGGCCGTCCAAACTTTCTAACCTGGTTTCATTACCACGTAACCTTCTTCCTCTTATACAAGTTCACTTAATTTACAAATGTGTGGCATTTATTACTTAATGAATTTTGCCTCGAATGCTTGTGCAGTGTCAAAGACACCGCAGCGTGCACAACGATCTCCGACAAATGTCACGTGGATGCAGCCGTAGAATTAAGGTCCATGGATGCTATGATTGCCATGGATATCGATTTCGATCCGGCGGTAGTCGAGTCGCCCCAATGCAACTACGGTGAACAATGGCGTCGTGAGTTATGTCACCGATGACTCTGGTGGTCCAGACATAGAGTACTATGGGATCATCGAGGATATTGTAGAAATTTCGTATGAAGGCAACAAAGATCTCTCGCTCGTGCTCTTTCGTTGCAGATGGTTCCATCCAACTAGTGGGGTGCGGCGTACTCCAAAACTAGGACTAGTGGAGATCAATCATAAGAAGCTGTATCAAAAGCCGGACGTGTTCATTTGCCCGAACAAGTCGAGCTGGTGTTCTATCTGCCCTACGCCCACCCGAATTACAAAAGTTGGTGGATTGTACATAAATGTCTTCCACCTGGTAGATTGCCCGATCTCACGGAAGACGACTACGATTCTCACCTAGACGTGGAGGTATTCCAAGAACAAGAGTTACCGGAGAGTCTGCGTCGATATTGGTGATGGGCTAGATAATATTTTGGGATCGATATACCCATCTCATGTAGAAGGAGAAGAAGAGGAGGAAAGGGCAGAGGCAGAGCAGAGGAAGAGGAAGAGGCAGAGGCAGAGGCAGAGGAAGAGGAAGAGGAAGAGGAAGAGGAAGAGGCAGAGGCAGAGGAAGAGGAAGCCGAAGATTTTTAAGCTATTTAATTTTATAGGTTTAATTTTATATACTTTATGTCATTTAATTTTATATACATTTATATTTTATTTGTTTCAATTAATATCAATGTACTTTATGTTATTTAATTTAATTTGTGCAGGATGGCTTCGGTTACGAAGAAGTTGGCTTCAAAATTGAAGAAGGTCTTCGGGAAGGGGGCATGAGGAGGCAGTGCAGGCGGCTCACCCCAGTACGACGCTTCCCAGGAGGAGGAGGAGGAGGAGGTGGCTACCACCGACTCCCAGGAGGAGGAGGAGGAGGTGGACGACGATGAGCTTCGTTGGGGTTCTTGGCATTAGGCACTTGAGGAGGGGGATGAGGACGGGGATGAGGACTGGAGTCCATGGGAGTCTGTTGGTACCGAGTCAGGGGGTGCCTCCGCCTCGAGCTCTGCGGGATCCAAGAAGAGTCGAGGGCGGAATAAATTGCCAAAAGCCCCCACAGATCCAGCCGACAGGATACTGATAGTTGTTTCTAGCGGGCGAAGGTATGTGCTACAAATTTTCGATGTCTTTTATTGCTAACCACAAACTTGCTAAGCGCTTGTTATGAATTCTTCATGCAAAGTGGCTTGGTTTGCCTCAACAAGGGTAAGCGAGGCCGGGCCACTTGCTAGGGGTGATCTTGAAGTAGCTCTACCCGGCGAGTGGGCGAGGTGGTGCTCGACGCCCGGTGACTAGATGGAGCGACTACTCGCTCGTGGAGGACGACCAGGGAGGCACTGTCGCGGATCATTGCATAGCCGAGTTCTTGGTAAGTTGTCATTTCTATTAATGTTTTCGTGTTTATAGCTTCACGTGTTTGTTTCGTTTCAGGCGAGGTATCAGCTTGGCCCTGACGCATCCCAGGACAACTATCATGCTTGTCGCCCTGTGCTTGACACAATGGCGGTAAAGACGGTCAGGGACGCCATCAGGTTATGCCGCCGGGACGCGGTGATGAAGCACTACAAGAGCACGGGGATGAAGATCTCGAGGGCACATGCCTTGCAGCGATACCTCAAAGGCGAAGGAGTACCGCCTTGGCGTCGGATTTGGATGGACAAGTGTCCACGCTGGAGGGATCTCTCGCAAGATGTGGGCATCGAAGGAGTGAATCGAGAGGTCCAAGAGGAACAGGGGAATCGAGAAGCCAACCTCGAGATCTGTGTGACCTACCTAGGTGGACGAGGCATGGGTCACGTCGCCGCGATATCGTAAGTATACTAAGTACAACTCTCGCATTCTTGTCAATTCAGGTTTTCATTTCACATTTGAAATTGAAGCTGCAGGAGTTTCATCACGGACTTGAGCCCGATGAGTTCACCGTGTGACGCTTGAGCACACGCCCGTGTCGGCCTCGACAAGACGCAACCACCGATGGCCCCGGCTGCCCAGGAGAAGATTGTAAGTGACTTTCTCTTTTCGCACGCTCTCTGACCATCTGCAATCGTGTGGCGAGCTAATCCACTTCATATCTTATTTGTTTCGCAGGATACATACAGTGCAGCCATGAAGGAGAAGCACGGTGCCGACTGTGACCCCTTGACCATGCCGGTCGACCCTCTGGTCATCTACGACCAGTTCGGTGGGAGGAGTCACGGCAGGCTCGGCTTCATGGACTCGGTGGTCGCGCCCGACTCGTACAGGGGCCAAGTCAGGACACGACGACAGCAGGCCGCCTCTTCCGTCAGTGCACAGCTGGAAGCCCAGGCAAAGATGATCGCAGAGTTGCAGCAGCAGAGGCAGGCGGATGAGCAGCGGAGGCAGGCGGAGCGAGAGGAGGATAGGAGGCGGTACGAGGCCCTCCAGAGTCAGAACCTCTGGATGTACAACTATTTCCAGGTAATTAAGATTGTATACGTAGCTACATTGTACTTACACGTTTCAGATGCTAACATATCATATCCACGATCGTTCTAGGGCGGGAGCCTCCACGACGCAGATGCCACCTCGCCGCCGTTCTTCACGCAGACGACGACGGGGTAATGCATTTTGTTCCGCTGTGAACTATTCATACAAGTACACAAATGCACAAAAGTTTTGAACATTGTGGTTTCCTCTAATCTTGCGGTGTCGCCTCAATTGCGCTGCCTCTGCGATGAATGCTCGTAGGGAGGTGATTCGATGGCACAAGATCACCATGAGATCAATTAAATCGACGACGTGTTTGCCGATCCTTTTGCCGGTTCGCAATCTTAGTTATTTGTTTTGTTGGTAGAATAGTATGTCATGTTCTACATAGACATGTTGATTGTGAATGTGATGTACTCTTTTAGTTTGTGAGTTGAATTTGGGACTTATTGATGCATTATTTTGCTATATATGCGTTTGTGATCAATTGTGAATTGTATCGGTGAATGCGAATGTGGTCATGTGTGTGAAATTAGATGTTGTGATTGTTCTGGGCAATTGTGAAATTAGAACCTGAAGCATTTTACGTGGGTCCACCATCTAGAGAAAAACTTCCTAAGGTACATATCCGGTTGATGTATAATTTGATTAAATATCACTATATCAGTTTTGTGACTTTGTTTTGGTTTTATATGTTGAATTGCTTTTGCAGAATGCTCCATCTTATAAAATTTCTTATCTCATTCCACCATCAAAGGTCAGTAGCACGGGATTAAATTTTCGATTGCTTTTTATTTACTTTTATTTTCTTTGTTATTATGATCCTTACATTAATGCACATGTAGGGCAACTAGCTCATTGAACCTTACATTTATGTATACTTCTAGCTCAATTTCTATTAATCCCTTATGTGATATCTGTGATCCAAAAGGTCAGTTGTGCAAAGTGATTAGTGTATGTGTGTAGATATAGTTGGCGGCTAGCAAACATGGCATCAAACCCATACACACAAATTGAAAATGCACTCTTTTGGTAGCAGCATGAAATATTAATTCATAAGGATATACTTCAATGAAATACCCCAGTTCATTACTAATGAAGTCTTTGACTCCTGCCTTCCTTCTTGATTTGACCTCCTATTTTGCTCAATAAGCTATTTGTGTACTTGGCTGAGTCTTCGACTCACGATTGTTTGTCTATTGTTTGTAGGTACCTTGAAGCTGACATGAAGGTATGGGAGTAGTAGCACGCACACATGTTGCATCACCACAGTTTCACATTTACTTATCGCTTCTAATTGTAATAAGCTCTTGTCATGTAATTTATTAATGTGGTAGTTGTTGTGCTTGGTTGGCTATCCTAATTTGCTTTATGTTGTTATCATATCAACTGTTGTCTTTTGTCTTTGAGTGGATGTCCTAGTTTTAGGGAAGTGTTTAGAAATTTTTTACTCTTTAAGTGCATTACAATCTTTTAATAAATGGAAATTGCTTTAGGTTGAGTGAAATATGGTGTTTTAGTTTGTAATGAACTGGGATACTAATATTACTTCTAAAATATGAAAATGGCAATATTATACGTGAAACAATGAAAGACAATGATGTTCTTGTCCAGTATAAGGTTGGTAATGGATTGCCTAGCTGTAATAAATATTACTATAGTAAGCTTGCTCAAAGTATTTATCCAGTGCACTTGTTCCATGTTGAGATGGCATGAGCTCTGGCTGAAAGTTGAATTAAACTGATAAGTGATAACCAACATGAGTACTTAATAGTGGCATATGATGTTTGTAGTTGGTCTTCTGGTTATTTGAGAAGGCTCATTCTGTGTGGTCGTGGGCCCATTGCAAATATCTATTTTCTCTTATTTGTTGCACAGTTGTGTTTTTGTTTATTGCCTTTTGTGATTTTAAACCAGAACTTAAGATATATCTTTTGGAATTCCAGATGTTGAAGAAATTAAGTAAACAATTAAATGGAGAAGACTGGAGTTGGAATAATCTCAATACTCTTTGCTGGGCTATAGGATCAATATCTGGTTCTATGGTGGAGGAGCAGGTTTGTCTTTGGTAAATGCTTCTTGAGGAATCAACGTTTTACTAGTTTTATTATGATTCCCACCTTTGCATGAAATGTGCCAAAATCCCAAATGGTTTCTGTGGATTTGTTGCAGGAGAATAGATTTTTTGTAATGGTTATTCGTGATTTGCTAAATCTCTGTGAAATCACAAAGGGGAAAGACAATAAAGTTGTGATTGCCAGCAACATCATGTAAGTATTTTTTTCAATTCTCCCGTGTTTTTTCAATTCTCCCGAGTTTTGAACATTGTGGTTTCCTCTAATCTTGCAGGTGTCCGCCTCAACTGCGCCTGCTCCTGCGACGAATGCTCCGCAGGGAGGTGATTCCAGTGGCACTAGATTGGCCGCAGATCAATTCGTCGACAACGTGTTTGCCGATCCTTTTGCCGGTTCGCAAACTTAGTTAGTTATTTGTTTTGTTGGTAGAATAGTATGTCATATTCTACATAGACATGTTGATTGTGAATGTGATGTACTCTTTTGGTTTGTGAGCTGAATTTGGGATTTATTAATGCATTTTGCTATCTGTGTCGATGGTGATCATTTGTGCATTGTATTGGTGAATGCGAATGTGGTAATGTGTGTGAAATTATATGTTGTGATTGTTCTGGGCAATTGGGGATATAAAACTGCTGGGAATAGAGTTTTTTTGCAGGTTAAAATTGGATTTTTTTTAAATTCCCAGTATTTTTTTTTATTTTTACAACCTGTGTCCTCGGTTACAAACCATGCCGACGACACAAGATAGCCCTAGGCTGGTTCTGGGTCTGGGACCAGAAGGGGTCTGTGTCGTCGGCTCTAGCCCATGCCGAGGACACAAATGTCCCAGCTGTATCGTCAGCTTCAACAAGGCCGACGACATAGATGTCGGGTCTGTGTCAACCGCATAAGCTAAGCCGATGACACAGATGTCGCCAGGATGATTCTGGTTCTGGGTCCAGAAGGGGGTCTGTGTCCTCGGCTCAAGACGATGCCGACGACAAAAGTCTGGGTGTCGGTCTGGCCCCGGATGGCATCTGTGTCGTCGGGATTTGTCATAACCGTCGACATAGATGGGTTGTGTCGTCGACTCTGTGTCGTGGGACTTGTGTCGTCGGCAGGCCGACGACACAGGCCTGTGTCAACGGTTTTGGCATCTGTGTCGACGATTTTGGCATCTGTGTCGTCGGTAAAAGCCGAGGACAGTGAGCAAGATCCCTGTGGTGATCGCTAGCTATGCATGCAGTTATTAGGCAATATGTCATCTATTTTTTTTTCTTTTTTTGCTAATATCTTTTTATTATTATCTCCGATCATCAAACTGATTTGACCTAGCTACTTGTTCTTGACATTTTTTCGAACAAAACTAAACCACACTTGCCATATAAAATTCAAAAAATTTAATTTTTTGTTTTTCAATTTTATTGTTTTTTGGAATTTATTAAAAATTTAAACGACACCCAAATTGAATGAAACAAAAAAATGGACAGTAGGTTCAAATACTACATGCTGAAAAAAAATCAGATTTTTAAAATTTATTTATCACTCTTTTGAATTTGGTTCATCTCACTTTCCTTTAGTCAACCAAATATCTTCTCTGTGCATCTTCTTGCATCCACTCAGCCTAACTCTCACCAGCTTGGCTGAGCTCGTACAACATGATTGAGTTGAGAAGGCAACAAAACAGTCCTATAGTGATAGATTTATAAAACATAATAAAATTATATTTTTTATGAAAGTTTTTTTTACTGTAAGATTAATCTTCATTTGTCTAATTTAAATGTTAAAAAGGATAAAAATAAAAATTTAGAAAATTTGATCACAGATACCTTGAGCGACATTAAGGGCCTGTTTGGTAGAGCTCCAGATCCTAGCTTCACCTGATATCTAAAACTTGTAGACTAAAATAAAGTGAATTAAGTTTATATTTTTGTCTAAAATATAAACAAGATGATCCATTTAAACACTCTTAATGTATTCACAGCTCCAGCTTCTGATGGAGCTGAAGTCCTACCAAACAAAGTTCTAATTCTTGTGTAGGTGTCCGGAACAGTAAAAGAGAGGAGGCAAGATTTGGCAAAATCTTACTGCGGGGATGGCCTATCGCCTCGTGTCGTGTCGAGGGGGCGCTGGCCCCGGCGCAGCGCGTCTTTACTGTGCGGCTTATCGCTTCGAGGGGAGGAACCCACCGCACACCCCCCATCCAGCCTCATCTCACGGCGCATTCCCGATTTTGGAAAGAACCGATCGAGTTCGAAGGGGCACGCCTGCCTGCCAGCCTGGCAGGCGAGCGGCGCCGCTCGATCGATTCGATCTGGCGCAGGGACCAGCCAGCGCGGCCGCTTCCGCAGCGGCGGCGGAACCATGTCTCGTATCGTTGCTCGGCGCGCACCACGCCTCGCTCGCGGTGGGAGTCGGAAACCCTAGCAGGCAAGCAGCAATGGAATGTTCCTGCTAGCGCGCGTCCCCGTCGCTGCCACCGCGGGCCCGCACCCAACCGCCCCGCGCGCCTATATAACCGGCCGGCCTCCCACCTCGCCTCCCACTCATCCTCGTCTCGCCATTCACTTCCTCCGATCCGGCCCAGCTGCCCGGTGAGCTGCGTGCGGTGGTCGCGGCGGTGGTTGTTGAAGGCGTGCGGTGGGCAAGGTTCGGCATGGGCACTGGGCGGTGACAGAAGAGAGTGAGCACACGGCCGGGCGGAACGGCACCGGCGGATGTGCCGTCGCGGCCGCGTGCTTACTGCTCTTTCTGTCATCCACTCCTCCCATCCCCTCCGCTCCGGCCGCCTTGCCCAAGCCGCCCGTGCTAACGTATGGCCGCCGCGAGCACCGCACCGGCCAGCCGCCGGGGCACTCTGCTGTGCACACGGCCTCCGTCTCCGTAGTGTTGTATGATTGTATGCCGCGCCACCGCATAATTGCTGCGCCTAATTTTGTGTTCGTGCCTCTTTCTGCAATCAAGTTTCTATTTTTGGGCGGTTGGTACGTACGGCCGCGCTGTTCGATCTCGATTTGGTGCGCGCGCCAGTGTACCTCCTCGCACGGATTCCCTCTCTTTCGCTTCGTACGAAGAAGCCTTTGCTCTTTGCAGTAATCTGTCAAATCTTTTCCGAGGGATCCAACAGTAATCTGCTGCTTGCTTCTTGGGAAGGCTAAAATATTTATCGCGCCATTGATTAGTCTCAATTGGTTCCATTAATTTGCGTGGATCTATGAATTTTGACCAGATCTGCATGCATGTTTCAGGAACTCCGGCCGGCCAGAATACAGAATGGGATGTTCATAGCAAAATCTCCTGGACGAGAGCTAGGATCACATGAATCTCCCAGATCTGCTTATTACTTCATTATTACTGAGATCAGGTAATTAGTAGCCATAGGCTACTGCAGCTAGCTGCTTGTAGTAATTGCAGATTTCTTGTGCAGTTCTATCCTTTTTTTTCCTTCATTTATTATACACGTGCTGCTGCTAAACTATATACTCCATAATTGTGTGATATTGGAGTAACACATTTGTATCAATAGCTCCAGAAAAGGGTAGGGACTATGTCACTGTCGAGAATTGTTTCATGGGTGACGTCTTGTACTTATCTCTTGAAAGAAAGCCGTGCACCATACGTACTTATCTCCAGAAATTTTCCTTTGTGAAGACACTTACAACTATCTCCACCAATGGACGACTTAAGAGTGATGATCTAGATGTAGAACCCCTTATACTCTGTCTAAATCTTTCATTTAAGAACATTGCCGCCCCAACTGTTTTGATGATAAATATTCAACGGTCAATTAGTCTTAAAAAATCAGTGATCACCTTACAAGTATATCCGAGCACAATTTATATATATTTCTTTATCTTTCTCATTTACATCTCTAGCAGACATTAGTAGTACCATGTTTGCATACTTACAATAATCTCTACGTGGATTATAGCTTCTTATGCTTCTTCTGGAACAATACTCCCACTATTCTGTAATAAAATGTTGTTTAACACGCATGTATAGTCAAACTTTCTAGTGGTTCAGACTTGTCACATGGAAATGATATTAGTAAATTTGGCATCAAAAGTACTTCCATAGCATTATACTTTTATTAACATATAATAGAAACAATAGTGGTCAAATTAATGTATATACTGAAGATCATGTTGATGTTCAAAATGATCGTTAAAAAGAAGGAAGGGAGTAGTTTGTTTTTATCCTGGTCTAAAAAAAAAGGTTGTCTGACCCATATGTTCGGACTTCAGTTTAAGCATTCTCTTGATGAATCGATCCTTGCAAGAAGTAAGTGGTAACGTTTGGTACTAAGTTATCACTTTTTTGTGTTTAATTGCTTCCATCGTCATCATTTCAATGATGTAATAAATAAATTTAATGAGAGGTGCTTCTATATTTTTCTTTTTTAAAGTTGTATAAATATTAAAACATGAACGATTGGTAGATCGATGGTGATTACTTACTTTTTGTTTGCTTTAAGATTTGTCAAACTTGTATTAGGAGGGAAAGCATAAAAGCACTACTCAAATTTAATTTATCCTTTTGCCATGGCCAGACTTAATAGGCAGCTTTTTTATTTTGAGTTAAACATTTTCTTCAGTAACCAATCGGATTAATATTTTTCTATATGATCAAAGCATGAATTTATTGCATATGACACTCTTGTGTTTCAAAATATTATTTTATGAGACTGACAATGTGGGTCTAAACCATATATAAACTAGACAATCGGCCCTAATCACAGGGTTTGAAATCTCGTTGTCGGTTGACATCTTGGGGGAGGGCAAAATCTAAAATTTCATTGAGATCTCAGAATTCTGGATAAATACTGGATGAAATACAAAAGCCAAAATTCAAATCCATCTTTTTTCAACCGAGATTTCCAAGATTTTACAGAGAAAGACCGAAATCTCACCGAGATTATCCAAGATTTTAGTAAAATTGAACCAATCAAAAAATAGTGCAAAACATGCTAAAAATTTTTGAAACTTTTTGTGGATAGTCCTGAAACATCAATAATTTTCTCATAAAAATTTTAGATAATGATAAAGTATGAGAAATTTTTAAAAATTCTAACAGTGGTACTGTCCTGATAAAAAACTAATAGGCAAATTTGAACCGAATGAAAAATGAAACAAAACATGTTATAAAATTTTAAAATTTTTGTGGATGTTCTCGATGCATAAATAATTTTTTAATAAAATTTTTAGATAATTTTCCAGCTTTAGTAATTTTAAAAAATTATGATAGTGTTAGTGTCCTAATAAAAGTCTTACCGATAAATTTCTATAGAATGAAAAATGGTTCAAACCAGGTTAGAAAATTTTGAAAATTTTTGTGAATGATCCTAATGTATCATAAATATTTTATAAAATTTTAATATAATTATCAATCTTCAAAAAATTTCAAAAATTCTGAAAGTACTACATTCTGATAAAAGTCTAATGATCAATATATAAATTTACTTGAGTAACCAAAAAAGTTTAAAATTGTTGAAACTCTTAAAAGGGTGATAAGGCAATGCTTAAACTCATAAAAATTTTGGATCATTATCACACTCCTGTGAATTTATAAAATTCTTACAAGGGTATTGTAACATTATGTTCTTTCTGTTTTTGATTTTTGAAATATAACAAATAAAGTTCAATGCATCCATAGATTTGATTGAGCAAAAAAAAAGTGTAAAAATTTTTGAAAATTTTATAGAATAGTTTTGAGGCAATTCTTAAGCTCTAATAAAAATTTTGAATCATAATCGCACTCAAGCAAATTTATAAGATTCTGACTTTTCTGAACTTTTAGCCTTTTCTAAATTTTTTGCAATTTTCTAAAATTTTAAAATGCATTTTTGTTTTTCTACTGAGCATTTTTTTATTTTTAGAATTACCAAGACGTCTTAAAATTTTGAAAATATTTTATTTATGTTCCAAACATTCCACAATGCATGTGTATATTTTTATGGATTTTTCAAAAGTTTTTTTTGTTCGTCATTTTTAAAAATAATAAGACCTTCTCTTAAACTATTTTATTCTCACGTCAATTAGAAAAATTAGGAACCTCTTTCTAGGCCGAATCTCAACCCCTGCCTAGTACTGTTCCACACTTACCCCAACACTATACGATCGTCGCCCAAGCCACACTAGCTTGTGCCAGTTCTTGTGCCTGAGCCCAAGCCGACCATGCTAGTTTGCATGCCCGATCACGCTCGAACTGCATTGGCGTGCTCTGCCACGACACCCTATGGCCACCATGTTGCATCGCAGCACCAACAACCACTATCACCATGGAAGAACATCGCCCTACGCCATCCATGTCACGATGAGCACCTACATCACGACTATCCCATGCACTTGATTCCCACCTCCTCATCTCCCTATTTCCCTCTTATCTATCATGCACCATGCTTGCCCACCAACTGCTCAATTCTGCACCATCCATTCTACCGCATGCCTTTGCTTACTCCAAAGCCGACTGCACGCTCACGTCTGCCTTATCCCATCAACCCTAGGCCATGAGCCAATGCAACATCCCCGCCCACATGGGATTCACGTTGCACCACATCTATTTCCTTGTCACCATGCCACTCAACAATAACTTGTGCTGCTTTTCTATTGCTTGGTTTTACTTCTCTACATCTCTTGTGCCGCACTGCAAAGGCTCTTGTCTTCTTGCCCATGGCCGTAGCTCCACGCCATTGACTTTGCACGCAACGCCCTCCATTCCACACTTATAAATCAGTCCCCAATCTCACTCTAGCACTCCACACCACTTCACAATCCATTCCCTTCACTCCCCCTCTAGCACCCGAGCACAATGAAGATGTGAAGACCATCTTCTTCCTCGGTCTTCATCGTGCCAAGCTGAAGCAATTCATCATCCCCGATGATCCATCACACAAATTGTTGCATCCACACCATCCTCACCATCCAAGTGACTTGTCCACCTACTCAATTGTAGTTGTTCATCACCGCCATGACCGACCACCTTCACCACCACGGGTCCACGTTGCTAGCCCACTTCGGTAAGTCTCCATTGCCACCAACATGTAAAATTGGTTCTCCTTGTTCCCTAGATACCATGCCTTCTGTGGATTTCTAGGAACCACCACGTTGAGCTCCCTACCGTTTGCCATGGCCATAGCCACCTCTGCCTCACTGTCGGCCAACTCTGGCTTTTATAAACCGCTGATAACCTCTCCCCTAGATTCCCTCTAGCTATCTCAAGCCTTGCTACGGCAATTCTTGGCGTCATTCATCACTAGATTGAGCTACGCCTATGCCACCCATGCTTCTGTGTGTCGATGACATTCGGCCCCACTTCTCAGGTCAGCTCAAACTCCCTCCTCATTCTTCTATCTTGCTGAAATACTAGTCCCATGTGTCTGTTTTGCTTTTAAAAAAGCTAGGATTGAATTATGCGTCGCTGACATATGGGCCCTGTTGGTTCAGTTCGGTTTTTGAACAAACTATGTTCCTTGAACTGTGGCCCCACACGTCAACATCCGCGCAACAAACCAGAAAATTCCTAATTAAAGAAAATAATTAGTAACAATATCGCACCATGTTTTTTCTCTTTTTTTTCTCAATTTTCTCTCCCAGCAAAATTTTCGATGGCTTGTTCTCTCTCATATGAACTTGAATTGACCTTGTTTTTGTTTCTAAACTCGTATAAAATCAAGATTTTTTTTTGAATTTTATTTGGATTTATTTGAAATTTATTTGTGTTTTTGGCTTTCTCTCGTTTAGAATACATGCTGAGAACGTTCGACGACCTCCAAAAGCAAAGCCAAGTGTTCAGCATGGTAGGCAAGCATCCCCGTTGATAATATTCATCCTAGTTTGTCAAATGCTATGTTTTTTCATTATAAATTATTATGCAAGTTTAATTTGTATTAATGCTTAGGACTTAGATATCACCAAAAATTGATAGAATACTACGTTGACCTTGAAAATCCTTGCCATTGTCACCCTAGGAATATCTAACCATTTACTAGAAATAGTTGGTGAGACTTAATTTAATTTAGGTAGGAAATGGTTAGCCATGTTTATTGCAAAAACTGGAAACATACTAGAATAGGAATGAGGAAAAACTTGGAAAACATTTATGACATTTTGGACTTAGCTATTTATAGAGAACTTATGTTGGTAAAATGGACAACAAAAATGATTTTGATTTGGGCGAGTGGTTAGTAGTGTGGAATTTGTGTAAGCGATAGTGTCGCCCGAGTCACTTAAGGACCAAACTCTTGTGCCATTGATCTAAGCACATATCGTACGACCACATGTCCTTACGGGGAGAAATGGCTAAATATATAATTTATCAATTAAGAGCAAGCATTTTAGCCATAGACTGTAGATGTAGGTTTATTTTTGGCATGCAGATGATGGTAGTAGGCATCCATGTCTAAGGGTACAATTGCAAACTACATGCAAGGCTACCTGACATAATGATAAATACCTCATAATAGTGGTAAATGGCATCCATGTCTTGAGACATTGTCGGGCGAGGTGATGTTAGGGCTTAATATTGTAAAGGTCTTGTTATTACCTCTCAGTCACACTATATCATGTCGAGTGTAATTTTTGCGATGACAAAATGAGTTCATTATATCTTGTGAGTAAATTTGTACATCCTCTACAAAGTAAGATATCAATATATTGAATAGCCGTACTCCTGGTCATAGACATTGCACTAGTGGGCTTGTGCTACCATACTAGTGTAGCAAATTTCAACCTACTACATTATCGAGGATTATGAATAATTGTTACTTATTGACTTTTGTTAAAATTTGTTCTTTTGCCAGAAATATTTGGAAATTACTGTTACTCCTATTTAAACTAAAAGTTGGCTTTGAGCAAATAAGACATATATATAGCCTTTCTTGAATAGCCTCGTATGCAGTTAATAGCATTTGCAAATGTCTTTGTTAAATACGTTTGTACTCATTGCTGCTTGCTGAACTCTACCGGTTGAAGAGAAAAGTTTGGCAATTGTCTATTTCTGCATTGCTAGATTCTGTGAAGACTGTAAAGCCGCAAACTAGGTCACGTACGATTAGGGGTGCAACTGGAACGGATATTTTCCGACCGACCGACCGAATCAATTCGGATAGCGATTTGAATAGTTTTTCGGATATTCGAAGAATTTTCCGGATACGGATACGGATAAGGATATGGATACGGATAGTAATTATCCGACGGATACAGGAATATCCGAGTTTATAATCGGATAATATCCGGATATAAAATATGGATATTATCCGAAAACTTTAAAGACTTCTTCAAAACTGTGAGTCTGTAACTTTCCAATCAAAAAGCACCAGTCACCAGAGTCTGGAGGCACTAGTACCAATGTACCAATACCACTCTTGGTACTTTACGATGCCGATGCCAATCGCTATGCCAAGTACCAACTACCATTCTACCAAGTGCCACATCGCCATCGCCAAAGTGCTAACGCCAAGTGCACCACAAAGACCAAGGTCGGTGCCAAACCAAAATTTACCGCATGCTGCCAGACTTCCGGCTTGTCCACTGGCGCCAGGCCAAAACTGAAGGCAATGCGACACTGCCACGCAGCAGACCTAAAACCAAAAACATAAAATCTCCAATCCATCACTCGTGCTCTCTTTCTCTATCTCTATTCTCTACTAGTCTGATAGTCTCTCTCCTCTAAAATCCCCAATCCAAACAAAAACTAGCTGAGCTGAGTGGCTTGAGTTGAGGAGGCAGCGAGGCGGCACCGGCGGTCCGGCGCACTCCTAAGGTGGTGCCATGGACAAGTGCTAAATGGTGCACTGGTGGACTGGTTGTATTATTACCTTACATCGTACATGCACGCACCTAACTGGTTAAGTAGACTAGAATTAGTAGTGCATAAATTTGATATATGGTATTATATGATTCTATCATGTTTACCTGACTAGTTTGTGACTTCTAATTTGCTAGTGCCATTGTCTTTGATAATTCTATTATGACTCTACATTTAGCTTTTATATAATCTCTAGTGCGTTCATTATTAATTCTTAATTATGTACAATGCAACTATAGTAAATTCTTGTACTATTTTCTTCACATTTTGTCAATAATTATTCATAACTCATAAGTAATCTACCATTCAGTATGTTACATGTGCAATAAATGATCTATATTTTCGTGTATTATTGGGCTAAAAATATTCGTACCCGTATTGAATCCGGTCTGTCTTCGCTTCGTATTCGTAAGTGATAATATCCGGTATTATTCGCATTCGTATTCACATCCGACACAATTCGTATCCGACTTCGTATTCGATAAAAAATATGGATACAGATACGGGATGAACAATATCCGACTGTATCCGATCCGATTACATCCCTACGTACATCCCTAGCTAGTCGGTTGCTTTTGGGCTATTGCATACCTTGTGTGGGCACTATCTTTTATCAATCTTCCACTGAAAGAATCTTGATATGTTCTTAGCCCTTTAGGCCTGGTTTGTAATCGTTGTACTATGTAAGTAAGTCAATATTTAATAAAAGTATGAGTTATGATGCTATTCTCTAAGTAACTGTGCGTGCTAGTTAATTACTACTTATGGAACTAGTACATAAAACACAGTAGAGTCCAAAATCATTTGATTCCGGATCCCACATTTTAGTCACAGTAGAGAATGAGTGATGGTGAACTATTTTGTGCCATGTCCACATTAATTAGTTATAACTTACTGGTACAATACAAATAAGATGAAAAAGTGCACAATGTGCATTTTCTTTTGGGATTCCCTGCAGACTGATGATTTATTCAACGGCATGCTTTGCATTAAATTTTGTTACTCTATTAATTGATTATTAGTAATCTAGCTCGGCGACGAGCTAACACACCACTTTTGCCAATATCCAGAGCCCTAGCAGATGTCGTCGATAGAATGAGCATTTGTAAAAGCTTTTCCCGACGGACAGTTAGCTCTCGTACGTTCCATTTTCTCCGGCAGAATGATTTCTCTCACAATTGGGTCGAGGTGTAGTGTAAGGAGACTGTAAGTTAGAAAATTCAGTATAATTAATATAAGAAATATTTGAAAAAGAAAGAATTCACACTTTGTTTGGAGACCTAACTCTTTTCTTAGGCCTAGCCGCTTGAATACTCTTCGGTGCCTTTCCCAAATTTGGCATGATAGCCTAGCTATTTGCATGCGAAAAACTATGTCAGATTCTTGAGTCTTACACACGTCAAGATCCTATCAATACAACACAGGATAATATCCAATATCAAGAAAGTTAATAGTATTCTTTCAGAAAAAATAATTGTTTTAAAAATATTCTAAATAGTTTTTTAAAATGTTGAGATAGTACACCTTGCAATTTTGATTCTGCTATTTGTAAGTCAATGTGATCGGCCTTCGGATTAACTTTTGGTTGTGTGGGCCGTGTGTGATTCTAGCTAGATTGATCAGATGATTAAGAAGTGTATTGTAGTTAAGAAGCACAAGTCACCTTAATAAACATCCCTTGCAATTTTCCTTTTTAGTTACCGCCAGTATCCGATGGCAAAGTCGCCCAACGTAGCCGTCGAAATCTCGGAGAAATTTAAGTGAAATGGACCGTGGACATTTTTATCTCATTCTCGATCGCCTACTTCGGTTGACAGATATATTTGGCCCAAGGCAAAGGTACTGCACAAGCAAGGTTGTAAGGACCTAGTCATATCAGGGGAAATCTCTAGGAACTTTTTCAATTTGAACTAAATCTTAAGGATTTGCATCCAAATTCCCCCTTTCTAAAAGAGCAATTTTATGGTGGATAACATGAATAGTAAATAGTGGTAATAGAAATAAGATCTAGCTTTACATTTCTCTAGAGTATTATGGACTTTTGTTCTTTTACTACATTACTCGTTGATCTTATCATTGGCCTTCATTTTTCATCGTCGCCCTTTGTTGCGTTACTCATTATCGCTATCCTCTTTCTCTAGAGTCCGGTCATGTCAACGCCGTAGCCTTTGCCTTCATGTCGGTGCCCTCCTGGATTGTGACCACGCTACGGCTGGCGCCCTTCCGCCTAATTGTGACGACGCTGTGTTCTCGCACTAACACATTAAGCGCTCTGTTCTGCGTAGCCCGCGAAGCAGTTCCGAATTTTACACAAAAATACCAAAAAATACACATACATTCAAAATTAAAAAAATAACTAGTTACAATACTACCACTATATGATTTCTACTACTAATACTACTAGCGGAAGTATAACTAAATCATAACTAATCTGATCCTAATTAATCAAATAGAATGGACAGTTAATATTCAATATTGTGTATCATAAAAGCACTCTTCTAAAAAGGGGAAAAGAAATAGTATGTCTTCAACAACAACACAACAACATAATTTTTATTTATTTATTTATTTTGTGCAGGAGAAGCTTTTTTGGTGTAGTCTTTGGTTTTCAGAGATATGCGTGTTCATTCAAAGTATTTTGCATCTGAACTAAATTCTCTTGTGGTTAAAATACCTGTTGAATGCAACAGGGCTCTTTGATTTTACTAGTAAGGTACACGTGCGTTGCAACAGAGTGCTAAAAGATGGTGATACATATTAGCGAAACATGATTTTAAATTGTACAATGAACATCGATTTTATCTTAATTACACATATAGTGAACATACATAAACACGTTTAGATCAACCAAACAAAGATTGCCACATTAGCGGTGGACGTTGTTTGTTGTGCAACATTGGTACAAATAAAATACACAAAGCATCAAGGAACATCAAGAACAGCAGAACTGTCGTACTGCATCTACCGAGATTTTGTCCCCACAAGAAGCATACCTATATATCCATATCTCATCAACGATTGAATTCAAGAGTTAATTTCATAAGAAAATCTCCCCATCGCTACCAAGAAACGCAACTAATATTGGAGGACCAGAGGATTACAGAACGCAGATACCCTTGAATTCTTGTAGATACCAGAAAGCTGATTTATGATTACCTCCCAAAGACTTCCTTTTTGCACCCATGTAGCAGAAAGAAGATTATGTAGTTCCAGTACTGGTGTACATAAAGTTCATCAGATGTGGGCAAACAAGGGGTATGCAGATGCATAACAAACTTCAAAACTGGTGTATATAACTTCATCAAATGTCTGCAAATAAGGACTAACTTGCACCCCTATATAATATGTCAAATATGGTAATAAGACTGGCAGGTTCTGTAAGTAGGTGATTGGCCTCTAAAATATTTAGGGGTTTCCAGTAAGTAGCTCAAGGCTTTATGTTGCTGATTGGGCAAAGTTGGAGGAATACTTGTTAAAAAGGCTAGATGGATGGCAACGTGGTTCCCTATCACATGTCGGTTGTACATGTTACCTAAAACAGTTCTAGCTAAGATGGGCAAGACGAAGATCTTTTATCTGGCAGGGAGGTTCTAAGAAAAAATATATCATTTTGTCAAATGGCCTTTAATTTTCAGACCTAAACAAAAAGGGGTTTAGGAATTCAAAATCTTAGGAATCGTAATATTAGCTTGTTCCTCTAAAAAATCAATGATACTGGTTTCAAAAAGAAAAAAACGAACAATGATATGAAATTAACCCATGTCATGGCAGAAACAAAAATGACAATGATATTCAGTAGTAATATTTCTAATACATGATATGTAATATGTTTTTCCCAGGAGAAAACAATCCTAATAGTAGTAGCTCAAAATCAAAAGCTAAAAACATATCTCCAGCAGAAAGGATTATGTTTGGACAAAGATTAATACAAATATCTACATGGCTAATCAATAAAAACGATCATAATAGTATTACTATCCAACCAACAGCCATATTAAGCATAATCCTACCAGACAAAAGAATCAATTAGTTGTAATTACAGATTATATGATTAACTACTTTCTGAAACATCATTTGATACATGAGCACTCTTTCTGAAACATTCAATTTCTTTCTTCCTGATAGTGCAGATGATAGTGTAGGACTGCAGGTGTGCACCACATACTCAATCAAGCATGTTTTGGAATGTAGCAAATTGCACTAAGTCTAAAACTAATATCTGTCAAATGTTGGGTGAAAGAACCATCAGTTTTCCTGAAACTTCCTTATATAAATTTCAAAATCCCTGCAGATGCTGTCATCTGTGACACCGCTACTGGATGAAAATAACCGCCTTTCATATATATCTTCACCTACCAAAGCTTGCTACAAGTAGAGAAAATAGGTGTCAGAAAATTAAATTAAAGTGTAGCACCATGAATAAGTTCTGGAAAGAAGTACCAAATGGAATTAATACCATAGCTCTGTTCCTCCAGTAACAGCACAAACCAAACATGACCAAGACTAAATGAGGGAAAGTTTGTGAGGTAACAGGTACTTGAAACAATATAACTAGTACTAATGACTGTATGAGGTGAAATATGAAACAATATGAATACTAATCGCAAGACGATTCAGCGTCTAGGGACATGAAATATGAAACAATACATCCTAGGGTAATAATCTGGCGCAAAACACTGACATGGTGAAGGGTTCAAGTCACATCCGTTTTCACACCAAATTAACATAAATTTCCAAAAACAAAAAAAATAGACAGCCTTGTGGTAATCTACTCTCAAACTCACATTGGGCTGAGAGAAACAAAATGATAAATTTATTGAAAATCATTCATTAAAAGGAACGTTATACTCAGCAAGAAATCAGAGCCAGAGCCCATACTCAGCAAACAAATCATGTACAATGATTCTGTAAGTAGTTTCAAATCAAACAGAAAAAAAGAACAGTGAATTGTAACACATGGAGCATCCAAGATCAGTTACAAGCATATAATGAAGTCTTGCTAACAAAACTAACATTATAAATAGAACTAACCAAGTTGCATAGATCACCTGAGCAACTAACAGTACATGAGCAAATATTCGAGAACCAGATAATAATTACGGAACGGAGAATCAATTGACCAGGAAGCCCCTTTATTTCCTTGACCTCCTAGCCTTGAACCCAACAAAGTTGCGTTGATCCACTGAATTATTGTATAGAGGCAGGAAGGAAATAATGAATCCAAGATCAATAAATCAAAGTTGATGAAAGAGACATATTCATGAAAATGGAGGGAAAGAGAGAGGGGACGGAACTATTTACCCTGTCTTTATTTTTTGCAGTGGGAGAAGTCAGAAGAGGAGTTGAAGAATGGCTGTTCCTTATGTATTGACGAATTAGGTAACCATCGAGCTAGTTGAGGCGGTTGTTGAGCTGACCAAATCGGTTGATGTTCCGGTAGTCATCCCATGTCACCTGCAACTCCGTGCCATCCCCCTGTAACGAACCCAACAATCCACAGATCAGACATGCGCGTAGAAAGAAAAAGAACAGATCAAGCTGGCCATGGAGGGATCAAGGGATTGGGTTAGTGTTTGCTCCATATTACCTGGTCTGCTGCATCTCCGATTCCCTTTCAGTTGCTCCCGAACCAAGCGGGATTTGATGCTGGACAAGAACCCACAGATCATACACACGCGCACAACGAAAAAGAATAGATCAGGCTGGCCATGGAGGGATCATTGAATTGGGTTAGGGTTTGCTCTATATTACCTTGTCTGCAGCATCTCCGATTCCCTTTTAGTTTTTCCCTAACCGAGAGGATTTGAGCTCCTAGGCAACTGCTGGACAAGAACCCACATATCAGACGCGCGTGCACAAAGCAAAAGAATAGATCAAGTTGGCCATGGAGGGATCAGGGGATTGGGTTAAGGTTTGCTCCATATCAGGGTTCAAAATTTCACCAAAAATCTGCGAAATTTGGCTGAAATTTTAGATTTTGGGTTACCACAAAATCGAAAGTACAGTCCGAATTAAAAATTTTGGGAAAAATAATTGCTACAGTAATTTCATTTTTTTTCAGAGAAATTTCACCCAAACCAGCCGAAATTTTAGGATTTAAAACTGCATTTAGATGTTTTAGGGCTGGATTTAGTCCAATAACCCTTAAGAAAGTCATCTTTCATGAAAATTTGTTGAAAAACTGAATTTTTGAGATATTTTAAAATTTAGGCAGAAATATTGTTAGATTTTTATAAAATTGTACAAGCTCGATAATGATCTAAAACATTTATTATATTATTTATAGTATTGTAGGATCATACAGAAAAATTTTCAAAATAATTCAACTTCATTTGTTATCTTTAAAAAATCAAAAACGGAATGAACATAATTAGGATAGTAATCTTATTAGATTTTTATAAATTTTCTCGAGTGTGATCATGATCTACAATTTTTATGAGAAATTAAGAATTCACTCAGTACCATTCTATAAAATTTTAAAAAAAATTAAATTTTTTGTTTGGTCAATCAAATCTATGGAAGCACTGAACTTCATTTGTTATTATATTTCAAATATCAAAAAGAGAAAGAACATAAATGCTATTGTTCCTTTTAAGAATTTTATAAATTCACTGGAGTGTGATCATGATTCAAAAATTTTATGAGATCTTAAACATTTCCTTATCACCCTTCTGTAAAAATTTTAAAAATTTTAAACCTTTTTATTGCTAAATAAAATCTATGTATTGATCATCGGTCTTTTATCAGGATGTAGCACTGTCAGAATTTTTAAAAATTCATTAAGCATAATCATCACATAAAAATTTTATATAACCATTAATGCTACAGCAGGACCATAAACAAAAATTAAAATATTAGTCTTTTAATGGTAATTATCATTAATTACAAAACCAAAACGAATTAGGGGCCTACATGCTTTCATTGCTCTTTACATATTACTTTCCTTATTTCACAAATTCAAGAGGCTAAAATTAGTAATGTTATTGATTCAGTATTAGCACAAGGTTTTGCGTTCTTAATAGGATTCAGATGCAAAGTAATATTATACCGGGTTTATATTCATTTTTAGGTTAGTTAGATCTTTAAGAATTTTTAGCAATCTAGTCTCTCATGATTCATGTCTTTACTTTATCATGATATATATACACACACACACAACTATTAGATAAAATACATCTGTGACTGTATATATATACATCTTTTATACTTGGGTCATATTCCATTCATGAAGCAAATTCAAATCAAGATTAATTCTTAAATATTTATGCATATGAAGGTATACTACTGCCAATTTAATATATGAAAATTAATTTTATTCATTTTAGATTTCTTTTGCATAATCATGTATTTTTAATATCAAGTACCTTGAAGTTAACCTTTATTAGATAAAGATTTAACTAAGTTGAAATTCAAATATTTTTACATATTTGGGTTTCTAGAAGCAAGAGGATTGCAATAAAATTGGTTTCATAAAAATCTGAGTTTACTTGCAAAATTTTTATATGTAGCCCATTTTTATGCCTTTTCTTTAAATTTAAAATTCAATTTTACCTAGACACATTTTAAAAAATGTTTTTTGCATATTCTAAAAATACTTGATTTTAGCTGAATTTAGAATTTTGTTTCACCTTATTTGGATTAAAAATTAGAAAATACGTCTTCATGTGTTGAAAGCGTATTACCTTTTTGTGAGCGGGCGCCTTTTGAAATTAAAAGACTCAAGAGTGTGTGGGTGCATTACTCTCGGTGACTGACATGTGGGGCCAGATGACAGTGAGTCATGCGCTTGAGCGACTAACTGGTGGCCCCCATTCGTCAGTGAGATAGAACAGAGGAAGCCCACTCTGATGGCCACCGGCGGCGAAAGATTAACGCCGGAGATGGCGAGCCACTGGTGCAGTGAGCACCAGTAGACCCGTGCGCACCTAGGGGTGGCACCGATTCGGTTAGAGGTGAGCCGGAGGGGGTTTGCCACCATGCCCCCATGGCGGCGGCAATGACGATGAGCCGCGTTGGCGTTAGAAGACTGCTCAGATGTGATCGGTTCCAGTTTTGGGTTTAGGGAGTCAAGGATGTTCCATTTTACCTTGTTTTGGCGTCGAAGATTACTTGGTCTAGGCTAGCACCGTGCGCCGTGGCCGAGGAAGACGGGCGACAGCGGCGGCGAGTTTCTGGGTGAAGAATCTCCAAGATTTTTTAGGTATTTCAATCCTTGATGGCTTCAAATTCTACAGTCCAAGGGAATTTGGATTTGGTTGAGAGTTCTGTCTGAATTTTTCGCTTAACTGAGCTTCAAGGTTTTCGGCTGTTACAGTTTTGTCAAGAAATTGAGGAGCTTCGGCAAGAGAGAATTAAGGAAAAGGAGAGGGGAAATGGTGTGCAGGCTAAGGCGAGCTTGAGGCGGCTTTTAAAGTCGATGAGGCAGTGTGCAGAAGCTTGATCCTGCGGTGAATTCATCAGCAACTTTGCGGTGGCTAAACAGTAATCGGTATGGCTGGATTCCGAGAAACACAGGGAGGGTGGCTGCGTGGCAAGGTAATGATGTCCCAGCGAGCCTCGGTGGCGCGATTTCACAGAAGCTGACGCAAGTTACAGTCGGTGAAGCTTTGCTTCAAGTCTTCGATGGCCAGAGGAAGAAGAACGAAGGGGAGAGGAGACTGCACGTGGGCCTATACAGGTATCGGGTCCCGCTTGTAAGTGATGGAAGAAACAAAATGAGAATCGGATGTGATCTTGGGCTGGCAAGGGTTCATTGAATCGGTTAGTCATCTTGTCTGCAAATATTTGATAATTTTTATGAATGATGGTTTGACAATTTTATTTATCCTGTAAAATTTTTAGGCCAAGATATGACATACATAATTTATAAAAAATTTTGACAAAGGCACTGTGCTCGATTTCTATTTTCTAATTTTGATTTTTCTGGAAGTTCATATCTATTCAAATTTTTTTTAACTTTTTGAAGAGCTTTATGATGGATATAATGATCTCCAGTAAAAATTTCAACTTCATATATTTTATATTTAATTAATAATAATTCTGAAAATGTTACTTTTAAATTTTCAATCTTTCTGTTTTCAAATTTTTAAAAACATCACACTAATTTATTGATTTTGATATTTTTAATTTTGATAGGTATATCCATCCATAGGATAATATAAAATTTCAGGTTGAGATAACGTTGTATTATTTTTATTTAAATCTGACAAGATTATTGTTATTAATCAAGGATCATTAATTCCTTTCATTTCATATTAATTTACTTTGATATGAATTTCTAAATTCAGAATTGAGGTGATAGTGATTTCTTGAGATTAACCAAAATTTTATAAATTTTATTGTTATAAGATTTTATTATTGTCATTTATCTATTACTTATAAAGATTTTTCCTTTAAAGCAAAAATCAAGGAAAACCAGGAAAAGTTCAAGAAAATCCAGAAAAGTCCATGAAAAGCAGGAATATTTTCTTACTTTATTTGAAATTTTAGAATGTTACATATCTTCAATTTATAGGAACGAATTAATTTTGAGTTGATATATGATCAACCGATAAACGGAGACATTATTTTTGACATAAACAGAGACATTATTTCTGCCAACCGATCAACCGATAACAAATTTGTCGATGATCGGGATCGCCTGACCGCAAATATGAAAACGGGGTTAGTATGAATGAGGGACCCAGAAAGAGCCTCGCTCAACGGTGGATCGAACATAGGTCGGGGCTAAGCGTCAGCGAGCAAGACACGGCGGATTATACTGGTTCGAGCCCCCGTGAGGGTAATAGCTCTACTCCAGTCTTCTCTTGAGGCAGAGGGATTCACTACTCTTGAGTACAAAGAGTGGATTACAGCTCGAGCTTGAGCGTTTTTGATGAGTCTCATCGCCTATTCTTTGGTGTCTCGATGTCGTATCTTTGCCGTTCTGCCTCAAGGGATTTTATACCCATCCGATCGTTACGTAAACGGCGGAGAGATTCCGGGATAGTGCATGGCGGTATCAAGACGCGTCTGCAAAATCCGGATCTGGCGCCCACGTCCGCCTTAACTCCGGAACTTTCGACCTCGATAACCGCCGAGTAAACGCACACCTCCGAGCCAAGGTCGAGGTTGTGCGGGGTTGGGACCCCTACTGCCCGAGCTCGAGGTCGTGGGGGGATTGGTGCTTCCCTGGTCGTGGTCGAAGTCCCACGCTGCTCAGCCCCGAGCTGGGAGGGGGGAGATTGGCGCCACTGACACTCTTTAAAATTCGTGATTCACTTTATGACACACTGGCCTACTGTCATACACTCAGATAGACCCATATATCATAGACACACTACAAAATGCCAACGAATTAGGTGTCGCTGGACTAATTTTCCCGAACTGGGGACCTCATTGACGTAGCGTTGACTGTCGAGATTCCTCGATCCCGATGAATTAATTTTGAATTTTGAGTTGACATTATTTTGAGTTTATTGCTGACAGATAGAAGGTTCATTTTACATTATGTTTTTTACATTGAAGAGCAATTGAAGCGTTGGCAGTGATGTTGTATAGCAGCGTGTGTGGCATGCCGAGGGCCTGATCGAGGATAGTGAACCAAGTAACTTTAGCTAAACAAATTATAAAGGAGACATTGGGTTCAACCCAAAAATGTAACACGAATATACGATTTCTCCATTGTTGTGCCTGTGATGTTCTCTCAGTCTACATTGGCAACTACTTACTTTCCTAGGGCTCTCAGTTGCAGAATATGTTTGGAAAAAGTCTAATTTACAACTCTTGACTGTGGCTTTGGTTCAATTTTCAACTATGAACTATGAAACCATCCACTTTAAATTCTCAAAACCATACAACTTACCCCCCCCCAACCCAAATCAAGGTGGTTTTGTCTGGCATGGCGTTGATGTGGCCTATTTTTGCTGATGTATTGTCACAGGTTCATGTAGTTGATGATGTGGCATCTCTCTCTCTATTAGAAACGGAGGGAGACGACCATGGTTGCCTTGGTGAACTCAGTGCTAGTGATGGCAAGTGGAGGAGTACAAAAATGGGTTATAGAGGCCGGTACGACCCCGAGGGTGGCGACAGCGCAACGAGAGACAGACTATGGTAGCGGCACTATGACCATGGCAACAATAAACCATGACTACGTCAAAAAATTGAGTGTGTCACAAGCATCTATAGGTGGTGGGGCACTCACCAGAGTGGTATGTCAGGGCGTGGATGCTCTGAGGAAGGCTGGCAACCGAGACCTAAGCCAGTGCGGGGCGCTCAACGTGGCAGCGATGGCCTAACCAATGGAAGCCCAAATCAGAGGTTGGGGCATGAAGAGAGAGTTGGAGGGATGCTGTAGTAGGGAGGATTGAAAGGAAGCTCATTTGATGAGGAAGGGAGGCGGTGGCGATGGTTTTCGGTTGGAACATAGGAAGATGATGGTCGCGTGAGTTCATGTGGAGGAATCATGAAATTGATTGAGGGTTTACTCATAATTAGTGAACATGATGTGACATGAAAGGATTTGGAAGGGGCTCGCTAGCTTGGCCAAAATAAGGTTGGGTATGATGATATCAGATGGTTGAGTATTGGTGAGGAAGAAGATGAGGGCGTTCTTAGAGTTATGGCTAAAGAGATAGGAAAGGGAGGTGAGCATGGGGAAGAGAACACCTAGGCGATGCCAAAGGACATGATGGTCGTCGGGACCTGGATTACCAGATATGAAACCCTTTGTATATATTGCACTAGTTCAGATCACACTAGTGCTCATAGTGGAAACAAATATTATAAAAATAGAAATTAACAATAATAAATTAGAGTAGCAACCTTATGGCCAAAGCTTACAATTAATAGCCTCAAAGGCTGAACAACTCGATTGAAATGTAACAGAAGAAATTAAGATAACTTCAGTTGTAGTTCATTCATATACCATAGGCAATCAATTGGGGTAGCGCGACCTAGCTCTTCATGATCCTCGAAGAAATATTTCTCATTAACCATCTCTTACCTTGATGAAGTCTTCAGCAACTAATCAACAAGGCATATAGCAATGAGTGCATAAAGTACTTAGTAAGTCGTGGAGAACAATGATGCAATTATAATCATGCAAGGCTTGACAAAGGAATAGTCATATGGTTCTTTTGTAGAAAGAAAAAATATTTAAAATACTACACATAGATTGTAAAGCATAATTGAAAAGGATACAATAAATAAGACAATAGCATTTAAAACAACAAGTGAATCAACCATTCACTTTCCAACCATTCCAACATTTTCACGAAAACTCTATATCTCATGTAAAATTCTTGAACATGCCCATGACCACAGGCACGGCTATTCAAATAGTTTTACATTCAGTAGAGGCTATACTACTTTATCTATAAGATATGATCAACTTGTATTGTCCGCTGACACTTAACATAATAGAGTGCGGCTAAGAAGATGTAACGACCCTCCTTTTTGGTACAGAATACCAAGAAGGATAATTTATGTGCATTCAATACTAGTCCCACAATCAATGGCTAGTACGCACATTTACAATAATTGATAACACAATCATACTCAATATTACATATGATAATGGTAATTTATACAATATGGTCTTACAAAGCAGAGTATATTGCAGCAAAAAGAAGCAAAAGTCTCGTTATGTGCCATATAATCCTCAGGCAACTAACAAGGTATAAACCCTAGGAGATCGTATCATCGAAATTCTCGTATCTTGCGGTGAAGTGTGACCTTCGGGTCTCTTCTTCAGCTAAACCAACAAATAAGCTAGGGTGAGTACTTTCGTACTTAGTAAGACTTACGGTGTATCGCAAAAGTGCAATAAATACATGCTATGTTAAAGGAGGTTTCTACGGTTAATTTGCTTAAAGAGAATTTGAACATGTAAAATCCAGTAGTAATTTGCAAACAGAATTTGTAAAAGCAAGTTTAACTGATATGAAAATAAAAGTATGTAAGCATAAAGTAACAACTCACAGTCCTCCATGATTGTGAGTACCTAGACTTATTTTTGCACCAACCTAGTAATGACAAACCTTTACTATAGCGGAAAAATATTTGTACATACAATACTTCTCACACAGTTCACTCCTGTGGAGTCCACTTCTCCCTATAGTAAAGCATACACTGTTGTATCGGTAAACGTTTGTTCAATAATCACCTCGATGTGAACATCCCTTCGAGCAACCTCCATCTGAAAGCCCGTATTACTACAACCTTCTAATGTGAAAAGCCAGTTCTAAGTAATTTAATAGGTTAAGGTTGTCTCATTCCAGCACTTGTGGATGTATGGTTAACTTGGCCTGAAAACAACACAGTAGTTTGGTCCTTAATTCGACTCTCCCCCTACAGTACGTGCAAGTCTCATATACATCTAGCTATTGCCAATAATCGCCCGCATCAAAATCCTAATTTTATTTTTATTTTTACCAAAATATCAACAACCTTTAACATCATAACCAACCTTTTTAATTATATCCAACATTTTTAAATCATAAATAGCAACATGTTTCTTTACTAAAGCATGACTAAGCATGATCATTATGTAATCGCATATACTCATGTTGAACATTGTATATTATCTAACCAAATTCTAGGGTTATCAAGGTTCACAGTTTAATATTTATTAAGAAAGTTCCATGAAACATGGTTATAGTTAACAGTACCATAATATAGCAAATTTACAGAAAATACACGCATGCATAAATAGATTTGATAAAACAAACAAAAATCAAACACTAGGATCAATATGACCAAATGGGGTGCTTGCCTTGCTTTGTTGGTTCAGGAATCAACTTGGGGTTGAAGTCATCAGTAACAACTTCGTGTATGTCGGTATCTACACGTGATTATTGTATCGTGCAACAGCAACAAGAAGCAATGGTGATAAGAGGCAAAAAGAAGTCGAATAAAACCAAATTCAAAGGTGAATTAGAATTGAATGTTCTAGTGATAAAAAGATTTTAAATACTAATTTCTTATTACATAGGTTCAATGATTTGTTTTATAGATTTTAGGATTTGTATTAGGGAGGTTTAGACCTTTAATAGGATTCAAAAGAAAAGCATGTTTAATTATAATTATTTCTACAGAATAGGACGGCCTTGCCTTAAGGTGCATTTCTAAGATAGTCCTATTGGTATTAGTATTTATTTGTGATATTGTATTATTTCCTAATCTTAATTATTTTTAAATTATATGCTATAAGAGGTTAGATTTCGTTGTAGATTTGCAACTACAATTCACATAGATGTAACATCCCAAAAAATGAAAAACTAAATAAAATATAAGTTTTAAATTGAATTATGATTTCAATATGAATTTCTATTTTTCTATGCTTTTATTGAATTTGACCTTAAAGTATTCCATTCTCAATATTGAATTGTTGATTTGTAAAACCATTTTCAAATAGAATGGTTAAAGAGAGCCAAAGTTAGAAACAGACAAAATAAGAATTCTTGTGGCATTATGATTTTAGTTCGTTGTTTCCATTATTTTCTCTGATTTTTTGCATTTTGGTCTTAAAGAAAATTATTTTTAGCATTTGATTCTTGAGTTATAGACTATAGAAAAAGAAATTATATAAAAACAAAATTTACAAAATTATATTTAAATATAAGGCCGTCATTAGAAACCCCTTGAAAAACTCCAAGAATGTGTAAACTCATTTAATATAGATAAAGGATTAAAAAGTAACTTTGGACTAGCAATAGTAATCTTGTCAAAATTTATTAAAATGTACAAACCTTATCTTAATCTAAAAATTTTATCAATTCATCTAAATGAAATTTTATCAATTCATCTAAAGGTATACAATATTCTATAGTAAAAGTATAAAAATAATAAACATTATTTGATGCCCTAAAAATTCACAAACTAAAATCTAGAAAATTCAATAAAATAAATACAAAGGTCAATAATCTCAAAATTTTACAGTAGTATACTTAAAACATTAGTAACCCTCAAAAAAGTTTTAAAAATTTATTAGCAACATTTTGACCCTTCGAAAGATCAAAAATAGAAAATGAAAAGTTTTTAAAAAAGGCATGTCAGAATTTTTATAAATTCTACACAGAAGATATTGAGCTGAAAGTTTTACCACATGACAAACATTTCTTAAGGATTAAGAAACAAATTCTAAAAAATAAATATCATTTGTTGGGCCATTTAATGCTAAATTTTTCTCTGATCATTGGGGGATGAACTTCATTTGCTCTCTCTTATTCACTTACATGTGGGACCCACCAATAGCTTGGCCCACTCGCTAGGGACTCATAGGCTAGCCTCGCTACCTCTCCTCCTCCTCCAACCGAGCACAACCTCTTCCTCTCTGTTCCTCTACCACGACAACCAAATGCCAACGAAATCGTTGCCATGGCAAGCAAAATTTTGCACCAACATACTGTAATGGCCAAGAGGCACGTCGCGACTTGCGTTGTTGAGGATTGAGCCCCACTACACCACGCACTTATCTATAAAACTGACCCATGGCTACCATTAGCACTCTCTCACCTCCCCACACTCACCATCATTCTCCTCTACCAAAGCTTAGTCTCAATTCCTCCTATGGGCTTCATCTAAAGCGGCAAAACTCGATTTGAGCAACTTGATGAATATCTCCCCAATTCACTGAACATAGAGCATCTCAGTGCATTAAAACCCATATCCATCTCTAATTGCATCCATGTTCCCTGCATCACCGTCACGGCCATCTTCTTCTTCCCTAAGTTGGCTGCCTGGTGGTAGCCTGCTCCAGCTAGTCACTGCTTCAGCTAACAGGTAAAATGGAATCCCTAGACTCCAGTGATGTTAAGCCCCATGTTAATTCAAACTCAAACGTTGTCTACTTCTTCCCCGACCAACTGCCAGTAGCTCCACCGCACACCCCCGTCGCTTGCTTTGCTCCGACGATCACCAACCACCGCTGACCCCTCACCTAGCCTCCCAAGGGCCCTTTCTTGCTGAATGTGCCCTCGTCCGAGCCTAAGCTCCGTCGGAACGCTGCCAGTGGCCACCACACTGAACTCCCTTGCTCTCAAGTCGCTAACCCATGGGCCCAATTAGTCAAGTTTGGATTCAGGGTTTTGGGTTTAGCGTGTGCCATGCATGCGGCCACGTGGACATTGATAGGGAAGATGCAGCAGTGGCGGCCATGTCAGCGATGACAGCAGTCGGCTCTAGGGAGTTCCCAGTGGCGGCAAAGATGGCGTGGATGCAACAGGAAGGCTCAAATCTGGACAACAGGGTGATGTTGGAGAAGATGACGTGCATGGGACCTCACAGATGGTAACTCCAGTGATCGATGACGAGGGCGTAGGCGGTGGAGCGGCGAGATTGGCTACAGCGACAACATTGTGGTGGGTCTTTGGGGAAGTGAAGGGAGCAACATGTAGAACACTAAGAGGCAAAGCTAGATGTGTGGATGATGGTGGCGAGAACTCATCGATGTCGATATAACCGGGCAGCAGGCGGAAGTGGAGAAGAAAGGCTAAATCTCCTTGCTCGATGCCCCTCGGTCTCGATTAGTGGAGGGGTATGGATGATGGGGTTCGGGAAGATGCCGTGACATGGACAGATTCATCAAAGATGCGACAATAAGATATGGGAGAAGATGACCCTAGCGACAGCAGCATGGCGAGGCCTCAAGCGTCGGCTAGGTGTGGAGTATTTTACAACAGTGCCTACCGGCCACAATTCAATATCTTATTAAGTCAAAATTAAAATTATTCAACATGTGACATGTATCCCATCGTATAACTAAGCATATCTAAGTATAGCTACGATATCCTAATATTGGTAATATGATCATATTCAACTAATAATGTTCCAACCTAGGGTTAACAATGGATACATGGTATTCCAATAATCAAGATGCATAATGTCAATTAGGTATATAGCTATTCCTAACAATTAATCATTGATACACAAATAGTATGTAATTGTATAAAACAAGTTACTTTTGCAAATATAGGTTCAACATTATCAAAGGTTATGACTTGCCTTGTTGATTTACTGCTAAGTCTTGATCTTCAAATCCCTCGTTCGCTTTCTCGTGATTAGCATCTACCAAAAAAGAAAGCAACAAATAAAAATAAACAACAAACAGAGACTCAAACAAACTCCAAACTAAAAATAAATATCTCTAGAATGTAGAGCTTGATTTTATAAAAATTTAAAAACATTAATTACCTCAATCGGAGTTCGTATGAGGGAGGATGGAATTTTGAAAAGTTTAAACCACATAAATAATAAAGAAAGGATTTTTGAATTTCTAAAATTACTTTTCTAAATAAAAATCCAATTCACTGTAAAATATTAGCAAACTGAATCTTAAATTTTTTTAAATATATTTTTATTTTTTCTTTTCTTTCTTTTTCCATCCTCTCTCTTCCCTATGGCTTGCTTCTCTCTAGACTGGACATGACCCAACATCACATAGTAGCAACAGAAGGCAACAAGTATGGCACATAGGACAGGGAAGCAAAGAAGACAAGGCCAAGCGGCTAGGGCAAGGGAGCAAGGGCTTCGGCCAAACCGAGGGAAGCATGGGAAAGCTCGCGACGAGGTGAACTCATTGGAGACCACGATGACGACGATGGGGCATGGATGGCGGCACAACGACGTGACAAATGTCGATGAACAAACTTTGGGAAAATATAAAATTCATCGCCCACGGTGCACCAAATTTGAAATTGATTGAGAGGTTACCTTCACGGCGATCAGTGGCACAAAGTGATGTGAAACGGTTTTGGAAGAGAAGGTCCAAGGTGTTGGGAAGCTTGCAAGGGCACATTAGCCGATGTTTATTTCATGCTTCGGGTCTCACAGTGTTCCAACCAAACAGAGGCACAAGGGGTTGGAACAAGTGGAGGAACGGGTTGCGCAATGAAAGGGATCCCAGTGCTCACCTTTAATGGCTCGGGGTGGCTCATAGAGATAGATACGTACACGTTTCAAGAGGAGTTCGTACAGAGAAAAACTCAAATTTCTCCCAAAAAGAGGGGATTAGAACAAAGAATCACAGGATTAGTTGAGGATAAGGTGGCACTGTATTGGACACAATTTCAAAGCAAAACATGTTGGATTAGGACTTCAAAATCTTGGTAATGGAGGAAAACAGAGAAACACATGCTGGCTACTGGCTTCTTGAGGTTGAAGATGACATATGACATATGGGTCCGGTTTACTATTTATTTTTGAATTTAATTAATGCTAAAATAAAAAGTCTTTGGAACAATAGAAAATAATGTTCAAAAATTTTGAAAAAATTCTCAAAAATACCTTGAGACATTTTAAACTTCATGTAAAAATTTAGAACTTTTTATTTATAATTTTTCTACTATAAATCTTTTTGTAAAACTAAAATTTAAAAATAGCTTTATAAATTCCAAAAAATTCAAAAAATCTATAAAAAGTAATAAATTATTTTTTTTGAAAATTTTGGGATGTTATAAAATGTCCAAATGGTTTCTTTTATTTTTAAAAATTCAAAAAGAAATGAAAATTATGGTGTTATAATGATGCTGGTCGGGGCTTGGCGACACAAGTTGGGCGTAGGAAGGAAGATAGGGAGAGGGAGGAAGAAGCTTTGAAGGGATTGGCATGCGGGCACACACGTGCATGCCATATTAGCAAAATATGCATACGTGGATGTCACGTCAACCAAAATCAATGCTATGTCAACTAAAACCACCATGGTTTTGGTCCAAAGGGCTAAAGTGAACGGCTATACAGTTGGGTTTAGTCACTAAACTTGTAATAATAGTTGTGTGAAAAGCTGTGATTATATATTATTGCAAAGGATGTTATGTATTTCTTGGTTATGTGTATCTCGTGTCATCGCCAAATGTAAGCTTGCTTCTGGAAAGCGTGTGGTCTCGGACGTACTTGAATGCATGGTTCTAAGTTTAATATTGTTCTTTATCCTTGTCCTTATTACTATGTTGTTCCTGTTATATTGTTTAGTACATATGAGAAGTAACTAGAGAAATTTTACTGAAATTAATGGTAAAAGTTGTTAATCTTAACATAAAAAGTCAGTAGTGGTAACATGCTAGGCATTTAAGGTTCCGGGTGTTATAAGAAAAGGAAGTGACCAACTTTTCAGATTGCTGGATTTGCAACATGGTGCGTATGACCAACCGTGCGCTTGAATTCAATTTTTGTGTGAATTGGACTCGTGCCTCGCGTTATAGATGATTAATTTGGTTGTATGCAACAGATGAATGCTGGGAACTTTTGGAGCGCAGGGGAGGGCTCAAGTACGTTTTTGCGAAAAAACCCTCCAGAAAATTCGAAATCACAAACAGGTCCTTCCACTGGTTATTTTACAAAAAAGACCCGTAGTTTTGCAAATTCAGCTCAGGCACCGGTTCTCTAAACTCAAGAGATTTAAAATTACATTTAGGTCCGGTTATTTTGAAAAAATCCCATGACGAAATATTTAAAATTACATTTAGATCCTTCTACGATTTTTGCAACAAAAAATTCTGGAGTGAGATTTGCGCGGCGCGGCGTAGCGCGCTATACTATCTAGTGAACACTATAGATACAAATAGCACAAGCTAAACAAGTTAGGATTTTAGCTATGTATGAATGTGATATGCATGTGTGGATGTATGGATCTGATTTGAATGGTAGTGCAGATTTTGGCACCCTTTTTCTCGATTTTTTATTTTAAATTATTTTTCAGTATCTTATTAGTATTTATAGGACTTTTTTTATCTTTTGGGTGTATTTTCATTTTTTTAGTTTTTTTGGATGTTTCTGACTTTTCATAAACATTTATGATATTTTTCCTTTTTTGGGATTTTTGAATATTTTTGAATGCCTGCTATTTTTCGAATGGTGGCATGAAATATTTTCAAATTGAAGCTGTACCAAGCAGAACTATTCACTTATTTGGCTCCTGCTCTCTCTGTTTTTTGGGCACCACGGAAAGACTAAGAGTGACACCTAGCTCCTTACGTGCTAGGGGACCGTGGGAGGCTGAGATGCCACGCTAAGGGACCACGGGAAGCGAGGGACTCGAGAAACCGGACTGAGCATGACAGCAAGTGGCTTGTTGCGCTCTGGAAGCGCAGAAGGTGGGTTGCCACGGAGGCGTGGGAGTTGCCATGCCGCACGCGAGAGGACAAGTTCTGCAAATAGGAAGTACGGGAGGTCCTTTCGTGATGCACAAGGAGCTATTTTTGCAATTTTTTTGTAAGGAAACTATTTTTGCAAAAAAAAGAAGTGGAAAACCCAAATAAGTGAACAGTTCTCCCCCAACAGGCCCTTTATGTTACCTCAAAATCTTCCTAGGGGAAATATTCCATGAGTTTCTTTTTCCGTAGCATCCAAACAAGATCTAAACGTGAATTTCAAATTCGGAACTAAATCCCATGTCCTAATAAATTATAGGAGGATTTGCCTGGGCCTTGCAATTTCCCCTAAAATTTTAAGACTAAATCGGAACAGGCACAAAATTTGTGTTAAATCTCGTGATATCTGGAAATTTGCTCATTCATCTTTCATGTTCCTATCCTCACCCCCCAAAGAAGGAACCACCAAATAACAAAAATTCCCCGCCCCATCGTCCCCAACCTTTCCTCGCTCGAGCCAACGCCCTGAACAATGGCGTCCCTCTTCAAGGTACGGATCCTCCCAACCCTAATTAAGCATCCGATTGATTCACCCCGCCTCCCTGCTCATTCGGCTCGCGGCTTCGCTGTTCCAGGACCCGAGCAAGCTGTCGGCGTACAGGGACCGGCGGTTCGATGGGACGCAAGAGGAGTACGAGGCGGCGCTGCAGGCGTCGACGACGGTGTACGTGGGGAACATGTCCTTCTACACCACTGAGGAGCAGGCCTACGAGCTCTTCTCCCGCGCCGGTGAGATCAAGAAGATCATCATGGGCCTCGACAAGAACTCCAAGACCCCCTGCGGCTTCTGCTTCGTACTGTGCGCGCTCCCCTCCTTCTTTGACCCCCTTTCTTCATGTGTTGGATTCGGCGCTGTAGTTTGATGCAATTTTTAGACCAAATGCCTTGGCCCAATTTTATTTTATTAGAGAGCAGAGGTTCGAATGCAGTTTGATGCAATTGGATGCTTGAAAGATGGCTTTCTAGCTCTGTTTATGCACCAATTTCGATTCATTGGTGATGTGAGGTTGTGTGTGATACCTTATGAATTGTGATGCCAGAGTGTCCGATGCAATTTTGGTGCTGCCAGGAATGTGTGAAATGCCCTTGAACAGGGTCAGAAAAGTGTGCTATCTCAACGAAAATGTGAGATTAAACAGTTAGATGTTGCAATAGGTTTGGTGGATCTCAGATGCGGGTTTTATGAGGAACAATGCTTTAATAGTTTGTCCTGGGTTATTGGAGTTCTTTACCTTTTTCTTGTTTGGTTATTTTGCTGTATTGTGTTGCCATCTGATGCAGTGTTGACTAGTGCACTATATGGTTTGATTGTTGAAGGAGCTGGGATTTGAGCTATGTTCTGAGGAACTGGTGATTTTTGTGGTGATTTTTTTACATGTATTCTGGTGCTCGTGGTGGCATTCTATGTTGGGATGTGAGGTCTTCAACGTCGATGTACTGAATCTTGTTAGATTGTTAAAGGTTGGAGTATGTGGCTTTTGTTCTTTCAAAAGTTCTATATTTCTATCTCCATATTTGGTTTGATGTAGTTCATGAATAGTCATTTATATATATTATAGATTTTAACTCATTGGCGATGTATTGAAAGTAGTGGTGAAAAATATGTATGGTTGAGAGCACAACTTCAGTATGCCTTGTTCTTGGATAACTCACTGTACATGCCTTGGTTTCTTGGTGGTATGGCTTTCATCGAGTTATCAATTTTTTGACCTTAAATGGTTGTGCAAGAGGTGCTTTTCTGATAGGAATGTATTGCTTGATTGTGCTGTACAATGGATCTGTTGGAGTTTGAATTGGAGTTCTTGGAAATTGGGAAGATGGCAAACAGTGTCATACCCTTTTAGCTGGTAATGGTTATGATGCCTCTGCCTTTATTATTACCTTTTCAGGTACTACTCCAGGGAGGACGCAGAAGATGCAACCAAATATATCAGTGGAACAATGCTTGATGATCGCCCAATTCGTGTCGATTTTGATTGGGGCTTTGAAGAAGGCAGGCAATGGGGCCGTGGACGGAGTGGTGGACAAGTATTACCCTGATCTTATTCTGCATGAATAACAAATTTGTATTGGCATTCTACCTGATTTATGCTGATATTGCTTATTTCTTTCATAGGTCAGAGATGAGTACCGCACGGATTATGATCCTGATATCCTTTGATACTATTGAATTACCATTTATTGCACATTGATGTGGGATTGTACTGCTATAAAACTCAGAAAACCCAGTGTATTAGTTCACATTGGTAATGTTACCTGTAGATCCATCCATGTATTATTTCTAAATCTGGCAATAATACTGAGGGCTGATTGCTTTTGCTTTGGTGGCTCACTTTTAAATTTAATATTCCTTTACATGTTTTTGTAAATTATCTCTAGGGTTGGAATGCTTCCTTAATTAAGCTAACGAAGAGGTGGTTATGGTAAGATGGTTCAGAAAGAGCTAGAAGCACAAAGAGAATTAGTTGACTATGGTGGAGGTGCTTTTCAACCGAATGCACCACCTCAATGTAAGTTTTGAAGTTATTAGTATTCTGTGCTTTTAACCACAATGTTTTTTGCATGTACTTTTGCTTTGACATCTCTTACATAATTTTTTTTGTTTTGTGTCCCCATATACAACAACCACCAAGCCTTTTATCCCAAACAAGTTGGGGTAGACACTTATGGTTATGGGTATCACTACCATAATTGCACTTTTAGGGGGCTTGCGTATGTACAGTAGCCTCTTTGATATATTGTCAACTGAGCATATTTTCTGGACTCACTGAAACAATTAATTTATTGTTTGAAGCTAGTTTGGTGAAACAAGCATTGCTAATTTGCTACAACAGTTGTAGGTATGCTTGGTATGGTGAATGGAATTAGTCATGAAGTTCAATTTCATATTTAAAGTTTGATAAATGTATTCTAGTATTGCATTGTACCTGTGTATAGCATATAGTATACAGTCTGATATCACTTTTTCCTTGCAACCAGCTTATGGGACTCAATTCAGTGCCTTTCCACTCTTGACTCCCATTTCACTTGTTGGGTGTCTTTAAATTTTACTTGTTGCTTATCACCAAAAATGTTCGTAGTGTTGCGCAAACAATTCTCACATTTCTTTGCAAATGTGATGTGACTTCATGTATCCATTCACTCCAGTTTTTGATCTCATGCTGTCAAGAGCATGTGCGCGATGATTCAATCCTTTTCAGCGTGCTTTGCAATGAATTTACTATTTGTCTTCTTGCTGTCTAGACAGGTTGAGTGTGACTATGTTTTTACACAAATACTTGCATTTTTCATTTTAATATGCAGATGACAGATTTGACAGGAAGAGAGGATACGGAGATCCTCACCGTAATGACAGAGGTAGGACAGCACTCATGTATTCTTGTATGTGTTGTTTTTCGGAGATAAAAGGTAACATAACCTGATGCTCTGCCAGATTACCAACGGAAGCGTTACCGGAATGATGAACGTTCTGCAGCAGATATGTCCAGGAGAGCACCTGACTCTGATTCTAGGAGAGATGCGAATTATGATTCGGTATTAGAGCCTGTACCTTTTATCATCTAACTTTTCCTCACCGTCCCTTCTCAGGCATGAGACATTTACTAAGTATTCCTCGGTGTCTTTTGCAGGAGAAGAATCCTAGATTTCGTGAGAAAGGCGACTCTGATGATGAAGATGACGATTACGATAAGAGACGCCACCGCCGCTGAACCTGATGAACAGTTGGCTATGGGCAAAAGTTCAATAACTGCATTGGTGTCCTTAGCCATCAGGAGTATCTGGTTCAACCTGTTGTATATATACCATATGACTTAATGTTTCCTCTTCGCTGTTCCTTTTCTTTTGCTCTTACCATCAGTTCATCACCGTCTGCATAGGTTCTGCATGTGACTAGTGATTCGAGTACGGAATTCCGTATTCAATGACACTTTTCCGTACGTATGTGCTGATTAGGCTATTCCCAGTGCATTGTATCTTGTCACAATATCCAAAGCTACCATGTCATATGATATTATAGAAGATACAACTATCCCAATGCATGGTATTATAGATTGTTTCTTAGTCCCACAAGATAATTAAATGCTAGATGTGTATGAGAGTATGAATTGTGGGCCACTTAGTTGATTCAAGTTTCAATGTCTATGATTTCGTGCTTAAGTGGTATCTTCCTCAAGATACAGCTTTCTTCTCTCCCCTCTTAGCTCTCTTGCCACATCATCAAAAATGCTTATGTGGCATGCATTAAATGGGTATGTTACCATGCACTGGGAATAGCCTTAAGGCTAATCTATTGAGAACAGCAATTAATTGATATAGGTCATTAATTAACACCAGAACGTTGAATTTCAACGAATTTATGATTAGTCGCGTTGTGATCATATGGTAGCTGGTTTTCCCTTTCAATGTGGGAACAGTTTGAGAGGAATGGTTTTGCGGTTTTTCTGATAACATTAGGAAAAAGCGTTTGGTTGTAGAACAATCTGGACGTATATTTTGCTACTACCTCGTAACCTTATATAATCATGTAATGCATGCTCTGAAGACCATGTTTTGGGCTAAAATTCCCCTTATGTATGTAGCAGAATAGGGTCTCTTTCGTTCGCAAGATTTTAAAAATACTGGAATAGGAAAAACACACGACTGAGATATCGTGGCGTGTTGAATCCTGTAGGAAACAAAACCATAGGAATTGTTCAAAAGGTGTTTGATTGCTTTATAGGAAAAATATAGGAACTTTGATATTAAATGTTAATTGATTAGAGAGAGAGAGAAGAGAGAAGGTTCATCAGGACTATTAGGACTTGTTTGAGAGCCTAGATCGGCCCATTCCCAAGGCTAAAAATCCATTGGGCTAGTTTGCCCCGGCCTGATAGAATGCACATTTGGATGCCGTAGAGATGGGGATTTCTCAGCCCAATCCACTCCGTTTCCACGGGGAAAAAATATGCACCTCACGTCGGGCAATCTTTCCTAGGGGTGTAAATGGTTGGGTATTACCCAACCCGTACCCGTTCCCGGATACAAAATTACCCTAATGGAAAACTATTTTACACTACTCGCCGGGTACGGGTACGGGTAGTACCCGGGTAGGTTAGGTTCTGGTTTGGGTCGGGCACGGGATCGGCAATACTCGGCGGGTATGGGTTGGATTCGGATACTCGGATAATTCTCACAATCCGGGTACCCGGCGGGTACTACTAATTCCTGAAATTTTGGTGAAATTGCACTGACCAAAAAAATAGTACAAATGATATCAAAAAAATTTGAAATTTTTTTTGAAGGTTCCTGACACATAAGATATGTTCTCAGTAAATTTTCAGGTGATTATCAAATCTGAGGAATTTTTAAAAATTCAAACATTGCTACTATCCTGATAAAACACTGACCGGCAAGTTTGAACCGAATGAAAATTAGAATAAACGAGGTTATAAAATTTTGAATTTTTTTGTGGATGGTCCTGACATATCTATAATATTGTCATAAAATTTTTAAATTATGATCAAATGTCATAAAGTTTTAAAAATTCGAACAGTACTACTGTCCTGTTAAAAGGCTTATTGGCAAATTTGAACGAAATGAAAAAATATTTAAACTATGTTATAAAATTTTTAAAATTTTATATAATGATACTGATGAAATTATTAATCTCTCATAAAAATTTGAGATCATGATCACACTCAAGAAAATTTATAAAATTCTGACAAGGTAAATGTCTCAATTATGTTCTACTTGCTATCAACCTAAACAAGAGGAGGAGCACATGACCTGGTTTCCTAGACTATGGACGCTTATGATTTCACGTTGTCCAAAACTATTGTCATTGCCTCCTATTCCTTTGGAATTGCCCCAAGTTCCTCTCCTCCAATTCAACTATATGTTGAACTATATATGTGATATTCACTTTATGTATTGGACTTTGTGTGTTTATTGAACTCCATGTGTTTGATTATGTACTATTTGAACTCTTTGTTGGACTATGTATATTTGTTAGACTATACGACATTATCTATTGTATTATGTAATATACTAGTGTGTTAGTTGGATTGTTTTCGTCGCATGTTTTGATCCTAGGTATTTCGTACACCACCCGATGAAGTACCTGTTGTCTTTATTATACCCGTCCGCATACTACCCGGAACTCGATTTCTACCTATTCGTAGAAAATGCTACCCGTTACCCGTACCCTACTCGATTTTTACTACCCATGCCCGTACATGTACCCGGAAAAAAATAATAGGGTAGGGTATGGGATGATCTACTACCCACCCGTACCCGACCCGTTTACACCCCTAATCTTTCCCCGTCGTTCGGCTCCTCTCGCGACAGCGCCTCCGCTCGTGACAGCGCCTTCGCTTGCATCGCCTCCTCTCACGTTGCTGCCTCTAGGAATCCCAACGACGATCGTGGATTGATCCATAACGACAGCCTCTTCCTCCACCTCTCTCACTCGCCACTGCCGGTGAAGTGTTTCGTCACTTGTGAACAAGTCCTCTTCCTCCTCTTCTGTGCCTTAGATCTGCTGCTCTAGGTACCTACAAAGGAGAAGAGGGGGAGGTTTCATATCAGCAGACTTGTTGAGGAGGGAGAGCAAGGAGCCGCCGTTATTGGAGTTTCCCTTGCTGCCGAAGCACCCGGAGGACACCACGAGGATGCTACTGTGAAGTCTGTGTGGGAATCGAAGGTAAGGATCCCAAATCCTAGAAATAGCGTTAATGTTGTTTGTGCGTGAACATATTTAATCTTGTCAATGGTTTTCATTTGTTATTTGTTTAATTGATCCAGTGATGAATGCTAGGCTATTTTATCTCACTACCAGGGCCTCATCCTATAATCATTGACCATATCCCACAGGTTTGAACAGGTTTTTTCTTTCTTTTTGATATCATACTGTGGTTATCATTTTCGAATTTGAGTCTTGATTTGTATTTTGCTTTGTATAAATCAGTCTGCTTTGTAGTTCTACACCTTATGACTTTAATTTTAGGTTATTATTACAGAAATGTAGAAATTGGATTGTTGGATTTGTTATAATGAATAAATAAAATTTTAACTGCAATTTTTTTATGCATCTCAGTAATGATGTTAGAATAGACTGCAGTCATCTATCTTAGGATAACTACTGAGGTCTTGTTTGGGAAATGTTCCTAAATTTCCTTCAGGAAACAATTCTATTAGGACATTCCAAAGTACTTCTGGTGGATCAGACAACTGTGTTTTTTTTCTCTTCTAGGTAGGGCATTTAAACTCCTAATCATACTCTTTCAAGAATATACTGCCACTGTTTTTTGAAAAAGTATACTGCTACTATTTTTACATTCTAGTTTATGGCCTAAATTTCCCAAGTGTAGGAAGTGTAAAAAAGAAAGTGGAGCAATTGTATTGTTGAACCCCGGCGACCAACATGGTTCGCATTGTATTATATAGATGAGTTGTTACATACACGGCGTGATCACGTTCTTGAACTAGCGTGAACTCGAGTGCAGAGCGAGTCTATGGCGAGTATCTAGAGCGCATGAAGCGGTCGGCGCAAGCAACTAACTCTAGGCCGTTCTTGAATCATGCTACGATTACACAATGTTTATGACCTCTCTCAATCACAACATCGGTTTACCAAGTTGAGATTGCTGCAGATAGTGTTGAAAGGAGCCTTAGACAACGCCTTGGTGAACACATCAGCGAGTTGATCTTTTGATGAGATGAAACGAACCTTCAGTGCCTTCCTTGCGACTTGCTCCCGGACAAAATGGAAATCAACCTCAATGTGTTTAGTTCTTGCATGAAACACTGGATTAGAAGCCATATATGTAGCTCCTATATTGTCACACCAAAGAACAGGAGCTTGACTCTGAAAAATTCCCAGTTCCTTCAGTAGTGTTTGTATCCATACCAATTCAGCAGTCACATTGGCGATTGCTTTGTATTCTGATTCTGTACTTGAACGGGATACTGTAGCTTGTTTCTTTGAGCTCCATGACACCAAGTTTGGTCCAACCAGAACTGCAAAGCCACTTGTTGATCTTCTATCATCAGGGCACCCAGCCCAATCGGCATCTGAGTATGCATTTAGTGTCTTTGTCTGCAGATTCGAAGAATTTCATCCTTGATTACTTGTTCCTTTATGTACCGAGGATCCTCTTCACAGAGCCCAATGTTTATCTGTAGGAGACTGAATATATTGACACACACGGTTTACCACAAAAGAGAGGTCAGGCCTTGTAATGGTCAAATACTGTAATCCTCCAACAATGCTCCTATACTGGAACTGAGCATCTCCAGTGAGTGGTGTTCCAGAGTCCCGTGTGAGTCTTTCTGAAGGTGCCATTGGTGTTGAAATTGGTCTACAATTATGCATGTTTGCTCTTTTGAGAAGATCTTGAGCATATCTTCTTTGAGATAATGTCAACCCTTGCTTATCTGATTTCACCTCTATGCCAAGGAAGTACTGCAACTCTCCCAAGTCCTTGACTGCAAATTCAGTGGTAAGCTTGTCTATAAGCTTATCTGTTGCTGTTGTGGAGGAGCTCACTATGATTATATCATCAACGTAAATGAGGACATACATAGTCAATTCTTTGAGTCTCTGATATTAGAGAGAAGTGTCTGATTGTGAGGTGATAAAGCCCAGATCCTGCAACTTCTGAGTCAACCTGGAGTGCCAAGCCCTTGGGGCTTGTTTCAGGCCATACAATGCTTTCTTTAACTTGCAAATGTAATTGGATGGAACCTGTGAATCCTCATACCCAGGGGGTTGGCGCATGTAGACTTCCTGAAGAAAACCGTGCAGAAATGCATTCTGAATATCAATCTGCCTCAAGTTCCACCCTCTAGAGACTGCAAGTGAGAGGATAACTCTGATAGTAGTGGGCTTGATGACTGGACTAAAGGTGTCTATATAATCTATACCAAACCTTTGTTTAAAACCTTTGGCAACTAATCTGGCCTTATACCTTTCTATGGACCCATAAGCATTCCTCTTAACCTTGTAGGCCCATCTACTGTCAATTAAGTTGATGCCTCTCTTAGGTGGAACCAGCTCCCAAGTTTGATTCTTGAGAAGTGCAGCAAATTCAGCATCCATTGCTTGTCGCCACACCTTGTATTTGACAGCTTCTGCCAGAGATGCAGGTTCTGTAGTAGGTGGAGACTGAATGTGAGTTACTGTTCCTGCTGCATACCTCACTGTCCCATCTGTAAATTCTTTGGGCTTCACTATATTGTCCTTCAATCTGGTGCGCATAGCATGGCCAGGATGACCAGGTTGATGTTCTGAAGTTGGAGCTGGCTCAGATAATAACTGCACTGGACTTTGTTCAGTTTCACCTGAATTGGCATGTTCTGAATATTCAAATTGGCTCTCCTCGACTCCATGATGTGTACCTGCAGTTTCAGGAGATCCTACATCCAAACCATTGTCAGTGGCATTAGTAAATCCATGACCAGTGGGAGGATTACTTGTTGCTGTCCTGCTCGGATTTGATGGAGAAGAAGGAACATCTAGAGGAATGACGACAGAACTATCTATTGTCGGATTTTGGTTTGTCAGGAATTGTTCAGAGTAATATCGACTGAATGGCAGGAAGGTTGGTTGTTCTGTGGGTTGAGCTGAAGAATGTGGCTGACTAGGTATGGATTTAAAGGGGAAAACACACTCATCAAACACCACATCTCGAGATATGTAGATTCTTCCTATTTGTCTATCTAGACACTTGTATGCCTTGTGGTCTGGACTATATCCCACAAAGACACATTGTCTGGACCTGAAGCTAAGTTTCTTGGTATTGTAGGCTCTCAGGTTAGGCCAACAAGCACAGCCGAAAATTCTGAGAAACTGATAGTTTGGTTGAGCACCAAGAAGGCGGAAAACAGGAGTGTCTTTGTCTATCACACGACTCGGTTGTCGGTTGATCAGGAAGCAAGCCGTTTGAAAAGCCTCATCCCAAAACCGAATTGGCATATGGGATTGAGCAAGAAGGGTAATGCCTGTCTCTACTATATGCCTGTGTTTTCGCTCAACCAACCCATTCTGCTGATGAGTGTGAGGGCTGGAGATGTGATGCGTAATGCCAATTTTGTCAAAGAACTTGTGAAGTTTGTGATATTCACCACCCCAGTCTGACTGTACTGTCAGGATTTTCTTGCCAAGCATTCTCTCAACATGAGCTTGAAATTTGAGAAAAATGGACTCTACATCAGATTTGTGCTTAAGAAAATACACCTAGGTGAATCTGCTGTATTCATCAACAAAACTAACATAATATTTAAAGCCATTTACAGAGGTGAGAGCAGGTCCCCAAACATCAGTGTGGACAAGCTCAAGAGGACTGGAAATGGAATGGCTAGAGAGATGGAAAGGTAATTGATGTGATTTGCCTTGCTGACATGCATCACACACAGCAGGCCTTTTATTTGAAACTACAGAAATGTTGTTCCTGGACAAGGCTTGATGAACTACAGCAAAAGTAGGGTGTCCTAAACGCTGATGCCACAAGTCTTCAGTGTTCTTGACAGTGAAGTAGGCTTGTTTGGAGAATTTATTTGGAAATTGGTAAAGTCCATTCTTGCAGTTCCCTCTAAGAAGAGTGGTCCTCGTTGCTTGGTCCTTAATAAGAAAGAAGGTAGGGTAAAACTCAGCATAGACATTGTTGTCAGAAACCAGTTTATGAATGGACAGAAGATGGCGGTTTATATGTGGAACATGAAGGACGTTTTTCAGGGTTAGAGGACGGTGAGCAGTAGCAACAAAGGAATCTCCAACATGGGCAATGGACATACCTGCGCCATTGGCAGCTTGGACTCGATCACCACCGGTGTATCTCTCCTTGATGTTTAGACGATCAAGATCATGCGTGATGTGATCTATGGCCCCGGTATCTGCATACCAGTTGGGGTCAATTGCGTAGCCGTTGCCAGAGATTGCAGCAGCTGCAACCCGTGTGTCGCCGGCGACGAAATTCTGATCGAATCGGTGATAACACCGTGCAGCATCATGATTAGTGCGGAAGCAGATCTGGCATGGAGCCTTCTGTCCTCCTTGGCCTCGAGATCCTAAATTGGTTCCACGACCTGCGCCGCGCCCTCCTGGAGCACGTCCGCCTCCATTGCCACGGCCGTTGCCGCGACCTCCACCGTTGCCGCGGCTATTGCCGCGCCCGAAGGTCTTATTGACCTGGTTCACTTGAGGGCCACCGTTGTCGTTGCGCTCGTGCCGCAGCTCATAGCTCAGCATGTGAGCGTAGACATCATTGACGGTCGTCACGTCGTTGCGTGTGGTCAGACTTGTCACCAGAGGGTCGTATTCATCTCCCAGGCCCTGCAGCATATAGGCAATGATCTCGTCGTCGTCCAGTTTCTTACCGATCATGGCAAGCGTGTCGGCGAGATTCTTGACCTTCCGGAAGTAGTCGGTGATGCTGAGGTCTTTCTTCTGGACCGTAGCCAGCTGCATCCTGATCTGCATCACCTGCGCTCGGGAGCTTGCCGCAAATGCACGTTCAATTGCGCACCTTGTCTCACGAGCAGTCGTGCACCTGACCACTTGAGCGAGTACACCGTCAGTGAGAGAGGATAGGATGGCACTCATTACCAGCTGATCCTGGAGGTACCAGTTGTTGAAAGCAGGGTTAACGGTGGTACTGGAAGTACCATCTGCGTCAACTGTCGTGATGGTGGCCGCCGGCTGGATGACGGTGCCGTCGATGAAGCCCATCAGTTGTTGGCTTCTGAGGTAAGGGAACAGCTGCATTGTCCATAAGAGGAAGTTCTCGGTGGAGAGCTTGACGGTGATCATGTTGTTGAAGGATGGTGTCGGCATGGCGCTTCTGGATGCCAGGACAAGGGAATTTGTCACAGCACCCTGAGTTCCGCTCATGGCAGATTTGTTGGTGGATTGGATCGTTGGCTCTGATACCATGTAAAAAAGAAAGTGGAGCAATTGTATTGCTGAACCCCAGCGACCAACATGGTTCGCATTGTATTATATAGATGAGTTGTTACATACACAGCGTGATCACGTTTACTGAACTAGCGTGAACTCAGGAGTGCAGAGCGAGTCTATGGCGAGTATCTAGAGCGCATGAAGCGGTCAGGCGCGCAACTAACTCTAGGCCGTTTACTGAATCATGCTACGATTACACAATGTTTAACAGGAAGTGCCGCTTTGATGATCTGATTGATTATTTGGAGCAGCCAGCGTATACTGTCCAACATCAGTTGCCAGCCACATCTTCCCGTATATTTGAGACCTCGATGGTTTTGCCCTTGGTGTAATATAGGAATGACCATGGCCTCTCCTTAATTAAAGAAAACTAGCTCCACTTGATGATGAAAGAAAATAAGTAATAACATACCAGTACAAGCTTTAGTTTGAGCACACTGCCAGTAACGGATCAAAGCATTGTGGATGAAAGTATTTTGGACCTCTTAATTCATAAAGTTTAGGAGAATCTGAAAGTAATAAACATATTAAAGCATTGTTGCAATATCACCTGCATGTACTAATGATCATACAGAACTGTGCATATAGTATATGGTATATGAAGTCAGCATATTGCATGAGAATTCTTTAACAGTACGCTAATTGACAATATGTTATATTTGTATGTATTAGCAAATGGGCACTAGAAAGGAGCTCATTAGGTCATTTTTCACAAAGGTTATCGGGATAAGCAGAGTCATTTCTATGTTTTTAGATTTTCTTTGAGAACATGCAAAAGCTTTGGTATTAGTAGGATGGTGATCATGAAGGTGTCTCTCTCTAAAAAAAGTGTTCAAGCTGGCGTTATGGTAATACATATGGAGATCCTGACAACCATGTTTAGTTCCTCCTATTTAAAACATGACTGTTGCATATTAGCTTCACAGAATCGACACTGGATTTGGACATCATGCATCGTCAGCCTGCCTGTAGCGTGCATACATCCACAAGTGGTGTTTTAGCTGATAGTCGTTGTTAGGTAGCCTGTTATGTGCTTTGATTAGTAAGTCTACTGTCTAATAGCCACGCAGATTTCGCTAGCTTTTTGTCTGGTCTTGCATTTCAGATTTTCAGTACTATGATTTTAATAGAAACCCATCCCAACCAAACACAAATACTCGATGAAAGCTAGCTAATACGTATCTATGTTTTTTTAAAAAAATAACATGTATATACTTGATCAGAGAATCATGATGTATATACTGGATAAGAGAATCACGACACATCTTCTCTATACATATAAAATTTTATGATCAAATTCGTCTTGTGCTAGAAGTTACAAAAAAGACAAAGTTGATCATGAACAGAAACTGTTCCTGTTCATGATCAAGTTTGTCTTTTTTATTACACTTAGCACAGGACGAATTTGATCATGAAATTTTATATGTAGATGGGGTAAGCTGAGATGTACATCCATGATTTTTTTCAAAATTTTTTGAAACTTTTTTTAGTAAGGTTGCATGGTGGTTTCACCAAATATTTAATCGCACAGGATATTTTGCCCTGAAAGAAAGGTGGCAGGCAGGCATTGGAAGCTCCTAGATAGAGAATTTCGGAATACATGTACAGCAGTACAGGCAATGCAACTGACTGTATTTTATCAATTTTACTACACAATGCTAAACTTTTCCTTCAAATTTTGTGGGTGCCCGCCGAAAGATCAGATGCTCCAACTTATCCTGAATTGCTCTCATATATTTTTACTACTCTACAATGTGCTTTTTGTTGTACTTGTAACCTCCTGGAACATGTAGCTAGCTGTAATATGTCAATTTCTGTAAAGCCACTGATTTTTTTCTTTATCGTGACCATTTCAGCTTCTAGGTATACGTGCTACACTTTGTTGGATGAGATTTGACTTAAAAGGAACACTTGGGTTGGCTTTTGCTCTATCTGACTTAAAGGAGCACTTCTTTCATTCCAAATTGAAGTCGTAAATTTGTGGGTATTAGCAGAATTTTTACATCAATGGATCAGCATTACTGTCCTATCACCTGTGCCTATCCTGAAGCTACATGTGAATTTCATGGTTGCTACTTTTTATTGGTTGTATTAATGCTTAGCTCCTTATGTCGTGAGTTATATCATGTGAATTTTCTGATCCAATGGCATTGGATGTTTTGGTACTTCTCTCACATCACTATTGAAATCTCTCTTTCTGTGTGGAGCTTTTGGTTTTTTGAATCATGCACTGAGCTGTGAATGCATTTTGTTTTCTGAATTATACATCGAGATTGTTGAGGTTGTCTAAATTATTGAATTATGCACTGAGCTGTGAATGCATTTTATGTTATAGATGACTGATGCTATAAATGCAGTACTAGTAGCTAAACTTTTTTTACCCATGTATGAATGCTTGTATGATATTATCTGCATGTGTGGATTTTAACAACTTTTCTTCACTTTTTCATTATTTTAAAATGATCTTTTATTCTTATTTGTGTCTATGAGTTTTATGATTTCTTTCTGAATTATTTTTCCTGAATGTGTTTTATTTTTTTTCAGATTTTTTGTTTTTCACCTTCTTAAATTTTAGGGATTTTTATCCCTATAGCTTCCAAATGGTGGGTGGAAATATTTCCCTTGAGGAGAAATTGCCCCTGGGGTTGGAGGAGATTTCACGAGCCTTTAAAATCCCCCTAAGGAGAACTGTTCCCTAGGTTTTCTTTCCATATCATCCAAACAAGCCCTTAAAGAAATTGCCAACATAAGGTTAGACCTCATGCTAGAGTTACTCAAAAAATTGTAGAAAATTTTCCTATCCTATGAAATTCCTCTGGAGCAATCCTATAAATTGAACATTCCTTGTATGATTTTTTCCTTTGAATTGAATTTCTCCATTTTTTTCATTTGAAATTTCTTTGAATCAGAGAGGTCCTAATATTTGACTCAGATTAAAAGTTTACGTCATTACGATTCACAAATTAATTATACACTAGTTAATTGTCCATGTATTGTAATAGAAACATATTTTTAACTAAATTATTAAATCATGACATGTATTTTTTTAAAAAAAAAAGATAGAGGACGGACTACCCCCACGAACTCCTATTTATATATTAAGAATGATAGGAATGAAATTGTTGTAGGAAAATATGGAAAGACACAAATACATTAGTAAAAAAGGCAAACGAAAAGAAGAGAATAGAATCCATCAACAATCCAGTTCTATGCCTGCTATTTTATGCATATATAGTCTTTTGTTATTTTTGGCTCAAAATAAAATCTGAAATAAAAATATTGCGCCTATTTCCAACAGAAATCACATCAATACATGTTTGCTTTTTTACACGTCGCATTCATCATTCCAAATTTCCAATCTCGAGCAGCCATCATCCCAATGCAGCAAAGCCATCCTGTTCCAAGAAATCACCACGGTCTGTCATCAATTAAACGATCAGGCCGTATGCTCCCCGTGGCATTCATCATTCCAAACACATGCACTTTGTTGATTCAGTAGCAGGTATTATGAGAGACCCCAGATTTACCATCCGGAATCTCCTGTGTATAACCGTACTAGTCCCTGATCAGTTGCTAGTACACACAGTGAAGCAGTGATAATCATAACCAGAACATTGTATTAAACGATAATAAACTGAAGTACTGATCATATGATCACTTATTACAACCGCAGGTTAGAAGGCCTGCAACACCACACAGTGGAAAGCAACAAATAAAAAGCCCAACTCATTCGCCACAGGCAAACGACTGGGAACGCACACCTACTCCTCAGGCTCGCCCTCCTCGAAGCCACAAGCGAAGAATTCTTCTTCCTCAGCGGTATCCTCAAACAGCTCTGAAGAGGTTGAATTGTAGCACGTGAGTACAAACGTACTCCGCAAGTCTGGGAAATTATATGACATGCAGGGCTTTCCAAAGAGAGGCTTAATATGGTTCACTTTGCATAAAGCAAATTTTATTTAACAATACATGTATAATCTTTGTAAAGCAGTTTTATCAATTAATTGTAACATTCAAATTTATTAATATTTGTAGCGATGGTTCTAACCACCATCACTTAGTATACAGGCTCTATCCGCCCAATTTAAAAAGGATTGTGATAAACCAATCAATGACTCCATCCGTCATGATGTTAAAACAGGTTTCAACCAACTCCAATTCTATCCAAGAGTTCTAACCACTCCCGAATTCCCAAATCCACAGTTTTCAAAATTAAAAACCAAGTCTACCAATATGAAAGCATTCTTTGCCCGCTCTTGACTGTGAGCACGGCTATTCGAATAGTTTATTTACTCTGCAGAGTTTGTACACTTTACCCACATGACATGATCAACCCTTGGTGCCATGCAATTAACACATTTCCTTTGGTGTGTCGGCAGAGCGATCATGACAAGGCTTTTACAATGTAACAATTTAACCCGACTAGACCTGCTAAGGTTTCACCGCTGAAGGGTTCCATCCACCCAGTCAGAAGCCCCCTCTTGCGCCGTGTGGGAATAAACCATTCTGTCTCCATCCGGCACCCACATCCAACCATCCGGCGAGTTTAAATTAAATTACTACAAATTAGTCGGCCAGGTCGTACCCATTTCGGACATGTGGTTGTACTGTTTTGCTTAGAATGGACAATCATAAGCGTCGGTCCTTAATCAACTCGAGCGGCACTTGCGCAAAGCCAAAAGTCAATGCTCCATCCGCACCCACCCAACGGACCGAACCGCTCAAGTCAAAATCATTTTTGCTTTCATTTTATTTTGCAAATACAGTAGCAAATACATTGCTACCAATTTAGAAATATGCTTCCATCACAATTTAACTCATTTTTCCCAATAGGTATTTTAATCAATTTTGCACCTAAGCATTGATCTACCGTTCTAGTCAAGGGTTATCATAATATAAATGATATCAAGAAATAATCTAGGGATTACAAAGGCATGAACAACAATCAGCAAGGAGTTAACAACAAATTGGATTAACTAATCAACCTATCCATTTAAATATCAATTTTACTCAAACTAGCCATGCATTTGATAAAATCATAAAAAGACTTTTAAAACATAGGATCAAAGTGCATCAAGGAGACTTGCCTCCTCCGGTCGCAAAGTCGTCGGCACACTGAAGTTCTTCGGAATTGACAGCGGCAACGACGGAATCTTCGGCTACGCGCAAAACGAGACAACAAATAAAATAACAGAAAATAAATAAAATCTAAAAATTATAATAAAAATACTGGCAGATAGAGGATGATTTTATACGAATTTGGCAACTTCAATCACTTGATTCGGAGTTCGGATGACAAAGATAAAAATGTTTGAAGTTGTACGGATTGGAAAATTGAAAAACGAGGGAATATTCTCGGAATCTTCTTTTTGGCTGATTTTTCTGATTTTTATTGTCCCTATGACTGGTGGGGCCCGGCCATCATTCTCTCCTAACCTTTCTTCAACCTCCAGCCCTTCCATGGCAACACAGGAGCTTCTGTCTCCCTCTTGGCGCCGGCGATTGAGACCAAGGCGACCGACGGCGTACACAAAAATGGAACGGCGACGCGATGGGGAGGTGGGGAGGCACGGCGGCAGGGAGCGGCATGGCCGGAGGCGGCGCGCATGGGACTCGCAAGCGGCGGCGGCGGGGCTGTTCGGCTCGGCAGCGAAGGGGAGGCGGTGGCGCACGGCGGAGGGGTGCAGGAGGACCGGCGGCACTCAGGGAAACCGGTGGGGAGATCGATGGCTGGCGGGAGTGGCCGAGGCGACGTACCCACAGCGGCCATGGCTGGCACGAATGGACGCACGCGGCGGCGACGAACGGCGGCGAAGCAGCGGCCGGCGAGGGCGGGGAGGAGTGCGGCAGGGGCGGCCGGAGGGGAGGCGCGCACAGGAGGTGGCCGGGAAGACTCCAGGCGACGGTGACTTGAGCTCTGGCCGGTCATTCATGGTGATAACAGTGCACGCGCAGAACAAGAATTTGGGGAAACTTCTAATTCGCGAGATTTTGCAAAATTAAAGGGCGCAATAGATAGCACATGATGGGATGAGTATAAGGATGCGAGGAATTGGATTGAGAGTTACCGATTTGCAAGAAATTGACGATGAACGAAAAACGGGCGACGACGAACAATCTTCAAATCGGAGACCGAAACTGCAATGAAAATGGAATTTTGTTGAGGGCTTTTGATCTACATGCCAGGAGTCACGATATGACACGGTTAATGCATGGCTTGGCTCACCGGATTGAAAGATGGTTCGACGGCGTCGACGACGGACGTCGGCCGGATGTTCTTGCTCAAAATCAGAGGTCGAAACGTCGATGAAACGAAGAAGTATCAGTAGCACTGCGACGAGGGCGTTGAGACGAACAAATCGGGTACTCAAGCACGCGAGGAGACAAAGAAACGGCCAAGTTATGGAATGAGCAACGTTTCGCGGATTAAACTTGATTGCGACCGTTTCGGGAGAGGAAAGGACGAGCTATTTGCGGGATTTGATTCTCCTGACCCTTGCCGTTCCAACGCTTCAGTTGCCTTATTGATTGGTACATTATTATGGCGTGAGTGGCTTTGGAAAGGAAGAGGCAGCCATGGTTGTCTTTTGAGCTGTTGTTCTGATCGGTTCCAGTGCCTGCGCAAGGTGGAAGAAAGAGAGGAGAGAGAAAATGAGAATATTTGGATTTTGAGCCTAGAAGAAAATGGATTGTAGCCCAAAAAGAAAATGGCTAAAATTAAAAATGGATTCGGAATTGAGTTTCGGATTAAATAAATGTGATGGCAAATTCGAATTTAATTTGAAATTGAATTTAAATTTAAATTTGATTTGAAGCGAATTTAGAATTTTGCAGATGAATTTGAAATAAATTCTGATTTCGAGCGGAAAGGATGCCAGGATAGATATTCAAACCAAATAAACTCCAACTCTTTAAATTAAATAATTTAAATTAAATTTTTAACAGAAGGCCGAAAACGGGGATGTTACAAACCTACCCCCCTTAGAGAGAATCTCGTCCCCGAGATTCGGACGGAGAAGGAAAAGATCGGGAAACTCTGCTCTCATATCCTCTTCTCGCTCCCAGGTAGCTTCCTTCTCTGAATGATTGCTCTATTGGACTTTGCAGAATTTGATCACACGACTTCGGGTACGACGCTCTGCTTCATCCAAAATTTTGACAGGAAACTCCGGATATGAAAGATCTTCCTTTAAATCCAATTTCTCAAAAGGCATCTGTTCTTCTGGAACTCTGAGACATTTCTTTAACTGAGACACGTGAAAGACGTCATGCACATCAGACAACTGCGGAGGAAGCTTTAACTTATAAGCAACTTCTCCTCTTACGCAACTATTGAAAAGGACCAATGTAGCGAGGCTAAGGTTCCCATCGACTCGAATCGGCGCATTCCTTTGAGAGGTGACACCTTCAAGTACACTTGATCACCGGATGCAAAACTCAAATCCTTTGACGATTATCGCATAACTTTTACTGTCTTGGTAATTTGTTTTAAGATTTTCCGGATTATTCGACTTGCTCTTCGCTTCTTTTAAAATATCAGGTCAATAATTTGTCCATCTCCTCATTCTTTCCAATCTGAGGTGTCGACATTTCCTTAGTAGAGAGCTTCAAGCGGTGACATCTTGAGACACTGGTGATAATCGTTATTATCTGAGAATTCGCATCGGCAAATTCTGATCCCAAGATGAACTATATGTCAAAGCACAGGCTCTCAGCATATCCTCGAGAATTTGATTCACTCTCTCAGTCTGACCATCCGTTTGAGGATGATATGCAGTGCTGAAATTCAGATTGGTGCCTAGAATCTCATGCAACTTTTGCCAAAATCTTGAAGTGAACTGGGATCCTCGATCTGACACGATTTTCTTTGGTACTCCGTGCAAACACACAATCTTAGCCATATATATTTCTGCCAACTTATCTCCAGAATATGTCGTCTTTACAGGGATGAAATGGGCCACTTTTGTCAACCGATCAATAATAACCCAGATAGAATCATAACCGGATATGGTTCTAGGGAGTCCGGTAATGAAATACATTCCAATCTCTTCCCATTTCCAAACAGGCACCTGCAACGGCTGTAACAATCCGGCTGGTCTCTGATGTTCTGCTTTTACTAATTGGCAAATATCACAAAGAGCCACAAATTTTGCTACTTCTCTTTTCATATTTGGCCACTAGTATCTCTCTTTCAAATCCAAGTACATTTTTGTACTTCCCGGATGAATTGAGTACACCGAGTCATGAGCTTCTTTTAAAACCAAATCTTTTATTTCTTGCTGATTCGGTACTACAATTCTTTTTCCAAACCATAAGGTCCCACTCTCATCCTCAGAAAATTCAGAAGATTTTCCTTTCTTTAGATCATTCTTGATTTCTACAATACCACTGTCTTCCTTTTGAGCATTTCTGATCTGATCTTCCAATGTTGAGTGTATCTCCAAATTATACACAGAACCCTCTTTTACTAATTCCAGATTGAGACGTTGGAATTCTTTATGAAGTTCTGGCTGATATTTCTGAACCTTTAGATTATTGCAATGACCTTTTCTGCTTAAAGCATCTGCAACCACATTTGCTTTACTCGGATGATAATGGATTCCAAGGTCATAATCCTTAATTAATTCTAACCATCTTCTCTGCCTTAAGTTGAGATCCGACTGAGTGAAAATATATTTTAAATTTTTATGATCCGTGAAAATCTCACATCGTTTCCCGATAAGATAATGCCTCCAAATCTTGAGAGCATGCACAACTGCAGCTAACTCCAAATCATGAGTTGGATAGTTTTCTTCATGGGGTCGCAGTTGTCTTGAAGCATAAGCTATCACTTTTCTCTCCTGCATCAGAACACAACCAAGGCCTTGCTTCGAAGCATCACAGAATACCTCAAAATCCTTACGAACATCTGGCAGAACAAGCACTGGCGCAAAAGTTAATCTCTTTTTCAATTCCTGAAAACTTCGCTCACACGAAGTAGTCCATTCAAATTTCTTTTCTTTCTTCAGAAGCTGAGTGAGAGGTCTAGCAATCTTGGAAAAACCTTCAATAAATCGCCGATAATACCCTGCTAAACCTTAGAAAACTTCTGATATCCGGAACAGACTTGGGTTGCCCCCAATTTAACACGGCCTTTACTTTAGCAGGATCAACTGCTACTCCTCCTGCTGAGATAACATGACCCAGGAAAGCAACTTCCTTCAACCAAAAATCGCACTTACTAAACTTAGCATAAAGCTGATGCTCTCTGAGCTTCTCCAAAACTATCCTCAAATGATCCTCATGCTCTTTCTTATTCTTGGAATAAATAAGAATGTCATCGATAAAAACGACAACAAACTTATCTAAAAGCTCCATAAACACCTTATTCATCAAATTCATGAAATAAGACGGTGCATTAGTTAATCCAAAGGACATTACTGTAAACTCGTATAGTCCATACCGAGTGGTAAATGTTGTTTTTGGGATATCTTCCTTTCTGATTTTAAGCTGGTGATATCCTGACCTCAGATCAATTTTTGAGAAAACTTGGGCTCCTTTTAATTGATCAAACAGATCATCAATCCTTGGCAAAGGATACTTATTTTTAATGGTGACTTCATTCAGGGATCGATAATCGATGCACATCCTTAAACTTCCGTCCTTCTTTTTCACAAAGATCACGGGTGAACCCCATGGTGACGAACTTGGTCTGACAAATCCTTTCTCTTGGAGTTCTTCAATCTGTTTCTTCATCTCTGCTAACTCATTAGCAGGCAACCGGTAAGGTCTTTTTGAGATCGGAGCTGTACCAGGTACAAGCTCAATAATGAACTCTATATCTCTGTCCGGTGGCATTCCAGGTAAATCCTCCGGGAAAACATCTGGATACTCATTTACTATAGGCACATTTTCCAAAGATGTACTTTTCATACTGTTCAAAGTACTGCCCTTCTTTGAGGAAAGATTAGACAAGAATTCAACTCGAATTCCGTCTGGACTGGTAAGGGTAATAGACCGATTAGCACAATCTATCTGACTTTTATGTTGGGATAACCAATCCATCCCAAGGATTACCTCTATACCCTTGGTATCCAACAATATTAGGTTTGCTAGAACTTTACCCCATTTATCAAAATATCCATTTAAGACAAACCAAAGTAGTCCTTAATTCCTTTCAAGAGAGTGAACTAATAAAGGATTTTTAAATTTGAATAGACTTTCAATTATTCTTTTTCACCAAAAACTAAGATATGAACGAATGCGTAGCACCAGAATCAAACAAAACTGAAGCAGGAACTGAATTGACAAAGAACTTACCATACACTACATCAGGTGCGTCCTGAACTTCCTCTGCTGTGACGTGATTCACACGTCCTCTTCCCATGGTGCGAGGGGTACGTGGAGTCTGAGGTGCTCCTCTACCTTGAGCTGACGCAGGGGCACGGGCTGGAGTAGAACCCAAGTTGAAGCGAACTGGGGTCATCTGCTGACGCTTTTGGGGACAATTATTGGCATAATGTCCCAGCTCTCTGCAATTGAAACTCTTGGATACTGTTGTGGGTGTGTTGTTCTTTGAACTTGACTTCTGGATTGCTAGCGAGGGCTTGAGTGGTTGGCTGAACTAGAGCAGAGTCTGGGGGTACGAAGCTTTGGTCTATTAGATCGAATTTGAAAAAGCGTGGCCTAGAACTGCTAGCACCACGATGAGCCTGAAAAGCCATCTTCCTTTTCTTGGACTCATAGAGCTGACTTTGAGCATCCTCCTGAACCAAAGCCTTGTTCACCATGTGCTGAAAAGTGGGAAAGTCATTGGAAACTAGCTGCACTTTAAGATTCGGGTCAAGACCCTCTATGAAGCGCCAGATTTTTGCCTCGTCAGTGACAACATCCTCTGTAGCATATCTTGAAAGCTGAGTAAATTTGTTCAAGTACTCAGAAACTGACATATTGCCCTGTTGCAATTTATGGAATTCTCTCCTTTTCATTTCCATGATACCCTTAGGAATATGGGTAGCACGGAAAGCTTCTACAAATTCATTCCAAGAAATGGATTGAGCATCTGCATGGGCAGCTTGATAATTCTCCCACCAACTGGCTGCAGTGCCCTTAAGCTGATGGGAAGCAAAACGAACACTTTCCAGCTCATCACACTGAGCCAAGAAGAGCTTCTTCTCAACTTCCTTAAGCGATCCATCGGCCTCAAGGGTCAAGCGATCCGCGAATGTGGGAGGTCTAGTCCTCATGAACTCCCGAACTTGGATCTGCGGGTGAGCTCTTTGCTGAGCAGGGGGCTACTTGGGGCGGGTTCAGAGCATTCTGCGCTAAGGCCTGCAAGATCTGAATCTGCATCGCCATCATTTGCTCTAAATTGGGCGGTTGAATGGGAGGCGGTGGTGGCACGGGTTCCTGCTGCGCTGGGGGTGGAGGTACTTGGTCATTTTCATTGAACTGCGGCTGTACAGGAACTTCGTCTTGATTTTGCACTCTTCCACGGCCACGACCATGACCACGACCTCCTCTCCTTCCTCTACCATGACCTCTGCCTGGGTTCTCCATCTGGAACAGGGGCAAGAACAGAACAAGGAAGAAGGAAAAAGCAAAGATAAGAAAACAGGGAAGCTAAACAACATCCCAGACAAGAACAACAGCACAGAAAGAAACACCAGCTGAAATCTTAATTAAAATAAAATAGTTTTGATAAGATGGCTGCATCACAAACGCAAAAGCATGATACAGTCCATCGCACAACTTATTCATCGATCTAAACGGCAACAAAAGGAAGGGTACTATGGCCCAAAGCCTAACAAACTACTCCAACTCTAAACACTGGATGAAACATCCTTCACGCTGAAAGAACTGCTGCCGCCACTGGACTCCTCAGAAGAAGAAATGAGGTCTTCCAAGTTGAAAGAACTGCTGCTGCTGGATTCCTCAGAAGAAGGAATGGAGTCCTCCACGTGCACCTCCACAACACGCGTGGACTTGCGCGGAGAAAGCTATCTTTGAGAGGACGACGCTTGCTGGCGGCATCGGAAGAAGGCTCTGGCCGACCGGTCTTCTGGTGGAGCGAGGACAAGCGGTCTTGGTGAGGACCTCGAGTGGAGGTGAACAGTCTGACAGATGCTAGCGAGAGGAATCCTTAAGCTTGTTCACCTCATACGTAGAGCGGCCAAGTCCTCACGGAGTGCGATGAAGCTCCTCGACATGCGCATATAAGCATTATCACTGGGCCTGGATAAAAGAACTCATGTGTCAGATAATAGGATCATGATCACCTGCCAAAACTCTGAAGAGACTGAACAGCTCTCCCTTTTCCGCGTAGGGAAAATGCAGAAAAGGGCGAAAAGTCCAGCTGATCAAGGAAAACGTGGCCCAGGCGAACAATGGCATGCCGGGCAACATCCTGAAGTGCATCACGAACTCTCAGACGCTTCCAGTGAAGTGGAAAGGACGGGCTTCCTCCTGCTGTACTTTGGCGAAGATGACCACCTTCACCCTCCATATGTTCTGACCACCACAAGCGATAGGTTGGCAGCTACACTCTAGGCGACGAGCAAAACCGAGATACTGAAGCATGAGTGGCAACACATCACAGAAACCACCCTCCCGCTGAGCGAACGAGGTGTAAGAAGTCATCTACAAATTTTGAAAAAGATATTAGCAAACAATTTTTAAAATATTTGACAACAAAAGAAAGAACAATAACAAAGAAACTTTTAAAATTTTGTTAAGTAATTTTGATAAAATATTCTTCCTTAGGGCTTTGCCATTAGAACTAGGTTGCGTCCTACAGTCGTCATGGCTCTGATACCACCTCTGAGAGACCCCAGATTTACCATCCGAAATCTCCTGTGTATAACCGTACTAGTCCCTGATCAATTGCTAGTACACACAGTGAAGCAGTGATAATCATAACCAGAACATTGTATTAAACGATAATAAATGAAATCTTGATCATATGATCATTTATTACAACCCGCAGTTAGAAGGCTCTGCAGCACCACACAATGAAAGCAACAAATAAAAAGCCCAACTCATTCGCCACGTGCAAGCGATCGAACGCACACCTACTCCTCAGGCTCGCCCTCCTCGAAGCCACAAGCGAAGAATTCTTCTTCCTTAGCGGTATCCTCAAACAGCTCTGAAGAGGTTGAATTGTAGCACGTGAGTACAAACGTACTCATAAGTCGAGAAATTATATGACATGCGGGGCTTTCCAAAGAGAGGCTTAATATGGTTCACTTTGCATAAAGCAAATTTTATTTAACAATACATGTATAATCTTTGTAAAGCGGTTTTATCAATTAATTATAACATTCAAATTTATTAATATTTGTAGCGATGGTTCTAACCACCATCACTTAGTATTCTGAGCTCTATCGCCCAATTTAAAAAGGATTGTGATAAACCAATCAATGACTCCATCCGTCATGATGTTAAAACAGGTTTCAACCAACTCCAATTCTATCCGAGAGTTCTAACCACTCCCGAATTCCCAAATCCACAGTTTTCAAAATTAAAAACCAAGTCTACCAATATGAAAGCATTCTTTGCCCGCTCTTGACCGTGAGCACGGCTATTCGAATAGTTTATTTACTCTGCAGAGTTTGTACACTTTACCCACATGACATGATCAACCCTTGGTGCCATGCAATTAACACACTTCCTTTGGTGTGTCGGCAGAGCGATCATGACAAGGCTTTTACAATGTAACAATTTAACCCGACTCGACCCGCTAAGGTTTCACCGCTGAAGGGTTTCATCCACCCAGTCAGAAGCCCCCTCTTGCGCCGTGTGGGAATAAACCATTCTGCCTCCATCCGGCACCCACATCCAACCATCCGGCGAGTCTAAATTAAATTACTACAAATTAGTCGGCCAGATCGTACCCATTTCGGACATGTGGTTGTACTGTTTTGCTTAGAATGGACAATCATAAGCGTCGGTCCTTAATCAACTCGAGCGGCACTTACGCAAAGCCAAAAGTCAGTGCTCCATCCGCACCCACCCAACGGACCGAACCGCTCAAGTCAAAATCATTTTTGCTTTCATTTTATTTTGCAAATACAGTAGCAAATACATTGCTACCAATTTAGAAATATGCTTCCATCACAATTTAACTCATTTTTCCCAATAGGTATTTTAATCAATTTTGCACCTAAGCATTGATCTACCGTTCTAGTCAAGGGTTATCATAATATAAATGATATCAAGAAATAATCTAGGGATTACAAAGGCATGAACAACAATCAGCAAGGAGTTAACAACAAATTGGATTAACTAATCAACCTATCCATTTAAATATCAATTTTACTCAAACTAGCCATGCATTTGATAAAATCATAAAAAGACTTTTAAAACATAGGATCAAAGTGCATCAAGGAGACTTGCCTCCTCCGGTCGCAAAGTCATCGGCACACTGAAGTTCTTCGAATTGACAGCGGCAGCGGACGGAATCTTAGCCTCTGGCAAAACGAGACAACAAATAAAATAATAGAAAATAAATAAAATCTAAAAATTATAATAAAAATACTGGCAGATAGAGGATGATTTTATACGAATTTAGCAACTTTAATCACTTGATTCGGAGTTCAGATGACAAAGATAAAAATGTTTGAAGTTGTACGGATTGGAAAATTGAAAAACGAGGGAATATTCTCGGAATCTTCTTTTTGGCTGATTTTTCTGATTTCTATTGTCCCTATGACTGGTGGGGCCCGGCCGTCATTCTCTCCTAACCTTTCTTCAACCTCCAGCCCTTCCATGGCAACACAGGAGCTTCTGTCTCCCTCTTGGCGCCGGCGATTGAGACCAAGGCGACCGACGGCGTACGCAAAAATGGAACAGCGACGCGATGGGGAGGTGGGGAGGCACGGCGGCAGGGAGCGGCATGGCCGGAGGCGGCGCGCATGGGACTCGCAAGCGGCGGCGGCGGGGCTGTTCGGCTCGGCAGCGAAGGGGAGGCGATGGCGCACGGCGGAGGGGTGCAGGAGGACCGGCGGCACTCAGGGAAACCGGTGGGGAGCTCGATGGCTGGCGGGAGTGGCCGAGGCGACGTACCCACGGCGGCCATGGCTGGCACGAACGGACGCACGCGGCGGCGACGAACGGCGGCGAAGCAGCGGCCGGCGAGGGCGGGGAGGAGTGCGGCAGGGGCGATGGTGAGGCGCGCACAGGAGGTGGCCGGGAAGACTCCAGGCGACGGTGACTTGAGCTCTGGCCGGTCATTCATGGTGATAACAGTGCACGCGCAGAACAAGAATTTGGGGAAACTTCTAATTCGCGAGATTTTGCAAAATTAAAGGGCGCAATAGATAGCACATGATGGGATGAGTATAAGGATGCGAGGAATTGGATTGAGAGTTACCGATTTGCAAGAAATTGACGATGAACGAAAAACGGGCGACGACGAACAATCTTCAAATCGGAGACCGAAACTGCAATGAAAACGGAATTTTGTTGAGGGCTTTTGATCTACATGCCAGGAGTCACGATATGACACGGTTAATGCATGGCTTGGCTCACCGGATTGAAAGATGGTTCGACGGCGTCGACGACGAACGTCGACGCCGTCGAACGTCGGCCGGATGTTCTTGCTCAAAATCGGAGGTCGAAACCTCGATGAAACGAAGAAGTATCAGTAGCACTGCGACGAGGGCGTTGAGACGAACAAATCGGGTACTCAAGCACGCGAGGAGACAAAGAAACGGCCAAGTTATGGAATGAGCAACGTTTCGCGGATTAAACTTGATTGCGACCGTTTCGGGAGAGGAAAGGACGAGCTATCTGCGGGATTTGATTGTCCTGACCCTTGCCGTTCCAACGCTTTAGTTGCCTTATTGATTGGTACATTATTATGGCGTGAGTGGCTTTGGAAAGAAAGAGGCAGCCATGGTTGTCTTTTGAGCTGTTGTTCTGATCGGTTCCAGTGCAGAAAATGAGAATATTTGGATTTTGAGCCTAGAAGAAAATGGATTGTAGCCCAAAAAGAAAATGGCTAAAATTAAAAATGGATTTGGAATTGAGTTTCGGATTAAATAAATGTGATGGCAAATTCGAATTTAATTTGAAAAATTTAAATTTAAATTTGATTTAAATTTAGAATTTTGCAGATGAATTTGAAATAAATTCTGATTTCGAGCGGAAAGGATGCCAGGATAGATATTCAAACCAAATAAACTCCAACTCTTTAAATTAAATAATTTAAATTAAATTTTTAACAGAAGGCCGAAAACAGGGATGTTACATATTAAGCGATTGCTACAGAAACCTTTTGCAGAAGTTGATGAGCATTGCAAGAACGAATAATGATCGACCAACAGGTTCTGACATATATAGTTAGCAACAATAATAAATCACAAAGCTAAGGGTGTGTTTGGTAGAGCTCCAGGAGCTAGGTATTCCTAGCTTCACCAAATCCGTGGAGTTAGAGCTGTGAGTACATTAAGAGTATTTAGATGGATCATTTTGTTTCCATTTTAGACAAAAATATAAACTTAATTCACTTTATTGTAGCCTACAAGTTTCAGATCTCAGATGAATCTAGGATCTGGAGCTTACCAAATAGGCCCTAAGAGTTAATGTGATCTGTCCCTGGAAGGAACTTCTTGCACAGCAACCCAGTGTTTTGAACTGACTGTAGTAAATACTGTAACAATACACTGATGGACGATCCAAGCTATTCGTTGACTCGATCAAATAGCGCTGAGAACCGGAACCTGTTTAAGTTGCAGTCTGTATGGTGACTGTACATGAACCCTTTCCGAATAACTTAACCTAGATCCTCGCCATGGTCAATTTGACAGCATCCAAGATTCTGAAGTGGGGGTAGAATACTGCAGATTGCTCGCCCTCCAAGCCATCATGATGATGCCGGACTGCCGATTGCTGCCAGCGAGGTCGTTGCATGCATGGGCTGCCCCCAATCACCAGGTCAAAGCTGCCAAATCTTCTGATGAAGGACTCAATTCTGTCGATTGATAAGAGACTGCACATCAGCAACCTCAGTCAGTGTGCACCTGTTTGGGTCTATTCACTTCGGAGACTTCAACTGAGACCACCGTCTTCATGACTCATGAGGATGCCAAGCCTGTGGAGTGGAGATACCTCTGCTCCTCCAATACCAGCGAACAGCTAGGGACAACAAATCCATGCCATTAGCTAGGGAACATATCCCTCAGCACTGAGAGATGGTAGGCAACCGAATCAACTTGGAATAAATTGCCGAGAGATTTGTGTCTCTCCGTCGGTCCGTCCGGCTGACTCCCCTAGTGTGGTTTCATAGGAAACCAAGAGGATTCCAGTGTCCAGTCGAAACCCCACCTACCCCCTACCGATTTTCGTCGATAATTGGTTGAAAATCATCAAAACTCAAAAGGCTTTGAAATCAAACATTTTAAAGAAAACAATAAAAAAATGATTTTCACCAATAATCGGTCGGTCGATATTCAACAATAATTGACTAACCAAGTGAACTTCTTTAGCTGCTGATTTTTTGAGCGATTTTCATTGGTAATCACTCGTTATTCACCGTTTTTCGACTAGTTTACGAAGCATAAGTTTTTTCAAAAAATTTTTGATTTTTTTTTGAATTGAACCAATTTACTAAGCGATTTCTGGTCTCATGTCGACTTAGTGAGGTCGATAATCGAGTGATTATCGTCGATAAGTTGAACCCTAATTCCATCTCGTCAGGCTCACGACAATATTTGTTCAAGTATATCAAGTAGCAGTATTTGTTGAAGTATATTTAGTAGCAATATTTGTTGAAGTATATCTAGTTGCAATATTTGTTGAATTATATTTAGTATCAATATCTGTTGAAGTATATCTAGTTGCAATATTTGTTGAAGTATATTTAGTAGGATGACACCCGAAAATGGTACTATTTGTTCAAGTAGCGATATTTTTATGCACAAAAATTATCTTGTTATAGTATATTTTAATATGTTAATGTTATCAAATATTGAAAAGCTTATTTCTCATTGTATGCATAAATGAACTACCAAAACTTTAGTATGAAAGTTGTACTCTATACCACTAATTATATTCTATACTTATTTTGTTGTACAACATGCAATTTGATACTAGCAATTTCTTGCAAATTATTTACACAAGCAATTTCTGTAAGGTATTAAAATGTAAATGGTGTTGATATGTGAATGGCATTAGCATATCATTATGTGAATGCCTATTTTTCACACTTTTTGGATTGATATGTGAGTAGTACTGAAATGAAATATTATTTATTAACATATTATATATTGCTAAATGTCTATTTTTGCATTTGTTGGATTGATATGTGAGTAGTACTAAAATAAAATATTATTTGTTGATATATTATTACTAAATGCCTAATTTACAACTTTCAATTGTCTAAAAATTTTCCATATTTAGGAGAGATCATACCAGAGTTTATTCGTGTTTTAACATACTTATATATATATAACATTTTCCCTATTATTTTTCCTATTTTTCCAACCGGCTTTGGTTTTTGGTGGTTTTCACCAAAAACCGCTTGGTTTTAGGCCAAAACAGAGCTGTTTCACCTAAAAACTGTGAATTTTGCTCGCCGGTTTGATCAGATTTCAAAATAGTTTGAATTTTCATACCGTTTGATTTTTCATGATTTTCAAACGGTTTTTGCAATTTTCAGTACCGCGCGGGTTACGAATTTCGGATTCAAACGTCCATCCGACCCACGTATGATTCCACTTCCTGCATTCGTCCAGGACGTATTTCTGAACAAGAAAGGTGGTGGATTCTCACGGCTTGAACGAAAAAGTCTGCAAGCAGTCGATCTGTTGTCTTTGGTGGGAGGGGAACGGGAGTCGGGAGGTGACCTGTTCCGAATTGGTAGCTTATGGATGTAACCTGTTTTCCTGGCAGTAGCACAGAAAAAGCACGGCGGCCGTCTCCATCGCCTCGCGCGGCGGCGGCACGGCCGAGCCAGTGGACACGCGCAGCGGCTGGAGATCCTCCGGCGTGTGCGAAAAAGCAGATGCGGCGCGTGCACGCAGCGCCGTCCCTTGCAGAGCCGCGTCCGGTACTGCGCTGTTCTTGATGTCCACGGGGGAGGGGTCTGGCGGTGGAGGTGGTCGAGGAGAGTGGGGTCGGCGCCGGCGGCAAGGAGCCGGGAGACTGCCACAGGAGCAGACGGAGAGCCGGCGAGGTGGAGCGGGGTGGAGAGGGAGAACCCGGAGGCGCGGTTGGGGTCGGCGAGAGGAGGGCGTCGAGGCAGTCCACGGTCTCGTACGCCGCGGCGACCATGAGCGGTGTCATGTGCTCCGTGCACCGCGCTGGGGAGTACCACGGCGCGGGCTCGTCGCCGAGGGACGGTTGCGCGGCGAGCAGGTCCCCGATCACCGCTACGTCATCGTCCACCGCCAGCACCAGCAGCCTCTACCTCCTCAATAGAGAGATCAAACGAAAATGAGATGCGACCCAATCAAGAGGGGTCGATTGTCAGAGAACTGGTTGCGCAATCTAGGGCGACGATTGTGTGCTTCCAAGAAACAAAACTTCAGCAGGTGTACAATCGCACTGTCAGGGAGTTACTAGGAGAATTTCTGCTTCTTAGGTGCGACCCAATCAAGAGGGGGCATCCTTTTAGCGTGCTCCGCAGATCACTTCGACTTGTCTGAAATTCGGACAGGGACGTTCAGCATTTCCGCGACAGTGAGGATGAAAAAAGATGGGACCTCATGGTCTTGCACAGGGGTATGCGGGCCGCAGCATGAATCTGATAAGTTGCTGTTCTTGTAAGAAATTATGAATCTTAAGGAGATCATGCGCAAGGAGTGGCTCATTCTTGGGGACTTCAACATGATTTATCAGGCCATGGATAAAAGTAATGGTGCAGTAAACCGAAGACTCATGGGGGCCTTTGCCAAGCTTAGAGAATTGCCATTGAATGGCAGGAGATTCACTTGGTCCAATGGCAGGGACAATCCAATCCAAATAAGGATAGATCGCATGTTCGCCACAAACGAGTGGGACCTTCTGTTTCCACAATGCAGGTTACATGCCTTATCGTCCTTGGTTTCTGACCACTGTCCCTTGCTCCTCCAAGGGCAGATAACAGCTACCAAATCATCTCTCTTCAGGTTTGAAAGTTTCTGGACCGCAATGCCTAGCTTCCAATAGACTGTAAGTCAGGCCTGGACCAAGGTGACGAGCACGCATGATGCGCTCCGCAGGCTTCACATAAAGCTAACAAGAACTGCATGGGCTCTTAGGGAGTGGAGCCGCCAAATTATAGGGGACCTCCGCGTGCAGTTCTCCATCGCAGGAGAGGTTATCCTGCAATTTGAAAAGGCGCAGGAGAGGAGGCAGTTGTCTGCAGGTGAAAGCGAACTTCGAACAAAGCTCCGGAACAGGTTGCTAGGAATAGTGGCCATCCAAAGGGCTAGGCTTAGGCAGCGTTCAAGAATGACCTACATTAAGGAAAGGGATGCCAACACAAAATTCTTTCACCTCAAAGCAAATGCGCGCAGACAAAAAAATCACATTCAGGAGATCACAACTAGCAGGGGCGTGGTTCACGATCACCAAAGCAAGCAAGACGAGATCCACAATTTCTTCTTCAGCCTGTTGGGTTCCAAAAGGCAGAGGGAACACTCCCTTAATTGGAAGCTGCTGGACATTCCTCGACACGACTTGAGTAGCCTAGACCAACCTTTCCAGCTGGCTGAGCTGAAGGATGCGGTGTTTTCAATGCCACCTGAGAAGGCTCTAGGGCCGGATGGCTTCTCGGGACTATTCTACAGGTCTTGCTGGGAAATAGTCAAGAATGACCTCATGGACGCTATGATGCAGCTATACAGTTTAAATGCTCAGAACCTGCGGCTTCTTAACTCCTCCAACACTCGCTTCATTGTTTAAGAAAGTAGGCGCTACTTCCATTGCAGACTATAGGCCTATTAGTCTCATTCATAGCGTCGGAAGATTTTCTCCAAGATCCTAGCGATGAGGCTCGCACCTTATCTCAGTCAGCTGGTGCCTGCCAACCAATTCGCCTTCATCAAGAAGAGATCTATTCACGATAACTTTTTATTCGTCAAAAACCTCGTCTCTGATCTTCACAGGAAAGGAACCCCGGCTCTCCTTGTAAAGCTGGACATAGCGAAGGCCTTCGATTCCGTCAGCTGGGAGTTCCTGTTGGAGTTGCTATGTCACCTGGGATTCACCTCACGCTGGCGTGACTGGATTGCGGCAATTCTTGCGTCATCTTCATTGAGAGTCCTTCTTAACGGAGTTCCAGGTCCGCCTATCCTGCACAGGAGAGGGCTGCGTCAGGGGGACCCCCTCTTCCCTATGCTCTTCATTTTGGCTATGGACCCGCTGCGGAGTCTCTTTTCCAAGGCGGCCGCCGAGAATCTTTTATCGCAGCTGCCGGCCGCGCCCCCGAGAATGAGGATCTCCCTCTATGCCAACGATGTCGTCGTCTTTGTCAGGCCAATCCGGGAGGAGTTAGTTTTAATGCAGGGGTTGCTAAACATTTTTGGAGGGGCCACGGTCTACACACCAACATTCACAAGAGTGAGGTGTACGCCATCAGGTGCGACACTATAGACATGACGACCGTCCTGTAGGGCTTCCCAGCATTATCCAAACCTTTCCCTTGCAGGTACTTAGGTCTACCGCTGTGACCTACCAAGCTTAAGCGCTCTGACCTGCAGCCTCTCATTGACAGAGTAAGAAAACGGCTAGCGGGCTGGAAAGGAAAATTACTCTCTAGGGCGGGCAGGATGGTTCTGACGAACTCCGTGCTCACGTCACTCGCGGTATACCACCTCACAGTGTTTTCGCTCCCTGCATGGGCCGCAAAGAAAATTGACAGAATCCGCAAAAGCTTTGCTTGGAGAGGCAAGCAGGATTGCTTCGGAGGGCACTGCCTGGTCAATTGGAAATTGGTATGCAGGCCTAAGGCCTTGAGAGGGCTCGGCGTTAAGGATCTAATCTCCTTCAGGCGAGCTCTCCGACTTCGATGGCTGTGGTATGCCTGGACAGATCGTAATAGGCCATGGGCAGGGATGGTAATTCCTTGTGACGACTTTGATTGCAGTCTTTTCCGTGCGAGCACAAATATTACCTTAGGGAATGGCGAAACTGCAAATTTTTAGAACTCCAATTGGCTCCGTGGGAGGTCGCCGCGGGAAATCGCGCCAAACTGTTATCGTTTAGTCAGGGGAACAGGAAGATCGGTCAAGGATGAACTTCTTTCTAGGAACTGGTTGCGTCCGTTGAGGAGGATTTCCTCCGGCGCTCAGATCATGGAGTTCATGCAACTCTGGCAAGCGCTTAGGCGGGTTCAGCTGCTACCGAATGTGCAGGACGGTATTACCTGGAAATGGATGCAGCAGGGGGACTACTCGGCAGGGACCGCTTACAGGGCACAGTTTATTGGCGCCACGACAGATCCAAACTGCACGATGATTTGGCATGCCGACGCTGAAGCAAAATGCAGATTCTTCACCTGGCTATTCCTACAGGATAGGATTCTCACAGCTGACAGGCTGGCTCTTAGAGGATGGCCTCATAGCACTCTTTGCGCGATGTGTGGATTCGAGCCAGAGTCATCCTGACACCTCATCCTGTTGTGCCCGTTGGCAAAGCAGGTATAGAGAAAGGTATTCCTCTATATGAACATAAACTTCATCGCCATCCAACCTGCATTGGTCCAGCTAGACATTGCAGCTTGGTGGCAATCGGTCCGTTCCACCATTCAATCACAAGATCGTAAGCAGTGACGGCACCTTCATGTGCGTAGCGTGGAACCTCTAGAAGGAGAGGAATAGCAGATCTTCAATAACCGATCAGAAGCGTCGATGCGTTGTTAGCGCCGCATAGCATGAGACGAAGAGCTCCTACCATTTTCTTTTCAAAACGAAAATGAGATGGATCGAACCGATTCTATACATAATTTGGTTCTATTTCTATGTTTGATGAACAAAAATATGTGATACATGATAAGATAGTACAAATTCTTGAAATATCCTAAAAAGATGATGCATCATCCCGTAATGGCAATTTAGCCGAACCAATTGGTTTAGGACCGAATCGTTCACTTGCACCATCTCTCAAATCAATCTTATTCCTCAATCCAATCTCATTCCTTCAACCAAACATCATCTCGTACCAATCTGTATCATTTTATCCAAGCAATCAAACAAAATCTTATATCATTTTATTCAGGCAACCAAACACCTTCCCTGTACCATCTCATCCAGGATTATCTCATCCATCCTGTACCATCCCATTTCATTCATTCTCGTACACCCAACCAAACGCACCCTAAGAACACAATTGCTGATTGTAGATCACAAGCACGGCCAAATTTTCCAAAACGGCCAAACTAGAAATCTGCAGAGTACTAGCTTCGTACTGCAAGCTGTACTAACAGCCACCACCAGCAAAATTCATATGCTGAACAAGAGATTACTAAACTTCATCCATTCAGGAAAAGTGCACAAACAACGCTTAACAAAAGCTTCCATAAATACAGGGCACTCATGGTATTTTCTGCTAGCTATGAGGGTTCAACATTAAAAACTAGCCCACCAAAACTTAAACTGCAACATAACTGGCATCAAAATCCAGACAATTAGATGATGCCAATTTTGTTGGCCACATCAAGAGCATCGTAGTCCGGTGTGAGCTTCACATAGGTCTTCTTCTTCCCGTCAGGCCTGCAAAACAGAAGACTGATAAATTCACCAAACAAGATGCAGTATATTCAGACATGAAAAAAAATCAAGAGTACAAGATAATGACCTGATCAGAGTATTGAATTTCTTTGCCTGGATGTCATACATCTTTTTGACAGCTGATTTGATCATCTTCTTGTCTGCCTTGAGGTCAACGATGAAGACAAGGGTGTTGTTATCTTCAATCTTCTTCATGGCAGACTCAGTTGTAAGGGGTACTTGAGGATCTGGTACTGATCAAGCTTGTTCCTGCCAGGTGCACTGATTCTTGGGTACTTCGGGTCTCTCACCTTCTTGAGAGTCTTTGGTCGGTGAAACGTCACAGATGTGCGTATCTTCTTGGACTTCCTCTTGATTGTCCCAGACTTAACTGCCTTGGCAACCTTTAAGGCTTGAGTCTTTCCATCAGCCTTCTTTGGGGAGCTAATCAAATTAAAATACAGAAGAAAGTATGTCAGTTGGGATCTCCTAGTAAGAATGTTACTATCAATTATTCAAGTGATAACAGTGCACAACGATTTGGAAGATTTAAGCACACAGACAGCAACATAGAACAAAACAGAGTATCAAATTCCATTCAGAAGTATGATGATAACGTCAAAAGAACGTGAGGTGACACTGAACAAAACTGTATGATCCTCAAATTCATGTTGCTACAAGGGTTCTACTTAAAAATAAGTGAATAGAAGAGTATCCAAGGTCAAGAGCTGTAACCAGAAATTACACAACAACAAATAAATAGCAAGACATTGAGACAATAAAATAAGATGAGAGAGTACCTCTAGGCGCCATTGAAGCTTCTCAACAGCCTAATAACTGCATGGACGGGTAAGCAAAAGAGATTTAGAAACTAACAGAGGAACAGAATAAAAACTAACGTCTCAAGGGGACTTACAGCAAGCACCAGCATATGACTGAAGAAAAAAAATACAATCAAGATGGACAAAAATAAACATGCAACTGTTGTTCTTAGTCAAAGGATCTTGGAGTATTAAGAATCAGACATTCGATTCTCTAGCGATTTCTTCTTCTTACATAGAAAAGTGTTGGCAATCACCTTAAAGGATGGATCTTTTCTCTCAAAGGAGACACCGATCTTCTTGAGTTGAGCTTCGGCAGATCTCTTCAGAAGGTTTGACGAGTAATTAGACAATAGGAGTTGCCGCGTCTCTGAACTTCAGGAAGCAATACTCGGCAATTGCCTCCTCCTCTGCCTCTTGCAAAAACGAGAAACAGCGACAACACACCAGAAGCGATAGCAAAGGAATCAATTGCAGAGCAAGAACCGAAGGACTCGTGTTTTGGTGCTACCTCAACTGCACAGCTTTTCTGCTGATTATTCCCCTACCAGCTAATGCAACCATCTACCAGGAATGCAGTACTTACAAATCAAATGCAAGGGCGCTGGAGGGAGCAACCACCCGTGCCTGGAGGGAGCAGCGGTGGCGACTGGATTGGGGGGAGTAGCCGCCACCTAGACCAGAGGGGGAAGCAGCAGCCGTCGCCCGTCGATTTGGAGGGAGCAGCAGCCATCGCCCGCCGATCTGGAGGACAGGCTCGCTCAGCTGCCGATCTCAGTCTAGAGATTCTTGATGGAGGCACACAGCTGTAGCCTGGAAATTTTGGGGGAGCCGCCATCGATCTGGAAATTTCGGAGTCATCGGCGGCGCGACGGTGCCTAGGGTGAGGGGTCAGCCGATCGGGAGTCAGCAGGACTCAGGAGTCACGGATCGAAGAGCTAGCCAGTTAGGGTTATTAGGTATTCCGAATCTAATCAAAGTTACACTGGGCTTTCCTCGTTGGGCTGGCCATCTGGCCCAATCTAACCGGATATCCGGATAGGAATACTATCCGATATCCGGATCCCGTCCTAGTTTTTCCGGACATTAGGTATTCCGAGTCCAATCCCGGATCCGAATTTAAACATCCAGATCCCGTCCCGGATCCGACCGGATATTTAAATCCCATCCCGGATCAGGTCCCGGATCGGGCGGGAAAAACCGACCCGTTTTCACCCCTAGTGGCGGCGAGTGAATCGTGGTTGGCCGCCGGTACAGCGGTGGCAGCAGAGGTTTCCTGCTTTGGAGGGTTTCGGAGATGGAGCAGTCCTCAAATTGCTTATCTTGTTTCTTCCGAGTGGCGGCGCTGGGCATCCGCTGGGCATCGTGATGTTAGGTTTAGTAGGATATTAGGCCGTTCAGCAGAGTGTGATGACACTTGGCACTTCTCTTTGGGCCAGCCCAACTGATAGCCAGTGGAGATGATGAATACTTAGCAGGCAACCTTCAATATGTGTAGAATCCTTCTATGTCGTCGATCATCAGTAGTTGAAGGAGGGCAGCGACGCCTCTTCCTCAGACCCAAAGCAAGTTTATCTAAAAGAGAAAACATGGGATTATATGCATTGAACTGAGCAGCATTTTGTCTCTGCAATCTATATTGCTCTCTTCGTTGATTTTAGTAAGACACCCATGTATTTTGAGATTCAAACTTTGTAAATTTTAACAACAATTAATTCAGAAATATAAAGGCTTAGTGGCAATGTAGCACAAAAATGGTACCATTAGATTCGCATTTGAAAGTACTTTTATATGATCATGATTTTGTGTTTACTAAACAATATGCCGTAAAAATAATTAATGGTCAAAATTCAATTTTTGAGATAGTTCTACGTCAAACCGTGCCTTAAAAAACCAACGGAGGGAATACATATAAAAAGCTTCACAGATAACTCAAAAACAAGAAATAGTTCGCAAAATCAAGCTTGGTACAATACTACTTTAAATAATTGGACTATACTAATTGGGGGCATATTGAGTGAAAATGGCCTAAATCTTGCAAATGCGTGAAAATCATGAATATAAGTTTAAAAAAAACTCCAAAAATTACCAGATATAGGGGATGGCATGTTCTATATCTCTGCAAAATTTCAATTGTATTCATGAATAGAGATTGCACGCTGTTCACTAAGTAAATTGTCTTTTTTGTATCTCACAAACGCAATTTAATTTGGATTTTCACCAGACGGGAAGTACTCTGCAAAATCTGCCTATAGGACCTTACTCCATGGGACTGTGGCCTTTAGACCATGGGAAAGAATTTGGAAAGCCTGGGCCCCTGGAAAATGTCGGTTTTTTATGTGGCTTGTCGTGAGAAACAGGTGCTGGACGGCTGATCGGCTGGCAAAGTGTGGACTCCCTCACCCGGCGATGTGCCCACTTTGTGATCAAGCTGAGGAAACTATCAACCATTTGCTGCTCTCCTGCGCTTTTGCTCGAGATTTTTGGTTCAGACTTTTACAGAATGTCGGGCTACAAAACCTAAGTCCAAGACCAGGGGAAGAGATTTTTGATGAGTGGTGGGAAGGAGCTCTGGCTGCAGCACCTGCCCCTATTAGAAAAGGCCTTAATTCTCTAGTTATTCTAGGGGCATGGACTCTTTGGAACCATCGAAACAGATGTGTTTTTGATGGCTTTTCTCCTGCCGTAGACCGAGCTATATTTGATGGCTTTTCTCTTGCCCCCTTTTTTCTTCTTACTATAATGATACGCAGCTCTCCTGCGTGTTCGAGAAAAAATTTAATTTGGCCTTGAAATTTTGCATGTCTGTCGAACATACCCTTCCCTATATGTGGTATTTTTTGGAACTCAACACATGATTTTAACATTGGATCTATCAGTGCTCAAAAGTCAAAAGCCAAAAATAAGTCAAGTTTTAGGCAGCACAAATACCACAAGCTCTTACAGCAGCTTGGCAGTTCCCAAACAGATGTTAAGCACAAAATCTTGAGACAATAAACAGATAGCGACCAGAATTTAGATCACTGTACCTTGTTGAACTAGTTGAGAAACTCCAGCACAAATGTCATGGTTGCTTTGGAGATGATGTCCAACTGGTTCATTATGGCATTCCTCTTCAAACAAGAGTTTGTTATTAACAAACAAATCACCCTGTGGGCTAGGAGAATCCAATCCTTTAGATGGAACTAGTGACCACAAATCAGAACAACTGTCATGATCATCTGGGAGCACTTCAAAATTTTGCAGAGCAGTACCAGCTTTGTAGTGTGAAAAGTTATTTGAAGTCCAAACTCGGTATTGTGATGTCTTGTCTGGAACTTCAGCCTCCCAAATCAAATTAAATCTTTTAAGCATGGATGACACTCGTTTATGAAGCCTTCTCGAATTGTTGTGCCCAAGACGTTTGCCAAGCTAATTGGATGTTACATGAGAACATGAGTCACTAATTTCAAGAAATACAAAATTTTATACGCCACACTAGATGAGACAAGCAACCCCAATACAGGTTACATAATGATGTGTACTCAAGCTGTTTTATATACTCGTCACCAACACATTGCTGAGTTCACACTTCACAGTGCAAGGATGTTTTGCGGCATGGAATTACTTTTTCATTAGGAACCACAATCTAGAAGGATAATGTATTGGCAAGAATTTTATACCACAAAGAAGCTATCATAACTCATTTAAGTTATGTAGTCAATGAAATTTCAATAAATAATTTGCACGCACGCACGCACGGGTTTAAAGATGGATTGACTATGATTATTGACATTGGAAAGTCACTTGGAAGTTCTCACTTCCTTACATATGGATTATCCTGATTTGCTCAATTATTACAGAAAATATAATTTGAGATAACGATAATGATGCAGACCATATAGGTATTGAGAAGGATATTAAAGTAGAGGATGTTACATGTGTAAGTATAGAATCTTGGCCCATGTAACCCATGATGCCCATAAACAAGTGTATATATATCTCCTCAATAATCAATAAGATTCACAGTTGTGAATAGCAAAATATATATATATATATAGAGAGAGAGAGAGAGAGAGAATTGCTAATGTGCTCTCCTTCCGTGCTCTCGAGAGCTTTTGCGAAATTCATGACAAAAATATTCGATCTGAACCGTTCATCTTCTTTATCTTGTTGAAATGTAGCTATAGACAAAATTTCGTATTTTTTTGAATTTTTTTACTATTTGTTTTGCATTTTCTAAAATAAGGCTTTTTGGATGGTCCAAAACTAATTAGATTGCTGATTTTAGAAAATGTAAAATATATATATCTTCTTCTCTTAAGTTTAACAGAGGAAACATTCTATCCAATCTGCTATAGCACATCAATTTTAAGTTTAAAACCAGAGCTAGGCTACAAAAAATAGTTTTCAGTTTCACTGTTCTGTTGCAACCAGCTTAAAATTTCCAATATCAAGAGCTGTCGTATCTTGGCATGGGAAATTATTGCTGTCTTCCAGGTTGCTAACTTAAGTAAGCAGTTGCCGAAACAACCAAATCTGTCAACGAACGCCCAATATTTTCAATCTGGTTGTAAACATTAAACAGTAACCAGATTCAACTATCAAAGAGGAGAGCAAATGGGGAACATGTAAACAACTACAACAACCAAGACTTTTGTTCCAAACAAGTTGGAGTAGGCTAGGAATGAAACCCAATCAAAGTCAATAAAACCCTAAACAAGTTGTGGTGGAGAACATGTATCACTATAAAAGCACTCTTAATGCTATGATGGAATGTAGCATATCATTGAAAACATATTAACATATTATACACCAAGGTTGCGCCGTTGAAAGGTTCAGAGCAGTACCTCAACAAGGGTTATGCCTTTTGGCCCTTGAGCATTGATCATATCGTATATGCAATTCTCTAGTGGGAGCTCCATAACTTGATCAGTTCCCTGGCCTTTCTGGCCAATTTTGTAGTTTAAGGTTGTACTTTTTGACTGAAACTCATTAGGATCAAATTCCTTCAACAGACGTAAACAGCGAACAACCTGAAAAAAGCAACACCTGTATAGCTTGTTGATTGACAAAGTATGCGACGGAGTAAAAGATTACAGCACGAGTGAAGCACTGCAACCGAATATTCTGTATGGCTAAATATATTGTATTGCTGTATATGGTTTTTCCTGCAGCTCTGAAAGAAGCTGTTGCAGTTGGAGGAACCTCAAAAGGTGAACGAAACTGCTACAATAATTAAGGCAATTCGTGAGCATGCTACAAGGAGGAGCTCATAGTTGTCTATCCATGGTTTTTGTTGTTTTTACTCCATGAGTTCTTAGTTGTCTATCCATGATTGTCTCTCTCATAGTCTGATGGTCTCTAGTCCAGTCTTTCCTGTCTTTAAATTGGATTATAACGTCTGGAATCTCAGCTCCATGTGCTCTGCTTCCGTTTAGTTGATGTAAAATAGAACTGGAGCCTGGGGACCATCGCTTCTTCGCTCTAAAATTTCCAGCAGCATATGAACCAGAGTATAGAATTGTGCTGGTAACAGTAACTAGCGTCACTGGAAGATATTAAAATCGTTGGACTTCTAAAAGACCAACGGTTTTTATTATAAATTCAAATATTAAAATTCCAGTTCTTGATAGGAAGCACAAGAATTAACCCCCAAAAATATTTAAAAAATGGCATAACTAATAACTGAAAATAAGTAAATAATTGCGAAACAGGAGGAAACATTAACATCACCTTATCATCAACTTTGACACTGAATTCTTCAACAAGCTGTGCATCTCTTAGCCTATGCAATACCTGAGGAAAAAAGGTGATCACAAAAGTCAAAACGCCCCATAAGGAGGGAAACTGGAAAGTGGAGAACATATGAAGTAAGCAATAAGCAATTACAAACAAACTTACATTTCTCCATGCTCTGTGCCCATATGCCATCCTGTAATCTAGATCAATTTTTATATCTGACACAACAAGAGACTATAGGGAAATAATTGCACAAAGTTAGCAAACTTGAAAATTGGAAATAAAATCGAACAGAGTATCAAATGGAGAGAGAAAAAAGAGAACAATGGACCTTTCCACTAGCTTCTTCAAGTTTATCACATATGGCTTTCATTGCTGGAAGATAATCATGAACAGTTACATCATTCTTGTAAATTACACAAAAATCCTCATCTTCTTGCAAAGAACCTATATCGGTCCCTTCATTGCTCCCCAGTAGTTCTGGCTTTATAATCTCAAATCTTTGGTGTGAATTCATATTCAAGTCTTTGGCATATCGGGACAGATATAATGAGTTGGTGTTGACAACCTGTTTATTCTGTGAAGCCTCTTCCCGCTCAACTCCGTTGTCTTTCACCTTTATGATAGTTGATTGTCTAACTATTAACCGCTGTGATGCAAGGCTTTTTCCAATAAAATGGAAGTTGTTTCCTTTCATGTGAAAATTTTTGCATAGATCATTCTGAGTTACACCAGAAGTCCTATGACAAAAAACAAGATGTAAATTATTGCACACAATATTATCAAAGGCATGATATCTTCTTGCCTATGTACATATGCATCATGGAAACAAAGTACAAATGCCCCAGAAATGCAAAATCTTGTGTATGAACTGTGTAAAAGTTAAATTAACAATGCTAAACATTATAAATTATCAAAGGTGCAGGATGGCAATGTAAACTACTCCTAAAAAATCTTCCAACTGTTCTCTCACTGGTACAATGTGATACCCTACATTCCTATGAAAACACAGAAAGTAAAAAGCAGGTGCTACCTCTATGTAATAGCAATCAATAAAAAATGTGAAATACATAAGCATATGAGACAACATTTAAACAACCATTGATCACTGCAGTAGAAGCTTACAAACTCAACCGAATACCACAACACTTATCGTGTTCTCAGGAAGATAAATCCCAGATGTCATCAGACTGCAATAGAAGTAGCCCTAGGGGAAGTAAACTCACGTTTCAGCATATTGCAGTAGAACTCAGTAAATAGTAATCCATATTGGTTGATAAAACAGGAATCCTAGCTTCCCAGTACAACAAGTTCACAAAATAATCTTGGCAGATTATTGATATTAAGCGTATGCATATTAAGATGAAATGTGGCATTGCAGATCCTAATTCACAAGATAGAGAAGAATTCATAAAACAAATCTTCATGCAGAGGTCTATACCCAAACACCATCAGTCCATCACTGAAGCATAATTTGACATAACCATACCAGAAATAACAAAAAAAGGCATCCACTGAAGCATCATTTAACATTACCATGTCCTCAGGGGCTGCTCAGCCTAATGCTACAGAAATCTATGAAGGGATACTTTTTGGCTGATTTTATCTCAGCTCAAATGAAATCACAACTGAAGAAATATCTCAAAATATTTTCTAGATGACCTGCCAAATATTCCAATTTCATGATGTAATTAAGGTGCTATGAAAGTCATGATTTGATAACCAATTTCGAGTACCGACGTCAACATATGCAGCCTTGCAAAATAACACAGATACAATTACCCCCTTCACTCAGTCCTCAATGTAGACATTACTCATTGACATATCCTTCCTTGCGCCCCTCAAACCCAGGGCGCATAAGCTTCTTCTCGCGCTTCTCAATTTTGCGCATCTTCTTCTGGTGTGCCCGCTCCCGGATGTTCTCCGTTCGTGTCTTCTGTTTCTCCTTCCTCTGCTTCTCCACCGTCGTTTGCCTGTCCTTCCACTGCTCCGCGTGTTTTGCTGCCGCTTTTTGTCCTTCTTCATGCTCTCCTTAATCAACTTTGGGTCATCATGCACCTTCTCCCCAGCAGCCCGTCTTCTTGCCACATCCCATGCCATATTGCTCGCCTTCTTAGGATCCTCCTTTGCCTTCTGCATCCGCTTAGCCTGCTCCAGTGCCTTCTTCTTGTTCTTAATCCTCCTCTTCTTCCTGCGCCTCGCTTCCTTTGAGTCAACCAACACATTCCCATACATGATATCAGGCGCCTTCTCATCGGCCTCCTTCTTGGGCTTCTTTCCATCCTTACCCTCTGCATCCTCAGTGCCATCCTCACGCTTCCTCTTCTTGCCCTCGTCCTCCCCTTCTTCCGCTTTGCCTTCTTGCCCTTCTCCTTCTTGGGCTTATTCAAGAACTCCGGCCTGGTGCACCGGTTCCCGCGGAGCTCCGCAATGCGGCGATGAAGCCGTTCTCGCAGCTCCTCGAGGTCACCGAACGGTCCTCGGACACTACTGCCGCGGGCGCGATCAGCATCTCCTCCTTCTCATCCTCCTCTTCATTATCATCTTCGTCCTGGTCCTCCTCTGCCTCTTGGTCGGCGACGGATTTCTTGAGGAGGTCGAGGGTGGAAGAGGGCGGCGCCGAGGGGTCGAGGCGGGCGCGGCGCGCAGCCTTGACATTGGCACATGACTGGGCTTTCATGGCCGCCTTGGCGGCCTTGGAGAGGCCCCCGTACCAGGGGCGGTCCTCGTCGGCGGCTGGGAGGTAGAAGCGCGGGGGGATGAGCTGCACGAGCGCGTCGAAGAAGAGGGCGTGCCCGTGGACGCCGTCGCAATCGGCCGCGGCTAGGAGGTCGGCGGGCATGGTGGCGGGCATCTTATTTATCACTTCAAAATGAGAAACATAAAAAAACAAAGGCCAAATGATTCAGTATACATAACAGTCATAACTTGTTATCACAAGGTAGAAGCAATACATATGTTCGTGATGATATCTCAAGACTTAATGATGCTCAGGATTTGGAAGTCTTGTTCCAGACTTGCTGTCAACATTTGAGCAATCACTACTATTTTAACGTCATCGGGTACACTATTTACTATGTGTACAAAGCATTGACCTGGAAGGCTGGAAGTCTGGAGCTAGAGAATCTTTCATTGCTCATAACTGGACTACTATTGCTGCTAGCTATTCAGATACAAAGCCCTAAACATCAATTTTGGTGCATTCATGATCAATTGATCATCAAGGTATCACTAACCTACTCCAGTCCAACACCCAAATTAGCAGTCCTCACAGCAACAGCAACTGAGCTACAGCTACCAAAACTGATGAACCAATAGATAAAAACAACCTAAATACATATGTGAACGGGCCCCTAAAAATCCAGAAAAAGGCAACCTCAAACCGCATGGCATCAACCATTGGGGACAGCTCTACTGAAATGAGTCTTTCTACCAAGAAAATCCATTTCAGAACTAGTAGTTTATCCATGGAAAAACCAACTAACAAAGTATTCCCAAATAGAAGCCACATCTCAACTATAAAGAACGGTAAAAACAAGAAATCTACACGCATAAGAGCACCAGGCAATTCTGCTAAACAGCAACAAAAACCACAGAGAGATCTACTGGACTGCTTCGCAGGCGCAATCACACAACATAGAAGGGCATCCCGTGTACGCAACGACGACCACGCAAGCTAAGCTTCCACGGGATCGCTGGTTGCAAGATACGGTGATCCGTGGCAGAATCGCGGTAAACAAGAGGACTAGAGAAAGATGAGGCGAGCGGGAGGGAGAGCGGATGGATTTACCTCGCCTCCGGGAAGACGAAGTAGAACGGAGGCCGGCGGACGGAGGAAGAGTTAACCCTAGCGACTGCAGCGGCTTCATAGAGCGAGCTAATCGCTGCGTGTGGGCCGTGCTGTGCCGAGAAAAAGGCCCGAACTCCACATGGGCTGGGATTGCCGTAGCAGTGCTTCTTTCTTTCATTTTAGAAAATTCAGCCATGTTTGACAGAGCTCCAGATCCCAGTTTTATCTTAGATCTACAGCTTATAGGTTAAAATAAAGTAAATTAAGTTTATATTTTTAATTTAGAATGTAAACAAGATGATCCACCTAAACACTCTTAATGTACCCACAGCTGCAGCTCCATAAATTTTCTAGAGCTAAGAATACTCTATTCCACCAACTACACGGATTTTAGTGGAGCTGAATCTATGTCAAACACCTCCTTCGTACTATATCTTGAAACTTAAAAAATATCATTTATTATCTTAATAACATGTGAGTTCAAAAACCACATGCCATTGAAACGAAGAGTCTGAAGTGACAGCCTTTGGGATGATATAGTATAATTATCCTTTTTATTTTTTTAAACACTGCACTGCTCCTTTGAGAGATCCTTCTATACATCACTTTTTGCTTGTATCGGTAATCTTCGCCTTTTTTTTCCGTGCTGGACCGACCTGGGGAAATGGCTGCTCATCACATTCCAGCAAAAGCATACCATGTCCCATTATTAAACCAAATATAGTCGTCACAGAGACACCTCCAGGAACAAACAAGTAGTGTTTTTTAACAGCTACAACGTGTTCAAGAGAGCAGCTTCGCGCGAGTGGCAGGATCCTCCTTGTATTCCACCCACATCATGAAAACATAACCAAGACACCAGAGCAGCACATACTGGAAGGGAACCCAACACAGCAGTGCTACAAGACTAAGGATGCTCCCAACATACTGTGGGTCTTTAATATAGCCGAAGGGGAACTCTGTCACCCACGGGATCTTCTTTCCAAATCGAACGCCGTAGTAGGTACCTGACTCACCGAGCAGCTGGTACACCCTGAAGAAAAACCAAATATTTCAGCATCAGGTTAACTGAGTGGCAATGGTTTTTGTGATATAATAGATCGATATAGTGCAGTAGGCACGATAAATAAGCTAAGCGGACTAGGCGGGAGGGTGTAGCCTAGAGTCCAGGCGCCTGTTTAGGAAAATATACAGTGTGCTAGTCCAAGCCAGAATATCGAAACAAGAACATACTACACAGATTTTGGAGCATTAACTCCCTCACACTACTTCCAAGAGGTGTAAAAAGCGTTGCCAAAAATTCCAACATAGAATGCATAAGCATTAGCACAAACATAAGGTGTATAATATCCAGGGCAGTGGCTTCCACACATCAAAATCACCAAATCATGGATTACATTATTTCCACACTACCAGTGTCTAGAAAGGTGGGCATTAACCTCTCAATTGGAGACATAAAGCTAGTTTATCTATTTGCATGCAAAGACTTGCTTACATAATTAAACTAGTTACAACGGCGAACAGTCCCCAGTATCTTAATGCTAATATTGCTTTTCAACTATCATGATCAATGATGAAGACCTATCATATTTCCAAGGCTTTCCAAGCCTTAAAAATAGCCAAGGTTTTATGAAAATAACAAAACCACGAGCGATTCATAATATAACCAATTACCAAGAACAAGTCCAATAGATGTATTGGTGGATTATAGCATTAGGCGTACACATTTGTCAATTGAAATTCTTGTTTCATTTTTTTCACAGAGGCTGAAAAGCATCGATTTTGTTTTTAATCATAAAGCAGCTACAGGTTCTTTTTTTATTTTGTTCATGCTATTCTAGCAAGTGGCGGCCCTTGAAAAAGCTAAACAACCAAATTCATAATTAGCAAATTGGAGCAAACGATCATGACTTGTTGTATACTACCCTAATTGCCTGACCTTTAAGCCTCACCCATATCTAACCTTTTCTTGTCCCTAGTTTCCTAACATATACACTTGCTACAGCCATTCGGTAGCACTAAATCAACAGAACCATTAACATGAAGACTTCCACGAATTAGATTGCAGTAAGACGTTTTCCATCCAAACAAGTAATTTTCAATTCCCAAATCTAACAAGCATGACCTCTAATAACCATAGAATATATCCAGTTCAGTTCAGCCACGATCGAATTTTCAGAAATGGCTAAATTTAACTAAACCACAACCTTTAGGGTGGCATGTTAAGCCCCAATAGGCAGGGAGGCGGGGTTGGGGGTTAGGTTAACTCACTTGAAGTTGAGGTACTGGCCGAAGGCGAGGAGGACGACGGAGCAGAGGGGCGGGGGCCAGGAGAAGAAAATAGCAATGGCCTCTTTGTTATAAATAGACTTAGCTGTTGTTCTCTGATAGTGGGGAACTCGGTATGGCTTCAATTTTGGAGGTTCAGCACAAGCCTTCAACTCCGGGTGGAACGTATGAATTGTTATTGGTGTATCAGATTCAACTGCATGTACTTGTACAAAGAATCCATTGATGCTCTTTGAAACCATCTTCTGAAATCTTTCAGCAGTTAGCATATAATTCGGGGTTGGATGGGTGAAGTCTTGAAATTGGAAGGACTGCCCATTTTTGGTGATAATCAACCGCTTTTCCTTGAGACCCCACTCGATAGGGTTGTGTTCATAGATCCAATTCGCCCCAAATATGAGATCATAGTTTCCTAGTTTCAGCAATTTAAATGTAGTGCTGAACGCAACATTCTGTACTTCATATTGGAGATCCTTAACTGTAGCATCTAGAATTAACCCCCCACCTCGAGCGACAATAACTTCCTTGAGTGGCATTGAGCTGAATGAAGATCCAGTTTTCACAGCAAAATCATAGTCCATGGATGAATGGGTGCTAACATTATCCACTAATGCAATAACTCTCTTATCCCCAATTTGAATCACAAATGAAAAGATAATCGGACCATACATACCCTGAGCTGCATAGATTGATATGTGCCTTAGTTGTTCTGGACTATCCACAGTAGATTCCTCATCCAAGCTTCTAGGAGCAGTGACAAAGCCTACTAGTTCAGCCAGAGTCACCTCCTCGTCTACCTCCAACATGTTTTCTTCTCCCTGCATCAACAGAGTGTGCACTGCACTCCTGGCTCGGCACTGTATGTGATGACCTGAAGTCCAAGGTTCATGGCAATGCCAACATGTTCTTCCTTGTTTTCCAACCAGATTCCACTTTTGAGTTTCTTCCTTGTCAGTTTTCAATACAGTTGGGTGAGAGTTCTTCATTGAGGAGGATGACTTCTGCTTGCCACCACAACTGTCTTGATTAATCCTTCTGGCAATGGCAGACTTCTCCTCCAACAGTTTCAGCTGAATCATCAACTCATCCATTTGTTTCCGTGCCATCCTTCCCAGCTGAGCCTCATATTTCACAAATACTTCCTCAGGGTCCTTTGGGTTCTCCCATTTTTCTCCATTCTTCAGTATCTTCTTGAATATACCACCTTCTTTGCAAATGTCCCAGAAGGCCAACCACCATTCAAAAAGGAATTCCCTTGGGAGGTCAACTGCAACAAGATCTGAAGACACATTACCTCCAGCTTGAAATGCCTTTGCAATGTTCTGCAGGTTCCTCTTCACCGAGTAATCGTGAATGTACACATCTAACATCTTGTCTGCTTTCCCAGCACTTTTCTCTTCATCTGTTTTTTCTTTGTTGCTGTACTCCTCGGAATCTTCCTCAGCGATTTTCCTAATCATGTCAAAAGCTTTGCGGATTAGTTTCTTCTTGATGGTCTTCAAACTGTTATGTTGTTGAAGCATTCCTCGTGAACCATTGAGAGGCAGTGTGTCTGAATCAACAATACCTATCAAAAGACTGAGATACTTCGGAAAAAGTGCATCAAATTCATCAAAGATGAAAACTCTCCTAACATACAACTTGAGATTAGACTTGTTAGAGTTGTAGTCATTCTCATAGAGATCATGTGGGGCCTTTAGGGGAACGAAGAGCAAAGCTTTGAACTCAACATCGCCCTCAACAGTGACGTGACTCCAGTAGATAGGCTTGTCATCCCCGAAGTCCTTAGCTAGGGAGTGGTAAAACTTGGAGTACTCTTCTTCAGGAACCTCCATGGGTTTACGAAGCCATATAGCCTTCATATCGTTCAGAAGCTCACATTCAGTGGTAGTCTCCTTTATTGTCTTTGTCCTGGGCTTTTTCTCTTCACTCTCTTTTGTTTCTTTTTCATGGTCAGGATCTTCATCCTTCACCTGCCTCGGAATAGCATGCCCTGCTTTCTTTACCTTGCACGTAAGGCTATGTCCTGGAGTCCACGACTCATTGCAATACCAGCAATTCTTTGATCTCTTGTCAGTGGAAGCTATGTTAACTGATTCAATCCGCTCTCTTGGTTGTGTTGTTATGTGGTTATCAGGTTGTGGCTTACTCTTATAACTACCACTTCCACATCCAGCACCATACCCAGATGCTCCACCAGTCGCAGGATTGTTCCAAGCACCATAGCCTGCATTGCCACCATAACTCCCAGTGCCATAACCAGATGGAGCTTGACTGCCCTAATGTCCTCTATTTGTGCCTGGAGGACCACCTTGATAACCAGAACCAGCTGCATTTGGATTGCCATAGGGTCCTCCATACACAGCATGAACACCTCCATATCCTGCAGTCCCATAATTTCCATATGCAGTGCCATGGTTAGTGTAACATCTCAATTTTTGAAATTCTATTTAGTTAATTGGGGTTTACTGCTAATTGAGTGATTTGTGAATTTTCTGGGTTTATTTTCATTTTCCGAGATTTATTGGAATTATTTTAAATTAAGTATATTAAGCCTTTTGCTAAAAACTAATTATAAATGGATAATCCTAAAATAAAGTTTTATCAAAAATATTTTATTTGAGTCAAGAATGTCACAAAGTATTTATGAGAATTTTCTTGGATTTTTCCGATATTTTTAGTGCCTAAAATAAACCGGATTATTTTCTAGGATTATTTTAAAAGAAAAACTTTCCGCAAATAAAGAACAGTAATGGGCCTATTCCAATTCTTGCGCTGCCCAACCTTTGTCTTTGTCGGTAGAAGCCCACCTTGTAGAAGGATTTTCGTTAGCCGTCGGATTGAGATCGGGCCTTTAGGAATGGATCGTGTGCCCTAGGACTTCAAAGACTTCTCACCATTGGATGACGCTCACGAGCCAGATTTCCCCACGCCGCGATGAATCAGGCTGGTCCGTTGCACGCGTCGGGAAAGTGGTCATCATCTCGACTTGGCCGGAGCAGAGGCCGTGAGTCGCCATGGATTCTTCGCCGATTCGTGCTCACGCGGACATCGTGGGCTATAAATAGGAGCGCTTAGGTTGCGGTGGATGCGAGCAAGCAAAACCCTAGAGTAGCTAGGCCTATTGCATTGGGATTTCGCCAGTAATCTAAGGTGTTCATCGAAAGGCCGCCGAAGGGGAAATCGTCGATTCACCGCCGTTCTTGCAACAATGGAGCCGAGGTCGGTCGCGTCGTGATCGCCGTCGTGAGGGCATCTTGTGCGCTTCTTGGATTGGCCGGAAGATCGTCGGAGGGTCGCCGATCGAGGAGGACGGTCGCCGCTGCTTGACCATCGTCACCACCGCCTGTCTCGATTGAAATCGTAGCGCCACCGATCTCACCTTGCCAAGACGAGTCCGAAGGTACCGCTCTTCGTCGCCGGGCGATGACCCTAGGGCGCCGCGCCACCGTGAGCGAGGTGGTTCGGTCGGATGATTGCCACGTGTCGGACACGTGTGCATTAGGGCCGAGGTGTAAACTATGCGTGGCGCGTCATCGCCGAGCCATCTACCGAAGTTAATTTCTTTGGCGAGTCGTCGTGGGCCCCCTGACGTCGATGGGTGGAAGCCATGGTGGACCTAGCCTATGGACCAAGGCCAGTGTAAACCGCATTGGTCCGATTCAAGTCGACGCAATAATCGTAATTTCGTTTACAAAATAATTCGGGATATTGTTGATTTTCTAATTTTTCTGATTTTCGTGATATTTGAATTTTCCGAGGGCTCGCTTCTCCTCATACTTAACTCCGATTGAGGTGATTCAAATTTCTAAAAATTTGTAAAATTGAGATCTATCTAATGGTGAATTTTATTTGATTTTTTTTAGAATTTGTTTGCTCTTTGTTTTTGTGTTTATTTGGCATTCTCTTTCGTTTCGCGTAGACGTTAAACTGTACGACGCATCCGGAGAAGATTCATCGACCCAAGACCAAGGTCCAGAGAAGAATAAGGGCTTTCTTAAGGCAAGTTGTGCTTTGACCATATTGATCCCATGTTTTAAAATTATTTCGTTTGAAATTATTGCATGCTAGTTTGAAATAAACTGATTTCAATTAATCTGGGATTAGATAATCAATCTACTTGTTATTGCCACCTTGTCTCTATTATTTGTATGCCATGATTCATTTGTCACCCTAGATTGTGGGTTAATAGTTGGACATTAATAATTTGCCAACATGGGTTAATTAGACCGTATGTAGTGTGCTTAGCCACCTACGTAGATTTGTCATGATTTTGGAAAAATTAAAGTTAATATTGACTTAATGAGATATGGGCGTGTTTCGAGAATGTGACATGTGTTATTGAGTTGATGATAGCACGTGGTGCAAGGTAAAGGACTGGGGTGGGAAAGTGATTTAGACCGAGGCAAGTGGCAAGATTGTTTCGGTGGGCCAAGAGTGGCAATTGGGCGGTCGATTTGGTATTATGACATGTTGATGTGATGAACTTTTGATTAGTCTTGCCTCGGTCAACTAAGGACTTAACCTTGCGAGCCTTTGACCTGAGTCTTTCATACAACCACAAGTTCCGAATGGGACGGACCTAGTGAGTAAACTGTGAAATCTATTCTTTGGTACTGTCGTGGTGGTGTGAGGCGAGAAGCGGAATGAGAACTCACATGGCGCAAGAGGGGGCCCCAGGTGTGGTAACAGTCCCTCGGTGTTGAAACCTTAGCGGCAAGATTGAGTTTAGATGAAACTTTGGAAAGGCTTTGTTATGATCGCTCATTCGTGATACTCTTGTATGGCGATTCACGGTGACGTGGTGAGTTGATTATATCTTGTGGGTAAAGTGTATAACCTCTGCAGAGTGTAAAACTATTGAATAGCCGTGCTCACAGTATTGAGCATTGCTCGGGATTACTGATCAAGGGTTAGATTTTGATAAAGCCGAGGTTGGGAATGTGGATAATGTGATATGGAACTTGGTTAAGGATGAGAAATGCTTCACTTGAGAATGATTGCGAAATTTATTATTGGTATTACTTGTTTTATCGCTTTTCTATCTATTTATGATTAATTGTGAATCTTTGCTTTATTGCAAAAGAACCATTGACCATTCCTTGGAATAAGCCATGCATGTAGTAATAGAAGCGCATTACATGCATGACTTGTTGAGTACGGTTGTGTACTCACCCTTGCTTTAACAAAACATCACCGATTGAGGAGAAGTCTTTGTCTTGAAGAAGGAGAAGTTCGCAAGAAGGCGATTATCTAGAGTCGAACCTGTCGGATGCTGTGGTATATTGAAGGGGTTCACAACGTTCTTCGTTCATTCTTTGTTTACTTATTTGGAGTTGAAGCCGTCAAGGCCTCACATGTGTAAGGTTGACCTTAAGGTCATTCAATAGTTTATATTCTATAATTGTGTTACTTTTATTATTCCTTTGTGTATGATTGTGATATTCATCTATGTTGAGGCTGTGTGCACTAAGCGTGATCTGGACTAGTCACGAGAATACACAGAGGGTCCGGATTTGCACATTCGGTCCCGACAGAGGTGGTATCAGAGCCATACTGACTGTAGGTCTCAACCCTAGATAGTTGGTCGTCTCTATAGGTACTTCAAAATTATTTTCTAAAGTAAAAGACCCAACCTAGAAGAATAATGTGTTCTTGACTTATCTCATTCTTCTATTTCTATCCTTACTAAGAATTCTTTCTTATCCCTTGCTGCAATTTCTTTCTCTTACCTCTGCTGAATTGAGTTAAAATCTTACCTGAGTTATCTTGAGTAGAAAACGATATACCACACTTTAGGAGATGGCATCAAGTGCCTGCTACTACCATAATGATCATGACAGAATGAATCATCAAGCTCGTGGAAGAACGGATCAATGAAACGCATCAAGAGCTAGAAGACTCAAGTGCTTCAAGTAGTCAGTTGAGACTCATGTGTGGGAGTCGCGTTTCCTAAGATAGGAGTGTCGCCCATGTAGACGGTAGTTTTTTGTGTTTAGGTTGAATTGGTTCTTCTTGATTGCTGAATGTGCAGTATGTGTCGCAAAGCTTTTAGGCTTATATAAGCAACCATACCAAGTTATTAATATTGATTGCTTAAGTCATTGGGTTAAACCTATCTCCCCTGTGTTAGGATTCTTGCTTCTTACCTATATTATTTCCCTCTTTCCTAACCCCCTTTGAGGTAATCAAGTGGATGGTTCAGATCAGTGATAGCAATGGAGCCAGTGGAAGTGAAAATCAACCTAATGTCAGTAAAAGCATCTCGAACTGTTATTAGTGATCCCTGTACTAACTCAAGGTTATTAGAATTCATAAAGACTCGTCCACCAACGTTTTAAAGAAATGTCTCACCTTTAGAAGCCGAGCATTGGCTCAAGACTATGGAGAGAAACGCTACCTCTGCACCTTGTTCGAAATCTAGACATTGTTCTAGGAAATCTTGTCAACCAAACCATTTAGAAAATTATCGTGCATTATTTGTGGAGAAAAGGACATACCACGACAAGCATGCGATCAATTGCTCGAGTTGCAAAGAAAGTCATCCAATTGGAAAATATCCTATGAGCGACATCACATGTTACCTTTGTGAAGGACAAGACCATTGCCCACCTCGGTGTCCCTTGGATCCGTTAATTCTTGCCTTGATCCGGCGTCAGCGGAAGAATCTCTGGGACTTTAGTTGCTCAAGAATCATCAATAAGAGAGGGAGAGTTAGTGCCCAAGATACGTCGCTTGGAGAATTAAAAATGCACCCTCCTAAACATGTCAACCCTAATTAGGAAACCAGTAAGAGGCTATCACCCACAATAGGTCCCTTGTATGGTAAAGAAGATCGTTTTACTAGGGGAGGTGTTGTGGATCAGGAAGTAATGAATCGCAAGAAAAGCGACATTAAGTGTTATAATCATATGAAAAGGCCATTATGCTAGTCAAAGTCCTTCGAGAGAACAAGTAATTCCTATAGCCATGGATATACTGGGAAGTTACCTCGATCCAATACATAACGCCAAGAGTGAGCGGTGAAATTGCGAGAGAAATTTGCCTAGAGAACCAATTGAAGAAAATGTGTCTAGGTAAAAGATAATCGTTCTAATCAATAAATGCTCAAGAAAGAAAGATCACCATAGACCTGCTATATCTACCATTAAGCCGAGCATTTTGTCAAGAATGCCCACAAAGGAAGCCATCGCGTTAGTTCAAAGTTAATTCCAACTCTATCCTAATCAAAGCCCTAGCGACAATGCTAAATCTAAAAAAATCGAGTCATGAGCTTACTTAGTGCAATCTGGTAACCCTATTTGTAAAGTAAAGAGATTAGTGATGAAGTTCATGTAAAGGTTCCTTGTCAAAAGAAATGAAGCAGGGAATGATTAATACATTGGTATACTGAGTATTGGAATGAAGAGCAATATAAAAAATGAATGAAAAATGATGATGATGAGTTAGATGTCAATCTAAGAGTAACTGGTGTTAAGGGTTTATCTGTAAATAATGCATGTGAAATAGTGGCTAGTTTAGTGGGACCCGACTGAGCTTGTTAACGGAGGATCTGTCATCATCAAGAAGTGCTTGGTAGTGCTAAATTTGACCGAGATGTTGAGAGTTCAATGCCCATTGAGAGTAGAGTTCCAAGCAAATCATATTATGTTGGATATTTAGGTTATTCTTGAAATTAGTTAGATACTCAAATATAAGGTTATTTTGGTGAAGAGTATATCAATTTAAAACCACGAAAAGAAGAAGAAGGAAAATTCAAGTGATGATAGTTCGTGTTAATGGCGATGGATAATGATGTGGAATTTGCCAAATAGAAGATGCACCAAATGTCGAAAATACTTTGATATAATTTCAAGAAATTGCACGGTATGCCGTTATATTGAAAGATCAAGTTTGTGGCGAATTAGTGTGTGGTATAGCCCAATAGAGAAAAGACCATGTCAATGCCTACCAAGGAATTAGTGGGAAATGAAAAAGCATAACAAAAAGTTACTAGGAAGAGTTTTAAGAAGACTTAGTGCGTCACCATAGGACTTCTTGTTTATCAAAGAAGGAAAATGGAAGATTGGGAGAATGCACTGAATCGTACCTTAAATAAAAGATCAAAAATAAGTATTCAATGTCGGGATCGACAACGTGTTTTGACAATTAAGAAAAGAGTTAGAATTTCTCTAGAATAAAATTTCGCTCCAGCCATCATCAATTGAGGAGTCATGTGAAAGATGTTTCTAGGATTGCGTTCTTCTGCGATATGAACGATATGAGTTTTAGCTAAATCTCTGGATTAATCGATGCGCATACTCCAAGAATATGATGATTAAGGTGTTTATGGATTACTTAGATAAATTCATGGTTGCCATATAGATGACATTATAGTATACCCTAAGGCGAGAGAAAACGTGCAAGACCTAGAAATGAGTTTTTGCGAGACAATGGATCAAATGCGCTAAGTTCAACAAGTGTGACCCCTGGAAGAAAAAGGTCGAATTCCTTGGTCATATAAAGACTGCTAGAGGAGTTGATGTCAAATCAAGCACGGTAGGAGTGGGTTACATTGGAAGCAACCAAATTTCATTATTTAGAGTAGAAGTTCTTGGGATGGCAGGATATTCTTGCTGGTTCATAGGAGGTTTTTTTTTCGACAACCGCTAGACCTCTTATGCGATGGAGGAAGGAAAAGGTTGCATGGGCCTTGGTGCGAAAAAGAGTTTGGAAGTTGAAGAAGCGGGTAACATCAACACTGCGTTAGTATTACCGGTTGTTGGAGCTGTTTTGGTGTTGCTTCTAGACATAATCGAGATGTGGGTCGACACAAAATGGCAAGGTTGATGCCTATGCAACGATGCAATTGAGACAGCATGAAGAGAAGTACCCTACGCATGACTTGGAGTTAGCTATCACAGCACGTGACTTAGAAATATGAAGTCATTATCTCATCAGAAAATAAATATGAATCATAAGAATATAAATCATATAATTACTCAGTCAGACTTTATTATGGAATGAAGAAAATGGCTGGAAATAATCAAAGATTCTAGTATCAGAATCCATAGGCATTCTATTAAGATCAATGTGGTAGTCGACGTTTGAGATATGAAATTGCGATGCAAAATGTTGATAATGAGCGGTTAGCAGGAGTTGTGCAAAGGACTTAAGAGGTTGAAACTAAAGGTCATTCCACAAGGTTTCATAATTGCGTTGGAAGTAAAACCAACATTAGAGGATCAGGTCACAGAAAGTTCGAAGGGTAATGAAATATACATCACATCAAGGAAAGAAGAAGACTTAACCAAGAAACAAAAAGTGATTAGGATATCATAAGGAGTTAAGGTCAAACCAGTGTGCCGGATAGGAAGATCTTAAGTAGATGATACTTAAGGAAGCCCATGGTTCTAAGTAATCGATTCATCCAGAAAGTGCCAGAATATATTACGGTCTAAAGGAAAAAGTTTTGATAGCCTAAGGAGAAGCGCGAAGCTATTGGATATGATACCCGATGTGATGAGTGTTAGAGAATAATGGTAATGCAATAGAGACCTAAAAGTTTGTTGCAGCCATTAAAGATTCCTGAATGGAAATGGGAGGAGATTGGTATGGATTATATCACGGATTGCCCAGACTCAAAGAGGTTATGATTCCATATGGGTCATCATTGATCGGTTGACCAAAGTTGCTCACTTCATTCTAGTGAAGACAACTTATTCAGGGGATCAATTGGCGAAACTATACATGGCAAGAATTGTATGCTTACATGGTGTGCCTAAGAAAATCGTGTCGGATCGCGGGACCCGGTTTACCTCAAGATTTTAGGATAAATTGCATGAAGCAATGATAACTCGCTTGAATTTCAATCAATTATCGCACGACATACCGATAGTCAAAAGAAAGAGTTAATCGGATTCTAGAAGGTATGTTTAAAGGTTGTGCGTTAGCTTACGCCACGTTTTGGGATAAAAGCTTGCTATATGCAGATTTTAGTTATAATAATAGTTATCAGGCTAGCTTGCAAATGTCGCCATTTGAAGCTTTATATGGTCGTGCCTGTCGTACCCCGTTGAATTGGAACGAGGCGGGGGAGCGTTCGGTATTTGGGCCGGAATTGCTTAGAGAGGTTGAAGAGCAAGTTGCCATGATCTGCGAAAGACTAGAGACAGCCCAGTCAAGGCAGAAGAGTTATGTCGATAATCGTTGTCATTTGAGTTTCGAGCCTAATGATTTTGTGTAGCTCAAAGTCACTCCCCTGAAAGGTATGAAAAGGTTTCAAGTCAAAGGAAAACTTACCACCTAGGTATGTTGGGCCAGTTAAGATCTGGAGTCACCAAGGAGAGGTTGTATATCAATTGGAGTCACCCTAGTCATTATCAGGAGTCCATGACATATTTTAGGTATCGCAGCCCAAGTAGTGCCTCAGAGTGCAATGAGCGAGCGTCGTTAGAAGCAATAGAGTTGCAAGAGGATTGACTTACAAAAAGCAGCTGAACAAAATTTTGGATGTGATGGAGCATAGAACTAGAAACGAGTCTGTTCGCCTTTGGAGAGTTCAGTGGAGCAATTATTGAGAGAGCGAAGTAACATGAGCATGTGAAAAGGATCTGAATGAGAATACCCAAAACTATTATCGAGTCAACCCTAAATCTAGGAATTCGAGATTCCGTTAAGGGGGAGGTTTGTAACATCTCAATTTTGAAATTCTATTTAGGTAATTGGGGTTCTTCGCTAATTGAGTGATTTGTGAATTTTACGGGTTTATTTTCATTTTACGAGATTTATTGGAATTATTTTAAATTAAGTATATTAAGCCTTTTGCTAAAAACTAATTATAAATGGATAATCCTAAAATAAAGTTTTATCAAAAATATTTTATTTGAGTCAAGAATGTCACAAAGTATTTATGAGAATTTTCTTGGATTTTTCACGATATTTTTAGTGCCTAAAATAAACCGGATTATTTTCTAGGATTATTTTAAAAGAAAAACTTTCATAAATAAAGAACGAGAATGGGCCTATTCAACCATCTTGTCTGCCTAACCAACTGTCTTTGTCGGTAGAAGCCCACCTTGTAGAAGGATTTTCGTTAGCCGTCGGATTGAGATCGGACGCCTAGGAATGGATCGTGTGCCCTAGGACTTCAGCACTTCTCAGCCATTGGATGACGCTCACGAGCGAGATTTCCCCCGCGCGATGAATCTGCGTGCGTCTCTTTGTGCCACGCGTCGGGAAAGTGGTCATCATCTCCGACTTGGCTTCGGAGCAGAGGCCCGTAGCCGCCATGGATTCTTCGCCGATTCGTGCTCACGCGGGACATCGTAGGCTATAAATAGGAGCGCTTAGGTTGCGGTGGATGCGAGCAAGCAAAACCCTAGAGTAGCTAGGCCTATTGCATTGGGATTTCGCCGTAATCTAAGGTGTTCATCGGCTAGGCCGAAGGGGGAAATCGTCGATTCACCGCCGTTCTTGCAACAATGGAGCGAGATTTGGTCGCGTCGTGATCGCCGTCGTGAGGGCATCTTGTGCGCTTCTTGGATTGGCGGGAAGATCGTCGGAGGCTGCCGATCGAGGAGGACGAAGTCGCCGTCGTTTGACCATCGTCACCACCGCCGAAGGTTCGATTGGAAATCGTAGCGTCACCGATCTCACCTTGCCAAGACGAGTCCGAAGTACCGCTCTTCGTCGCCGGCGATGACCCTAGGCGCGCGCCACCGTGGCGAGGTGGTTGATCGGATGATTGCCGCGTGTCGGACACGTGTGCATTAGGGCCGAGTGTGTCGCGTGGTGGCGCTAACGTCATCGCCGAACCATCGGCCGAGTTAATTTCAGCGGCGGTGCGTCGTGGGCCCTGCGTCGATGGGTGGAAGCCATGGTGGACCTAGCCTATGGACCAAGGCCGGTGTAAACCGCATTGGTCCGATTCAAGTCTTGACGCAATAATCGTAATTTCGTTTACAAAAATAATTCGGGATATTGTTGATTTTCTAATTTTCTGATTTTCGGGATATTTGAATTTTCCGAGGGCTCGTTCTCCCTCATACGAACTCCGATTGAGGTGATTCAAATTTCTAAAAATTTGTAAAATTGAGATCTATCTAATGGTGAATTTTATTTGATTTTTTTTGAATTTGTTTGCTCTTTGTTTTTGTGTTTATTTGGCATTCTCTTTCGTTTCGTAGAGCGTTAAAGCATGCACGCATCCGGAGAAGATTCATCGACCCAAGACCAAGGTCCAGAGAAGAATAAGGGCTTTCTTAAGGCAAGTTGTGCTTTGACCATATTGATCCCATGTTTTAAAATTATTTCGTTTGAAATTATTGCATGCTAGTTTGAAATAAAGCGATTTCAATTAATCAGGATTAGATAATCAATCTACTTGTTATTGCCACCTTGTCTCTATTATTTGTATGCCATGATTCATTTGTCACCCTAGATTGTGGGTTAATAGTTGGACATTAATAATTTGCCAACATGGGTTAATTAGGCCAGTATGTAGTGTGCTTAGCCACCACGTAGATTTGTCATGATTTTGGAAAAATTAAAGTTAATATTGACTTAATGAGATATGGAGCGTGTTTACGAGAATGTGACATGTGTTATTGAGTTGATGATAGCACGTGGTGCAAGGTAAAGGACTGGGGTGGGAAAGTGATTTAGGCGAGGCAAGTGGCAAGATTGTTCAGATTGGGCCAAGAGTGGCAATTAGGCGATCGCATTTGGTATTATGACATGTTGATGTGATGAACTTTTGATTAGTCTTGCCTCGGTCAACTAAGGACTTAACCTTGCGAGCCTTTGACTGAGTCTTTCATACAACCACAAGTTAGGAATGGGACGGACCTAGGTGAGTAAACTGAAATCTATTCTTTGGTGCTTGTCGTGGTGGTGTGAGGCCGAGAAGCGGAATGAGAACTCACATGGCGCAAGAGGGGCCACAGGTGTAGTAACCAGTCCCTCCAAAGTGTTGAAACCTTAGCGAGCGATCTTGAGTTTAGATGAAACTTTGGAAAGGCTTTGTTATGATCGCTCATTCGCATACTCTTGTATGGCGATTCACGGTGACGTGGTGAGTTGATTATATCTTGTGGGTAAAGTGTATAACCTCTGCGAGTGTAAAAACTATTGAATAGCCGTGCTCACGGTATTGAGCATTGCTCGGGATTCTGATCAAGGGTTAGATTTTGATAAAAGTGAGGTTGGGAATGTGGATAATGTGATATGGAACTTGGTTAAGGATGAGAAATGCTTCACTTGAGAATGATTGCGAAATTTATTATTGGTATTACTTGTTTCTTGCTTTTCTATCTATTTATGATTAATTGTGAATCTTTGCTTTATTGCAAAAGAACCATTGACCATTCCTTGGAATAAGCCATGCATGTAGTAATAGAAGCGCATTACATGCATGACTTATTGAGTACGGTTGTGTACTCACCCTTGCTTTAACAAAACATCACCGATTGAGGAGAAGTCTTTGTCTTGAAGAAGGAGAAGTTACTGCAAGAAGGCGATTATCTAGGAGTCGAACCTGTCGGATGCTCGTGGTATATTGAAGGGTTCACCGAGCGTTCTTCGTTCATTCTTTGTTTACTTATTTGGAGTTGAAGCCGTCAAGGCCTCACATGTGTAAGGTTGACCTTAAGGTCATTCAATAGTTTATATTCTATAATTGTGTTACTTTTATTATTCCACTGTGTATGATTGTGATATTCATCTATGTTGAGACTGTGTGCACTAGCGTGATCCTGGACTAGTGCAGAATACACAGAGGGTCCGGATTTGCACATTCGGGTCCCGACAGTTAGCATGTCCATACCCATATCCAGTTGCACCAGCACTGTAACCTCCTTGATTCACCCCTCCAATTCCCACATTTTGTGTCAACATTGGGTGCTGATAAATAGGTACTTGTGTATGATACCCTCCAGTACCTAGCTTCATTTGCTGATACAGATTAGGACCACCCATCACAGGACTGCTCTGTGTTTGTATGAACTGAGGTGAGAGCTGGACAAAATTTCCATTAGTACCAATCCCTCCCTCGGCTCTGAGATTTGGCTAAGATACAATCTTAACAGCTGAAGTATATATGGGTATGCAGCCGCTGGGCCGAAACTGAGAGTCTAGAGGTATTTGAGAGTTCAAACTCATTTGTGAGGAGACAGGAGGTACCACCTGAGAATGGGAGATGAGATGCCCCACAGGTACCGTCTCTTCCAAAGTAGCTGCAGGATTCGTGGTCTCCTTGGAATCGCCCTTCTGTATTGATGAACTCAGCAAGAAAGCCTTCATTTCAGCCACATCCGACCGGAGCATCTCCAGGTCAGATAATCGCTCTTTGATCTTCTCACTCTCACCCGATTACTCATCTCCAGTGAATCACCTACCACTTCTCCCGAAATAGGAATTCCAGACGACATGATTTCCAACAGATCGAGGGATTTTACAGGATCTTCCCAACCTCAGATCATTCCAAGCCGAGGAACGAGATGCTCTGATACCAATTTGTCAGGACCACGTATAAATCCGAGGGATAAACGGCGAAATCAAGCCAGAATTCAGAGAAACAGACCAGCAAATGGGAAACCGAACGCACGCAAGAACAGAAGAACTAGAAGCTACTTTACCAAACTAGGAGTAAACTAGATAGGAGATCAATATTCTGTTTCATTTCTCATCTCCTCTGAGTTTTATCCATACATCGTTTTAACTGAAGTAAAAGGAATGCAGTAAACATAACCGAAACGGTAAATAAAAAACTACAGTCCACATGAGTTAAAGAGGCTTTTGTCGGACATTACTGTAGATCGCTAACAACTCTCTGAGTTTGGTCTCCTCCTCGCTGTGATCACTTCCAGACCATTCGATCTTCATAACAAAACTGGCAAACTCTTCACTTCTATGCCGACTTCACCCTGTGCTTCTTCTACCTCCTTGCTCGAGTCTGACGACAGAGAAGGAGGCGACAGAGGCGAGGGCAACGGTTGAGCGCCTTGAGGGCGTGGGAGACTGCGCCATGCGGTGGCCTGGTCGGCGCAGCACAGAAGACAGTCCACCCATTGCGGGTGGTTCCACAGTATGATAGAAGCGAGGAGCAGCGGCAGCACGCCGCTCCGCCTCCACGCGGCCAGCGCCCACCATTTACGCAATTTGGACTTTGGAGCAGGCAAAGCGTTCGACAGTTTGCGTCAATACACAAAGCATATCAATGCATCTTTAGAGCAACTCCAACCTAAATCCTTATATTTTCCCCTAAATCACTCATTTAGAGGTAGTATAAAAATTAAAGACATCCTATATTAAATTTGTCTCCAATCCATACTTCCTATTACTCACCCCTATTATTTATCAAAGCATTATTATTACTTTGCACCCATAAATTATTATTTTAAAATGAATAAAAAAATGCCAAAGAAAATAGTAGAGGCAAAGAGAAAGTCCCTAGATGTAGGAGTGAGAAGAGGCCTCCCTAGAATAAGGATTCCAAATAGGAGTTGGGTTAGAGCTCATATTTTTTTAATTCTCCTTATAATTTAGGATAAGGGAGGTTTAGGGGATGGGTTGGACTTGCTCTTACCTTTCTTTTTATCTTTCACTGGCCATGTGACCATACCTTGTAATGAAAACTTAATTTACGATAAAAAATCTATTTACAAAGAGCACTAACAGTAGTAAAGATGGATAGTTTTAATAAAGTAATGTGAAAAGAAACTCTTGTTTTATATAGTAGAAATTCTTGATCTGGGTCCTCTAGAATCATAGCGCTGGGACACGGTCCGAAAGAAGTTCCTACAAGAGCTGCAGCTTAAGCGGTTATGGTAGGCGCGGGGTGTCCCATTCGAGCTCCGGACATCTCAAATCAGCTAAAAAAAAGTTTGCTACAGTAGCTCATTATAGTATTGGGTTAATTGGATATATGCCACTGCAGAAACCGCTTATTCGAGATTTGCCATCGTTCCTTTGCTTTTTCGAACTATGCCATTATGAAACCGTGCTTATTCGAAATATACTACAGCTTGCGACACGTGTCCCGTCCGGTCAAACCGAGCGCAATTCAGACGATTTTGCCCTCGCATCAAAGTCTTGTCGAATTTTGTAGAAATCTCCAAAGAAGATCTGAAGCTAAGATTTTTACCTTGGTGACCCGAGATCCTCATCTACCTCGATAAAAATATAAAAATTAAAACTTACATTTGAAACTTTTGGAAATTCAAAAAGCAGAAAACAAATAAAGTTCAAAATAGGAAAATAGCAATGTCAGATTTTTAAAATTTAAATATAAAAGATAAAATTTTCAAAACTTTATATAAGATTAATAATACTATTTCAGATCTTGATAAAAATTTCATAAAATATTAATACCATTTTAACCTAAATTAAATATAGAAATTGAAATCGCGAGGGCAAAAATCCGAATCGCTTTGAGTCCTGCGCTCGGTTTGACCGGAAGGGACGTGTAGCATGACGGTGGCATATTTCGAATAAGCACGGTTTCATAATGGCATATTTTAAAAAAGCAAAGGAACAATGACAAATCTCGAATAAGAGGTTTCTGCGAATTTTTTTTAAATAATATATTTTTTAAAAACAATTACAGAAATAATATGCCGAAAAAAAAATTACAGAAATACTCGTCTGTCGCTATTTGGAATTGACATACATCTTAGTCGCAATTTGAATTTGCGATAGAGACTTAGTCGCAATTTCAATTTGCGACAAAGACTTAATCGCAATTTCAAATTGCGACAAAAACTGTCATAAGTCCTCATGCAAATTGGAATTGCGACGAGAAGACTAGATGATTTGTTTACTAATTCATTGATTTAGAATTTGCAAAAAAATATATGTAATAAATCGACAAATATTATAAAATATTGAACATTAGATGGAATTTTTAAAAATAATATATTTTTGTAAAAAGTTTACAGAAATAATATGGCGCAAAAAATTACAGAAATACCCTATAGTCGCAATTCCAAATTGACGGTAAATTTGGAATACAGTAAAAATTACGGTCCGTAATTACAAATCGATACAATATGTTTGCGTATTTAGAAAAAACCCAGCTAAAATTCAAATCTAATTCCCGATAATGTCAAATTTGTGATCATTGAAGCCTTTTCGGCTATCCTTTAAACTTCTTGTCTAAATGCTATTATTACATAAACTAGTTCGAAACACTCTCCACCACATGTACTACCATAATATGGGAAAAAATTCTATTTGTAACTAGCTCAGTATATAAATAACGCTTTGCAAATAGCCTTCATGAATTAGTCGCGTGAAAACTACACTCACTTAAGAATTTTAAATGACTTGTAGAATAACTCGTCTAAATGACATTATTAGGGAAATTAGTTCATAAACACTCTCCATCATATGTCTTGCCATAATCTGGAAAAATATTCTATTTACAACTTCCTTAGTGTATAAGTATCATTTCGCATAAGCGACCTTCATGAATTAGTCGCGTGAAAACTACACTCACTTAAGACTTTTAAATGACTTGTAGAATAACTCGTCTAAATGACATTATTAGGAAATTAGTTCATGAACACTCTCCATCATATGTCTTGCCATAATCTGGAAAAATATTCTATTTACAACTTACTTAGTGTATAAGTATCATTTCTTTGCAAAGCGACCTTCATGAATTAGTCGACAACAACTCATGTTATGAACACTTAAATTATTTGTTGAACATATGTAAGGGCACATACACGAAAGTTCAGATGATAAAATAAGCGATGAGATTAGATTATATTAGAAGGGCATTACAACGGTGGCGAAATTGTTGATCTAACTAACTAACGAAAGCAATGTTCGTCATGGTGGAACAAATGATCGTTCATCCTATCTGGTACTGACCGAATGATGTCCCATTTTACGCATATTACGACGAGTGTTTAATTTGCGATTTGTCCTCGGACACCGCTCGATCCCTACTATGAAAGAACTCCATGGGGATCCATGATTCTCCCGTTTGTCGCCGAATGGGTGGCCTATCTTAGTAAGTCTCGGTGTGTAAGACATAATTTTTGGTCTTTTTTATGTGGATTTACGCCTCCCATATGGGCATGTCATCCGATTCAGCGCCCCTATGTTAATACCACGGGTTCCCGGTTGGTGCAAGTAACGCCAAGGATTTGTTGCATCTTTGCGGACCTCGGCCATTTGCTTCCCCTTGTCCTTCTTGTTCGAGAGGAGGAACCCTCTTGCACCTCTGGTGTGTTGGTACATTGGCGGAGGCATGCGAGAGCCTGCTTTCTGTTTTCGCTCGCACTCCACTATATAGTGCGGGAGGTGTGTGTTGGGCTTATCCTTGGACAACCGGCGTGCGCGCTGATCAATGCGATATGCCCGCTTTGGTCGTTGAATAACACCGTAGGCGTACTCGGGGTCTGGCTTTTCTGGGCGGTAGTGGCACCACGGAGATGGTTGCTCCCCCCAGTTATCCCATGCAGGAAGCATGAGATGTGGGTGGTACGTCTCCGGGTCCACCCAGTTGAAGTACTGACACCATTCATCCTCGGCCAAGGGCACCGGTAGAATCTCCGGTCCGCTAGATCATCGTGGCGGTATTAACCCTTTGCTGCGAGCCATGTTCGCATAGCGTCGGGGCTTGTGGGTGGGCACGGAGGAGGTTTCTCCTTTGACTTGAGCAAATTCGCAAGTTTCCTTTTGAACTCCTGTGTGCGATGAACTAGTTTAGAACTACTACTTTGTGAGTTTAACATGAGTATGTCGCATGAAACTCACCGATTGGTTGGCCCCTTGCCCACCGGCCCTAAGCTCTGGTCGATCTAGAAAAGGGACATATCCTGGCGGCCTCTCCCACCGGGTGAAGTTCTCGGGCGAAGCGGGGTAGGCGTCGTGGCAGTTGGAGAGAATTAAGTGATCACGTCGTTAAACTGTCAATCCATTGGAAGAAGCAACACCGGTCCTTGTCCTTGAGAAAAGAAAGAACGATGCATGAGATGGTAGTGTTACCCTGTATTGTGTGGACACAGTAGGTTTACCTTGTAGGTGTAGCCTACAACAAGATGATAATGTGGTGGCCGTCGCTCCATGAGTAGATTGCATCATCTTCGCGGTAGGTTGCGATCGCATTTGGGTCGGGCAACTCTGGCGAGAACTTGGCGTCGGCCATCTTGGCATCCGGATATTGAGGCGGGATGACTTACGCTGTCAAGAGGCGACAGTAGAAACGACATTGTGCCCTAATTTGTGTAGATTCAGCTAACGTTTGGCTGTGTTGGATGTCTACCCCTCGGCCCTGTTTATAGTGGTGGAGAGGGGTTACTCCACACAATTACAGCACTTGTCCATTTTGATGGCGTGCCATCCTCTGTGAAAAGTCGCTGACGTGTCACCCATCATCAAAGTTGCACGACACATCACCATCTGTCAAAGGTCGCACGATGTGTCACCCTCTGTCAAAGGTCAGCGACTGTCACCCCTCTGTCAAAGGCGCACGATGTGTCACCCTCTGTCAAAGGTCAGACGATGTGTCACCCATCATCAAAAGCCCACGACCTGTCACCCCTCTGTCAAAAGTGCACGACTGTCACCCCTCTGTCAAAAGGCACGACGACTGTCATCCTCATCAAAGGTCAGCGATGTGTCACCCTCTGCCAAAGCTACTACGACTGTCACCTCTGTCGGCTGAGATGGGTAGTCTTGTGTAAACTGGCTGATCTGCCGAGTTGGGCCTTCCATAATCGTGAGCGAACAACGAGCGTGATAATGTTGTGAGTCACGAGAGGAGTTTTTGAAATGGGGAATTTGAGTGAGAATAATAGAATATAACGTAAGGAAATAAATCGATGCATAAGTTTGCTACATAATGTGACAAAGAAATTATGTACTGCACATACGATACGAAAGAAATGACCTAACTTCTGACGGTGCTACTCCTCGGGTGGTCCCGGGCCTCCTCTGTTGCACATGCCCAGAGAGTACGTCGGTGGTCGAGGGCTCATCCACAGGTACTCCTAGCAGGCCGTCTTGGTCTTTGGAGGAATAGCGAAGGCGTTAGGCGATGGGTGGCTCGGACAGTGCCTCGGCGGCTGCGAGGGCCAAGCACCCTTGCGTCATTCTTTGAGGCGGATCTGAAGAAGTCCAAGTCGACATCGCCGAGTAGAGAGTAGTCGTGAGAGGTGCTCGCGCTCTGCTTTCCGGTGCTACATAGGCCCTGTTGATGAAGTTGTCTTGTTAGTACATTACATAACATTAAGATCATAAAAGATGAAAAGAGGCAGTAGCGGTATACTGCGATCATAGAGTGCGTCACGGTCGCGGATGCTGCCAACCAGATCCCCACAGGACATGAGGAGGGGGCGCTGCGTGTGTGGTGTGGCTGCGGCGTGTCGACCCGTCTGATGGAGGCACGCCTGTGAACTGTCTGTCGTCGTCGTCCCTAGGCCTCTGCCACGGCGTAAAATTTGGACCATGCGAGTAGATTATGGCGTACACTTTGCAGCGGCCCTCTGAACTCCGCCGTGCATAGCGTCGACCACATCCCCTAGGCCTAGTCGTGCTAACAGTGCGTCCACGTCGTGTAGGCTCTCCCTAGCAAGGTCGCTCTGCACACGAATTGAAATGCCACTTAGTTCGTACAATTACAGTAACAATACATTGCAATGATTGTGGAAGAAGTACTGACCGTTCGGTGAAACGCTGAAGTCCGTTGGGCGGGTGCGTGTCCTAGCGGAGGCTCGTGCCTCGGGGCGAGTCAGCGACGCGCACAACCAGCAGCGTGTGCGTGGTGCGTACCACCGGATGTACTCGTCGTACGTGCGTGGTCGTCGCGAGGCATCCTCTCGGTGAGCGTCCGCCAACGCGCTGCGCTGCTTGCGAGCGTGAGGATCATTCGTGCCGCCCACTAAGCGGCACCAATGTACCCTACGTGTGACCTGCATGAGAACATGAGCAATGGCGTTAGTTCCGCAAACATGAAAAAATGCAAGCTGAAATAGACATGGAAGAGCACTTACGTGTGCGTGAGGTGGGACCACCTCACCGGGGGGAGCGAGGAAGACTGGCGGAGGCGAATTGCCTCATCACGCGGTGCGGCGTGCGTCTCGGCGTACGTCGTAAACAAGGTGGAGTCGTGTGAACCAAAAGGCGGCGTCACGGGTGCCTTTGCAAGAGAGGCCGTGAGGTGCTCGCGCCGCTACCGGCTCGGGAGGTAAGGGCGCGGATGACGCGATCATCTGTCGGTTTGGTCGAACATCGCTACGCACTCGAGAATGCGGCGTGTGTAAATCCTGGCGTACATCGGCTACCAAAAAAGTAATGGTAAAGTTAGAAAATAATTTGAAAATAATCGCATAGCTCATGGTAAAGATCAATTTACTAACCGTCGTGGCACCTAGCGTCCCTATGGTAGGGCGGTCGGCGTCGTCCCGGGCGTGGTAGAATTCAGCTCCGTAGGGTGCCGGATCGATGTCTTGGCGGCGATCTGGAACCTCTCAAAGACCAAAGTGAAGCGAGGAGAGGACGGCCGTGAAGGACCGGTCCCCCAGCGGCGACAACCGTCGCAAAGGCCCCGTACATCATAGCCGACGGCCGGTCCCCGCTAACTGCGGGATCTCCTCCATCTCGGCGTCTCGATCGTCCTCGCGTCTTGGATCAAGTGCTTGTCGGCGGTGTCTCCGTGGGAGGAGGTGAAGCAGAACCAGGCCGAGCAATACCTAACAGTGCGCCTCGAAGTGGCGGCCCGACAACGTAGTCCCCTCCGGTGCCATCCGCTCGGGCTACAAAAAAGTAATGGTCGGTTGCACAACTTTAAGACATAGTGAAATAAAATGTACATAAAGTTAATGTCACTTACGTAAAAGCATATCGACCACTACTGCGTCGGACCGTGCTTGTTCGCGAAAGGTGTGTACTCCTTTGTCGGTGGCGGCACATCCACGAAGCGGGCTAGGAGCTCGCGCCACTCCGGTGGGCGTCTCGGGCACTACCGCGTGCCCGGTGCAAGGTAGGCCAGCGGTAGGTCACGTCGTCGGTGTGGGCGCCATCTCACCGTCACGGAGGTGAAAGGTGTGCGTCTCCGGCGCCACGATCTACCAAGGTGGTAGCGAGCTCTGTCGTCTGAGGAACCTCCTAGAGGCCTGCGCCTAGTCCTCTGCATCTCTGCCATGATCGCCTCCACCATCCGTGCTATGGGCGTAGCCTGCGACTCTCAATCAGAGGAAGACATTTTCACAACTATTAGTTCAAATGAACAAGATTTGGTAAGGGAAGTCTGCGAAAAGTAGACGAACCTAGGAACCCATCGGGGGTCGACCCGCCATGCCCTCATCGGGGTGCGCAAGTGAAGGGCACTCAGCTCGGCGGTGCCTCCCCCTCTGCAGGCAGCGCGGTGGACAACCGACTCCGATGAGTCGCGTCGACCCTTTGGGTCCACAACTCTCCTCGATCGCCATACCGCAATTGAATAAAACAATATTAGTACAAAATTAAATGAACAATTAAAGCGATGCGATGATTACAAATATAATTTGAATAATAATACCACACTCTCAGTCCTGGCGCTAACAAGCTGGAATGCAATAATGACACATCCAACGAACATACAAATTCAAACCAAATAGAATTAGGTAATAATACACCCGACAAATAGAATTGGTACTAGTACACCCTACAAATAGAATTGAGGATAATCTGGGCATTACACATCATATGACCATACATGCATTACAAATAGGAATTCAACATATCACATTGACATGCGACCTAACAATTACATACGCGGAGACCGTACAACAATTTCATAGCCTCTGAGCTGTTGGGCAATACTTGAAAGAGTGTCCCATCTCTTTACAAATGGAGCATTTCTTCGATGCGATGCCCGCTTCTGCGGCGTCCATGTCATTCCTATATCGTCTTGTTTGTCGTAGCCCTCGCCCTTGAGCTGCTAATATCGAGGAACCCACCGTGTATCCTCCCATCTTTGATGCTCCGTGAACAAACCCACCACTCGAAAGCCATATATTTCTCTGCTCCAAGTTCTTGCCACCGCTTCTTTCTTGAAAAATTGCGATAAGAATATACCGGTCCATCTGAATTATCGAGCACCTGTGACCATTACGTGCGAGCATGGCTTGTCTTGTGTGCGAGCTTATTGCGAGTGCATACACATGTTTGCCGATGTAGAATGCATTCGTGAGTAACTTTATGCGGTTCGTCCCGTCACCTTTCTCTTTGCATAGTACCTCAAGCGAAGCTCCTCGTACCCATTTTCAATGATCGTGCATCTCCCTTCTTCCTTTGTCCTCTATGTGCGTCTGAGATCACCTCAGAGTATTTCACATCGGGATTACTCATGCGGGCAATGCATACGGCATGACGATCCACAAAATACCATAACACCATGAAGAACACCCTCCACTATAGCAACAAGAGGAAGGGTCTCGGTCCTCGCATGACCCGTTGTAAACCTCGGCCAAGTTAGTCGTCATAACCCCATCACAAGGAACCATCGGTGTCGTAAATGGCAGTGCCCATTTCTGCCTAGGCTCATGCTCTATCCATTCGGAGAAGCATTTCGTCGATCTTCCATTCCTCTGGACCAAGTGTGGAGGGTCCGTGGGTAACACTTCCAGTGCCACTGGGGCTTCGTCCATGCTAGGAATTAGCCTCTTCGTTGCTTCTGCGGTATGCCTCGATGTCGGCTCGTCCAACTTCTTCCACAAAGTGCATCAAACTTTCTCTGTTGGAGTGCAGTCGCACAACCTCTTAAAAGCTTCGTAAGATCCTTGTTCCTAAAGCGCTTGTAGAAGTTAGCACCCATGTGCCGTTGCACCACCTACTTAGCATATCGGGCCATGGATGTGTTTCTTCGCACCTTTACGCAAGCCACGACCGCCTTCAACGGCCGGGGTGCCGATCGTGTATAACACAAACTCGGTAGCCGATCCACAACCCCGACTTTCACGTTCCTCGAAGCGAGCGACTTTTCGTGTTCTCACCCTCCACGAATGCAAGCGCTCTTGGAAGAACGATTGTTGCCATCAACTCCTATGGCGATCAATATCGACCTTTATACTTCCGATCAAGAATGTGCCATCAACACATAACAACGGACGGCAATGCACGAGCAGCGTTGACACATGCACCAAAAGCAAAGAATGCCATTTGCGGTACCATCTTCGCAAATAAGCTACGAGGGCAGCTCACAAATATCGACATAAGTTTGAGTTTCTTTCCATGATCACTGAAACATACAGTAGGTTCTATCTTGAAAGGACCGATATGTCGCCTAGAGGGGGTGAATAGGCGTAATTAAAATTTGCAATTAAATAAAATCACCGAGGATCAATGTCGATTGTCAGGAGTTAATTGTCCGGATAGTCCGGAGTTAATGTCGGATAGTCCGGAGTAAATGTCGAGTGTCGGGACAAGTGACCTCGAAATGAAATTTTAAATCCTTGCAAATTTTCAACAATCTAGCGAATACAAATGTTCTAAATGATCTCAGGTACCTTAGAAAAATATAGATCTAGAGCCAAACACTGAGATAAAGTAGATCGGGGCTCCAAAAGATTTAAGAACCACAAACCCTAGCTCAAGCAAATGAAGAACACAAAGACAACGATTTTTTACCGAAGTTCGGATTCTTGAAGGGAATCCTACGTCTCCGTTGAGGAGGCACAAAGCAGGTCCCTCTTGACCCCTTTCCTCCGGTGTTGCCTGAAGCACTCATGGGTCTTCACTTCTTGCCCCTTTCCTTTCGGAGGCGAGGCTTGCCTTCTAAGCAGAGGGGCTCTCCACACGAAGTCTTGGAGGCTCCGGTGACTCCTTCGATCTAGGAGCCCTTCAACCTCCAAGAGTAACAAATCCCGCTAAATCAACTTGGAGGATGAACTTGTGCTCAAGGATCAACAAAGCAAGCTCAAAGCACTTAAATCCCTCTTTTCTCCCCAAAGATTCAAACCAAATCAAAGATTCAAGTGGGAAAAGAGGCTAGAGCTCAAGAGAGTGAGAAAGTGAGTTTGAGACTTGAATGCTGACAATGAATGAAGTGCCAGCAGGTAGATTTGGAGTGAGGGCTTAAATAGCCCATCCAAAATCCAAATTCTGGTGTCTTCGCTAAGTCCGGACTATCCGGACATTTAGTCCGAGTGTCCGGGACTAAGCTTCTTTCAACGAGAGGGTGAGCTCGGAAAGTCGGACAATATCTTGGATACTCAGGACAAATTCCCGAGTGTCGGACTAAATGTCCGGATACTCGGACTTCTGAAGAAAAGCAACCGGGACCCTAGCTCGATATCCGGATTTAATCTGGGATACTCGGACATTCCGAGTGTCGGGACTAAATATCCGGATACTCGGACAGACCTCTCGGCAGAGTACCCTTAGCGAAATGCATGATTTTTAAAATACTTTTGAGATGCAATTTTCATCCTATGAGCACAAGCATATCCTAGAAGCGATTTTCCGTCGTATCCCCCTTTATAGTACGGCTATCCTTAGACTCAATAAAATAAAAGTTTTACAACTAAGTTCTTGATGCCGCCCTTTCAAATTTTAAATATGGTGGGGATCTCCAATCGCCTTTCCAACGATGATATCTTCTTGATCACTGTATAGAATCTCATTTGCAACCGTTAGTATACGCAATTGTGTTGCCATAAATCACCAAAACTCTTTGAGGGGCCTAGATGCACTTTCAAATACGCGTCTTCGAATGTACCAAATCTAGTTTCCAAAGCCTTCTGCTTCGCCCTCAAGCTTTGGCATAGGTTATGGTGTCTTTGAAACCTCTGCACTATTGCAAGTATGATGGCACGTGGCTCTAAATCCAAGTTGCCCACAATCTCCCCATACATTGCATTTGCAACAAAACACGAAGATATATTTCTATGTGATTGGGCGGACTCAAGTAAGCCGCTTGCGTGTGTGGGGCGACTATAGAACACTTCCAAGCGGTATCCCATTTAGGCGATGCGCATGCACACGCCATTGGCGACCCTCCATCGGCATCTAACATCGTCGTCCATTGATGCGACGACCAACCTTAAAGGTTCTCTGAGCGACCTTGCCCATCTTTATCCTTGCTTCCGAACCTCACTCTTATTCTTGTAAATGGCACCTTGCCTCACCTCATTCCTATCTAACTGCCACGGGAAGTGTTCACCGTCGTTGACCACCAATCTATCGAACTGACATGCATCCCACTCCGTAGGGATATGCTCTTCGTCGTCTGTGTTGTTACTCAAATTGTCATACTCCTGGCTCTCTGCCTCCATTGAATCAACCAACGATTCAATGTTTTCTCCCTCGTCTGCCACGCCCTGTGGTTCCTGAACATCTGGATTTGGAACATCGGCTTCCCCATCGCACACCTTCGGTTCGGCTACTCTCCCCAACTTCCTCGCTTCATCACCACCGGTCTCCTCGTGCATCGTATGGTCGATCTTGGTTTTCGAAATGCTTGCGCCAACAACACTAATGGCCAACCATTTTCGAGTTGCCAATCTTATGTACGAGCTCCAAGACTTGGCCCTTCAGTTATACTAACTCCCGATGCGTGTAATCCCGTCTCGAGACCCCACTCCGTGCGACTTGAGATCATGCAATTCCTATCCAAGGAGAACATGTTGTACAACCATCGTTACTTGCAGTTCCCTGACGCTCACCGACCCGTGACAAGCCGACCATAACACTTGGGAAATGACTAAGTTCCACCCCTTGTGCACCCATCTGCGGAACCCCTTCTCCGTAGTGTATTTTAAATTCTACTCGTTCATCCATACCTGTCAAACATTCCATTGATTTTTAATGATGGCACGACAAAACGCTACCACATTTCAACTCTTAATCTACTCATACGACGACATACTCTACACCCGGTATTACGACACGAAATATCGTTATATTCTATGATGAATATTTTTGTTACTGCGTAGGTTGGCTGGCGAAATACGCCGACAACTGCTAATCCTGTTAAACTCAAAATCACTAAATCGTTTTTCTATAAAACTCTTGATACAACGAAATTAACTATTACTAACCCTAATTGGTCCCTTCAGTATAGAAACTAACCTAACCCTAATTTGATTACTACAATGAAAATTACAAAAAATACAACTAACCTAATTAATTTGATCACTACGATGAAAATTACAACAAATTACAACTAACCCTAATTAATTTGATCACTACGATAAAAATTACAACAAATTACAACTAACCCTAATTAATTTGATCACTAACGATGAAAATTACAACTAACCCTAATTCGTCCATTCATATAAAAATTAACCCTAACCCTAATTTGATCGGTACTATTACTAACGCTAATTCGTCCCTTCGCCTATTTAGAAATAACTACTCCTCTTTTTCTCTATTTACAAACAACTACTATTACTAACTATCGCTCATAAAAAATACAAAACAAAATTTGACAGAAAAATTTACCTCCACTCGCGAAGAAATCCTCCTCCTTCTCCTCTCCCTTCTCTTCCTCCTCCTCTCCCTTCTCTTCCTCTCCCCTCCTCCTTCTCTCCTTCTCTCCCTCTCCTCTCCCTCTTTCCTCTCCCTCTCCTCTCCTTTCTTCGTGCGGCATTGCAGGCTTTCGAGCGCAGCGAAGAATGAGGCCGAAGGCCTCAGGCGTTCGAGGTAATGCTTTGTGTCGCAAATTCAATTTGCGACTAACGGCTGCGACAGACGTTAGTCTTTCGCAATTCCAAATTGCGACTAACGGCTATGTCGCAATTCGAACCTGCGACTGACTGTTTATATCTATTTGGAATTGCGACAGACGTGTATTTCTGCAAATTTTTTTTCGGCATATTATTTCTGTAATTGTTTTTAAAAAATATATTATTTAAAAAAAAAATCAGGTTTCTGCAGTGGCATATATCCAATTAACCCTCAAAGATTTGGCAGAATAACTTTGCTAGGGTCCTCTCAAAGATCTGGCCGTCGTTTCTCAGTGACAGTTCCATAGAGCTGCACCCGAATCGTGTCTGTCGGGCTGAGGCTGTACTACTGAGTGCACGAACATTCTCACCCACGGATTTCTATCAATAGACGGGCATGCACAATTTTGCAGCTCGTAGTCTACTACTCGATGCCAGGGTTCAACGTTCCAGCCTGTTGAAAGAGGTTATCACATAGAATCAACCGGTGCTTCATCACTACAATTTTGATGATAACCGAGTTCCAAACTTGAAATTTTGATATGTCCCTCTTTCAGTTAAGATTTTGGAATTCTCGCGCTAGTCCATATGCTACCAGGTACTGTTCCAACTTCCAGCACAAGAGAAACTTGTGCAAGCTATCATATGATGCGGTGCATTTTTCCATGGAAAGGGGTCAAAACAAGCGAAATCACAAATCTAATTGTACTGTTTTGCCATAGATCTCCGGCAGATCAAAACCAATTTATCTCATATAATCGATGTTGTTGTTGCTTGAATGAACCAAGAAAATCTCTAACCATAACAATGACCACACAAAGAGGAAACATAAATTTTGAGAGAATATGGACACTCATGTCAACAAGCAGGAATAGAGAACTGACTCATTTGAGGAGCCAAATATCTACCACCTGCTTGGTACATTCCAGAAAAGCATCAAAATTTCTGGACTTTGTCCTTGCGAAATCAGACAGACATTAAGCTCCATTACTCAGCATTGGCATCATCAAAACCATCATCTTCACTATCATCAACCCTTTGAGGTGCTACACTATCTTCAACCGCTGTAGGATCGTCTTCTTCAGACTTTTCAGGGCCTGGTCCTGCAGAGACCTTGACCATTGCCGGGCGCAATAGTCTCTCCCCAAGTTTGAAACCCTTACGGAATTCCTGGATGATGAACCCCTCTTCGTGCTCCACTGATTCTTCTCGCATAATAGCCTCATGAAGCTGAAACAGAAAATGCAAAAGGAACCATTCTTGAATAAATGTATACCTTTATCAAACCCCTGAGTGAAAAATAATAATTTATGCAGATTGAGCCGTATACACTACAACTCAATAGCCTTATCACATACTTTCCCACATTATTATAGGAAAATATAAGAGTGAAGATGTTGCATAAGAAGATTGTTTATTTTTTCATAGTTAAATGTCAATACACCAAGCATACGAATGCATCTTTACCTTTCACCCCTGCTTATGTCTGAATGTCTGATCAATTGATCATAGATACACTTAACACTAGACCACAGAAGGCACAAAATTTTCAATCGAACATGATAAACTTAAGATTTAAGTAAAAAAATGTTCATGTGCTGCTGGTATAACTTACCATAGGATCAAATGGTTTGCCAACAGTTTCCACATCTTCAACGCCTAGTGAATTCAAAATTTCGATAAATTGCTTATAAATGCTCTGGTAGCTGTCGTTTAGTTTCACTTCTCGCTCAGTTTCCACCTTTATTTGTGTTTTTGCTCTTTCAAAGTTGTCAAGAACAGGCAACAAGCTCTCGATAACTTCCCCTTGCACATTTGTCATCAAAGAAAGCTTCTCTCTTTCTGTCCTTTTCCTGTAGTTATCAAAGTCGGCACTTATCCTCAATATACGATCTCTCTCAGTTGTCAATTCTGCATCTAAAATTGTGATTTTGCTCAAAATAGAGTTCTTCTCATCCTCAATAGAAAGTAAAAAGGCCTCTATCTCAGCAACTTTTACTTCATCATCATTAATCAAAGCTTGTTTGTATGATTGCAATGCTGTGACAATAACAGAGGGAGTTTCCTCTGCGCCCACAGCACCATCATCTGCAGCATTGTCTCCAGTAACTTCAGTTTCTGAATCCTCCTATGACATAAAAAGATTTCGGCGTAAGTAAGAATTCAAGTGTTTCAATAGACAAATTGTGACGGCTATAGCTTCTAACGACACAGGGTCAACAACTTCTTTAGCTTTTACAAAAGCGTTGAAAGTGAAATAAGATACTGCTAGACCAATGCCATCTCATAGTGGTTAGCATTACAAAGTATGTGTGAACAGCTTTTTAGTCAACAGCAATTTCCAACCTCAAATATCAGCAAAGCAGCACTTTAAATCATTGTGTTGTCATATAGTCTGCACAACTCCTCGTGCTAAAAATTGAAACTATTGTAGCCTTGTACTAATATACAATCTGCACTTGAACTCCTGTACTTTTGAGTTACGCAAATCAGACACATTACTGTAACTAAACATAGAATCAAGTCCTTGAACTTTGGTCAGTAAGAAAATGTAAAGCAGTTGACCAGAATAACGAAATGTGAATAGTAAGTCTCACAGCAGATTTTCAAAAACAATATAATAATTCAATACTCTCAAGTAACTTAATTGCATATAATCTAGGGCCAAACGTAGGAAGAAACTATACCAGTATCTTCACACATAAGCAATAGCACACAGGCATGCAGATGCAGTAGGCACAGATAAAATCCATTCATAATACTGGACTTACATAACCGATAAAGTATTAATGTACAAGTTCCCAAAAGAAAGGGCGTAGTGCCGGGTATGGTTTTCCACCATAGCTCAATGACGTGCATAAATTATAAAAGAACATGTTTCCACATTAGTGAAACTTCGGCATTTTCAGCATAAGCCATACACAAAAAGATCCTTCCAACGTTCACACTACACATTGATCAAGCTAAATAAAACTTAAATTTAGCTTGACAACTCGTGTAGTCACCAAGGTTATACTAAGCATGAATTAATAAAACAACAAGCTTATATTGAATATGAATTATGATCCAACAAAAGTCAGAACAAACATTTTAGTATGTGTTTCTGCTGAAGAATTAAATATTAGTATTACAAGGCTAATTAAATTAAGTATCACATTTATGCAACAATGCAATGTCAAAATTTCCTGCAGCTACCAACTAAAGATTAAATTCAACAATTTAATAACCCGCCACCAACCATTCATGTAGGTGGCGCAGAACCTTCCTAGTTCATACCACCAAAATATCGCACATCGTAGCATATACCAAATTACCAATAGCTGTTCAACTGAACATGGAACAACTGAAGAGCAAATGTTCCACCCAGTGACCTCCAATCTCACAACGCATATGCATCTAATAAAACCATTACGCCCACACTTTGGAAAATGAGAGCTTAAATTAAATATGCTCTAAACAAGCTAGCTGCCACCTAACGGCAAGTAATTTGCGCCACAGATGTTAATGCAAACCAGTCGAAGGTCATATCATCACTTAACAGATAGAATGCAAACTTGTGTATGCTCTGAATGAACGGTCTGTGGTTTCAAAATCCAACTCCGTTATCTAATTTTGATCCGAGACGATACAACATTTGAAATCTAATAGCTCTTCTTCAGAACTACCTGCTTATCCACCGAAAAGTATGCGAGAAACAACAAAATTTACAGAAGCTACAGGCAAAGCACACCGGGGACGAGGATGCAACCCCTCCTCACCTGCGTCGCGGTCTGCGCAGCCTCGTCGGCCCCCAGTCGCCGCAACCAGCTCGCGGCACGGCCGGGGACGCGCCGGACCGGCAGCAGCTGCGCGCGGAGCGGCCGCGCCGGCGCGCACCTAGGGCAGTCGAGCCTGGCGAGGGACGCGGCGCCGCACGGCCGGCGCTGCTCCCGGGCAGGCGAGGGCGGGGGGCCGAGGGCAGCGGCCGTGCGGAGGAGAGCAGCCATGGGGGCAAGCGGCGAGGGCAGTTTTGCACGATGCTACGGGAATGGGATGCGGGAGAAGTGAACAGCCGGGCACGACGCACGAGATAACTCGAGTCTTTAGAAGTTTAGAAGTCTTTCTCTTTTTTCCTTTGGCTAAAATACTTTAGAAGTTTGATCTTCGTACGAACAAAATTATAAATTTATATTTTTCTCCATCAGAAGAATTATTTCTATTAATATAAAGCAAGAATTTCTTCTCACGTCACTTCATTAAAATCACCCACCTTTGATACTGTTTTTTAATTACCCACCTTTGTCACTGCTCTTTGATTACCCACTTTTGCCACTGTTAGTACTCTTTGCAAATAAATTTTTTATCACAAATTGAGTTTCCGTTGCAACGCACGAGCACATAGCTAGTAAATTATATATGTCACCTTATACAGTATAAGACCACAACTATATAGAATATTCTATGGTACTAGAACATGATAGGTATATGATGTGATCAAAAGACACCATATTTTTGGTCTAAAATGTAAACAAGATGATCCATCTAAACGCTTTTAATATACTCATAACTCCAGTTCTATAGATCTGGTGGAGTTAGGAATACCCAGCTCTACCAGATATACGGAACTAGTGGAGCTGAAGCTCTACCAAACACACAATTACTTTTGAAAGGGAGACTTTATGTGCTTTGTCCTTGTGCTCATCTGGAAAGCACTCCCCTTTTGTTTTTCGAGAAACTCATCCGGCACTCATGAAGTCATAGCCTCATAGGGGTGGTTTTGTATGAACTGATGTAGAATGCGTCGACATGGTGTTTAATTGGCTGAATATGTCGCAATGCAATACATTTTGTTTGAAGACTAAATATTTCTCTCTGCTTTCTATGTATCATCCCACAATACAAATTGCACAAATTTTGAAACAAACAAAAGAATAAGCAATCATCGTGTCATGTCCTTTGGCCGTCGACGAGAGAGAATCGCCGTAGCGTGAGACGAAGCTCTCGAAGCAGGAGGATGTCCCGTGGCCGCCGGCGAAGGGTTGCCGTGACGTGAGACGGTGCTTGCAGAAGAAGGAGCAGAAAAGGGGAAAATCTCAGTTCATTTGCTTCACACCTTGCTTGGTTCGGATGTTGGCCCTTTTAAACTTCTTGCTCTCACACTGACAACTGGGTCCCCAGTCATTACATTATCGCCCCCTGGAAAAATTGCTTGTCCTCAAGCAACAGAATTACCTCAAGAACCTACTCCTCTGATGCAACACGAACACCACTCCGAGATCCATTAACTGAAGAATCATTGCCATGCACAATAACCTGCCGAAAGAATATCTGTTCTTGGCCATCTCTATTAGATCAGCAAACCTGGTTGGTATGTTGCAAGAAAGCATGAATCAAGCATCGACACTCATATCCCCAAATAGCAGTTTTCTGACGTTGTGTTCATAAGAACAACTCCTATAATTCCGGGGTCCTATTGCACATCAAGCCCAATTTCAAGTGTTATTGACCTGTCATCCAAGTCTACATTTGCCCCACTGTCAGTAGGATAGAATGAGTGTACATGTTCTGGTTGTTTTGAGAACACATAATCAGGAGGTGCTGGAGGTGGGGTCATTTCACCAATTCTCCATGTGAAAATTTCTGGCTCCGTTGGCTTCACAGGAGATGTAGGTGAGGGAATTGACTCATTTTTCTCCGTTGGCTTCTTTTCCTGTGGCAAAGCTGGCATACTTGGCTGAGCACATGGTGCAGAAACTGGAAGTTATGAACTTTTCAGCTCAGTCTTGAAAGCAGCATCAGCTGTGGGATTCTCTTCCAAATCAGTTGGGCCTGAGAATTCAGGAGCAGCCAACTGGAAGGTTTGCAGGTGTGGACCAATCTCTGGGTATCAGAAGCTGGACGAATTGCTGCTTTTGGAACTTCAGGCCAATCCAGTGACTCAAAGCCAGTATCAGCTTCATAATCTTCATTAGGTTCGTCCACAGAACTTGCAACTACTGTTTCCTCATGTTTCTCCTTTGGAAGAGGAAGCGTAGAGCCATTGAAGTAGGCTGGTCCATTCAATAGATCTTCATGGGGTTTAAGAAATTCCGTCTCTGTGGCTGATGGATCCCAATCAATCTCATGCTCCTCGGCAATCTCCTTCAGCAGTTTCATCTTTGTATCAACAAGGGGAGGACGGATAGAAAGCAGTTCAATTATCTGCCGGTTGACCCCGCAATCTGGCATACGCTCTGTAGCTGCAGCGACAAATTCTTTCCCATATTTAGTTGCAAACATCATTTGAACTTGCATCAGTTCAGGCAGATCTGCACACCTTGGAGCAGCAAAACAGATGCTGGATATTTCCTCTTTGAGATCTATAGGACATGCCTTTTGTGCCTCGATACTAGGTAGGCGGACGGCAATGAGCTTGCAGAAGAGCTGGAGAATCTCCTGCGCTGCCATCATGTTCTCCTCCCGGATAATGTGCTCCACCCTGATCCGCAGGGAGGTGGACCAAACGGCATCGAAGTCGACCGTGGCGCGGAAGGCTGGCGAGACCGCAGAGGAGCGGCAGGCGTCGCGCGGCGAGTTGCGGAAGGTCGCCGCCGAGAGGAGCTCCTCCGGCAAGCCTGCGATCTCGCAGCTATCCGCTGTCTCCATCGATTTCCTCCACATTACTCAAGGTATACTCCTCATCCCATATCACATCCTTGACAGGCCATTCATCGAACACCTTGAATGCATCACACTTTGTCTCGTCGCTCCAATTGCTGCTCCTCTCCTCGCTGAAGAGGTTGATCCCAAACGACACGTCGGGCTCGCTGAGGTAGTAGCAGCAGCATCAATAACCGCCGCCGCCGCCGCCAGTCGAGGGCGCTCGAAGTAATCGCCGTCGTGGGCCCAATGGTCCTCTGGGATGGCGGCGAAGCTTCATGTGAAAGGTCGTCTTGTGGCGGCGGAGGAGGCGGCGGCCCAAGTATGGGCTGGCGAGCACTGGCGTCGTGGCGGTCCTCCTCGCAAGAAAGTCGGCGTGGAGCGAGAGGCGTGGCGGCGTCAGGACTCGACGCAGCGGCGGGTCGACATGACGATGATGACGAGTGGGGATTTTTGGGGATATTAGCGAGGGATGCCTGGACGGCCTCACCGAGCTGGAGTTGGAAGGCGAGGTCAAGTTCGGAGGCGGAGAGTGCGGCGAAGGAGGGTGTCGGCGTCGGAGAGGGCAGCGTCGAGGGCGCGAAGAGCGAGGCTCTGATACCAAATGTCATGTCTCTTGGCCGTCGACGAGGGAGAATCGCCGTGGCGTGAGACGAAGCTCTCGAAGCAGGAGGATGTCCCGTGGCCGCCGGCGAAGGGTTGCCGTGACGTGAGACGGTGCTTGCGGAAGAAGGAGCAGAAAAGGGAAAAATCTCAGTTCATTTGCTTCACGCCTCGCTTGGCCCAGATGTTGGCCCTTTTAAACTTCTTGCTCTCACACTAACAAATAGGTCCCCAGTCATTACACATCGTCTATTTTTCAGTCGTGTTTTCATATTATATAGCATAATACAACCAATGGTGACTGCTCATTGAAATAGAGTTGCAAGTTGAGACTTAAAATTACCTTCAACAGGAATCCCCAGCATCGTGTGTTTGCTATAAACTAACCGCTGACAAGGAAATTCTCTTGATTTCGGATGGAAATACACCATCTACGTGTGTGTGGAAATAGGAAACTGCATACTGCAGTTCGTATGTTTGTACTGTCTTCTTCTGGGAAAAACCTAGAGCTTAGACCGGCGCGCGCAGCCAAAACCAACAACCAAGCTAGCAGCACACCGGGCGGGAAGCAGGAGACGGGCGGCGGAGCAGATTGCACATAGTCGATAACTTGGTATTGGCATTACCTATCCGCGGCCCGTCCAGCCGGCCAGCCGGCTAGCTTGGGCTCTCTCGCCTCGGTGTGATGCCGCGGCCGACTGCGCAGCGTCTCTCCGCAACCCGGCGACGCCGTGCAAGCTTGCCCGTGGACCGCGGCACGGTCACTTTGCAGCAGCATGCAACAACTCCCCACCAGCTGCCGCCGCGAGGTCTAGACATGCGGAGCGCGGCCTGGATGCGCTGCTCCATGTCGCCTCGTACCGTGCTGGCAACCGCGGCCACTGCCGCTGTGCCGCTGGCCTCAACATGCCGGCGCAGCAAACGCGCGCAACAGTTGAGGTCTTGAGCTAAGCAAACACTGGAACAAATGAATGAGCAAGTTGAAGCTTGCAAAGAGGCATTAACTACGCTTTTGAGATCACCAACAATAAAAACTTCAAATTATTCCCTTTACTGACGAGCTACACGTATCGACAAGCTTGATTTATACCAAGAATCAAAACAATTGGCAAAATGACTTTCTTCAATCGAAGTGAAGATGCACCTATCCCAGAGCTTTAGGGTAAACGGGACTAACTAAGCCAAATAGCCCTCTCATCCAACCAGCCTACGGACAAAAAGGGGAGAAGATCTCCGAGCTAATCCAAGTAGAACAGCGTTACGATCTTCCGGAGGTTCTTTGCCTCCTGGCAGGTTTCCATCAGCAGCTTGCTGTCATGAAATGCAAAGCATATCACCTGTTGAACCTTCGAGATGATGTCCATGTTGCATAACCTGAGGATAATAGGAGCTAGTATGCATCAATAGCATAGTCTAATCGCAACATTAACCTAAAAATAAAAAACGCTTCTTTTGTTACACGTGAGAAGCAGGGTTAATTAAGGGTGGGTTACTGAACTGATAATAAGACCTCTATAACGCCACAAGACAAAACACCCGCTATCTAAAGCAGTTCTCTAAATTTTTTTTAAAAAAAAAGATTCACAAAAAAATGATGATCTATATTGCAGTAAGGAAGAAGCCTATATAAAAACCCCGAACTTTGGTCGAAAGTCCATCCAGCATCTGAACTATGAAACCATACATTTTAGCCCATGAACTTTGCAATCCGATTTAAATAACATTGTGACCAAGTTTCGCATAGTATATTATCCCGCGAGGCATAATGAGTGATTTTGGCACGTACGATGACACATTGGCCATGTTGGGTCAATGGCAGGTGGGGCCCACAAGGGCTTCTCCCCCGCCAAGCTCCCAGCCATGCTTTTATGGCTGTCAACCCCTTTGGCTCCCTCCCTCTCCACTTTGATTTAGGTGAGAAGCCTTTGTGGGGCTCTATGTGTCATTCACTTAAACTTGTTCAGCATGTTATCCTATATGGTAAAACCGCCTATTTGTCAAGCCATGCGGGCAATATCCCTATATAAAACTGGGTCAGGACGTTATTTGAACCAGATTGCAAAGTTTAAAGGGTCAAATGTCTGGTTTCATAGTTCAAGGTGCTGGATGTACTTTCAAGCAAAGGATGTGGTGTTATATGGATTTTTTCCTTGCAGTAATATCATGCGAAATAAACGGAGTGTTTTGAAGCTACCAATGCATAGCAATGACACAAAGTGAAACCCCAGAAAGTGGACCATAAGCTAAAAAATAGGTCAATCAAGCATGGATCGAATATTCAATTGGTATAAAATATACTATATTTTAATTCTAGGTAAAGATGAGTAACCGTACCTAATGACACAAAATACATAGCGCAAAATTATAAGCAATTCGAAAAGGTAGCTGACAAATTACCTGCTAGCCTCAATTAGTGGCAGATGATCATATTGAGGTTTCTCAATCAAGTTTTGTACCTATAAAATTAACAAAATATCACTGAATCATATCCAACTTACCATACGGAAACACAAATCAGCTTTACATGTTAAAGTAGAACACTGTAATAACTTCTGTGAAACAAGTTTTAGAATTAACGAATGTGACAGCAGAAGCCTAGTTAGCTACCCGGAATCGTAGGATACTCCAGATTGGTGACTCAAGATTCCTTGATTTTTAGTTGTCATTTTGTTTATACAAGCCTTAACTCGTATGTCTAATCGAGCAATGGCATCAGTTATTAAGCATATTGATGTTCAAGCTTGTAAGGACAGCAATCAAACATCCTAAGGATCAAAAATAAAATATAAGAATGTCCGAGGTAAGACTAAGACTTGACATACGACAGAATTAAAGGCCAGATTCGAAGTGAAAGTACAGAGTGGCTGGGGTATTGATTAAACAAATGTGCAGTAATTGAAAAATGCAAGCATTGCAAGATGCCACGTAATGGACATATCAGTTGAGAACTCCCCTGATAACAGGAACATGCGAACTCACAATCCAAGCCATTCAACCCTTATGGTGATGATTATCATCACTTTGGTCATGATATAGATTCAATAAATACGGTTCATTCACAAGTTGATTGAAGGATTCGGCTCATGAGTTGATGAGTTCATGTTCTCCCGTTTTATGTGAAGTTCTCACCTAATGCACCTTTCCCACAATTTTGTGCCAAAATGTTGGAAGTCCTGCTACTGCGGCAACCAATCAAACAATATTACAGTACAAAATCACAAAATGACAAGATTAAAACTACATAGTACAAAAGGAAAACTGGTGTATGTATAGCTCTCCAGTTTGAATAATATTAGGCTGGCAATGACCATTTCAGGGTTGAAATACCATGAATTCTTACTTTAGATAACAACTCTTGGCTTTCAGGAGGTTGTTTCTTTAGACTTTGAGGCAAAATTACAGTGAGCAACTCTGGCTTTTCAGCCCTCAAAGCACCCCTGATAACGGCTGCATTAGTCCCAGAAGCACCAGATGTGAATATATGATTTTTCTGTAATTAACACAAAATTAGAGTGGTAGAGGAATCAAAGATACAACAAACACATATAACATATAACTTAGTGACATACTGTTATGACCATAGCATAGCTCAGGATCTCAATAAGTTGCTGATGCATAAACCCCATGTTGCGGGTACCAAAAAAACCTATTGCTCGGGGTCCTTGCTGCTGAATAGCCAGCAGCTCCTGCATTACCGCCAGTTCAACGAAACCACTCGATAAGATAAATCAATTCATACAAGTTAGAACTGGTATTTGGTATATATCATTCATGAAATGTTTGAACTGCATGGAAAATATGGTTGTCCCAAACTAACTTTCCGAGACTAATGGCCACAAAAGTTAACTTTAACTAAACTGAACAGGAAACAGTAGAAAATGGTAAGAAAAGGGCACCTGCAGGTAATCTAGATCTGGGAGTGGCTTGTTTTCTTGAGCAGCAACCAATGCAGTACCCTTAACGAGAGTCTCAACTTGATTAGGAATCTTTGAACCATTATCATCATCTGGCCCAAACATAATAGCATCATCTGTTCCTTGACTCCTCCCATCACCTTCATACCCATCTCTTCGCATGTATCCGCAGAGCAACTATACGAGCACAATAAAAACAGCCCCTGGCAGTAAATCATTAGTGAAAACCAAATATATTAAAGCATTGCGACATCGAAGAACCAGATTTACAATTTTTAGTTTGCGCCCTTGCCCAATTGTCAAATTTGACCATACTCACCCAATCGTCCCAGCCTCACAAGCATACCCCAAAAGAGGGATAGTTCACCTGGTGGATGTCTATCCGTGCTGCCCATTTTAAATCCAAAATCCATCAGATGGATTTACCGGGAACTCTATGTTAGCTGTTGCGCTGCATAATTCACCACACTCTTTGAACCTATATTTGGGAAGAGCTATAATACAAACACTTTTGACATGTAGTGTACAGCATTTATCGGCAAAAATGGCAATTTTATGAATTGTGTGTTTAAAGCTAGTTTTTTAAAGCTACAGGTCCCCCCAAACTGGCCCTGAATCATAATTTATAACCCACCTTAATCCCAACTGTCTAGATTCCACTTGAAACGGTTCACATGCTGTAAAGGTGAGTGCCACAACAAGATCTAAATCACAGCAATGGGTGGCAATACAAGCAAGACCAGTTGTTTCCGTGGAATGTCAAAAGGCTTGAATTTTGAGTAAACATAGCAACCATCATACTATACCGCTGTATGGGAATTTGATTTCACATGGTATGGGTTACTGCAGATTGCAAGCAACTCAATTTGAAACGAGGCTGGATTTCCAGTGAACAACCATAACCACTCATCCGGCGGGGACCGCGCGATTCGTCGGCCGGACTTGGCCAGCGCAGGGGTATCTCAAGGCGTGGTCACCAAGCGTCATCCGACCCGGCGTGGCCGCCGTGCCAAGGTGACCCATCCGTTCGGTACGCACGAAGAAGCTCTTTGTGGCCGAGGGCAATTTGATGAAATGTCGAGCACCACGCTTCACATGCCCCGAAGATGTAGGTGTTTGAGAAATGCCTCAAACACTCGAGCAAGTCAATGGTGGTTGGTTAGCTCAAGAGTCGATGATCTAACCCGAAGACATCACATTCACGGCGGTTTCGAGAGGGCTCCACAAGGCGGTGAGCTTTGGATGCTAAGCATGTTAAGCGCAGCGCCATTGTGATAGCCAGAATAAGCGCATGTTAGGCATGGGAGTGCTGACCAAGCAATTTGGAGAGTCGAATTGCAAGACGCCGAGGGACAAGGGCGTGATGAAAGCGCCCGAGCGACGGTGGCGAGATCAAAGCGTCACCCGTCTGACGATGAAGGTCGCGGAGGTTTAGCCCATAAGACCAATTTGAGCTCGTCGTCGCCTGTGATCACTATGGCGCCTATGCCATTCTTGATGCCCTACTCTACCGTCCTCTGGACCTCCGAGGGGCACTCAAGCTTGGAAGGCCATCTTCTTGAAGCGGACTATGGATTTCCAGTGAACAACCATAACCACTCAAACAGCAATCAGCACCGGTACGACAATAGATGCCCAGTTAAGAGCGTGATTCCCACAAGAAACCAGTACGACAATACATGCCCAGTTAAAAGCGTGATTCCCACAAGAAACCAGTACGACAACACATAACCAGATAAGAGCGTGATTCCCACAAGAACCAAGCTCCTTTCTTCAAATTAAATATATTAATTTTAGGTCTCGCGTTTCCCTAGACTACGCAAGGTGATTTTTCAGAAAACATCAGGGAATTGCCATCGAGCAGTCAGCCAAGCAATCAAGAAACAATTTAACAATAAAGAAATATACCACCATCACAATTCCAATATAAATTGAATCCTAACCTGCCTAACATCAATCCACAAATGATAACAAGCAGAACAGGCAACAAAAGCAATATCTACAAGAAGCAAGTACCCGGTTCAGTCCAATCGCGGCCGGCGGCGGCCTCTCTGTCCTCCGAGCCCATCCCAGCAAGACTCGACGGCTCTGCACGGACGAGCAAGACAGGAAGAATCCACTAGGTTTCGGAGACGGCGGCGGCGGCGGCCTCAGCAAGGGGAGGCCGAGAGGCGGCGCAGCGGGGAGGGCGCGACCGCCCATCATCTAGCCGGCCGATTCCAATCGACCAGAGCAAGACTCGCGACGAGAGAAAGAAGGGCTGCACGCCGGTGGATGCCTACAAGGTCTCTCCCTCCCTCGCGCTCTTCTTGGCGGCGTTCTCTAAGCTCACGCGGGAGTGGGAGAGGGACGCGGGCATGGCTTGGCTGGGCCGAAACGGCACCGGGGTTGCCCTGGGTTTGTTCCCTTCCTCCCTCTGGCCGCCTCGCCTAGGGATGGCAATGGGTACCCGAAACCCGATACCCGATGGGTATTTACTCCATTAAGGTGCAAATATGGTTCAATAATAATCTACGTAGATGCGCGTTTATGGGAGGAAACCATTACCTATCGGGGTATTTGCAGCGGTCGACGGGTACTTCCACCACTTCGGCTACCCATTTACCCGTGTAAGTGGGGCGGCCAAGCCTGTGCCCAATTGACGAAAGTGACGACTAGACTCCAAAGTCCAAATCTCCAATTCCGCCAGAAAACTAGACTCCAAAGTCCAAAATCCAAATCTCCAATTCAAGTAGAGAGTGTCTCCAATCACAGGATCATCAATAAATTGTTCTTGAAGTTTTTGAAGCTACGTCCTAAAAAATCCTAGGTAACTATTATTGATATTCTTTGATTCTTGAAGTCGTTGAAGCTAGGTTAATTCTAAATATCATGGTCTTCCGCATGCAGTTTTTTTCCTCAACATACGGATACCCAATTTCATTCTTAGAAGCAAAGATATGGCCGATGCAACATTACTTACATTATGATTCTACTTCCTTTACTCATCAACGTCCGAGAAGAGCTATTGGCTAAAATTGTGTTCACTAAATTAACGGGTATGGGTGACCTGACGGGTGAAAAGGACCCGCGGGTATGGGTATGGGAAGAAGTTCTACAGTAATTAGTGCACGGTAAATTAACGGTGATTTTTCATCCGCGCATGCAATTATGGGTGGTCGACACCGACGCTATGTGCATCTGCCATCCTTCACTCGCCCGCTTCGCGCATGGCTTCGTCGTGGGTGGTGGTGGATGGAGCTCTTTTGCCGTGCATTAAATTTAATACACACTGATTATCTTTTTTTATTTAGTATATCAAATTAGCTAGTATTTATTTATATTTATATAGAGTGATAGAAATATGAGAGGTGCTTCTATACTTTTCTTTTTAACAATTGTACAAATATTAAAGCAAACGAAGGGTGTTGTACAAATATTAAAATATAAATGAATGGTAAATAGTGATTACTTATCCCTTCGTTTGCTTTAAGATTTGTATAACTTACATTGAGAGAAAAAGTATTAAACCACTACTCTAAAAATATTTTTAATAAATCAATAACTTTTTATCTGATTCTTATCATCCATCGTGTACTACTAATACAATTAACCTTAAAATTTCTTGGTAGATAACAGGTGTCGCACAAGTTGGGAAGGGTTTATCGTGCTCGTAGCAAGGTCAAAAATTTCAGCAAATTTTCGCCGAAATCCAACGAATTTTCAATTACCGGCCAAATTAAAGTTTTTGAAAAAAAAATCGAAATTGCTACAGTAATTTCGATGAAATTTTGGTAAATTTCATGAATTTTAACCGAAATTTGAACTTTTAAGGCCAGATTTGGTCCAATAACCCATAAGAAAGTGATCTTCTATGAAAATTTATTGAAAAAAATGAATTTTTGAGACATTTTAAAATTTTAGTAGAAACATTATTAGATTTTTATAAAATTTTAAAAGCTTGATAATGAGCTGAAAATTTTATGATACTATCTTAACAAGTGCAGAATCATACAGAAAAATTTTAGAATAATTGAAGTTCATTTGTTATCTTTAAAAATCAAAAAAGAATGAACATAATTGGACAGAAGCACTTTTGTAGAATTTAATAAATTTTCTTGAGTGTGCTCATGATCTAAACTTTTTATGAGAGATTAATAATTGCCTCAGTACCATTATATAAAATTTTCAAAAAACTTTAACCTTTTTTGTTTACTCAATCAAATCTATATAAGCACTGAATTTCATTTGTTATATTATATTTAAAAAGCCAATAAGAGAAAGAACACAAATGGTACTATGCCTTGTAAGAATTTTATAAATTCACTGGAAAGTGATCGTGATTCAAATTTTTTATGAGATATTAAAAATTTTCTTATCAACCTTTTGTAAAATTTTCAAAAATTTTAAACCTTTTTTTATTGCTAAAGCAAATCTATGTATTGATCATCAGTATTTTATCAGGACGTAACACTGTCATAATTTTCAAAAATTATTTAAGCATAATAATCATCTAAAACTTTTATATAACCATTAATGCTACATCAAAACCATCCACAAAAAATTTTAGAATTTTATAACATGGTTTGGATAATTTTTCATTTCGTTCAAATTTGCCAATAAGCCTTTTAACAGGATAGTAGCACTGTTTAAATTTTTAAAAATTCATGACAATTGATCATCATCTAAAAATTTTATGAGAATATTATAGATGTGTCAGGATCATCCACAAAAAATTCAAAATTTTGTAACCTCATTCGTTCTAGTTTTCATTCAGTTCAAACTTGCCGGACAGCGTTTTATCAGGACAGTAGCAATGTTTGAATTTTTAAAAATTCCTCGATAATCACCTGAAAATTTAATGAGAACATCTATAATGTGTCAGCAACCTTAAAAAAATTAAAAATTTTCGACATCGATTGAACCATTTTTTCGATCAGTTGAAATCTGCTGAAATTCTAGAAATTTCGGTAATAAAAAGACCGGATTTGAATTTTTATTTTTGAATTTTGAACGGATTTTGTTCGAAATAACAAAATTTCGCCAAAATTTTGGATTTTGGCCACCGGCGAAATTTTGTCCAAAACGAAATTCGAATCCTTGGCTCGTAGAGTCGTAGCGTGGATTAGAATTTGTAGACCTAACCTGAGTAAAATATGGGCCACCTAGCTTATGAAGTTAGGGTGTGTTTTGGTAGAGCTCCAGTTCTACCAAATCCGTAGATCTGGTGGAGCTGGGTATTCCTAACTCCACTAGATCTGTAGAGCTGGAGCTGTGAATACATTAAGGGCATGTTTAGTAGAGCTCCAGATCTCAGCTTCACTTGATATCTGAAATTTGTAGGCTAAAATAAAGTGAATTAAGTTTATATTTTTGGTCTAAAATATAAATAAGATGATTCATCTAAACACTCTTAATGTACTCACGGCTCATTTCTACGGATCTGGTGAAACTAGAAATACTCACACCACGATCCATGCGAGTGTGCCTATAGCACATGCATGGAATTGTGGAGGCCGGGATGATCCATGATCACACGAGTGCACCTTCTAGCACAAGTTATGTACGTAAAGATAATCATTAAAATTCCAGTCGCTACAAATTGTCTATCGAACGGAAGAATTCGGACGGCTTTTCTCACAATCAAAATCCACCCTCTACATAGAATCAGAAATTCAGTTGAAATCTAATTCTTGCTGATTCTCGCTAGCCTAATTCGGAATCTAGAAGTCGTAGTTGGTCCGACTCAATTCTCTCATAATAAAAAACAGCTTCTCTTATAATCTATAATTCAAAAGCTAAAATGAAAAAGGCAGTAGATGAAGTGTACTCCAACGATTTCACCTTGCACCCACCCAAAGGAGGTTTTCGTGCAATGCGTGATTTATCCTGTGTGAGTATAGGCTATACAAGGCCTGTTTGGACCTATGACGTACTAACTGACTGTCAAGGGAGTAGTTGGCAATTTGGCATAACAAGTCGGAGCAGTTTAAGGGCAGTTTTTTTTGTGTGGGGGGGTTGTACTTCAGTTTTTGACCAAAAAAAACTCCTTTAAATAGTATGGCTATAAAGCAGCTGAAAGTTAACCCACAGCAGAAGTATCCCTAAAAGTTGCAGCTGCCGGAGAGGAGCTTTTCATCTGTGACTTCGATTGACTACCTCTTACCTCGGTCGCTCTACCTTCTCGGCCTCCGCCACCCCACCTCGCCACCTCCACGTCACCTCCCTACTAAGACGCCGCTGTACTTCGCTATGTTGCTACCTCCCGCTCGGTTGGCCCCCAAAAACTACAGCTGCAACAACCAGTTTGCCAAACAGCATAACAAGAAAAACCTGTACCGCTAGCTTCTGATTGCTTCTGACTTAGGAAACCAAAAGCAATTTTTGATCGGTAGTAACTCCCCCAAACAGGCCCTGGATTGGCACTCTCTCTAGTCGGATGCAGAGTTCATTCTTGTGTGGGTTGGATAAGTCGGATGACCTAAAAGTTAGGGTGTGTTTGGTTGGTGGGATAAAATTGAATAGAATAGGATGGTACTGTACCATTTGGTTCCATTGTTTTGGAGTGAATAAAATGGTTCAGCATCTATAGCGAATATTTCTCAAATTTGTATCCCACTATCCAGGATATAATGGTTCCATTCAAACAGCCAAATACATGGATGACTTTTTTCTTGAACTAGCTCATACATGTACCATTTGGTACAAGCAACCAAACACACCATTAACGGTGCACCTTGTCCTACCTTACACGGGTACGCCTACACCAAACTTGCTCACATCATAGGCATCGATTAATGGTAAGCATATACATGCTTGGGCTATGCATATACTATTGGTTAGACGGTTCCATCTGTCAGAACAAAGCACATAATAAGGGTGAGTATAATAAGATCATCTTAACTTACTATTAGTATATACATCTCAGCTTTGTTATATGTGAAATAGAGAAAAAGATGAGATAGAAGAGAACCAGCACTCATGCAGCAGGTAGTATTGAAGGATTAAGTTGGCCTAGAGGGGGGTGAATAGGCAATTTTTCAAATTTTCAGACTTAATTACAGAATAGTTATCTTGCTTAAGTACATAGTTACCAGCTACAAGATGAAAGAATATAAAACACCAATAACTAAAAGCAGCGGAAAATAGCACAAAAGCAAGAATAATAGCGAAAAATAGTTTGTCTCCACTAGGATGACCCTTCCACCACTCCGGTGAGGTGAGTCCCAACCTTTTACAATCTAGGTGGCCTTTCACAAACCCTTTTGGACAGGTCGCATCTACACTTTTTCCAAGCCGTCTAGGATCACTAAGATCCAAGAGTAATAGACTATCCACAAGTTCTATCTCTTGGTTCACTCAGTACATCACTATCTAAACTAAACTTGGAGCCAAAACACTTAAAAAGTGTTAAGTTTTAAGGGTTTGAAGATGAAGCACAGTCTTCTTGGTGGAATGTAAGCTCTAGAGTACTAATATGTCAAGGAGATCAAAGATATGCGAAAGTTCTATTGTAGATGGCTCAGGAAATGCTTATATAGCCATTTGGACTGTATATAGCCGTTACACCTACCACAAGAGCCGTTGGAACATGTTAGACTGTCAAAAACGGGCTAACACATGTGCAACAGACTTAGCAAAAACAGGTTCGAAGATTAGTTCTTTGTGCTCCGGACTGATTTTGTCAAGAAGAGCATTTGCGCCGGACTGAAATGATTTGGTCCGGCGTACATAGGATTTTCGAAAAATTTGGTCCGGCAAAAGATGTGATCTTGAACATGTGTGCCGGACCGAAATATTTGATCCGTAGAGGAAGGGTTTCAAGGAAGATTATACCAACGGACTTTTTGAAAAAATAGCTCTGAGTCTAACCGAGAGGAATGCATTTGCGTCGGACTAGATTTTGTGCTAGCAAACTTTGGTCCATCGTAGATGGTGTACTCTCGGTTTGATTTAAATAATAGATACTTTCACCACGGATTTAAAGAATAAAAGGTCCAGCGTAAATGGCTTGCACTAGACTAAAATATATGAGAAGTTCAATATGGTCCGTCGTAAATGGAATGCGCTCGGTTAGAATTTTGACTGAGTAGATTTTAACGCCGAACTAAAATATGGATGGTCCGGCAAAAATGGGATTTTGACTAAGGTTACGCCGGACTTAAGGAAAGAGCAAAGAAGATTAGTCCGGGAGGGGGAACACTTAGACTTTGTTTGGAAATAGACTAATTTAAGATAAGGTATGAAAGTATTTTCACTTCAAGCAATCTATTTAGTCTTAGCCTATGAACCAAAATTCTAACTTGTGCACAATCTCCCTTTATAGTACGATCAAACAAAAATAAGTCCTAACTACTTAGCTTGAATCATCTCCCAAGTCAGAACTAGTCACAAAGATCCTTAATCTTGACTTTTTAAAAAACTTCCTTGATGCTTCAACCAATATCTTTCATTGTTTAGAGATTATTAACTTAGTCATCAACACCAGAACCTTATAAATAATTATGAGATAAAAATTAGGAGGTCTAGATGCTATCAAGCATCACACAGGAAACAACATAATATCACCAGCCAAAAGCCTATATTGGAGCAAGTATACTTACTCTACATAATATAGATAAGAGATAGTTATTATACAAGCTTTAATATTATAGTCAAAAGTGTTTATCTAAAGATAACCTTAGAGATAGTTATTATACAAGGTGGATTTCTTGCTTACTCTAAATAACATGGATGAAAGATGGAGTAAGTAGCGAGCTTTGCTATTGTACTTGCTCTAATCCTCCATTCAATTTTCCCCTTTTTGCCATGCATGCACAGTGGTACATATTAGTTGTCTGTAAACCGATGCCATATATGATTTTGGGTGATGTGGAAGAAAAAGAAAGATATTGTCTACTATTTAACAGATAATCTTATAGATATTTTTGTATTGCATGTATTATTGTATAGATAATCTAATAATTGTGTAAGAAACCGTTACAAATTACTATATAGATAATTTATTGTATAAGTTACTTTTAATCCTATCTATAAATGGCGTTGAGTTATAATATAGAATCACCGTCTATACGTTGCACGTGGCCCATACCTTTTTGATCGCTTCCACATTTGCACACACATTTGGCATGCCACAGTTTCACGGGCGAGCACGTGGAAGAATTAGAGGCTAATGGGGCCATGCTTTAGGCTAGTGATAATGTTTAGCCCTTAAATTCTACTAGATAATATAGCGTGTTCGCCGTGCCGCGTAAATCTTACTTTGAAATTTTTTGTTGCAAAAACGGTAGAAGAACCTAAATGTAATTTTAAATATTTTGAGCTTTAAGAACCGGTGTCCGTATCAAATTTGCGGAACCACTGGTTTTTTTGCAAAAAAACCCGGACCTAAATATAATTTTAAATCTTTCAGGTTTAAAGAACTAGCGTCTGTGTCAATTTTGCGGAATCACAGATTTTTTTACAAAATAACCGAACCTAAACGTAATTTTAAATCTTTCGGATTTCAAGAACCGATGTCTGGTTTGAATTTGCGGAACCATGGTTTTTTTTGTAAAATAATCGGTGGAAGGATCTGTTCGTGATTTTAAAATATCCAAAGGATTCTTTCGCAAAAAAATACATTTGGAGACCTGGGAGCGCCGAAGACGACGTGGGCACGGCGAGCACCGGCCGGAAAAGATTCCAGCTTTATATAAGGTAATATATATTAGAGAAAATTGTTTATTTGCCACTGAAAGTTGGTCAGTTCCGCAAAATACCATCGCGAAGATTCTCTTCCCTGCATTGCCATCCGATCTCAAATTACCTTCCCATTTTGCTATCGTAGTCGGTTATTTATCAACCCCCACTTGAAAAGACCAAGTTGCCCCGTGTGCTAACTTGGACGGTGAAATAATTCAAAACATTTAAAAGCCTAGAAATATTTTATTTAAGTTCTAAATAACCCAAGGAACCACTCCAAAAAATTTCATAAATTTTTGAATTTATTTAGTGCTTCTAAAAAATCAAAATCTAGATTCTTTCATTGAGACAGAATCGCTAAAAGATTTTTCCAGAAAATCACAGAGCTGCTCATACTCTAAAATTTTTACAGAAATGTTAGTACTCTCTTAAGATCATCTCCAAAAATATTCATAAAATTCTAAGTACATTTGATAGATTTAAATGAGGATGAAGTTGGGCAATTTTTTCATCAAGATAGAATTGCTAAAAGATTTTTCCAGAAAATCACAGAGCTGCTCTTGCTCTCAAATTTTTACAGAAATGTTAGTACTCTCTTAAGATCATCTCCAAAAATTTTCATAAAATTCTAAGCACATTTGATATATTTAAACTAGGATGAAGATAGGCAGAAATGTCTTTTCGCATACCAGTTAACGGCCAAAGTAACGGTACACTAACAGGAGTGGCAAAAACGGGATGAAAGTTGAGATCTGATGGTAATGAAGGGAAGAGCAATTTTATGATGGTATTTTAGGGATCCGGCTAACTTTCAATGGCAAATAAACAATTTACTCTATATATTATTAGCTAATGAAGCCATGCTCACCTAACTACCTGCACCCAAACACACCAACCAAGTGTTCATTCACATCTTCTCAGCTCTCATCCTCCCACAGGTCTGTGAGTGTCAGCGAGTACCACTGCCCAGAAGCATTCCATATCTGCTAGCATGTTGGACAGTGGGATTCGACCAAACTCTATTTCGTTCTTTATCGCGTTGTCCTGCGTGGCGTGCGCGCTCCGAGCCACATGAAAGTTCCTCTTGGAAAAGTCGCAACAAAGTGTGCTTTGTGCGCGCGCGTGCGCACTTCTTGCATGTTTCACGAACAAAAACAACGCGGCTTATATGTTGGCAATCTTGCAAAGGATTTGCATAAGAGAAGAACTCCAACACTCCTTCTCAAGCTTGATATATCCAGGGTTTTCAATTCGGTCAATTGGAAATATCTCCTAAAGCTGTTGCAAAGATTGGGTTTTGACTCTCAATGGAGAGATTGGATCTCACTTATTCTGGTGACCTCCTCTTCCAGAATGTTGTTTAATGGAGTGCCAAGGCCAACCGTGCTGCATAGAAGAGGTCTCGAGTAGGGAGATTCACTGTCGCCCATGTTGTTTATCCTTGCCATCAACCCCCTTCAGCAGCTCATCGCTAAAGCCGCCTCAGACAAAGTAATTAGCCAGCTATCCTCCAGATTGGACAGCCTCTAGACCTCTCTATATGCTGATGATGTGGTCATCTTCGCAAGTCCAACATCTCATGACCTGCAGATCATCAAGACCGTGCTTCTCGAGTTCGGCCAAGCAACAAGGCTTCACACAAATATTCAAAAGTCTCACATCTAACCCATTAGCTGTAACGGGGTGGATCTACAATTTGTGCTACAGGGTTTCCCGACGTAACTGCAACATTTCCCGTGCAAATACCTCGGCCTTCCGCTACGCCCGACCAGAACCAGAAAGATAGATGTACAACCCATCATAGACAGGGCTAGTGTCAGGCGGGCAAGGTGGAAAGGAAAGCTCCTTTCCAAGACAGGTAGGCTCATCTTGGCAGATTCGGTGCTCACAGCGCTAGCGACATACCACATTTCCGTCCTGCCGCTCTCCAAATGGGCGATCAAAAAGCTAGACAAGATCAGAAGAAGTTTTGTCTGGACAGGGGAGGAAAATTGTGCAGCTGGCCACTGCCTCGTAAATTGGAAAAGGAGTGTAGACCAACGAAGTTAGGGGGCTTTGTCTAAAAGATCTTGAATGCTTTGTTTGGGCCCTAAGGCTTCGTTGGTTGTGGTACGAGTGGAAAGACAACAAAGACCATGGATAGGAATGGACACACCTTGCGATGCTATTGATAGATCACTCTTTCGGGCGAGCTCTTCTGTCTTGCTTGGAGATGGCAAGATATCCAGGTTCTGGACAACCCCTTGGCTAAATGGGGCTTCTCCAAAAGATATTGCGCCGTGATGTTTCCGGCTGACGCGGGCCAAGAAGAAATCATCAATCAAGGAGCTCTATATGGATGTATGGATCAGACTACTTCCAAGGATCTCACAGGCCAAACAATTGAATGAATTTTTTCTCCTCTGGCAGGCCGTTCAGCATGTCCAATTAAGGCAAAATACTGCGGATAGCATCCTGTGGAGATGGACGGCGGATGCGCAATGCACAGCAAAATCGGCGTACATGGTCCAATTTCGAGGGGCCATAACCGATAGCAACTACAGCCTATTATGGAAGGCTAGTGCGGAAAGCAAATGCAAATTTTTCACGTGGCTCTTCCTCCAAAATAGGATCCTCATGACAAACTAGGTTAGCGGCAAGGGGTGGCCAAATTGAGAGGTGCCCACTTTGTGGCTCCGAGCCAGAATCGGCGATGCATCTGCTGCTACTATGTCCTTTCGCCAAGCAGGTTTGGAGAAAGATCTTTCCCTTATGCAGCTCTCTTCGCAAATCCCCAGGATAGGCGTGCGTCCGGCGCAATGGTGGTCACATATTTCACAGGACGTGCCAAAGCACTCTCGCAGGAATATTGATGGAACTCTAATGTATTTTTTTGGAATATTTGGAAAGAAAGGAATGCAAGAATTTTCAAAACTGAATACAGCTCGGCGTAGGTAGTTTTCTATCGCATTACACAGGACGTCGCAAATTGGAGGATAGCAATTTAGCCGAGGTCTCACCAGGGCATTGAGCACAACCAGGCATAAATTCGCTGCGAAATAGGTCACGTCGGTAGGGTCTTGGGTGGCTGCGTCGGTTTTGATCTACGACGCGACCATGTCGGTCTTGCCCTGTTTTTCTAGTAGGCTTTCATCAATAATTTTTATGGCTGCATGATTGGGGCCTAGTGTGCTGTTGACTCTCTTGCCCCATCTCAGAGTGTATTGACTTTTCAACCTTATGTTATTTTGTATTTCTGATGTTTTCTTTTTTAATGCAAAAGAAGAGCTCCTGCGTCTATTTAAAAAAACAACAAGGAGGGAATGCTTTGACCGATCGATCTCTCTGCTCTCTGTCAGTCCGTTGTTGAGCATATCACTCTCCTGTGCGCAAATTAGAAGACATAAAAGTAAATAATTAAGTAGTGATGATGACTTATTAATTCGGTATCGTTCATGTTTTTCATGGACTAACGGTTCGTCATACAAATACAATTGTTCAAGTTGATGACGCAAAATGTGTACGTCCAGCCCAAAGTGACAGGCAAGAAGGGAAAATGCGGAGGAATTGAACTACGTGTGAGTGTGGTATCAAAGAATCATTTGCTGCATCCTAATAAGCTGTAAGATCAGCCCGCCTCGATTTTGCTCGTTACTCTTTCTGCGTGCGTGTAATGCTGTTCATTTCAGAAGTCGAAGATGAGCTTCCGGAACTTCTCCATGTGCTCGGCCTGCAGCGAGATGGCCACGAACAGGCTGCCATCGCCGCTGGCGCTCGGGAGCACGAACGCGAGCCCCTCGTACGCGATGCCGCCGGGGCCCATGAACACCGGCCGGCCCCAGCCGAAGTCGGCGTCGTGGATAGGCAGGCGCACCCAGCTGGTGAGCCCGAGATTGGGGCACCGGAACGTGTGCGCTCCACGGACCAGCGCCGACAGGTCCGGCTGCAGCTCCAGGTAGTCCAGCGCCGAGCGGCAGTAGCCGTTGTCCATCCTGTCCAGCGCCGCCTGGATCGTGGACGCGCCGTCCGCAAGCGTGCCGGTTACCTTGCCGGCCTGGGCAAGCGGCGTGGCGGTGAAGATGACGTTGCCGAAGTAGCCGTTCGGGAGCGGGGGCTGCAGCCGCTGCCGCCCGTCCGTGGCGCAGTACAGCTTGGTGGGCTGCTCTACGGGCAGGCCGCGCGCCAGGGACGCGCACCGCCACACGTGCGCGGCGAGCACCGCGTACGTGCTGAACCGCGGTGCGCCCTCGCCCTTGGGGAGCTGGGAGCGGAGGCGGGAGAGGTCAGGGCTGGAGAGCCTGAAGATGTCCACGGCTGCGGGCGGCGGCGCCGGCTTGGCAGTGAGTGCCTGCGGCTCGGAGGCCAGCATGGCGGGCGCGGGTTGGTACTCGACGTGCGAGTGGGACGGGGTCGGCGGGTCGCGGGCGCGGAGGAGGGTGCGGTCGATGAATGGCATGGTGGCGATCGGGACGCCGCGGCAGAGGTCGGACCATGAGTTGATGAAGTGCAGGCCGGAGAAGCCGTCAGCGACGTGGTGCTGCATGCCCACGCCGAGGGCCACGCCTCCGCACTTGAAGTAGGTCACCTGCAAAGCAAAAGCGCGCAAGTCAATTATTTTTTCGAAACAACAAGCACGCCAGTTAATTAGGCTCATAAAGTGTTCCGTATTTTTCGAACTACTCTGGTCTTTATGGCACCATGGCTCCGTGATAGGTGTTTATGGGCCGCACCTAGAGATCGATAAGTCTGTTATTCTTGCAAGAGATCTCCACCTTCGGAGCGTATGTGCAAGAATGGATTATTGTGGGGATTTCAATATGATTGTGGCGGCCAAAAAAACAACACCAATCTAAACAGGAGGGTAATGGGGGCCTTCCAAAGGATTTGCCGACGACACGGAACTTAGGGAGATTAGGTTGAATGGCGAAAGTACACTGGATCGATGGCAGGAGAACCCAACGCAAACAAGAATTGCTGTGTTCTTTGCATCAAACGAGTGGGAAGGCCTTTTTCCTGATTGTCACCTCGTGCTTTGTCCCGCTTGGTATCCACCACTCGCTTTTTTCTCGCAGGACAAGTTCCACCGATCGATATAGAGGTTTCAGATTCGAGACCTTCTCGACCAAAATGCTCGATTTCCTCCACGTGGTCCAAAGAAGAAAGGACGAGAAGTTCATCCTCGATGCTTTACGCAGATGGCATATCAAGTCGGCAGGGACGGCAAAGGTGTTGAGAGCCCCGAGCAGAACATCTGGGAGATCTCTCCTCCGCCTCATCGCGCAGAGATTATTTTTCAATTTGATTTGGCGAGAGAATCCGCTTTCTCTTTGCCCCCGAAAGAGAATTTGAAAGGCATTTCATATAGGTCAGTCAATTGCTACGGCGCGGCCTTTCGAGTCGCATCGTGCAACGATCAAGGATGATTTTCATTAGGAAGGAGATGCTAATACAAAATTCTTCCACATTAGGGTGAACGCACGAAGAGGAAAAAACCACATTCACCCATCTCAATCGACAGAACAGCACACACATTCCTTCAGAAGGTGAAGAGCTTTTCAAATATTTTTGCCATCGCTTGGGTTCTAAGTCGCAGCGATCCCATTGCTTTTAATCGAATCTTCGAACTCCCCGCAGATGACCTCAACATGCTAGAAGAACCTTTCTCACTCAAGAGGTCAGGACGCGCGTGTTCTCTATGCCCACCTGAAAAGCGCCGTCCAGATGGTTTCATGTGTCTCTTTACGTGTCTTGCCGATATTATCGTCGGATCTCATGCTCGTTTTTTCCCAGCTTGCACAAAGATGAGTGGTCCAGATTTGCGTAAATGCCAATGCTGCAAACATTGTGTTGCTTCCTCAAAAGGCAAGATGCTTCATGATCCTCCATTTTGAGCCTATCACCCTTATTCATAGCACAGGAAGATCTTCTCCAAGGTGCTCGCAAGTGCTGGCACCTAACCTTCGTGGCTTGGTTTCCATACCAAAGTGCTTTATTAGCGTAAGATCCATTCAGACAACTTTCTATACAAAGAATGTGATCTCCGAGATGCATCGAAAGAGGATACCGCCGCTTTCCTTAAGCTAGATATAGCGAAGGCCTTTGACTCACTGCTGGGAGTTCCTCATTGACTCTTCTTAGCAGCTTGGGCTTTGGGCGCGTTTGAGGGAGTGGATTGTAATGATCCCGCTTCTCATCTTCCCAGTTATCCTTAATGGCATCCCGTGTCCTCCAATCCAACACAAGAGGCCCGCGACAGTATGCATCCCTTATCTCCTATGCTTTTCATTTTGGCCATGGACCCACCGCAGAGATTATTCTCCAAGGCCATGGACTCGAGATCTTGTCCGCGCCACCCGACCGCAAAGCGGGCGAAATCCCAGATCTCCTTATATATGCCGATGATGTGGCTATCATTGCCTCGCGCGGGGTGGAACTGGGAGCAATTCAGAGATCCTTGTTTGTTTTGGAGGAGCTCCAGGTCTTCACAACAATATCCACAAGAGTGAGGTCTACCCATAAGATGCGCATTTTGCCGACATGGAATCAATTCGCAAGATTTTGCCACTATAAAACAATTTCTCGCAGGTACCTTTGACTCTCTTCGCCTGACGAAGCTCAAAGGATCGATCTCCAACCTCTCATCGACAAGGTGCGCCCAGATTGGCGGGATGGAAAGGGAGGTCATATTCAGGGCAATTTCGCTGACGCAAGTAAATTGAATGTGTTGACGCCCTTGCGGTTATCACCACACCAGATATCCTCAAAGAATGGGCAACAAATAAGATCGACAGATCCGCCAGCTTCCTTTGGAAAGGCGTAACAGAATGCAATTAAAGTCACCGCCGGTAAATTGGAAAAAATTGGCGTGCCAAAGTCATGGAGGTCTAGGGTAAAAGACTTGGACAGATTTGGCGCTCGCTCCGAGTTCTGTGGTTGTGGTATGCTTGGAAAGACCGGAATAAGCCTTGGTCCGTTCACCGGCCCTTCAGCGCCTCAGATCGCGGGTTGTTCATCGCAAGCACCGCTATCGCATTAGGTAATGGCGAAACGGCGGAGTTCTGGGGTCACGATGGTTACAGGAAAATCTCCAGCAGAGTTGGCGCCTCGTTCTATGGTCTCGTTAGAAGAAGAGCAGTAAGGTCAAGGACATCCCGACAACCGAGAAATGGATTAGACCTTTGCGCCGGATTACAAACGGAATGCGCTAGGATGACTTTTCACTTTTGGCAAGCGCGCAACAGTACAACTCCACCACAAATGGAGGATCGATTTGGTGGAGGTGACACCTTCCGAGAATATACCGCAATTCGGCATACAGACCCAGCCTCATAGGTGCCAAGCAGACAACAACTACAAGATGATCTCGCACGCGCCGCAGTATGAAAATGTAGGTTTTTCGCCTCGCTCTTCATCCAGATGACCGATTCTCACTACATGACAAAGTTAGCCATCGTGGGTGGCCTCATTCCACCACATGCGCCTCCGTGGTTTGGAAGAGGAAACCGCATCCCACCGATGCTCTTGTGCCCTTTTTGCAAGACAGTTTGGACGAGTCCTTCACCTCATACAACCGAACCTAACTCCTCCTCGCCATTTCACGGATCAATCGGCGAATAACTCATGGTCGATCGCCACTCGCCTCATGGGTCAACTCGCCAAGAGAAAGGACTTTGATGGCTTGGTTATCTACGGGCCGTGGAATTTAACTTTTGAATGCTATTGACCAAGATCCAATCTCATTAGCACTGTCAAATCAAGATTCAAGAACAAGACGAGATGACTCTCGACGTGCTATTTCTTTTCTTAAAAAAACTAGGAGCAGGTGCCATCAAGTAGTAATGATTTCTATTACACCTACCATCTCATCTAAGGGTGTGTTTAGTTAATTGTACCAAATGGTACATGTATGAGATGATTTAAGAAAAAAGTTATTCATGTGTTTGGTTGTTTGAATGAAACCATTCAGTTTTAGATGGTATGATACAAATTTGAGAAATATTCTCTATAGATGCTGAACCATTTCATTCACCCAAAATAATAGAACCAAATGGTATAAAATCATCCCATCCCATTCAACCTCTTCTCACCAACCAAACTCACCCTAAGATGTTCATAAATATATGGTATATTTCATGTTTTAATGCAAAATTAATATAGCATTTCTTTTATAGCCCTAATAAATATCCAGTTTTACTTGAGATTCTCTATATATATGCATGGATTTAATATGGTGCTTAAATATAATAATTAAAAATAATCTAGTCGTTTTTAATATCTTATTGATCAATGTGCTAAGAGAAAATACGTCCATAAGGGAAAGTGGGTATAATACATGCAAGGCTCGACCAAAAACGATAGCTACAGCCTACATACAAGCTGAAAGAAATGCAGGGCAGATAGAAGAATCAGTCTAACTTTGCTTGCTCCCACAACCACAAGTAAAGTCACAGAAGAAATATATTTTTTGGCGTTCCAGCTGGCTATCATTTTCCGGCAACCAAAGAGTACTGTGCATCCGAAGCAAAAGATGTTTGATGATGGAGAAACTCACTCTACCTCACCCACGTAGTTGCTCATATACCAATTGGTGTAGTTGCGAGGCTGCACACGATTATGATCTGGCAACCTTATCGAAATATTGGTTCACTTTCATGTTCGAAAAGATGCCATTTTGTGTAGTATCTACACAAATTTAGGTGCCAGGTAAGGCCAGGGTAGTCCACGAGACTCGACAGCGAAAAGTCGGACTCAAGCAGGTAACACAACGCTCTCAATTCCCTAAAAAACCTCAACGATCTCAGGAGTAGGGAATTCAGGATCGTTTCCTTCCCGAAGGCAGAAAGCTGTCAGAATAGTTCAGCCTAACAATTGGTTGTTGCCGTTAATTACAACACCGACAATGGAAATGCAACTGTGTGGAGGCTAAGTCATGGTAGAAATCGTCTAATTCTACTTTGGCATTTGCTAGCTTACTATCCTCAATTGTTTGTTGACATGAGTTCTCTCTACCAAGACCTACAAAAAGAAATGAATTCCATCTAATTAATGTGTCCCCAAACTGGAATGGTAAATCCAGACTATGGCCCTGTTTGTTTTGGCTTTTTACAGGAGATTTCTAGGCCACAAACAAAAAAAGAAGACAATTCCATCTAATTACTATGTCCACAAACTGGAGTGATAAATCCAGACCAAACAAGGCCAGCTGTTAGGAGATTTCAAGGGCACAAACAAAATCTATCTTGCCGCGGATGAGGATAGTATTATCTTGCATCGCAAGATAACAAATATTTTCTGAAAATTGGCATGATCTATGGTATTCTTCGAAGAACAGAAAACGTAAGACGTAATGTTTGTAAGAGGGCAAGAGGCCAAGGGTGCTATAGTCTGTGCATACCCTAACTAAATTCTGGGGAGTATATCTATAATTTCTCACCGAGAGATTAGCCCCATGAATAGAGCCGCGCACATGCATGGAGTGTGCAATCCAAGGCCGTCTGTCGATGAGCTTTCATGGATGTTTAGTTGAAATCATAATAACTCGAGAGATCCAAACGTTTTCCACTAGATGGAAATGACAAAGGTGCTAAAATTTTAAAGAGTAGAAGTATACGAAAAATTTAAGAGCAATGTTTCTATGTTTTTCCTCGCAATACAATATATATAAATTTTAAAACAAGTTAAGAGGTAAGTAATCACTATTTATTCTTCATTCATACTTTAATATTTATGTAACTTTAAAAAAAAACATAGTAACACCTCTTAAAATTTAATAGTAATTCGATAATTCCGTGGTAAACGGTAAAAACCAATGTGCACTAAATAGCAAAATAGCAGCAATCAACAACTTTTACTTGCGCTCGCCTCAGCCCCTAATGTCATGGACACCGCCATACGGCGCCGACGACCAGGAGGTCCAGGATAAGATCCTGAGCACGACGCGCGGCCGTCCGTTTTGACCGAAACCTTGGCACTAACGGCGGTCGGTCAAATCCGTCCTCTCACGCAACCGCGCTGTCTCCTACTAAGCTAAGCTAACGATGCGTGAGAAAAACGGAAGGGGTGGGGGGGCTGAGATTTGATTTACCTGGAGCACGAGGAGCGGGAAGGAGGAGATGTCGTCGGTGTAGTCGACGGCGGGGATGAGGCGCTTGAGGCCCATGGTGGGCGCGAAGTCGCCGAAGTCGTCGACGGCGGCGTCGGGCGCGTCGGCCTCCACGAAGAGCACCCCCTCCGCGTTGCAGTCGATCTCCACGCGCCCGTCCTCGTCGCGCGCCAGCCGCCCCGCCATCGGGTAGAACGGCACCAGCGCCTCCGCCAGCGCCCGCCGCATCCTCTCCGCGTCGAAGTAGCGCCCGCCGTCCCCCTCCTCCCCCTCCCGCCGGTAGAAGTAGACGCTGGGCGTGTGGAACCGCGGCACGACTAGGTCGAGGTTGGAGTTCCACAGCCGCCGCCGCGGCGTCTCCCCCGCCGGGCGCACCATCGTCGAACCCCGCACCGTGATCTTCATCTGGATGCCACCCCCCCACACACGCATTCGTTCGTCAATCCCCACTAATCCACGAACAAGCGAACCGAGAATAAAGAAATTCAAGCGGCAAGAACAGAGAGACGGCCAACCTCGATTGACACGATCGAAGCGCTCGCCTTGCCGCGGCTGGCAGATCTGGGAGGTCAGGTGGGCAAGCAAAAAAACGAAGGTCTTCTTCCCCTTCACGTGGAAACACGCGTGGTATGGAGTGAGCGGTAAAGTAGCCGTTAGGTAGCTCTTGGTGGAGAGCTGGTGAGCGAGGTCGCGGTGGTGCCGCTTTTATAGCCGTCGGGAAGGGGGGGCTCGCAAGTCGCAACGCGCGTGGCGCGACTCGCTGTTCTCCTCCTGATTTTTCTCTCTTGGAAAAAGGTTTTTATTTGGAGCTTAATTGAGAAATTCTATAATATATTGGAGTACTAGAACAATAAGCGCGGCGTGAACGGAAAACAAATTTATGTTTTTTTCGGAGAAAAACGGATCACGAAAAAAAATTTTACCACGCGCATGAACGAAAAACAAATTTGTGTTTTTCTTAGAGAAAAAACGGACCACGAATTTTTTTTTTTGGAAAAGCGAGGAAAAGCGGAGCACGAAAAATTTTTAGGAAAAGCGAAGCCGAAAGCATTTTTTGAGAAAAAATGGAGAAAGGACTAAACACGGCGCGCCGCGTCGTAGCGTGAGCGAAAAACAAATTTGTGTTTTTGGAGAAAAAGCGGACTCGATTTTTTTGGAAAAATAAGGAAAAAGCGGACCATGAAAACATTTTTAGGGAAAAGCGAGGAAAAGCAGACGGAAATATTTTTTACGGAAAGAACGGAGGAAAAAGTCTAGAGATAGAAGTGAACACATTTTTACGGTGGCGAAAATATTTTTCCCGAGAAAAAGCGGAGAAAGGACCTAGGCGTAAAGTAAGGACACGAATGTTACGTTTTTGGACACATTAAGCTATCTGAAAAATTAGAAAAGGGCTTGTTCGCGATTTGAATTTAACGGGAGGTTTTTAAAGTAAAAAGGCGACGAGGACCCAAATGCGATTTAGAAAAGAAAATCTTTCTCTCACAAAAAATCGTGAAGGACCTATTAAGTAATTTGCGAGGGACCTATCCGTAATTTCAAAAAACACAGATGGTTTTTCGTAAAATGGGCAAAAGTGACACTTGGATAGGCTCATTGAGCCGGAACTTTGCAGACTTTAATTTAGGGATAGATACTAGCAGTACAAGGTAGGTAGTAATACAACCATGCTCTGCTTCTGCAGAGGAAATATAAATATATAATATTTAATATGGTCTATTAGATAAAAACAAACAAACTAAAAAGAATAAACATTCACACTGAATTAGCTGTAAAGGAGCTCTATTAATTAATTGGCCGATTGCTTTGAGGAGGAGGTGAGTGATGCAGGAGTTGTGGGAGGAGGTAATTAGGCAAGTGACTGGGGAGTTGGTGGGATGGATGACCTGCTGAAAGCTACCGGAGTGGGTGGGATGGATTTGATTTGGAGGTTCGGAAGCGGCATCGTTAAATCCTCCCCAGTGGACGACGGACGTGCCTGCCGGTGATCTCTGCTCATCAGCCTCGTCTGAGCTCTGCACTGCATCAGCAGTGACAGCTTCAGATTGTGGTACTAGTAATAATAATAATTAAAAAACACGGCACCAGCTTCGCTGTGGCGTCCTGCGTCCGTGACACCGTGCGATTTGTCGACGTGATCAGTGCAGTGCATCAGCAGCAGTCACAACTTCCGGTTTGTAAAGAGATAACAGCGACGGTTAAGCTACGAGAGTCGGTAGGTTCTTTAGGAGAACTTTGATTTATTTGATCGTAAGCCACCGTCAGGGTTTTAAAAACCGGTTCGGTTTTCGCGGTATGAAAACCGTAAAAATCGTTCGAAAACCGTTAGAAACCGAAGGGTTAAGAATAAAAAAAATTGAAACCCGTTCAGTTTTCAACGAAAATTGTGGTTTTTCAAAACTGTGGCTTTTCATGAAAAACCGCTCGGTGAAAACCCGACTAATTGAATGTTCTTTAAAAACGGTTTTTGAGCGGTTTTCGAACACATATTTTTTTTCAAAATTTTTAAACTTTGTTAATTAGACAGGTTTACCAAGTGTTTTGGATCTTGAACTGGAATGGTAAGATCGAAAACCACGGTTTTCAAGCAGTTTTCGTCGGTTTTATTAACCCTGGCCACCGTACGCCTGCAAGCCGAGAGAGAGTTTACAACAAAAATATTGCCAGCCCAATAGTGTGAGGACGACGCGCGAGGACGTGCGAAGCCATCGACAAATCAAGGATGCTGATTGTTCAATCTTTGGAAGCACTCTAGCAGACCCGTTACTAGTAATTATCATGCCAGGCTAATTTGCAACAAATTGACACCCAAACTTTAATTAAAACGATCGCGAAGATCTGCTATCTTCGCGCATGCTTACAGCCGGCACAGACCGTGCCCATGGCTTAGGACAAAACTGCAGTACGGAATCATGCACGATAAATGTCGCTCCGATCGAATCTCAGACCCATTCCAGTTGCGACGATCGCATCGCGCGGCCGGCGAGAAATCGCAATCCGAGCTGATTACATTAGACAAAGTTGGAAAATCTATCTTTTTGTAAAGGTATAAGGCAGGCAGCTGATAACTCGAGAAAAGGCCCAGTCAGCCTGCCTTGCCGCGACAGGAATGTTCGCACTTTTTAGGCCACAGCTGTGAGTTGCGGCCTCGCCGCTTCTCTTATTTTCGTTACCTAATGCGGTGATAGATAACACTTCGACACAACAACTATCCGGAACGAAGCATAGATCTTCTTCTTCTTTTTTTTTTTGTAACTTTGGTTGATTCGCGATAAGATTTCTTTCAGTAGATTTAATTCTCTCGGTTCTTTCTTTGCACTAATTTTATTGACATAATATGTGGTTGAAGTTTTTTATGAATTATTCTTGCTACTGCTTTGGTTTCAATCAAACTATCAAAATCTATGGTTCTCTTGTGTTTTTGCTGATGTAGTCTTTCTCTAGCAGCATTTTGTCCTCAGTAGCATGATATATTTTGTGGACTTATTAGTTATTGCCAATATTAAAGCCCGTATAGGTGTATAATTGTTTGAAATACCCTCCTGACACCCTCTTCCACGTCAACAAAAAAACAACCGAATCAGTGATGCCCTCTTCCACGTCAATAAAAAACAGACGAGTCAATGGAAAGAGGGCATCAGAAAGGCATTTCAAACAATCATGCGCTTGTAAGGGCGTGTGCTACAAAAGTACATGTAGAGGATAATTTAAATTTCAACGGACTTTTAGGTAGGCATGTAAAAAAACTCGTTATGATTTGAATCAAAATTGCTTCGATTGCAATAGTTAATTAGTTTAAAATTAAAATCAATCTATTTCGAACGAAAAGGGTTTAACGATGCTCAACTCGATAGTAGCTCGTTAGCTCAAATTTGAAATAATCACTTAAATGATAAACAGTGTGCATGCAGTGTTCGCAGTGTTGGTCGGCTGCAGTGTACTGCTGTCAAATGGCATCCACTGGGTTTAAGACGTTCTTCTCGATTTCTAATCTCAGCTTCTGTTAATTTTAGACGGTTTTCCCCCGGCTAGCACAAACATTTGAATTATCTTAGTCGATTAATCAAATAATGCTTATTCTTTATACCTTTAGTTGTTTCTTCATGCCGTGCGAGTTAGGATCTTCCACGAGCTATATCGGTAGACGTATATCAGCACGTAGTTGCTTCTTTCATTGTCTGTATACTCTGCAGCATGTAGGATGTAGCTCAAGCAAAAGGTGGTGACCGGAGGAATGGGAACAACATGCTTCGCCCCAGCTCTATTAGCTTCACCGGTGAGACTCAGTTAGCAGATAGACGTCGTTTCGGCACTGACTGAAATTAGCTGAGTTGTTGATCCTGCCATCCTGGACTACATACAAATAGCACATTTGCTTTTTCCGGGTTTTATGTTTTGTAAGTTAAATACACTGATGTTGAAGCTATGTCGTAGGAATGGCTACGTATTTCATAGGTACTTATTTAGTTGTCATTTTTCGTCGTTGTTTAATAACTAGTTGTCATTTGTTACGTATACACTCATGCTTCGTCTTGTAATTTTACTTCCTTTCCGTCATTTCTTATTTACATGTATTTCAGATTCGCCAATCTACTGCTAATATTATTGTAATTCTACTTCTAATTTTATTTTGGGAAATTCTAGTGCTAATTTTACTTACTTTGTGGAATGATGGCTGAAAATTGGGCTTATCTAGTTCAAATGTTCATCCGTGTGCTTGAAGATTTTACACAAGAATGAAAATAGAACTGAAACAAACGAAAAAATATTCATTAGTTGTTCAATCTGGGACTAAGCATTAGCTAACCAGCAAAAGAAAGATGGAAATTGAAAGAATATATGGAGGTTTATCTATAATTGTGATGAGTTATTGATAATGTTTGAGCATTTGGTGCTCGAGTTTAAGTTTTTTTTTAATTTGGATTTGAATTTGAAGCAATTTGAGGGCTGTTAGGTCAAGAGCGGCACTACCGGCCTGGGATGACGTCGTGCTGGCCCTGTGGTGCTACTAGCCTAAGAGTGGCGGTAGCTATTTTACAAAGAAATGTTCCTCTGAAGTTTAGCATAACGGCACTACCGGCTTGCTAGGAGTGGTAGTGATAGGGAAGCGGAACTACCAGCCCAAAGGTGTGATAGTTATTTTCGAGTAGATTTTTGTTGGGTTTCAGGGATATCGGCACTACCGGCCATTGGAGGCGGTAGTACCGGTCGAGCGGTACTATTGGCCCCAGATTGGCGATATTACTAGTTTGCTAGGGAATTTTGGTGCATTCTTTGCTAATTATGTGATTTAATTGCATATCTTTATGAACAGTGCTATCTGATGGTTTATTTGTCTTTGTTGGTTGCAAGACTCCAAGACTAGGTCATGGTGAGGCGAAGGCGAGACCAGGGTTCGAATTATCGACGATAATCGATCTTACCGAGATGATACGATAATATAAACCGCTCAGCATACCATTCAAATTCAAATTCAAAAAAAATTGCAAAAATTTATCCTAAATTTTCCTAAAATTAATATTAATATATTTGTGAAGTCTAACTTGAAAACAAGTTGAAAAAACAAAATTTTAAGATATTTTGGACATAAAACTGAATTGATTCAATTGAAAAGGGTTAAAACAAGAAAATAGTACAGGCTCATTAAGCCTTGTCCGGCCCACTTGAAATGAAGGAAATATACAACCTATTGGGAGCAGCTTCGGACACATTCAACCCACTTCCGACACTCCTCACGTTGAGTTCTCATAGTCATCGGTGTCTCTGCCCATATCCACAAGCCGTTGGCTGTCTTAACGCCGCCAGGACCTCAATAATAGACCAATAAGCTTTGATAATCATTTCCTCCAACCAAAAATCAACAAGCGCTAGGAAGACCTGAGTCATGTTGATTTTTGAGCAAACCAGAGGGATAACCATGCTTTATCGAGCGATAATCGAGATGTACTCAACGATAATCAAGCTGTCCCAACCAAAAGTCGACATGCACTGGAAAAAATGTGACGTGCCTATTTTTGACCAAACCCTAGCAATAATCGAGCTGTTTAGAGCGATAATTGGTTGAAATTGGCTAATAATCGATGTTGTTGTTCTTGTGCTGTTAAGCTATATGGATTGTGGATTTTGAGAAGTTTACATTATATGTGATGTTGATCTTGGTCTGATGGGCAATACAACATGTTTGTTCTTGATAATTTAGAGCATGTTTGTTGTTGATATTAATCTGATGGCAGCAGAAGATGTATAGTAGGATGTGGTTAGGGTTAGTGTGATTGAGGGTTAGATGCATGGGTCGATGCACGTATAGATGAATGGGTAGATGCATGTATGGATTAATGCATGATGTTAGGGTTAGTGTGATTGGAAATTTTTATTGGTAGCATGCACTGATGTAATGACTATTATAAGTTGTTAGCAAACACATACATTAATTTGATATTTTGTATTAGCATTCAATGATGTAATACCTTTTATTGCTATCTCATATATATAGTTCTTAGCATTTACTGATGTAATGCCTTTCATACATATAGTTTTAGCAAGAAGTTATATTAAATTGATGTTTTGTATTAGCTGATGGTTTGTTTTGTATTAGCAGATGACATACTAGAGCGATGTTGTATTAGCTGATGGGGACCAAATTTTGATGCAAATATTATCACCAAGAGAAGAAAAGAGTCGATTCAACCTAATTGGAGCACCGTTTGGCAGGACGAGGTACAAATGTCATCCATTACAAGCAAGGTCCTAAGGTGGTTCGCAAGTATTTTCATCGCGACCTAGACAGGATTAAGGATAAGAGAAAGAGAATGAGGAATGAGAGGCTAAGCAAGGAAGCAGCTACAGATTCTCCGAGGTTCACCGTTCTTTGCCGCACCTGTAGCCCCATCTCACGTCACTCGAGGTGCCATTGTCTTCGCGCACGGGCTCGCCGAAGTTCCTCCACCGCCGAAGCCGTTTCTTACGTGTTGATATCTGTCATCGGGCCTTCTTCGCCGCAGCTGTGTGTCTCTTCGTGTTGCCCGCATCATCCTCATTCGGATTCTCGCCAACTCGAGCCCGATCTAGTACCGCAACGCCGAGTTCCACGTCTTCTTCCTCACATCCAACGAGTTTGCGCTGTCGCCTTCATCGTCGTTCTTCGTCACAAAGCCCGAGCCATCTGATTGTCGACATGCGCTCCAGATTTCGCTGCGTCGTTGCCGATCATCAGGGGGCTTCTCTGCCGTCCGATCTGATCAAGCCGCTGGATGTGCAACCCATGGCAAGCCTACTTTAGCCGCCACCTTAGCTGCAAGCAATATTGAGCATTGTCGTGTCTTGACGATTTCTCTTCGTCGACCATGCATGCATGGTGAACTGAGCATTATGCTGTAGACTCGGTCCACCCGAATCCTAGCTGACGTAAGCATTGCGCAATTAATCTAATTTTCTTTAGAAAAATAAATCAGAAAATTTTGTTATCTTTTTCAACCTTTTTCCCGAATTTAATTTTTCGGATGCTCGTTCTCTCTCATACGAACTCCGATTGAGGCGATTCAAGTTTCTAAATTTTTCTAAAATCAAGATATATCTTCTAGAGCTATTTATTTTAAAATTTTGAGCTTGTTTGTACCTCTATTTGGTATTTATTTGTATTCATTGCTTTCTTTTCCAGTAGACACGAATCCCAAGGAAGCAAGCGAAGAATTTCAAGATCAAGACTCAGCAATAGGTCAGGACGGCAAGTCATAACCTTTGATCATATTGAACCTATATTTACAAGAGTACTTTGTTTTATGCAATTGCATGCTATTTGTGTATCTATGACTATTTTATGGAAATAGCTATATACCTAGTTGACATTATACCGCCTTGATTATTAGAATGCCATGTATCCATTGTTAACTCTAGGTTGAGACATTATTAATTAGACATGATCATATTACCAACATTGGATAATCGTAGCTATACTTAGGCATGCTTACTTGTAAGTTAGGATCCATATCACATGTGAATTAATGTTAAACTTGGCTTAATAAGTTATTGAATCGTGGCTGTTAGCCACTGTTGTAAAATTTATTGTGTCGGGGGCCGGGCAACCCTTGGTTGGTCAGCAGACAATCAACCGGCCCCCTAGCTCGGAAGGCCTCGATCTGAAACTTGGATTAAACTCGAGGCCGCTCGACCTAGGTAGCGGTAACTCCGAGCTCGGGGTCCCCGCGACACAGAGCTCGGGATGATTCAAGGTCGATAACGTTCCTTGGATCCAGACACGTCATCACTTGGCGATTCTGAAACGTGGGATCATGGAGTAATGCTTGGTAGCCTTGTGGATCGAGCAGTTACCACCATTTGTCAATGTGCATGAAGGCCACGATCCGAGAATTACTCCCGAACGTTGCAAGAAGAATGTGTATAAGACTGAAGCTTTGTAAACACTTAGGGGACACAGAACAACCCAGCGCACACACACTCGAGTTCAAGTCTAGTCTTAGCATCGTCAAGCTTGGAGTAATCCTCTCTTGTACACACAAATAGCGAGGAATCACCACCGCAAGGTGGCTGGAGTAAAACTATTACCTTCTCGGGGCTCGAACCAGTATAATCCTCGGTCTCGTCAGTTGTCTCCTAGCTCGACCATAGACCTCCTCGACCTCATTCCTCTGTTCGAGCAAAGCGCGATTGTGGTCCCATTTCTTCTTGACCCTACCTCATTTTACTGCAGGTTGGCGATCCGATCGTCGGCAATTTGGCGCCACCGTGGGGCAGATTGCTTTGTTCATTCGCGGGAAAAACTCCAAGGTCTTAGGAGCATGGCGTTCTCCATCGACGGACACTCTTCAGCGTGGGATCGGACGCGAGTCCGGCTCCGCATCCTTTTCGCCGTCGCCACCGCGGCGGCGTTTACGTGCGGCGTTCTGGTGAGGACGGCGGCAGAGGGTCGCGACCCACAAATCCCGAGGATGCTCGTCGGATGGTCCACGTCGCGATCAATCGAGCCATAACCGCGCTCCGGACGGAGGACGAGAGGCTCCCTCCCTCGAGGCGCCATATATCGCCGGATCATGGCCGATCCCGATAGGGTAAAATCGAGCTCTTCGGTCGGGCCTTGGCCAAAGAACTTCGATCGTCTTTGCGAGGTCATTCCTCGCGGCAAAGTCAGTCGCTTCGAGGACCCCTTCCCGAAGCGGCGACAACTCATCACGTCATCACAGCGCGCCTGTCGGTACCGCCGCCGAGGCGGAAGCGCTTCGTCTCGGCAACACCCTCGGGCGAGACCGACGCCACCGCATCGCTATCCTGCGGCTACTAACCCGGTAGGGTTGGACGCGAGTGAAAGCCACGAGCTCCACGCCAAGCGGCAACAGATCGCGAGGACTTTCCCCGACATTCCGCCCAGCGTCGTCGCGCCTGACAGACCGCTGCGATACCTCAGCGACTCCGTGCTCGGCACCATGACCGATCTCGCCAAGATCGGGTCGCCAAGAAAGCCCGAGCTCGAGTCGAGCAGCGATGGAGATCTCGTTGGTCACGATCGCTCGGCGTGCACCGTCGACCTACGGTTGCGTGGCGTACTCGGCGACCTTAAATCGCGTCTGGCGCTGCTCGGTTCAAGCCGCTTTGATCGGCGCTTCGACGGACCAAGAATCCGAGAGTTCTTGTCCATCTACTCGACCGCCATTTTGGCGGAGGTGAGAATGTTGGTCATGGCCAACTATCTCCGACCGATCGACGGGCGGTATTGCCCGAACTCGGCTCTTCAACGAAGCCGGTTCCTTCAAGGTTGTGGCGCCAAATCAGAGCGCCCTCGCCCAACTTCCGAGTCATTACGGCGGCGAGGAGGAGAAGGACTGGATCGCGTCATCGGGGCAAGAGCGAGCCTCTTCGTGATTTCGTGCGGCGGTTTATCCGCACGAGGAACTTGATTCCGAGCATCTCTGATGAAGCAGTCATCAAGGCCTTCAAGTTCGGCGTTATGGCGCTTATGCAAGACCTCGAGATCACGACAAGGCTCGGCGTCAACAAAGCTCGCGCATGGCGAGCAGTGCTGTGACGCGGACGACGCCGTCCATTGAAGCGCGACACGACCAAGGTAAGCTTGGTCTGAACCACTCTGAGGCTGGCCCGTCAATTCCAAGGGCGCCGACCAAGACGCCCGCGCCAAGAAGCGGAAGCGTGACCGCAGGACCGGCGGAGGTCTGCCGCGGGTCATCGTCTCGCCGGACGGCCAGCGTGAGGTCCTCGAGGTCGAGATCGACTTCGGGGCGGACCCGACCTCGTCAAGGTCGGTCTCGATCTCACCAGCGCAGGCGGCCGGAAGAAGGCCGCGGCACGGACCTCGGAGGACCGATGCTATGCCGCGAGGGGCGAAGGCGGCGAGTGGTACGACAAGCGAAATTCACTGTTTCCGCAGGCGGCCGGCCACGACTGCGGTCTGCGAGGCTTGGCAAGAAAGCAAGCCTTCTATGGCGGTGGTGAGATGCCCGTGCTCTCGAAGGATGACGACCGGCCGAAAGGGTGAACGCTGGTCGAACACGGCGACCTCGACCGAATTTCAACAGTATGAGCGCCGGATTGGCGTCATCTTGGCGGCTCGGCGACCTACCGATCGGCGCGAGATTAAAGTGCTTGCCGGACCATCTATCGAGTTGCGGTTGGAAAGCCCATCGAACAAACATTGCAAGTGGGCGGGGCCACCATCACCTTTTCTCCGGAGGATGCCTTACAAGGTATGGCCGAGACTTAAAGACCGCCTTGAGTCGTGACCCGACCATTAGCAATCTGATGGTCGGGCGTGTCATGGTCGACGAGGCGGTTCTCTTAATTTCTTTGCGGCGGAAGCACTTGGCCGGATCTGATTCCCCATCAAAGATCAAAAGCATCGCCATCCCTTCTTCGAATCGTTCACAGGAGCTCGACTACTCCTTGGGGCGGTGGTCTTGCCCGTCACCTTGGCGGCTCGGACAACTTCCACACCGAGTGATCACCTTTGAGGTGGTTGAGGCGACCTCCGTCTAACGCTATTCTCGGAAGACCGCCCTCATCAAGTTTATGGCGGCCAATCATTACGGTCATCGGTGCATGAAGCTCCAGAGCCCCAACAGCATCATTACCAGTACGGTGACTGCAGCGGCACATGGTGCATGAGACCAAAACCTGGCGCTCGCCGCATGCTACCTCAGCGAGGTCAGAGGTGACGGAGAAGAACGCCCAGTGAGCGGCGATTCACCAATGGGCAACAAAGCCGTCTTGCTTCGAGGAAGGCGACACGATCGGTGTGTCCACGTCTCGGCGTGAGTCCCAAATAGGAACTCGAGCTCGTCACCTTCCTTCAGCGCCAACAAAGGTATATTCGCAGGAGCCCGCAAATATGCTGGCGTCCGAGGAGGTGATCGAGCACAAGTTCTGGTCGAACCGGTTCTAGACACATGCGCCAGAATCATCGCTTCTCCGGAGAAGGTCGCGGTCATCAAGGAAAACCTTGATAAGCTCTGAAGGTCGGGCTTCATCATGAGATCGACTACTCGAGTGGTAGCCAACCCGGTCATCGTCTGCGAAGAAGGGTGGCAAGTGGAGAATGTCGTCGATCATACGGGGTTGAACTCGGCTGCCGAAGGACAACTTCCTTCCAGCGCATCGACGGATCGTCGACTCCACCGCCAACGCCAAGATGCTAAGCTTCTTGGATGCTTATTCGCTACCACCAGATCAAGCTGGCGGTCGACGACGAGAGCAAGACTGCCTTCATCACCCCGTTCGGCACTTATTGCTACACGACCATGTCATTTGGTCTGCGCAATGCGGGGGCAACATTCCAGCGTCTAATGACCAAGACTTTCGAGTCGCAGATTGGGCGAAACCTCGAGGTTTACGTAGATGACATCATCGTCAAAAGCCCCTCCGGGAGCGACCACGTCCGTGACCTTGAAGAAACATTTGCAAACTGAACAGTACAAAATCAAGTTTAACCCGAGAAGTGTGTGTTTGGCGGCGGCATCGGGGAAGGTCCTTGGCTACATGATTGGGGGCTCGGGGTTGGTCCGAACACGAGAAGATTGAGGCCATCGAGAAGATGGAGCCCCGACCTCGATCAAGCAAGTGCAAAGCCTCCTTGGTCGCATGGCCGCCTCGCAGATTCATTTCGAGGCTCGACGGCGAGGTCTCCCATTCTTTAAGACCTGCGCGCAAGCACAGGGCTTTGAATGGACTCGAAGCTACGTGGTCTTCGACGAAATGAAGGTATATCCGCTATCCCCACCCTCCTTACAACTCATGACTGGCGAGAGGTTGCCGCTCTACCTTGCGCCCACCGCCTAAGCCGTAAGTCTTTGCCCTAGTTGCCGAGCAGGGCACGCAGCTGAGATCCGATTTACTATGTCGAGGTCTTACACGGCCCAAAGGAGCGTTATTCGCAGTAAGTAAACGGCCATGACGCTTCTCATGGCCTCGCGCAAGCTTCGACATTACTTCCAGCGCATTCGTGGTGCCCCGAGCAACTTTCCGCTCGGTGACATCTCGCGGAATCTGTATAGCGGCGGCGGATAGCCAAATGAGCCATGGAACTGGCGGCGTTTGATATCCAGGTCGTGGCCCGAACAGCTATCAAGTCACAAGTGCTCGCCGACTTCGTGGTCGAACAGACGTCGCAGCCCGCCCCTGAGCTCGAGGCCGAGGAAGAGAAGCCCTGGATCATGTTCTTCGACGGCTCGAGGTCTTTCAAACGCCGGGCTCGGATACTTATCCTTACCCCGCGCGGCGACCAGTTGAGGTATGTGGTTCGTTTTGGGTTTCCTGCGACCAATAACGTGGCAGAATATGAAGCTCTCTTGGTGGGCTTACGAGCCTGCAAGTCCTTGGGCGTGCGACGGTTGGTCGTGAAGGGAGACTCCCAGCTCGTCATCAACCAGTACAACAAGGACTATCAATGCTCGGGGGATGCAATGGCAAGGTATCTCGGCGAGGTTCGCAAGATGGAGAAGTGGTTCCGAACTTGGAGCTCGTGCATGTCCCTAGGAAGGACAATTCCGGTAGCGACTTTCTCTCCAAGCTCGGCTCTTCCGACGAGGAGATACCCCGACGTCATCCTCGAGGCCGACGGCTCCGTCTATCTCCGATCGAGGTCGTGCTTCTTTGTGGTGAAAGGTATTCCCGCATGGGTCGAGCCCATACGGCTTCACGGCACGGGCGACTCGCCGCCCGACCCCGCTAGAAGCGAGCAGGATTAAGCGTCGAGCAAGCTTGTACAAGCTCGTGGATGGCAAACTCTACAGACGGAGCGTCTTCGCATCTGACTCGGTGCATCTCCACGGAGGAGGTAAGTACCTACTCAACGACATCCACTCAGTCTCGTAGGGCGACTCTTCAGTCAGGGGCGATGGTCGGCAAGGCCTTCCGTATGGGGTATTCTTGGCCGCGGCATTACGGGATGCTCGGGATATTGTCCGAACTCGCCGAGCATGTCGGTTTCCTCGAGAAAAATGCACCGGTAAATCTCGCCTTCAGACTATTCCACTTGCTCGCCTTTCTCGACACGAAATTTGGATATCCTCGGCCCTTTCCCGAACAACCGGGAAAAAATTCTGTTAGTGGTATCGACACCTTCACCAAGTGGATTGAGGTTGAACGGTTTCGACCATCTTCGCCGAGCCGCTGCTCGCTTTTTCCGCTTGTCCGTGGTCACGGTATGGGGTCCCATGCGTAATTATCACCGACAATGGTACTCGGTTTACGATGAATTGTTCCAGGAATTTTGCGAAGACATGGGCACCAAAATGTGCTTCGCTTCGGTGGCTCATCCTCAGAGCAACGGAGCGGCAGAGTGCGCCAACGGACAGATCGTCCAAGGCGTCAAAAGGCGAGTTGCAGATGAGCTCAAACGCTACTGACAAGACACAGGTGGGCGAACTTCCCACCGTCTTATGGTCTATTCGTTACCTGTCGGTAGCAACAGGTCCACACCCTTCGGCTCGTGTTTGGTCTCGAAGCCGCCCCGCCTCCGGAGGTAACGCCGGCTCGCCAGGTCGACTTTGGTCGACCACGTCGACTTCGAGCAAGAACGGTCTCTTGACCTTGCCCTCGCGGAAGAAGTAAGATGCCAGTGCCTTCGCTACGATCGGCAGATTACCGCAAGCTCTTCGCAGACATGCGTCTCGATCGCAGACGACCTAGGAAGCTCCTTGTTGGGGACTTAGCCCGACACGGATTCGGTATCGTCCAACACCAACAAGTTATCCCCATGTGGGAGGGCCCCTATAGAGTCGTTTCAGCAGATCGCACGGGCTTCTTAGGCTAGCGATGCCCGATGGCAGAGAGCTCTAGCTCGTGGAACATAGATCAACCGCAAGTTTTATGTGTAATCTCTATACCTTTAAAACTTCAATAACAGGATATTCTCCGATTTCTACCATTCATGTCTTTTTTCTTTATTATGAGCATCTCGTAATTTTTCTTCGAGCACGACCTTCGTGATTCGCCCTTAGTCTGGTATCACGAGCTTTACGTTCACCCCCCAGTGGTCGAGCTCAACGTAAGCCAAAACTCTTCGCAATCAGCTCACCCCTGCGTCCGGGTTTTGAACTACAAGCCCCACAGCTTTGGCTATTGAGTGTGTGCATGGTCGTGGTCGTGGAGTTGGTGATTTATTCACTGAGTTCGCTTGTTGCATTTCTTTTTCGCGAGCACTCTATCTCGATTCTACAGGTCATGGTCATTTGCTCGTCTTAGACTTGTGTCCAAGGTCGGCGTTGCTCGACCTTGGACCCAACGGGCCGGGCTAGGGCGTAATATCTACAAGCGACCTATGGATCTCGATCGCGAACAAGAAAGGCACACTTCAAAAAGGTAATCTAAACTGTTGATAACATCAAATGTTTTTACAGAATCGAGGATGTTTGAGCTACGATCCTCCATCTCGCGCAAGCTTCTCTTGCTCGAGCTCGGCGACTCTGTCTGCAGCGTCGAGGCTTCGGTTTTCTTGTCGCAGAGGGCCTCCTTGGTTGCGTCCGTAGCTCGGCGGACGCGTCGTTGAGTTGGGCAGGCGGTCTTCGCCGCTCGCTGGCACGCCTTAAGCTTCTCCTACACCGCGACTTTGGCCTCTAGCTCGAGAGCGCCTTGGTTGAAGATGATAGCTCGGCAATAGCCCTCTCCAACGCCGACCTTGGCACGCTTCGTCGGCTGTGGGTCAGAAGTGGTTTGCTCCTGGCGGTTTCCTCGAGTACCACGACCTTGGCACGCTTCGTCGGCCAGCGCCAAGGGCGGCGCTTGTTCTCAACGGCCTTCTCGAGGGCCTCGACCTGGCGCGGAGGGTCTCGAGCACCGAGTCGAAGAAGTTTCGCTCATGGCGGCCTTCTCCAAAGAGCTCGACCTTAGTGCGCCCGCATTAAGGGCCTCGAGCGCTTTAGTCGCCCGGCCGTTTGCGCTTGAACCCATGCTCGCGCTCGGAGGATCTGGTCCTCTCGAGCTCGGTGGCATGGGACACCTCAGCGCCACCATCGTGGCGACGCGATCGTTGAGCTCCGGTTGATCCGCTCGAGTTCCTTCGCGTCGGCCTCGATGGTCGCGCAGAGCCTGGAGCGCTCGGTCTCCTCTCTTCCATGGCGTTCAAGATCTGGCGGAGCACATCGGCGTGCTCGTTGAGACCTTGAAGCCCTCGGGTCACGTTGCCAATCGCCTTGAAAACAAGGAAAGTGATCTGGTAAGAAGTTGTCAAGAACACACAACTTAACATATTACAGGACATATAAGGAAAGCTCCTACCACACTCGAGTCGGTGCCGACGCGCCAAGACCGGAGAACTCCTCATTCAGCTCGTCAAGACGAGCTGTGTTGATCTCAAAACCTTCGCCCAGGTCCCCGTGAGCTGGGCCTTCTTCAATCACCGCCGGCACACCTTGTCCGGGGCCTACGGACGACGTCGTGGCGGCTCGGATCTTTCCACATCGGCCGACGGTGGACCCGGCCAGAGGTACGCAATAACCGGGTCCGACCTCCGTAGTCGGGGTTCCGCCACTTCGATGCGAGAGTTCTTGCAGAACAAGATCCGACCCACAGGGGTGGAACATTGTATCCCCAAAATTTGGAAGTTCGCAAGCCGGGTCATCGGAGTGCCTCCGTTGTCGTGGTCGCTCTCCGTGACCTGGGGAACCGCGGTCTCGCCATCAGGCACGATCTTGGTCGGCGGGGCCTCAGGGACTTCGGTGACACGGCCTTCAACGATCGGCAACGCCGCGACTTGAGGGGCCCGGACACCCATGTCTCCCTCGATCTCGGGAGGATCGACGACCGCTAGTCTCAAAGGTCGCCAGATGTCTCACCTGGGGTTTCACTTTGCGATCTCCGCTCGACCTCGAACAAAGTTCCAAGACCTTGCAAGGGTTGCTGCCAGCGACCTGTTGGGTGAGGCTCGAGGCCGTCCTTGGTACTCCTTCACGACCTTGAGCCTCGGGGCTAGGTTGTCGGGGCGGGCAACCCTTGGTTGGTCAACAGACAATCAGCAAGCCCCCTAGCTCGGAAGGCCTCGATCCAAACTTGGATTAAACTCGAGGCCGCCGACCTAGGGCGCGTAACTCCGAGCTCGGGGTCCCCGCGACACGAGCTCGGGATGATTCAAGGTCGATAACGTTCCTTGGATCCCGCACGTCATCACTTGGCGATTCTTAAACGTGGGATCATGGAGTAATGGTATGGCAAGCGGATCGAAGCAGTTACCACCCATTTGTCAATGTGCATGAAGGCCACGATCCGAGAATTACTCCTTAACGTTGCAAGAAGAATGTGTATAAGATCAAGCTTTGTAAACACTTAGGGGGACAGAACAACCCAATAAGACACACACTCGAGTTCAAGTCTAGTCTTAGCATCGTCAAGCTTGAGTCAGTAATCCTCTCTTGTACACACAAATAGCAGGAATCACCACCGCAAGGTGATTGGAGTAGAGCTATTACCTTCTCGAGGGCTCGAACCAAGATAATCCTCGGTCTCGTCCTGTTGTCTCCTAGCTCGACCATAGACCTCCTCGACCTCATTCCTCTGTTCGAGCAAAGCGCAGATTGTGGTCCCATTTCTCTTGACCCTACCTCATTTTTACTGCGGTTGGCGATCCCGATCGTCGACATATTGTATTATGGTGGGGTTTGCCATTGGTCTTGGTTGAATAAAATAATTTTTTCTCGAATAAGTGATTGTGCAATAAAGGGGTGCTTTTATCACATTGGGATGTGGATGTCTTATTTGAGACAAGTTAAGGACTTAATCTTGTGTGACATTGAACTGGACCTAACTGTACAACCATATATCTGATATGGGACAGACCTAACTGATTAATTTGCAATGTCTAATTTTGAGTACTGCCAATTGGTGGTGTAGGTTCTGGGATAGACGGGTAGATTCACATGGCTCAAGAGAAGGCCTATGGGGCGATCCTTAGTGGGCAATACCGAGTTTAGACAGTGCATTGTAAAGGCTTTATCATGATCTCTATGCCAACACACCAAAGAAAGTGTGCTAATAGCTTGCTAACAAGAGATGATCATATCTTATGAGTAAAACTATACACAGAGGATTTCGGATTTGTAAATCCGGATCCCGACACAACGCCTCCATCCCTCTCACTTCCACTCAGAAGGACAGCGTCACATAGAATTTATAGATGAGTCCCAGTTCACACGTGAGACACATGACAGAGATCATGAGGCTCCACAGTCACATAGGACGATTACTATAGGCAAGGGAATGGATCATTGATATAGCCATGACGCACTGCAGGATAGCTCCAGCTCGTTCAGCATCTCTGAGCCATAAGGGAGTTATGACTCATATAGCCAATACAACTACGCCATTCCAAATACTCGTGCATAACCTTCCACACAATAGGTCTACGAGTGGCAAGACTCTGAATTTTATGCCATGTTATACCAACAGTGGCAAACGACTAGCCCATGAACGGGGCAAAACTAGTACGAATATAAGACGGAGTTGCTAACTACACGAGAATTGTTTATAATATCCACAGAGGAGTACAATATGGCCAATCAAGTATATACCCAACAATTCTACCCGTAACCCCAAAGGTAATGTTTCATTTATCAGCTTCTCAATGATGGGTAATTAGCTGTTGCATCATTTTTGTGTATGGTTTGATATTTCATTTGTATGTTTCATTTCATTGCAACTTAATTTTTTATTAACATGTTTTTTATGTAGGTCCAATATAATATATGTGCGACAATAGAAGGACGACGAAGCTATGCCAAGTGCAAACATTCATTTTTCAGTGAGAAATATTGATTTGAAATATCATATGACATGGTATTGAAATGAATGTTATTGAAATGTGGACTTGTCGGACCTTTGAGAGTTGTAAATGCTTAAATGGTATTGAAATGAAATGTTGTTTGTTTATATATTATTGCTACATACTTACTTTACAATTTGAGATTGTCTAAAATACAACAAATTTCATGCCAAATTTTTTACAATTTTTCCCCATTTTTCACATTTGTTTGCCATTTTTTCCACTTTTTCTTCACTCTGCCTATTTTCTCCCAAAACCGATTGATATTTGACTCATACCACTCGATAATCGAGCAATATCGGTCGATTATCTCGGCCGATCGTTGCTGTTTTGATTGAGAATTCAAACCAATGTGAATTCGAAAACCGTTCGATTTCTACCAAAAGTCGATCGGTAATTGATGATTATTGGTACCAAGCCCCGTTTGATTTTCTCTGTTATTTCCATATGGTTAATCCTACCCCTCCCCTATCCCGGAATACGTAATAGGCGATAAGTGTTTACTGCTGCACCCGAAGAACGTGGATGCCCCCTATCACGGCCGTTGAGCACGCAAGCTTGCTAGCTGCCGTGGTGATCCATGCTGCTCCCGCGTTTGCATGTGCAAGGAGGCTGCTAAATTTGGAAATACCTACGCGAGAGTGAGATTAGAAAAAAATTGTTGACGGGTTGATGCGCGATGAATCCAAGCGGCCCACACCCCCACCCCGTGAAAAGACCAGACTGCCATCCCGCACCGCGAGCCCTAGTAACCCCACCCCCTGACGCGCCCGCCTCCGTTCCCCGACTCTCTCACTCGATAGAGGCGCGGAGAGCTTCTTCGATTGAGTCCGTTCTCGTGCCCACATCGCGCGGAGCCTCCATTCGGATTCGCGCGGCTTAGGTCACTGGTTCCGATCGAAGCGAGCATGCAGTCGGATCAGTCGGTGATCAGTCTGCGCCCGGGCGGCGGCGGCGGCCTGCGCAGCGCCCGCCTCTTCCCCACCGCCTTCGCCGCCGCCACGGGCTCTGGCAACTTCCTCCGCCCGCACGGCGGCGCGCCCTCCGGCTTGGCCGCAAAGGTGACCGCTCCGTCTGAGATTGGGGTGGGGGGTGTATGCTGGAGTTTTGATTTGGCTTGCCCTGGCTCCAAAGGCGAGATCTGTGGGAATGGCTGGATCTCTGCTGTTTGGGTTGTATCGATGGGGGACGTTCTATTTGTAATTTAAGCTCGATACTTGGTTATCTGTTGAGCTGCTCGATGAATATTGTCAAGTGGAAATTCAAGTAGAGGCATTTCTTCCGGTTACAAGTTTAGCTGTTGTTGTCGAGCTAGATTTCGAATTTGTATTTGTAGAGCTGGACTGTTGTTTTTCTTAGCACTTGGGAACAGTGGTGATTAAAAAAGTACATGGGACATTATCTATAAGCTAGTACATATTATTAGTGCTTCTACTCTCTCACAAAACTCAATGTGCTTGTTTTATAATATTGTTAAGGCGAGTTTTGAGGTCGGTCTATTTTTTAAAAATCACATTGGAACTTTGGACCTTTCTATGAATATACTAATATCAAACAAACCCTGATCACCTTCATCAATTGCATACTATCTAAAAAAACCCCAACCTCCATGTGTGTTTGCGTTCTTCTGGACATAGCTATTGGCTATGGTAGCCTGCATGCCTATTCCACCAAGTCCTCTTCCATCAGCTTCTGAGCTAGCTTTGCCAAGGGCACACCTATGTGTGTTAAATCATGCCATCATATCTCTGACCTGAATCTATTAGCCATTGTAGCTTAATTGGTTAGGTTGTTCACTTGTTCTTCACTAAATGGATTATGGCTAGTGTGTGTACATGAGCTTAGCCGATGAAATCACATCGTTAAACAAACTTTAGCTAGATCTGCAAATCATGGTCCCCAACATGTGGTTGGACTCTTAGCTGAGCTTGCTTATTAATTTGTGGAAGAAGTTGTTCACTAGTAGCTCCATTGTGCTCATGTTCACCATGGCTGATGGCTATTCCTAGATTTGCATAGTGCAAGATATCAGGGTTAATTTAGAAGCAAGCAAGCAACTGGTGGAGGTAGTTAAGAGTTTTAGATGTGTTTAGAAGCTTGCAGTAGGATCTGTTTAGTAAAAATACATTCGATGGAGGTAATGAGGTACATAGGTTTCTTCAGGGTAGGGATGGAATAAAAGCCCGAGGTTCACAAGCCATTTGGTCTCGGCTCAAGCTTGCCTTGTTAGATTAAATGGCGAGCCTATTTCATAGCATGTTGCAATAATGAGCTGTTTGTTAGCTCCTTTGTGGTTTGGCAGCGAATTGTATCCTCTACATTGTACGTTCTTCCTTTTGTCAAATTACTAGTTAATTCTTGGTTTTTGTTGAGGGGTACATGAATCCTAAATTCCTCATATGCTATCAAGATTTTCCAGTGTGATTTTGAGGGTGATGAGCGATTCAATGTAAAACATTCGGAAACTACAAAAGTTGTAGATCTTATTGAGTTGATCAACTTGCATATTTACATGCTCAAATTAGAGTTCGTACATGGGAGATATGGCTTTAGGAAGGCAAACCATGCAAAGGCATCCAAACCAAAGTTTTGGAAAACGAGTTTGCTCGCAATCTAGTCATGAGATTTTTTTTTTCTTCTCTTTCCAAAATTTCATTTCATATTCATCTGTGCAGTTTGCCTTCTATAAGCCATGTCTCTTAAGTCCGAAATCTGGTTCGAGCTTATAATATTTGTAAGATAATCATTATGGTGTTTGATCTTTATGTTCTCCTTTTTGTTGTTGTTGCTGCATGCATATGGTAATATGCATTTGAATTTGGCACTGCTTGGCTGGGCTTGCGAACGCTTCATGTTTGAATCAAGTTGACTGAGACACCTTTTATGCTAATTCAATAAACAAGTCATCTCCACTCCGCTCACTATTCTAGTCAAGCTCTCTCAACCTTGGTTAATTTGTAACCCTACTTCAGAGCATAAAACCCAAAAGGTTTTGCTGATCTCACTATTCTAGTTGAGCTTGCTCAACCTTGGCTCATTTCCAACGCTACTTCAGGGCACAAAACTCTTTCTTGTTAAGCCCTTTATTATTATCTATACACTCTTGACAATCACCAGCTTCTCACACAGCCCTTCCTACATTGCGTAGTTATGCCTCATACATCTTGGCTCATTTGTGTAACTTAGGGGCACAAATTCTGAAGGTTTTAAGTTAAAACCCCTGTAGACACTGCAGACACTCTAGCAGTCACCAGCCTCTATACAGCTCCTCCCACATTGCACTACAATGTCATCTCCTACAGCTCAGTCGCAACTGTTCTGTGCTTCGGTGAGTCCTTGATCTAGGTCCTGTGGGTGGTTGCTGTTAGAGTTTTGAGTGGGCTGAGATTGGGCTCCGAGGTTGATACATGTGGGGAACGGTTGCTTTGGTCTTTGAGTTTCTGAGGGTGTTGCTTTCATGGATATGTTCTTACTAGCTATCGTGAGCTCATCTTTTTATGGATACTGAACACTGTCCTAAAGCGACATGCATCTTTAAGCGACATGCATCTTTACATGGGTACCATTTGTCGCTGAAAGGAATTGCATCTGTAATTGCTCATTTTTTTCATTGAAAAGTTTTCTTTTGCCCTTCTTAATCTAACAAAATCCGAACTAATACTGCAAATAAAATCTTCAATAATACTGAATGGCTGTATCTTATATGATGCCTCTATAGCTAGATTCTTCTTGTTGCATTGGTTTTCCTTTTTCTGTTGTGGAGATGGCAAGGTGCAGATAGATGGCACCAGAAGTTTGTGTTGTACGAGGTTAACTCAGCTTTTATTAGACAACACTAAAAAAATTAGCTCGACTATAGTCCATCCTATGAACATTACATGCCCAACTGGGCCAAGCAAATGGTACTAGACTCTTATGGTTCCTGGTTTGCATTGTGTTGGCTTGTTTCAAATGCACTTTGGGGTTTATTTTGCTGGGCCGGCCAATTAATTCTGTGAGCAACAAGATATATTTTTGGCTTATTGGTTTGCTTACCTTTGCTAGGCTGACTTTTGTAATAATCCGCTGCAGCTTGGAGATTCATATTTTGAGCCTCTTGAGCGGGTCCGTTACTCAAGGGATCAGCTTCTTGAACTGCGTGAGGTATTTATTCGTTGCTTCTTATTTTACCCACTATTTTTATTTAGCTGCTTGTTTCATCAGATGAAATTAATTTATGGATGGAACATTTGGTATAGATCTCTTGTGTAATTAGACATCTGTCGAGTAGCATATTGTGTTGAATTCATTTCACATTTTTGTTGGAACTAATAATAGTTGCTTAAATCATTGATAAAATAATAATGTGGCTTCACAGAATTCAAATCCTTTTAGCTGTTAGATTTATGAAATGAAGTGCTCACCTTTGTTGGCAAACATTTTCTATATTTTACATATTCTTATCTTGCCTCAAATTGGACGGAGAACAAAACGAAGTATATGGGTAATTAAAGAAGATACACAGTGATAATTTAAGATCTGGGAGAGAGGAGATAGCAATATAGTTTTACTAAACTTCACTTGGAGTGGTCTATGACTGCCTATAACAATTTAGGGGTGATGCTGTTCATAGTTGTCACGGTGTCGCCTAGTCGTTGACATGTCGTCCAGTCAGCTAGCAGCGGGCGACATGGCTGCTCGCCTCGACTGGCACTGGCAGTAGTCTATGAGAGAGGGGCTTAGATATGGCCTCTAGGTGACTCAAGAGAGAGGAGTAGAGAAGGCTCAGGCCTAGGAGGGAACCGTAGCAGCCGCCGCTGGTTGTCGACCCTCTCCAGCTCGCATCCGCCACGCTGCTGCCGTCCACAGCATGTCGTCGCCTCCATGCCTTCCGTCATCGCCTCGCAAGTACTCTTCCCTTCCTCTCCTTTCTTATCTGTTCCTTCATCTCCCCCTAATCTGCTCTGCTGCTCATCGTCCATCGCAGTCCTCTGCTCTGACGCTCTCTACTTTGCTGCTCGTGTTAAGCTCTGCTGCTTGCGATGCTGGTTGCTGCGGCTCAGCCATCTGCAAGGAGTAAATGGGGTAGTAAAATGACTTAGATGGGCTTTTGGTCTTAGTGGGGTTGTGGGCTGAGTGGGTAGTGGCTCATGTCTCATCCATTCTTCTTTTTTTTTTCTATCATATATGCTGATTTAGCTAATATATCTTATCGTCTAATCACCGTCTAGGCATGCGCCTGGACATCCTAGTGCCTTGGGGTCTCCACGACTGGCCGGAGCGCTGTGACAACCTTGATGCTGTTTGAAAGCGAAGGAGAAATGGCCTTGTTACTTAAGCAACTTGTCGCTTTTTATTTATGCGTTGCCATGTTGGCTCTTTCGTGCTATCTAACTACTAGGAAAGTTTGTTGCATAACAAACTGTTTTTTGGGTAGGGGTGATTTGTGGTTCCATATAGAGGGGAGCATAAGGTGTTCCTGTTCTATTACTCCCTTCAATTGCAAATATAAGTCATTTTATCTTTATGCACAATAATTAACAAGTACATGAAATGGTTTTCATTCCCTTCAATCATTCCCAAACATACTATCCTTTTTTTCCTTACATACATGATGAATTCTCTCTCATTTTTCTGTCCCACCATGCAGATATTAATTGCAACTCTTACCAAAGACATTTATTCACCAAGTGTATAATACGAAGAAAGGAGTAAAGTGCGCCTGGGAGTTGTGGAGTAACTTACATCTAGAGAAAATTCACGTGGCTAAAACTACTTATATTTGCATTAGGAGGGAGTAATAAACTGTTACCATCAATTCTTGTGTTTATACCCTAACATTTATGTGTTCATTGCATGTTTTTTTTTAAAAAAAATATCTTGCTGAACGTGGCATATTTTTGCATTTACATGTTTTGATTATATGGTTTTGCAGGTTGTTGATTTACCTGGGGACATCTTGAAACTTAAGCAGGATATTGACGTAGAACTCCATGGTGAAGATGAAAATTTGGCACGCAGCGACTCAAATGTGAGAACTTCTGTTATTTCCAAATGGCATTATTTTAGTTCTGTTGTTCTGCTCTAATGATCAGTGTTGCAAGTCTTATCTTGTACAGTAAGACTATTGCACTTTTTTCATTTCCTGATTATGCCATCCTTTTGATGGTTTATCATGTATTGTAGGTACAGACTCAGTTATATAATCGCTATGCTGAGACAGACAGCCGTGACTGGCGTTCACGGTCTGAACGGCCTGCACAAACCCCTGTGCATGTTAATGAAGATAAATCTTGGGACAATATCCGTGCAGCAAAAGAATTTTACGCTTCAAGTGAAAAGCAAGAGCAATTTAACAAGCAAGACCAATTAACTTCCCAGTTTGGTGCTAAAGCTCAGGTATCAGTATTTGTGCTGTCAGTATGCTTGGCTGAGCACTCTTGTTCTGTATGGGTTTGTGACCACTCATTTCTTACAATTGCCATGCTGAATGCTGCCCACCTGCCCCTAAGCTTGTCAATATTTGGGTTGTATATGTTGATAGGAAATGATATGATGAGTGCACGTTATCACATACCTGGTAGCAAACAGTTATGATATCTTTAGGCAATTCTTGCATAAATAAAGCACATTCTGTAAACGGTGATGTCATGCTTGTATGGCCTTGATATCATTCTAGTCCTTTAGAAGCATCGCCCAAATTTATTTATGTACCAATGTTGAATTTATTGGTTCAAATTCTCACCATAATTGTAACATGTATATTTGTTGGTTATCCAAATGCAAGAACGTCTGCATCATCTTATTTTGTGCAATAGAAATAGTCAACAATATGTGCAGCTTTGGTCTCTGGATGCTGCACAAGTTACCTGCAAAAGTGGTGTATGGCCATTCGCATTTAATATCCATTTGATTGCATGGGTGGATCCACCGTCGGAGCTGGTTGGGGCGCCAGCCCTACCTCTGGTTGACCGAACCCCTCCTCCTCCCAGTATCCCCAATGCCAGAAAGAAGCAGAGACATGGCGCCATGGTAGCAAATCGGCAGGTTTAGAAACTGACAACTGGAGTGAGATGTAAGAAGAAAAGTAAAAAACAATACTGCCAGGCAAGTGGGCCATCAAAATTAGTCATAGGCTCCCTTACTCACATGGGCTTTCACAGTGCAAGATTTCGGCATCCTTCATCAGTAGCACAAAGCACTAGGAGTCCAAAAGACGAACAATGTCGGTGTCGTCTCGCAGGCGGCAGACCAACGCACGGGCGATTGCGGGCGGCAGGCACACGGGAGGGTGTGACCACACGACGGGTATCCGATTTGCGAGAACTCGCCGCGGCATAGCGGCACTGACGGGCGCCGGAGACCCGAAGTCGAGGGCACCATATGTGCACCAGGGGCAGGGCAGGAGGGTAGCCGATAGGCGGCAGACGCCTGAGAAGAGTTATCGGTCACTCAGAGCGCGGGGCAGAATGCACATTGCCAGAGGAGCGCCAGGCGGAACACGCATTGTTGGGGGCTGGGAGGAACGCGCATCATTAGAGGAGAGGAATCGGCCGCTCGAAGCGCCGTCTAGCCGCGGGCCGAACACGCATCTCCAGAGCCCAAAGAGGAACCGAGGCTCGCTCCGTCCAGTCGGCGGCCGAATGCGCATCGCCAGAGCCTAGGTAGGAACCGAGGCGATCGGCAAGGAGGAGCGACTGAGGATGAGGTGCCTCTCAGCTTCATATTGATCGCTAGAACAATGACATCAAAGCCAGACTAATTCGCTAGCGCCACTGATTGCTTTGCTCTGTATAAAAAAAATTGCCCCAAGCCCTAATGCAATGCCTCATGTCTAAATGTCTTTTGTTGTGATAACTGATGTCTGATTTTTGTAGTATATTGTCCTAAGTCTATATTCTATTGACTGATTGATATTTTTCTCTCGGATTTAATATGTATGAATTTGGAATTTGGTTGGCAATAGATCGGTAGATGTAACATTAGTATACTTATGTTGAGTTAGAACTTCGACATAGAAGCCCCACCTCTAATTTCATTCTAGATTCGCCACTGTTTGATTGTTCTACATTCTAAACATCAGGTTGGTCCCACCCCTGCTCTTGTCAAGGCTGAAGTCCCTTGGTCAATCCGGAGAGGCAATCTCTCTGACAAAGAAAGAGTTCTGAAAACAGTGAAAGGGTATTATTTTATTTGGATTTTTTGGCTTGATATTACTTTCATAGAGCATTTTTTTTCTATATTTCATATTTGGAAAGTACAATTTATCTAGTTGTTTTCTTGCACTTTTTTATTTGTTGTTTGTTGCACAGTATACTGAACAAATTGACTCCAGAGAAGTTTGATCTTCTGAAGGGCCAGTTAATAGAAGCAGGAATCACTACAGCTGATATTTTGAAGGTTTGGTTTATTCCTAATTGCTTATGCCACTGGCTTTACTTTTTGAGAGTTCATTGTCATTTACCTCTGCTCTGTTTTTTTTTGGGTCTATTCAGGATGTTATTACTCTCATATTTGAAAAGGCTGTTTTTGAGCCCACATTCTGTCCAATGTATGCTCAACTTTGCTCTGATCTCAATGAAAAGCTCCCCTCATTCCTTCCTGAAGAACCTGGTGGTAAAGAGATTACGTTCAAGCGTGTACTGCTGAACAATTGTCAAGAAGCATTTGAAGGCACTGACAATCTACGTGCTGAGGTCGATAAATTGACTGGTCCAGACCAAGAAATGGAGAGACGGGATAAAGAAAGGCTAGCGAAGCATCGTACTCTTGGGAACATTCGCCTAATTGGTGAGCTGCTCAAGCAAAAAATGGTCACAGAGAAGATAGTACATCACATTGTTCAGGTACACATGCAAACTTTCTGGCTCTTCAGTAGGGTAATACTATCGAATGGGAAACTATTGGGGCAAAATTATGACCTGGACCAAAACTGCTTTTAGTTGGGTGATCCGAGGTGAATATTTTTTCAAGGAAAAATTTAGGATTTGCCACCCATTGTCTCACTAATATGTGCCCCCTGAACCCACACATCAGTTAAACATTGAGGGGTAAATCCTGAATTCTCCCTTTTCTGAATCCATCCGGATGGGAATACGCTTCATTAGATTCCTTTCTGTACATCCATTCTGTTATTGCTTAGTGAGATTTTCTAACCCTTTTTCTAACAGGAGCTATTAGGATCTGAAAGCAACACACGCCCTGCCGAGGAAAATGTAGAGGCCATCTGTCAGTTCTTCATCACAATTGGTAAACAGTTGGATGAGAACCCAAAGTCTCGTCGCTTTAATGATGTATACTTCAACCGGTTGAAGGAGCTGACAACTAATTCTCAGTTGGCTCCACGAATGAGGTTCATGGCACGTAATGTCCTTGATCTCCGTTCAAACAAATGGGTGCCTCGACGTGAAGAGGTAAATGTCTCTCAGTTAGTTTCATCTTGAATCATATTGGCATTACTCTTTAGAATGTCAGGTGGACCTTGTAGGTGCTTATTTCTGTATATTTTTATACCACAAACAGATATAAATCCCAGTTAGGTTTCTGATGGTGTATTAGCAGTAAGAATCTTCAGATGTATGATGGCATACAATAGTGATTTTCTTTGTAATGGAGTGTTTGTTGCAAATTTTACAGGTATTGCCCTGTTGGTACTTGCAAGTTACGCAACAAGCATAAGTCACATGTTTCACATGTTGATAGTCCACCTGACATTCATCCACTTCAAGTGCATTAGACTTTTCTCCATATTCTAAGTAGAAGCATAATAAACATTTAGGCTTGAACTTTCTTTGCGTTTCTTGTGAAAATGTCTGGTTTGATTTTCCTGCTGTTCAATAGCTCTGAGATTTTGTTATTTCTTGCTCAGATAAAAGCCAAGACAATCAGTGAAATTCATACAGAGGCAGAAAAGAATCTAGGATTGCGACCAGGGTCAACTGCAAACATAAGGAATGGCCATAGTGGTACCGGAGGGCCACTTTCACCAGGAGCTTTTCCAATGAACCGACCTGGAATAGGTGGCATGATGCCTGGTATGCCTGGAGCGAGAAAGATGCATGGAATGCCAGGGTTAGATAATGATAACTGGGAAGTTCCACGTTCTAAATCAATGCCCAGGGCTGACCAACTTCGCAACCACACACCGTTGGTCAATAAGCAATCGCCTATTAATTCCAGACTACTTCCTCAAGGCAGTGGAGCACTAATGAGTGGCAAGACAAGTGCACTTGTGGGCAAGGGTGGCCCACTATCACATCCTTCAATTTTTTCTCCTGGTCCGGTTGTTACACCATCTCAAACTATGGGGCCACCAAAATCAGTCATCCCAGCTCCATCTGTCTCCTCTGTAGTTGAGAAGCCAGCTGCTGCTCCCAAGTCAAACTCTGCAGAGCTTCAGAAGAAGACCATCGCTCTTCTTGAGGAGTATTTCCACATTCGTATTCTAGATGAAGCACAACAATGCATCGAGGAGCTGAAGAGCCCTGATTACTACCCAGAAGTTGTCAAAGAAGCAATCAATCTTGCTCTTGATAAAGGTGCCAATTCCATTGATCCTCTTGTAAGGCTATTGGAGCATCTTCACAGCAAGAATATTTTCAAGTCAACAGACTTGAGAACTGGATGCTTGCTTTACGGGTCTCTTCTGGATGAACTCGCTATCGACCTTCCAAAAGCTCCAGCACATTTTGGTGAAGTTATTGGGCGGCTGATCTTGTCACATAACCTGAGCATTGAAGTTGTTGAGGATATTTTAAAGAAAATGGAAGACAACTTCTTCTGCACAGCGGTTTTCAAAGCTGTGATGAAAACCATTGAAGCAAACCCATCAGGCCAGGCTATCTTGAGCTCGCATGTTGCTGAAATCAACACTTGCAACAAACTTCTATCCTCAAAATAAGTGACCAGTTCACCTGCTACCTGATTGATACTGCAACTGGGAAAGCGGCATTCATAATTGTTATACTTGAGTTTTTCCCAGGTTTTTCCTCTGAGCCGAGACTACAATACTGAAGTTATCAGGAACGCTATTTGTGATCCGTGTATTTTTGCGAGGTCAGATAGTGCTTATTATTGGTTGGACAATGGAGGAAAGAAAAGAAGCCATAGATTTTGCTCTGGTGACAGGAGGTTAACTTGCTGGAGCCTGGGATGAAAAAGGTTTTTTTTTTAATGTGACCTTTTTGTCATCTTAATGTTATTAGTTTTCTGGGCCTACACATTCTGTGACATTTGGCAAGTATATTGTTGGATACAACTGTTTTCAGAAGTTAAGGTCAGAAGTTGGGATCTAGTACGATTCTTTCAACCCATCTCATTACACTTCTTTTGAGTATTTCGTGGATGAGTTTATTAATCTCCAAGTTGGGCGGAGCTTGCCAGATTGGTTAGTTCCCGTGTGTGCATCAGTGTCCCCGTGGTGAAGGTGATTTTTTGTGTTCTATACCTCTGTTCGTATTCAGATCGGTACAGTCGGATCTACTGTAGACGGATGCCCCTACGACTCAGTGCAAGGAAGGAGTTAGTTTGTCCTATGAAATGTAGGTATTGTAAGGCGAATGCCCTTATGACTTATTGCAAGGGAGAAAAGTTAGTTTGTCCTACGAAATGGCCTAACTGGCCAAATATAATAGTGATACACAAATATATTAGTGATGCACAACAGCTTCATCACAATCAAACTAATTTAATCTCTATTAAAATCCATTAGGTTATATTTTTTTTGAAGAGAGATTAGACATCTTGATTATTGCATCATCGTGGGATTCATAATCCAACCTCTTATCCTTGTGGTTGTCGGTCACATCTGATTTCCATCTTCTGACTTTCATGGTTTCTTTCGAGCTGGCAAGTGAACATTGAAGAGCAGAGCAGGTGTACGAATATCATAGCTTTATTAAAAAGTTTAAAAGTACACAAAAGATAAGGAAATTTAAACGGATGAATAAAAATGGGCTGGCGTACCAATCCAATTTCCTTTCTTTTTATTAAAAAAAATGTTGCAACAATTTAGTTAGATCACACCATTCAGGGGCCGATCCACTTTACGCTTAGGGGTGCATAGGATGCCGGATGTAATCTTGTCTGATCGTATCAAAGCTCACACACACATACATATAAATACACATAAGTGTGTACATACATACATACATACATACATACATATATATGTGTGTGTGTCCCGTAGTTTAAGGGCCTATTTGAGGGATGGCATGTAGAAGTTTTGAAATATTCTCAAAATTACCACATGTAGGAGGTGAACCTCTACAATTTGCAAAATTTGTGTACTTTGCATCGGGTACAAACCCTCTTTTGCTGTTTGTCTTTTCATATCTTTCAAATGCAGATTAGTGGGCCCAAGAAGCGGCTGTGTGTGTGTGTGTGTGGCGTAGTTTAAGGGCGAAAGTGTTGGCGGTGTATTTTGCATCGGGATACCCTCTCGCTAGGCAAGCGGCGGCCTATATGGTTTTGGCGAAAGAGTAGCGGCAAAGGGCGATCACGGCCTTGCTCGCCGGGCGATCAGCGGCGGCTGCCCGTGCGTGCGATCGGTGAGCGGTGGGCAATCATACCCTACTCGCCGGGCGTCGACCTATGTGGCCCCCTGGCAAGCAGGCGGGCGATCACGCTCCGCGTGGCGGCCTGGTGAACAGGTGGGCGATCATGCCTCGCCACCGGGCGGGGAAGCCAGGCGTTCGGGCGAAGGCGGCGGCGATCACGCTCGCTTTCGCGGGCGGAAGCCAGCGTGGTCTGCGTGGCCTCTGGCGGAAAGCGGCGATCACGGCGTCGCTTGTTGGTCGACGTTTAAGTGGTGGCCTAGCAAGCGGACGGGCGTTCAAAGTCTCCCTCGACCACCTGTGTTAGGGCCATTGAAGGCAATCAAAGGAATGAGGAGAAAACTCTCGCCAAGTCTCCTTCCCCGATGAAACATTCGACATTTTTAAATAGATGTTAGGGCCATTGATTGTGAAGAATTTTGCTATCGACAACGACGGCCCATCTCTCGACACCTCTCACCAAACCCGTCGCATTTAAATAAATATATAATGAAGAGCATTTTTTATGCCATATCACCAAGAATATGAATTCGGATAGAAAATTCTATATCCTATTTGTTTCCCATTGAAGAACAAAGCGAATTACTACGCAATGCAATGGCATTAAATAGGGTTTGAAGGACAAGGCTACAGCGACGGGTGTAATAAATGAGTCATGGGTCGGTATAACGCTGGAATGATGGGTGTAATTAATGAGTTGTAGATCAGTATAGCGTCACCTTCTCACCTGCCCGGGCCAACCCCGTCTATATAAGGGCGCTCTGATGCATGGAGAAGGGGGGATCCGAGACTCATCCAACCTCGAGACCAGAAGAACCACTGTAATCGCCTCCACATTTCATTAACGAAGTTTTGGCAGGACGTAGGGCTATTACCCGCGCTGGGGCTGAACCTTGGTACATCACCGCGTTCATTGATTTGTTGATCCCTGGAATCCCTTCCGCGAGAGTCATTAGGGTTTCTAAACCATCAGAACCATATCCTCCATCGAAGATGCTGTTGGCGAATCTCGATGAAGGCGCCAGTGAGGGCTAGTGGTTGGCCCCCATGTAGGGTCGAGGATGCGCCTAGAGGGGGTGAATAGGCATCTGAAATTGATCGCTCACTAAACAATCGCTCTAATCAACCCTATGTCAAAACCTAATCAAATATATATCGAAAGCGATAAATAGGTTTTGACAATTATATCCTCCATAGTGCACTAACTAAATTATGTCTCTAAACTAGAATTGCTAAATTGATCAAACAATTAATACTAAGCAATTCTACAATCAAACAATTGATTAATATGCAAAAGGTAAATACTTGAATGTAAAGAGACAGACAAAGCCGTGGTGTTAGGAGACTTGCCGGTCTCCCTAGTCCACGTTGAGGCTAGCCCACACTTGGACCGGCTCCGCCGAGCACCGCCTCTTTCCACTAGTCGTGGTTTTCACGCCGCTGGCGTAGGCTCAACCCGAACCTTCACAAACTTGGGGGCTTCTCACACCTCGAGAGCTCCGCGACGACGCACGCCGTAAAGGGAGGCTGACAACCGCAACACATGCACAAGGACCTCACTCAAGTGCAACACATGCACAAGAGCCTCTCAAACCCACTTCTAATTGCAACACATGCAATTAGTTCACTCTTAGCTCAAAACCAAATGTGAGTGTGCAACACATGCAACACCTCACCCAAACTCTTAAACACAAGAACAACCACGCCCTAAGCCCCCAAGGGGTATTTATAGCCTCCACACGAAAACTAGCCGTTGGGGCAAGATTCAAAATCGGCAGGAGCAGCGGCCGGACCTCTCCCGTCCGACAAGCTCCTCTCAGAACAGCGGTCGGATTTCGGACCAGATTGCCCAACCGCCATCATGACGGTCTGTCAGCGTGGCCGTCCGAAGACGAGCTCGATCGCCAGACCGCCAGAAACAAAGAAAACCCAAAACGCCCATCGCTCGGAAAAATCACACAGCGGCGGCTGGCCCAACCATGTATTTGGCCCGTCCGACCGGCCGGGCCGATCGCCACGGTCTACCAAGCCCACAGCGCCACCTCTGGAAAAGTCAGCCGAAGAGGCGGTCCGACCGCTCGGCCAGTCCGACCGACCAGACCAGGGTCCGACCGCCCAAGCGGACTTGGCTCGAAACTTCAAATAATTCTCAGGAAAACCAAATGCACTTCTTTGAGCCTCAAGGATGATCAACACATGATCATACACCCGTGCAAAACACATTTGCACCCAATTTAGCTCACGCTCAAAGAATTCAACCCAAATTGCAAAAAGCGCATTTCTCAATTGACTTAAGAACTATTCGCAAATCGTATTAAGCAAATCAAACTCGAGTTTATGAGATTAATCCCCTAGCCATGTGAAGGTCAACACAAGACCGGTCAACTTGCCAACTCCGTTGCAAGCCCCACTCACATGCTCTCGAATTCCAGACTCATAAACCTCGGTTTATTCAAGACAACGAACTTGCAAATAACGCAATAAAACCATTTCATGCTTGAGCACTACTCTTTGCAACACATGCAAAGTCTAGCTCCAAGCAACATCAAATCAAGATGCATGAACTCTCTAATTGCAACACATGCAATTCTCTAGTTCAATGCAACACTTAAACCAAACTTCAAACCAAAACCATTTCAATCGTATGAGCTCTTTACTCGCAACACATGCGAGCCTCTAGCTCCATACAAACACATAAACACCAAATCATGCTTGAGCTCTCTCCTTTTGCAACACATGCAAAACTTAGCTCCAAGCAACCACACGGTTTTTAGAAAGATTGTTTTGCGAACCAAAACATGAAGCGTCAACTAATGCAACACATGCAAAAGTGAACTTCACGCAAAAGCCAACGCACTAGCTTATCACTTCTTGCGACACATGCAAATCAAAGCATTATGCGAAAATCAAATGCAACCAAGCATAAGTTTAACCCATTCGCAACACATGCCAAATGGTTAACCCTCATGCAAAAACCAAGTCAAATAAGATTTGAGCTTTGAGTGAACGCGGGTTGAGATCACCAACACATGATGAAGCTCAAGCTAGGGAACGACCCCTCTTAATAGCACGACGATAAAACCTTAGACTCAAAGACTACAAAAGTCCTTAGCCTATCTAATTATACCTTCGCCGCCGCGCGCAAGCAATCCCCTTTGGGGTCTTTATGATCATCACTTTGATATTCCCCCGGGATCTCTACTCGACTCCTCTTCGGGATCCACACTTGACGCCCATCAACTCATGATGCCGTCCTTGTCCCGTTTTCATCATCTCATCCATTTTTTGGACCTAACTCAATCACAACTCATAAAATAGTTAGTCCAAGATGCATGGTTGTCTCAATTATCTCTTGCACTCCATTTACACATAATGGATGCCTTTAGATCAATTGAGCACAACCTAAATCAATTGAAATGATTTAATTGTGTCTTAAGTACAATAATGCAACTCATGCTTTATTATACTTAAGAACTATTCATTGTCCTCAATTAATCACGGAACACCATCAACACATGATGAAGTGTTAGTTAATAATTAATTAAGACAAATGAACTCAATTTAAATTATCTTCGGGTTTTCCATTTTTCAATGCGATGAGACTAAACAAAGATATTCTAAACAAACATGTTAGTCTCGATATAAGATTGTCATTAATAACACTATCGCATTAGGGGATAAACTCCATAACACAAGATTAGATTTGTCTAACACCAAAACCATAACTAATGAAGGTTGAACAGATCTCTCCAGTGATTCGCCTTCGTCCAAAAGGACCTTGCACTGTGATGGCGAGTTCACACTGCTTGACAAGAGGCGCGGAGGCTAGCAACGCTCGGAACACATCCGGCACTCTCGCCGGACGAGGATCGCTTCACGCCGCCTCGCAGAGGGTGGTGGTCCCCTTGGCGTGGTGAACCTCCGGTTCGGCGTTGATCGCCATGGAGGCGACCACTCGGCCCAGACCGTGACGCTGTGATTCGCCTCCTCCTGGACCACCCTTCGGTGAAACTTGCAAGAGACACCCCGGCCACGCCATGGCTGCGGGATATTGTTGGCCTCATAGATGCGGCCCAGCTCTGCGTATGGATGCTCGACCGGTCAAGCACCGATGGTACCCCTCAACCGAGGGTGCGCGTTGATCGCACCCAAACTTCCAGCCGCCCAAGCGGGAAGCGCTCTGGCCAGGAGAGCCAGAGTAAGGGAAAGGGCGTGCAAGAAGAGGGTCCCGACCCGCGAGGAGCCGTGAGGACCTACGAGCTCATTTGGAGAAGCGTCGCCAGCAGTGCAGCGGTGATTTGCATGATCACCTGCAGCGTCACCGTGCTCGCAACAGACGGATGGGCCCTTGGGGTGAGAGTTCCTCCCCCAACTCTCGCCTCCAGAGCGAGGAGGAGGTCCACTCCTCCGACTCTTCGGGGAGTCGCGATCCGCACTCCCCGGCACGGTCTCCGGGCCGGGGTTCAAGTGGACGGCAGGATTCCCCCTACGGCGTCGGATGCCAGGCGTTCTCCCGACGGCTGCGTCGTGTGGCGTGGCCTGAAAGGTTTTGCCCACCTCCATCGAGAAGTACGACGTCACCACCAACCCAGAGGAGTTCTTACAGATCTACACCACGGTGGTGCGTGCCGCTGGCGGGTCTAAGAAGGCCATAGCCAACTACTTCCCAACGGCCTTGACGGGGTCCGCCCGGTCCTGGCTGTTGAACCTCCTGCGGGGATCAGTGCGCTCGTGGGAGGAGTTGTGTGACCTCTTCGTCGCCAACTTTCAAGGCTCCTTCGCACAGCCGGGCATAGAGGATGATCTCCATGCTCTTGAGCAGGAAAAAGGGGAGTCGTTACGCGACTTCATTCGGCGGTTCTACCACTGTCGCAATACGATCCCCCGGATTTCGAAGCAGTTGGTCGTCATCGCCTTTCGAAGAGGCATTCAAGACCGCAAGATGCGGGAAAAGATGGCGACCCGCAATATCGCCACCACCTCCGAGCTCTTCTCCCTAGCGCACAAGTGCGCGCGGGCGGCGGAGGCTCGGGGGCCAGTGTCTGGCGCCGTGCAAGGATGCGGCGGGGACGAAGCCGAGACCTCGAGGGGCCCCGGCCCTGTGAGCAAAAAGGCGCGGAGACGCGAGGTGGTTGAGACCAGGCGAGTCTTGGCCGCTGAGCGTGAGCATGAAGACGCCTGGCCACGAAGGCGCGACCGCCGTGGCCGCGGATGACCGCCGCGGTCGGAGGAACGACCGCCGTGAGGAGAAAGAGGGCAAGCCTTTCTGCCCGATCCACAAGACCAACACTCACGACCTAGCCAGTTGCCAGGTTGTGAGCAAGATGGTCGAACAGCGACTCAAGGAGCGCCGCCCTCACGACGACGACCAAGACGAAGACCCTGCCTCGCTGGCCTTCCAGCAGGCGGATCACGCCGTGGCATACATTCATGGTGGCTCGTCCACCTACCCCTCGAACGCGTCCTACAAGCGGCTAAGGAGGGAAGTCTGCGCTACGGCGTCGAGTTCAGGGGCGTGTCCGATGCTGAAGTGGTCGGAGGAGCCGATCACCTTCAGTCGGGGCGACCACCCTAAGAGCACTACCGGCATAGGTCACCTTCCGGTCGTGGTTTCACCCACGATCTGGAACGTGAAGCTCGGGCGAGTGCTCATGGACGGAAGGAGCTCCATCAACCTCCTATCCTTCAAGGCATTCTGGGCGCTCCAAGTATCGAGCCAGGAGTTGCGTCCGGCCTTGCCCTTCTACGGCATAGCCTCGGGGGATGGCTCGATCCCCCTAGGCTAGGTGCGCCTCCCCGTCACCTTCGGAGAGGAAAGCAACTACCATACGGAGCTGGTCGATTTCGAAGTCATCGACTTCAACCTCCCGTACAACGCAATACTTGGCCGACCGGCGTTAGCCAAGTTCATGGCGGCAACCCACTATGGATACATGGTGGTGAAGATACCAGGGCCTGGTGGCCCTATAGTCATCCAGGTGGACAGGCCAGAAGCTTTGCGCTGCCACAAGCATGCACTGGACCTGGCCGGTGCCACCTGCGTGAAGCCGACTGATGCTACCTTTTCGGGAGCCCCTAAGGTGCAGACCCGTGCCTCGCCCGGCTTGGCCAGCGAGGTAAAGATGGTCTCCCTGAGTGAGGGCGAGCCCGGAAAGACCGTCTTTATTGGCGCCAGCCTCAGTGCCAAATAGGAAGACGCGCTCGTCACCTTCCTCCGGTCTAATTCCGACGTGTTCGCCTGGCAACCGTCCGATATGACTGGGGTCCCTAGGGAGGTGATCGAGCACCGACTGGCAACGCTCCCCGAGGTGCACCCGGTCCGCCAAAAGGTCCGGCGTCAGGCACCAGAGCGGCAAGACGCCATTCGGGAGGAGGTAGAGAAGCTGCTGCGCGCAGGGATTGTTCGGGAAGTCTCTCACCTCGAGTGGCTTGCCAACCCTGTGCTTGTCAAGAAGTCCAACGGGAAGTGGCGGATGTGTGTCGACTTTACCGACCTCAACAAGGCCTACCTCGAAGGATCCTTACCCTCTGCCGCGTGTCGATCTCATTGTCAACTCGACGGCGGGGTGCGAGCTGCTGTGCTTTCTGGATGCATACTCGGGGTACCACTAGATTAGCATGGCGGCGGAAGACGAAGAAAAAATCGCTTTTGTAACCCCCATGGGTGTTTATTGTTATATTAGAATGGCTTTTGGGTTAAAAAATGCTGGTTCTACTTATCAACGTGCCATGCATATTACTTTCCGTCCGCAGATAAGGCGAAATCTTGAGGTGTACGTCGATGACTTGGTTGTGAAAGTTAAAAAGAGCGAAGAACTAATTGAAGACCTAGAGGAGACCTTCACCAACCTCTGGAAGAATTACTTAAAGCTCAACCCCGAGAAGTGCTTGTTCGGCGTGCCCTTCGGGAAGCTGTTAGGGTTCTCGTGTCCAGGCGGGGCATCGAGGCCAATCCTGACAAGATAGCAGCCATTGAACATATGAAGTCACCAGTTCGGCTCAAACAAGTCGATGTTGGTGGTTGCTCGCCTCCTGACGATTCATCGCTCTACCGAGAAAGAAACCTGCCCCTATTCAAGCTGTTGAAAAAGACAAACCACTTCGAGTGGACTGAGGAGGCTCAACGAGCGTTCGAAGACTTGAAGTAGTACCTCTCCTCCCCGCCAGTACTGGTCGCCCCCAAGCCCGACGAACCGTTGCTCCAGTACATCGCTGCTACCCCAGCAGTGGTGAGCGCAGTGCTAGTGGTGGAGAGGGAAGGCATCCAGAAGCCGGTCTACTACGTCAGCAAGGTACTACACGAGGCAGAGACCAGATACCCACAAGCACAGAAAATGCTGTACGCTGTCCTGGTGGCATCCAGGAAGCTGCGGCACTACTTCTAGGGGCGAGAAATCATGGTGGTCACTACCTACCCCCTACGAGAGATCCTTCACAACCGGAAAGCTGAAGGCCACATCGCTAAGTGATCGGTGGAGCTGGGGGAATTCTGTCTTAAGTTGTACCCCGCACCGCCATCAAGAGCCAGAAGCTAGCGGAGTTTGTGGTTGAATGGACTCCCGCCGCTCCTGAAGCTGAAGAAACACCCGCGCCTTCCCCCTGGACTTTATTCTTCGACAGCTCCTTCAGGCTCGAAGGCGCGGGGGCTGGGGTTGTCCTGGTCTCCCCGGCCGGTGATATCCTCCAGTACGTGGTCGCCCTCGACTTCAAGGCCACCAACAACATCGCCGAATATGAGGGCCTGTTGGCAGGGCTGCGCGCCGCCTCGGCGTTAGGCGTCCGGCACCTCCAAGTCAAAGGCGACTCCCTACTAGTCATCAATCAAGCGCGGAAGGAATTTCAATGCTCCGACCCTACTATGGTTGCCTACTTGGCGGAGGTTAGGAAAATGGAGCGCCACTTCGAGGGCTGGGATATATCCATATCCCTCGACGCGACAACCATATGGCGGGCGGGCTTTCACAGCTTGCATCCTCAAAAACCTCTGTCCCGGTCGGGGTCTTTGAAGAAAGACTATCGCGACCGTCCGTCGCTGCCCCCACTTAAAGCAGGGACGACGGTGCAGCCGTCGTGGCCTCCGACTCAGGCGGGGATGGTGGTGCAATTGTCCGCGCCTCCGGCTTAGGGAGGTAGGTAGCAAGACCGCTTGACCCCTGTGTCCGGGAGGAACGCGGAGGTGCCACCGATCGCGCACCACAGGAAAAGCTTGACCAAGTGAAGTACCCGGGTGATCACCGTGTGATCACCACTCTTGGCTGGGAAGGTCAGTGAGATGGATCCTATCCTAGCCTTCCTACGAGACCGAGTGATCCCCGACGATGATGCCTCAACTGAGAAAATTGTACGCAAGGCCAAGTGCTTTACTTTGGTAGGTGGGGATCTATACCGCCGGAGCAGAAACGAGATTCTACTAAAGTGCATCACTCGGGAAGGGGAGCAGCCTGCTCTCCGATATCCATGGAGGCATGTGCGGGAGCCATATGTCCGGTCGGACGCTTGTCGGCAAAGTGTTCCGCCAAGGATTTTATTGGCCTACTGCCCTCCAGGATGCTTGCGAGCTGGTGAGAAAATGCGAAGCATGCAATTATTCACCAAGCAAATCCACCGACCAGCCCAAGCTCTGCAAACCATCCCACTTCTTGGCCGTTCGCGGTCTGGGGGCTGGATATCCTGGGCCCGTTCCTGCGGGCCACAGGGGGCTTCACCCACTTGTTTGTCGCCATCGACAAATTCACCAAGTGGGTCAAAGTCGAAGCAGTACGTGCCATCACGGCTTCCGCTGCTATCAAGTTCATCCACGGAATCTTCACCCACTTCGGAGTCGCGAATCGCATCATCACCGACAACGGTACTCAGTTCACCAGTGCGGCCTTCCTGGAGTTTTTGTGATTAGATGAGCACCAAGGTATGCTTTGCTTCGGTCATCTATCCAAGGAGCAATGGCCAAGCTGAGCGCGCCAACGCGTTGGTGTTGAGGGGCTTGAAGACCAGAGCATTTGATCGACTCCATAAGCGGGGGGCGCTCTGGACGGAAGAACTCCTGGCTATGTGGTGTGGTCGCTCCGGACCACACCTAGTCGGGCGATTGGAGAAACACCTTTCTTCCTGGTCTACGGTGCGGAAGCAGTCCTTCCGTCCGAGCTGTCGCTCGGCTCACCGCGCGTCTCGGCGTTCAGCGAGGAAGGACAAGAAGACCGTCGCGGAGAAGAAGTCAACCTCCTGGAGGAGGTACGTGACCGGGCGGCCTTGCGTGCCGCTCGGTACTAGCAAAGTCTCAGGCGGTACCACGCCACCCGGGTCCACGAGAGAACACTGGCAATGGGCGACCTGGTCTTGCGCAGAATCCAGACGCATGCCGGGCTCCACAAACTGTCTCCCCGGTGGGAGGGCCCCTTCAAGGTGGTCTCAGTATCTCGACCCGGGGCGGTCCGGTTGGCCACTGAAGACGATCAAGAGCTGGCCAACTCCTTCAACGTGGAGTTGTTGTGAAAATTTTACCCCTAAGAACTGTAAGTGTCCGTGATTCGCTCGATCATTGTATGGGTGAGCTCTCCACAGCTAATCGGCGCTAGCGGTCAAGAAGTTGTTTGCCTTACAGGCTTTGGCTTTACTCTCCTTGCTTGTCCCCTGGTGGGTAATATTTCACGGGGGTGCCATGGGTACCAGCGGTTTGACCGCTCCTTGTCGATATGCGGTAACACCCGGCGTTCGCATCGTGCGAGGACGGGCGACAGGAGCGTGAGTGTGGCACGGTGCTCGAGACGCAGCTCGACACCTCGGATTGGCTCCATGGCACCGTTGGTCACACCGCAAGCACCGCCGCCCAATACCTCTCTCGAAACTCGCAGCCTTTGCGCAAGAACCCATGGCCGGCTCCGAGTCACAAGGGCTTAAACTCCAAGGGAGGGACCATGGCAACCCCTCAGGGACTTATATTCTTTAATGTATTTCCTGTATGCTCTGCGTAACGCCAACTTATGTTTTCAGTAGCTATGTGCAATTGTAGATGAAATGCTGGAGCATTGACCTAATTCAAACATCCAAGGTGGCCCCGTGGCAGCCTGGCGGGCAGGTGGGCGATCAGGCCTTGCCCGCCTGGCGAGCAGGTGGGTGACCACGCCCTGCTCGCCGGGTTTTGGCTTCCGTGAGCAGCCTAGGGGCTAGTCGCCCGGTGGCCTATAACCAAGATAAGTTGCTCGCCTTAGCAGTATTGACTTGTCTTTTGCATCTGCACCCTGTTGGGTCGAGTTATACATGGTTGTCACCGCTCTGCTAACCTGATGGCTCCTCATTGATAAAAGGAAATGCCCAGCGTTTGCGTCGCAAGGACGAGCGACCAGGAGTGTGAGTGCGGCACGGTGCTCAAAGGCGGCTCGCACACCTTGGGTTGGCTCATGGCATGCCGCTGGTATCACCATGAGCACCGGCTGGTGTGAGACCCGCTCGCGAACAGAACCTCCATGTGTATACAAGATTAGTCCTGGATCAAGAGGCTAGCACACATGTTTACAACAATAATATCACAACCAAGCAGGGGTATTTATAACTCGTGACCAATAATTATGAACAAATTTTTACAACACTTAGGAATAATAAAGTAGCAACAATACTGCAGCGGAAAAACCAAAACCCAGTGGATTGCCCCTACAACCCGCAGGCATCAGGCTGGGGAAACACCTAGAAGAAAAAGTCGTCATCTAAACTCCCACGACCATACTGAAAATATGCGTCGTCGGCAAGGCCGCTTCTTCATCTTCTCGAGACAAGGTAAAGCAAGATTTGAGTACATTGGTATCAAAGAAGACTTGATAGCAAATGCAATTAAATAATCATGCAAAGCTTAAACAAGGATAGGCTCTAGTTATTTTGCGATTTGCTAAAAACAATAAAAGCATAAACTAGTATTAGATTGCAATTGATTTAAAAACAATTGCGAAGAATAAGTAATTTACTAAAGTAAATCTGAGCTTGCACAACCTGCTCTACCCGATAATGACCATACATGTCGATTCCTTTGGACATAAAATTTATAAAACCAGCTTCAAACCGAAACTTCATTTTTCAGAAAATACCAAAGTCTAATATTGGAATGACTTCACCAAGTGCCCTTGACCGCGGGCGCGGCTAATTAATTAGATTTTATACTCTGCAGAGTTGTACAGCTTTACCCACAAGGAATGATCCACCCCTTTTGCTAGGCCATACGACACACTTCCTTTGGTGTGCCGGCAAGGCGATCATACATAGCCGTTACATTATCTAGACATGACTTTGATCCAGCCGGACGTTAACCTCGCTCAAAAACAGAGACACTCACCCAAGCCGTGGATCCACATTTATCACACCCAACACCACGCTCTCGTCCATGGCAAGGCGTACACCGTTGCACCGGTTATGCATTTACCCACACGAACTGTGTGAAAGTCCCTAACAAGCAAATCCATAACGGAATGCCTCTGCAAGCTCCCGCCTTCCAATGAGCAAAGCCATGTCTAAACAACTTAATAAGCTATGGCCGTCCCATACCGGACCTCGTGGTTGTACGGAATTCTTGGATCAATAGCGTCCCATTGCTCGGTCCTTAAAGCGACGTGGGCGACACTCCACCCTACACTACGGTTCCTTTTTGCACTACGGCTATTGCCAATAGTCGCCCACATCCAAATCATAGTTTTAGTTGGAGTTTTAGTAAACTAATAGCAACCTTTTCAAATGGCGCTTGGTTGAATAAACAGTTCAAAAGCTGAATCATTTTAGCGTTAAGCATGGCTAGAGATATTATATCTAACTGTTATAACCACAAAGGACATTAGTTTATGTCTAACCCATACATACGGTTACAAGGTTCACATGTCATAGAGATTAAAGGAAATCCATAATTACACAGGATAACTATATGTTCTACCCAATATAAATTTTTTACTTGAGAATTACTCAAGATGCATAATACGCTTGCAAAAACAACATATCGTAAGTGAATTATTGGGATCAACATGATCAAGGGATTGCTTGCCTTGCTCAAGATCGCCAATCTCAAACTCGGGATCGCCTTCAGATCTTCCTCCTCGACGGCTCGTCAACGCCTACACGCCGCAAGACAAAGCACAAAATAATTAACAACAAGTAAAAAAAAGGCAAAAAGAAAATTGATAGTAAGAACAAATATAACTCCACACACGAAACAGGTTGCTTATTATGAATTTATTTTCTTTATTATACGAATTCAAGATGCTAAAATTGTGAATTCTTTTATTTTATCTTTTCGAATTCAAGACGCAAAAATAGATTAAACTATAATAATTTAATCATTTCAGGCCTAGACAGATCCTTACCCCTTTTTAATAGATTCAGATTCAAAGCAACATTTTATTAAGAGTTTAATCACTAAAAGAGCATCTCCCATTGCTATTATACATATATATGAACTTTCATATATATATATATATATATATTGTAGCATATGTGTGAGTATGCATATAGGTCTGCACATGGACAACCAGAACTTCATTAAGCTTAATGCCATTACAGAAGTGCCAAACCTTGCCCTACATTACTCCTGATCATGCCATACTTCTATTTGTACTTAAAGCATATTCTCATTTTAAACTATACATGTGACATTGTTTCACTTAAGGATTTATTAAGCAACTGGAATATCTCCACTTAAACATCATTGCATTACATTTTTAAACTGTTAACAGTATCAGGGTTCCCTGAAAATTCACTTTTCTTAATTTTGCTTAAAGTTAAAATCATTAATTACTTATGGCATAAAGCTTTCTTCATGTATTTCATTTATCAGAAATCATACAGTAACTAAACTAAAAATATTTTTGCATACTCTAATTCTTCTGGATTTTATATGAATTTTAAAATTTATTTCATCTAAATTGAACAAATGGTTCAAAAGTTATTTAAACTTGAATCAATTCGGATGCAAAAATCCTCAAAAATCAAAATCTTTCCTAAAACGGAAAATGTGTTTTCCTTCAGAAACTACGCTTTCCCTTTCTAGCCAAAACCGATTCACCCTCTTACAACCGGACCCCATTGTTAGTGACCGAAACAGGGGATCCCGAACTCGGGCTCGCCGCCGGCGAATGGTGGCCGGAACGGGGAAATGGTAAGCACCTACAAAGACCAAAGATGACAAGACGGCTATTGGTGGTACTCTCATGGCTCGATGGTGGAGCACGACGCCACGCAGCGCCGCTCGCCGCCATGGCTCACCGGTGGAAGCTCAACGCCGGCGGACCATTTGCTCAGGCGACAACTCGGTGAGCATCAGTGGAACTTGGAGAATCCATTTCACCTGAGTGTGGCGCCGAAGAATAAGCGAGGAAGCCCGCCCACGGCGCGCCTGAGGCGGAGAAGATGACTGGTGGAATCGATGAGCTACAGGCAAAAGGATTCAAATTGCAGCTTGGTTAGCGCTCTAGGCTGTAGGGCGAAGCCTTGGGCGGAATCAATTCCGAAGATTACCTTTCGCTCGGCTTGATTGGCGTTTCCCCCCTTTCCCTGGCTCTCTGCGAGTAATGGCGAAAAGAAGAAAGGAACTGGGAGCCTCTGGCGAAAGGAAAAGGGGAAGAAGCACTGAGAGTGCAATGGAATGGTTTTGTATTCGCTTGAGCAGACTGTAGGGTCTTGGACGCGTGTTGGCGATCACACATTTGGCTCGGCGGAGACAGAGTCAAGGGAGAAGGTAATGGCGAGGCTCGGTGCAAACGACTCGTGGTCGAAAGCAAAGGTCTTGGTGGTGAGGAAGGTGACGCAGAGAGACGACCGATCGACACCGGGTTCACTCGAATCAAGCACCTATTTGAATTGAGCTTGGAGAATTCCTCTCCGCTTCACCAAGAGACCGAACGGAAGGTGGAGAAGAAGAGTCTGCAAGTGGGGCCTGGGGCCATAGCCACCGCAGAGGACACCACACCATGCACCAAAGGGACTGAACGGAAAAGGTTGGCCCTAAATCGGTTGAATGTAGAAGAAACAGAGTGGTTGGCACCGCTTTCTCCCTCTCTCTCGATTTTTTTGGTAGTCAATGGTGGTAGAAAATGGTAAAACTTTTTAACCGTGTTCTCCAAGCAGTATTTATCCCCTGGTAAACTTTTGAGGTTTATCCAAGTTACCGAAATTTTATAAAAAATTCTTTCAATAGTGACTGTTTGATTTCCTAGCCTCTGTCTTCGATTTTTGTTTATGATCAAATGAAGTCCATTATTTTTAACTTTTTGTTTTTCAATTGGATTTGGGCTATGGATTCTGATGTAAAATTTTCAGCTCAATTACTCAAGCCATTATTTAATTAAAATTCTGACACTGAAATTTCCATTTTTCTAAGTTTTCTATTTTCGAATTTTATTAAGTATCAAACCATTTTATTAATTTATTATATTTTTGCTATGTGTAGATATAGCAATGAGGTTCTCATATAATTTTTCTCAATTCCATTTGCTGTTCCAATATTTTCCACCATTTCTGATAATGCATTATTTGGGAACAACAATTTGTTCGGCCATTTTCCTTCCTCAATTTCCTATGCATAAATTTCATTTGATAACTTAAATGGCTTATTTACAAGTTCTGGATTCTCCTATTAAATTTTCCAATTTTTCACTTTTTGTTTCTTTGCATTTTCTTCTTTGCATTCTTTTTATTGCAACTCCAAACACAAAAGAATCCAATAAACTCTAAATGAAATCAAAGACATTATGAACAAGCTGAAAATATTCACATTCGAATTTAAATACCATGTTTTATTGTTCCTAAATTTCGGGCTGTTACAATTTGGCCCAATACCGCTCCGAGTCTCACATTTTGTCGTATGACGACGTCAAGTCGATTCCAAAAGATCACAAGGATATAAGTTCCAAAAGGGCAGGAGTCAGTGACAACCTTGCGCAAGGACTTAGGACTTTATGTGTCTACATCCTACATATTTTGCGTAACCATTATTCGCGTTATATAGCAGCCGCTGGCAATCACTCAAGAAACGCCAAAGTATCGACCTAACCTAAGTGTTTAGGTTCGCATCATGGCAAGGCTGGGGGCTTATCGCCCGATGGTTGAGTTGAGCAAACACAATCAGAATGCGAACAAATAAACAGGCAGGTAAAACCCAAAGATGCCAACTTCATTACAATTACTAAGATTGTTCTGGCATACAGAAAAACAGGAACAGAAAGAAACAAAGAAAACGAAGGAAGCAGTCCGGGCCATCACCTGTCGTTGATGACTTAGATATGCCTGTCATCCTCCTCGGCCTCCGGCTCCGCTACCATCGCCTCGAGGTCCGGGCCCTCCACCGCCATCATGCTGGCGACGTGCTCCGCGGCCTCGTGCACGCGCGCCTGCGCCTGGGCCTCGTTCCCCTCAATGCGGTCCGCGACGGTCATTGGGTTGAAGGAAGCGTCGCGGCTGGCGTAGCATGCCAACATGAAAGTCGCGGTGGCCATGGCGACTTGCCGCCCTTCCTGGATGGAGCGGGCGGTCATGGCGGCTGGTAGACCGGAGAGCACCATGGCGGCAGAAGTGATCTCGATGGGCGTCTTGCATCGCATGATTTGATCGCCAGGCTCGAGCGGCTCGCGAAGATCCACTCCCAGCGGCTCCAAGGCCCTCACCATGCGCCGGTAAGATGGCCGGAGCATGACCGCGAGGTTGTGCTGCGTGCGACGCTGCTCCTCTACCGCTTGCCTCTGCGCTACCTTGGCCTCCTGCGCCGGGGCAAGCAGGGTTGCCCCAGTTGCCCTCTCCTGGGCTAGCATCGCCTCCCTCCTCTCCAGCTCTCGCCAGCAGCCACCACCATCCGCGACGTCTGGGCTTCGGCTTTGGTGGTCTGCTGAGGAGGGCGTTCGGCCGAGAGCGCCGCCAAGCTCGGCTAGCGCCAAGACTCAGTGTGTGGCTGGCGGCGAGGACGCCGAGGCGAGGGCAGAAATCTTGGCTCGTGGCGTCCGGCCCGGCCGCTCCAAAGTCACCAGGTTGCCCCTGGGTAGAAGTTCCCGCTGCGTCTGTCGACGCTGTGGATGTCTCGCGCGAAGGGCACTCGACGAGCCGCCCTCGGGGCGAAGTTAAAGTCAAGGAGGTCATCGAATCGTGAGCCCGCCTGCGGCACTAGCAAAGTATTGGAGTTGGCGCCGGTGGAGGTGGCGTCAATGGAGTCGGCCGCTACCGAGTTGGTGCCGGGAGTTTCGGTCTTTATTGAGGACGGCGCCGCAGGAGTCGGCATCGGTGCAGCCGGCGCCGAAGGAGGGGTGGCGGACGTCGTCGCCCCAGATGAAGACGCGCGCCATTCGAGCGCTTTTGGGAAAGCAAGTGAGTTTGGTCATGAAGTTTGGCCCCGAAGACGAGCCCTCTTGGAGTCCGGTACGGGTCTCCAATAGATAGAGGACACACTTAGAAACTTTGATACCTGTACTTGTAGAGTCTAAGGATAGTACAGGTATTGCGGTTTCTTCAACTTTGATAGGATGCAAGAAGCTCTTCGGGTGAAATCTCAAAATCAGAAGTTGAGAATGACGCAAAATCATGGTGCTCTATAAAGAAAATTTCAAGAAATAATTACGCTATTAGTACTTTAATCTCATTTAAAATAATAAAAATAATGAAAAATTAAATCACAATTCTTACCTTAATTTTTTGACAGAAGTTGAATTTCGTATTTTTGGCAAAACTATTTTGAATTATACAAAATTATTACAGAGAGCAAGAGAATGCATTGAAGAGATTGCAATTTTGCTTATAAGGAATTGAGGGGGCCTGCTACCTCATTTATAGGGAAAAATTGAATTTTTTTTAAAAGTCTCCAACAACTAAAAACGTATATTTTCAAATAAACGGGTTAAATGGATCATGCCATCTTGGTTCAGAATCGTGTTAGGGTCAGGTCAAGGGCCATACTAAGGTGCCTAAGATGACCTGCTTATTGGGCGGGCTGTGCCTAGGCCGAGCCAACAGTGCCAAGCTTCAAGCCACCTCGTTAAGCACGACCCACTTGGCCATCTCTAACCCATGGTAAGAAGCGAATGGAGTGGGCCAACCGCCTACGCTGATTAGCACATACGCACAAAGCAAAAGGCGCTCAAATAGAGTAGACATCTCGGTCTGATTGGTTCATATACAAATTATAGAGTAGACATCTAGGTTATTAAAATTGATTGGTTCATATACTAAGTTATTATGTTTTGCTAAAATTTTTTACTAAACTTGATTACGATTAGGTTATTAAAATTGAATCCACGCCTTAGCCGGTAAAATGTATTTGGCCGAACTTTTTTTTAAAGTCAATGACGCGTAAGACATCTGCTAGTGCAATTCTGGCATGGCGCGTGGGGACCCGCATGCCATTGGTTGCGCTGGCACACGTTTGCACGCAGCCGAGCTGTGCGCTCGTCCTCCCTGTTCCTAAGTGCCGTCCCTGGTTTCCCGCCCACCGCGCCACCATTTTGGCTAACACTCGCGCCGGCCTGCCCTTTAACTTTTTTATTTTTTCATCTTAGTCCCTTAAACTACCTACTCTACAAATCAGCACCATACATCTGTCTCCAAACAATCGAGTACAAATTTCTATATTTTTAACAAAGTAACTTGAGAATTGAGGCCCTTCTAGAATGCAAGTTTTTTTTATAAGGAATTTGCATACCAAAGGGATTAGGAAAATTCCTGCATTGCAAACGAGGCTTAAGTATGATTTAGAACTAGTTCAATGCCCGTGCGTTGCTACGAAAAATAAAATTGATAACAAAACATAAAGGTCAAATAATAAAAGAAAATTATGCTACAAGATCAAACATCTATTTCTCCCGATTACATAAGTTTTTATAGTTTCTTCTCCGGTATGAATTAAAACCAATATTTTTCTGTTTTAAGATAGCAGCTGTACCTGTACAGATCGATTCAACTAGTTTCCATTTCCTTCTCTCTCTGCCTATGGCCCACCCCCTAGCCTCGCTGGAAAACGAAACCTACGCCCCCCGCGCGTCACCACCATACAGCCGCCTCCGCCGCACACGCTCCGCCCTCTCCCGCCGCTGCCGCCGATGGATCTCGTGCTCGATCCGCTCGCCGCCTCTGCCCCATTCCCCACCATCCCCGCCACGGCCCCCAGCTCCAGGCCTTGTGTCGCCAAGCCGCGGTGCTAGGCGACCGCCTTCCGATCGGACCACCCCGTTGCCTTCTCTATTGGACGGCGCCCTAGCAGGGAGTTCCCAAGCTTCACATTGGCCCGCGTGGCCGACTCCGATTCGCGACCGAGCACCGTGAGCGCAGGGTCGACGGGATTGACTCCCGGCCTTTGTCTTCGGCGGGGACATGGCGTCTAGCCGCGGCGTCGAGGAGGATTCGTCATCGGTGAGCTCATGGAGTTCCTCTAGTGCCGCTAAGATTGTGTTTGGCAGCGGCGTGTCGGGGACATCGGAGGTGAAGAGGAGCTTCTCGTTTGGATCCGGTGACGCCTCATTGTCTAGTATCTCGGTAACAATTGAGAAGCTCGTCTTAAGTGATTTTTCTAGTAAACAAAGCGATACCAATACTGATGTTTTCAGAGGAAATAATTCGGTGCTGGAGATGAACACCGGTGATAGTTTTGGTGCCTGCGAAAGCAGTTTGAACTTGCATGAGGTTTTTTGTCCGAGCATTTTTCATGGAGAGACCGAGCAGCTCAATGAAGGGCGTGGCGTACAGTCTCAAACAATAGAATGCGAGATTACAAAGACAAGCTCGTCATTAGCTGCTCTGTGAAAACTATACAGCATATATAGATACAGAAGGAATGATTGCCGGCTATTAATTATCAGCACTAATAAGGATTTTGCTATAATAATCAGCCATATTTGGAGAGATATGGTTGGCTGTAAATCAGGAAAGAATAATTAGCTATAATGACCGACCATTATTGGAGATTGGGGATGGGGAAGAACGAACCGCTGCCACCAAATGATAATTAGAATAGTAGAGATACGATGGTCCATAGTAAAAAGGCAAACCAGTGAACAAGTAATAAGTATAAGAAATCTTTACTACTTAAAAAAAAACCTATCATTGGTGATGGTATTTCACTCCTCCCAACTCTCTTCCACCTCTAAAAAATCTCTAACAAAAAAAAACAATCTACCAACAAATAAATTCCACCTCCCTAAAAAATTTCTAATTAGAAAAAACCAGCGAAACTCTATCGAGCGCATGATGGAGCCAAATGTGTGGAGGTGCGACACAATCAAGCGCGTAGGCGGAGCCAAGGGCCTAGGCCCTTAGAGGGGCAAACCGATCCTAACAATGCCAATGGTGGTAAGATATCTTTTTATCCGTAGCAAATCACGGACATGTGGCTAGTCCATATAAAATGTTAAGCCTGTAGGTATAATTAATGTATGATGAGCCTAATACCTCTTAATACAACCAAATTGGTAAAACAAAAACCAAATTGCACAATTATAATATAAGTGAAAACATGTCAATAAAACCTGATCCAACTCAAGTTAATCTCAATATCTTAACAAATCTTGATAAATCACATTTAATTACAAAATACATATTATATACTCATACATATCAGATACAAGTTAGCGCAAAGAAATTGATTTTTAAGTTGTGACTCAACCGAGAAAATACTTTTGGTAACACTGTAATTGATTGTGGAAAGACAGTGGGATATGGAAGAACATATAATCAATGCATATCTATTTTGCTTGAAGAAGTTATCTAACCCGGCCCATTGCATCCCATAAGGGACTATTTTTTTTTCTCTAGGCCTAGTTCACTTCTCCGCTCTTTTTGGTGTTCTATTAGGGCATAGAGAGAATTTATCTATGCTACCTTATAGAGGGATAGGGGCAAAAAATGTTTCTTTCAATCTATACCGTCGGTAAACACTCGTATGCACATACATTGATACATCTTTGTGTGTAAAACATTGGCATTGTGTCCCTAACTTAATATAGTTTTGTATAATATACTTATAAATTTACATAGTTCTACAAAATCATAAGATAATTTTTCTGAATTACCCCAACATCGATCATTAGAATCTAGATTCTTATTTAGTCCTATTCCTACCAAATCTTCAATAAGGATGGGGAAATGTTCGCTATGCTAGACGCTTCATTATTTTTACAAAACTAACCTCCGTACGATTTTTTAAAATAGCCTCCTTGCCCATCGTGGAAGGAGCATGGGGACACGTGGCTCCTTCCACGCCCAGGCTACACGGGAAGTCAATGTGACGCTGTATTGAATCGTTGGAGGTCAACGTTATGGAACCAGACGGCAGCGCGGCATGTAGGCTGTTGTCGAGCTGCGGGTGCATGGGAGCCCCGCTTGTCATGGTGTGGTGGTGCGGGAGTCGGCTTGCTGTGGTGGTCAAGTGTCGTGACAACGGTGATGTGTGTGGGAGGCAGCACCAGGTGTGGGAGCTGGCTTCCGCAGTCTGGCAGCACAAAAGCCGCTCATGCGCACTCGAGCGCGATATGTGTGGGCTAGAGGCTATTTTTGAAAAAAAAATCCGTAGGTAGGCTAGTTTTATATAAAAAAGATGAGGCTGGTACAGTGAATATTTTTAGGATGGGAAGAGGAGGATAATTATTTCTAGGATGGGGAGAGGAGCATAATCTCCTCGATAACTA